>PIJX01000035.1:0-654463 GCA_002927005.1 Aspergillus pseudoterreus
AGAAAGCAGGGAGCAAAGCGAGGACAGTGAGGACAGTGAGGACAGTGAGGACAGTGAGGACAGTGAGGACAGTGAGGACAGTGAGGACAGCGAGGAGAGAGAAGCTGAAGAAGCTGAAGAAGCTGAAGAAGCTGAAGAAGCTGAAGAAGCTGAAGAAGCTGAAGAAGCTGAAGAGGATGGAGAATCTGAAGAGGATGGAGAAGCTGAAGAGGATGGAGAGGATGGAGAGGAAAGTGTGGACAGTGGGGACAGTGGGGACAGTGATTACAGCGAGGACAGCGAGGCCCAAGCTGCTGAAGGGGATGGAGAGGTAAGTGGGGACAGTGATTACAGCGAGGAGAGTGAGGCGAGTGAGGGGAGTGAGGCTGAAGAAGAAGAGGAAGTGGAGGATGATTATGGATACGATGATGATGCTTATAGCCATGACGAAGAGTACTACTAATAAGCTACTTAGTATATACTATGACCTAAGGCATGCAGAGAGAAAACCCAATAAACCAAGTTTAACTCAAGCATTCATGTTACAGCGTGTTGTGGACTCTTCTGTAAGTTGTCGTGAGAGACATTTTATTTGACTTCCAAGTGATATGGATAGCCGGGATATTTGAAGCTATTCTCAGTACATTAGCTGACTATCTACATAAAAACCTCACTATTTTCATGTGGCTATTCTGCCGGTACTATGTATTTACTTCTACTGCTTTCATGAACCTGTCTCTCATGTAGCAGCATCCACAGCCTTTCTTGGGGTAATCAATCAATTTATATCGTATACTTCTAGTATACCGGCGGTTAGATGATGAAGGTCCTTTACCTTACCTACGCTACCCTTTACCCACTCTAGCTGTATGATTTAAAAGCCCACAAGCATAAGCCACTAATAGAAGCAAGGAAATCAACCGTATGGTTTACTGAGAAGTGCATTTAGATGGTTGCTACAACCTCCATTTCATACACTAGAGAACACGCTCGCTCAGGTATATGTATAACAATACAGCCCCGCCGTTGGACTCATTAGTTCGTACAATGGCCGCGGGTGATCCAGAATTCCAAACTCCACTGTTGTCTGTAGGGTAACCTCCGGGGTGTCGTCCTTATACCAGGTGGTGCTACTTCCATTGAGAGCGAACCGCCTCCACGGCTCGTCTGCATCCTGCCACATAGTCCACAGTCTATCGACCATGCCGTGATGCTGCCAGAATGCTGGGTCCTGCGTTGATGCAAAGAAGTCTAGCATGTCCGGGCCTAATGACCGATGGCCCGTGTGATGTGGCCCAAGGGGAATTGGTGGGTTTGGAAAACCACCCATGATGTTCTGAAATTCGACGATGTCTGGTGCGTCAAGGAGGGTGTCCACAACTGTCTGGTTATTGTATGTCTGAATGAGCCAATCGTTCAGGCTTCGGACCAGGCAGCGGGGGTTGTAGTCGAAGGCATGGTCGGGTAGGGCGGGTTCATAGGACTCGTTGAAGGCGAAGGGGCCCATGTTGATGACCCAGTCTTTGAAGGGCCCTGACCGTACACATCCCCCGCCTGCACCTCGAGGGACAGTAATTGTTAGACCAGGTTCGGGGTTCAGCTGGGCAGGCTGCTCGGCAGCATTGAATTCCCCGTCGCCGGAAAGGGACGTTTCGGTACCATCAAAGAGAGGGCTCGCGGCTAGATTGGGCCACATGACCCAATCCCAATAACTTTAGGCCTTCTAGTTAGCCGAGTCTCTAGGTGTAATAGAACAGGAGGACTTACGGTAGCGTTCCGGTGAAGCCGCACTCTTCCCTCAGCGCTTTCTCCCAAAGCCAGATGAAATGCCGATGCCATGGTAGAAAGGTTCCGCTATTGTGAACTTGGAGCGTATAGTTGATATGGACCCTGGTATTGAGTAAGAAACAGGCATTGTGTCTCTATCGGATTTATACTTACGCAGTGAAGTCATCATAGCGGCTCCGAACCGCGGGAACCTCTTCGACTGATAGCTCAGGTGGGCGATCCTTCATGCACTGGACAGCACTAATGTAGGAAAGGCGGTCCTCTCTGCTCAGCTCGCCCCTAGTGGACCATTTAGTAATTGAGCACTGATACTAGATGTCAATATACCAACCACTCATATCTGATGTCAGGACTGTCGCATCTCGTAGCTGGGCAGAGACCGAGCGCTTGGGTGGACGAGGCCGCCACAAGCACTAGATTCCTGTAGAAACCCATGGTACAATGTCCCCGAGAAACTCAATGGAAGGATTGTACGTCACCCAGACGACTTAGAGTCTTCTCCGTGATCTGTGGGGTGAAAGGTTCGATCTAGACACCGAAGCCATGGTACGGCTAAGTCGGGGCCCGCCAGCAATTTAAACCTTGAATCTGGTCTATACTATATGTCCGCATGCGGAAACCAAGTAGAACCCATAATCTCGGGTCGTTCGGCATATCTGGGGGAATTTGCAGATACTCGAGAGCGGATGTGGGTGGAAGGTTAGCACGAATGCCGGAGCCCACCTGCAGCTTTGTAAAGCAAGGGCCGTGCAGATCCCCAGGTATGTACTATGTACATAACCGCTCGCGGCGTGCCGGACACATACCGTTATCTCGGCCCCACACTCCGCCGTTGTCCAGGATTAGAATGCCGGATACTTGGCTTTTCTTGGCCTGCAGAGAAATGATCTGCAGATCTACATTCCATACCCTCCACAGAGCTATTCAGAGCCCAGTATAAATAAATGCCTAGGCACGCCACCCCCCGGAGACGGTAGCGACCAGACGGGTAACTAGAGGCCGCGTCCGTAACTATCCAGAGCCTAAATCGGAAATCCTCAAGAGGATAGTAGAAGATGAGCCTCTGGAATTGCAAAGTCTAACTATAAACTCCTATAGCCAATGTGAGCCTTCAATCACGGCTGTTTGACCCACACCACTTGCAATTGGCAGGAGACAAGGCTGGCCTAGCCCGGCTGGGTCAATGGTTAAGGACGGCGTATAATGGTGCTTGTTAGCTTGGTCTCCTTCTCCATGGCATCATCCTGTCCTGGGCGACGGGTGTTGTGATGAAACCAGTCATCGCCAACCCATGTGCTTCCTGGTCTAGACAGACACCCTCGAGTGGGTTGATCCCCCAGGGTCGGTCTCTGACGCATTTCTTGCGATATGACTTCGACAATCATGGCCTAGGCGATCTGAAGACCAAGGTGGTGACGACTTAGAACATACATCTTTGTGGATTTTGTAGTGGCGATTCGCACATAAAGCTCCGACAATGCCTGTCCTTTCGCCGTTTTCCAGAATGTACAAGGTGTATCCACAAATCCCATTGCCCGGAAACATTGAGGGGATTTCTTCTACCACACCATGCAACCAAGCCTTATTCCCTCTCTTCTCGAAACAGCCGCCGCCAGGAATGGCGACGGTCGGGTGATACTATACTCCCAAGGCAACCGGGAGAACCCGAGGTCCATTACCTACAGGGACTTGCTAGAGACCGCATCCAAAGCATCTGGTGCCGTGCACAACCATCAGAACTATACTCCAGGAGCCGCAGTCCTGCTCCACTTCAACAATCATCTGGATAACATAGTCTGGTTTTGGGCCGTGCTCCTCGCTGGTTGCATCCCTGCTATCACCCCTGCGTTTTCAAACAATCCAACGCAGCGTGTGGCGAATTTGGAGCATCTTTCGTCTACCCTTATCACGGACTGGTGCTTGACCAGCGAGGGACTGTTGGCGGAGTTTGCTGGCCAGGATGCCATTGAACCCGTCCCAGTCGAAACCCTTGGCTGGGAGAAAACCTCTCCGGCTTCAAACACCACAAATGTCAAGGCCAGGCCAACAGACACTGCTCTTCTCCTGTTTACCTCCGGCAGTACAGGGAAGTCAAAAGCTGTCTGCTTGAGTCACTTCCAGATCGTGTCCGCGATCGCTGGCAAGCTTTCAGTTGTGCCCCTCCCGGAACAATCCTCCTTCCTCAACTGGGTAGGCCTTGACCACGTCGCAGCCATCATTGAGATCCATCTCCAGGCGTTATACGCGGATCTGGACCAAGTACATGTTCCGGGATCGGACGTTATCTCTGATCCCATTTGGTTCTTGGATTTGATGGCCACTCATCGCGTATCGCGCACGTTTGCGCCAAATTTCTTCCTCGCCAGAATGCGGGATGCTCTGGTCCAGAATGCGCGGTCTGCCTCACCACGTCAGTGGGACCTGAGCGGTCTTCGCTATGTCGCATCGGGTGGTGAAGCGAATACAACCAAGACCTGCGATGACCTATCGCAGCTGCTCAAGGGCTTTGGGGCCCCTCTGAATGTTATTGTACCTGGTTTTGGCATGACCGAAACATGCGCCGGTGCAATATTCAATACCAATTGCCCTGATTATGATAAAAAGCATGGGCTTGAATATACCTCTGTCGGGTCTTGCATGCCCGGTATCTTCATGCGTGTTACCAATCAGCAGGGAGACCCTTTACCGCCGGGCGAGATGGGCAGTTTGGAGCTCGCAGGACCGGTGGTGTTCAGACAATACCTCAATAACCCGGCCGCTACACAAGAGTCATTCACCATGGACGGATGGTTTAAGACTGGCGATTGTGGAACCTTGGACGAGAATGGGTATCTCGTTCTGGGTGGCCGAGCCAAGGAGACAATCATAATTAATGGCGTGAAATACAGCCCGCATGAGATAGAGACCGCGGTGGAAGAGCACAACATCAAAGGCCTGAGCCGAAGCTTTACTTGTTGTTTCTCTTCCTTCTCTCCTGGCGCAGAGACCGAGGAAATTGTCCTCGTCTACCTACCCACCTATGCGCCCGAGGATATCCCTGCCCGCGCAGCAACGGCAGACGCCATCTCCAAGGTCGTTTTGATGTCCACCGGCTCCAGACCGCATATAATTCCACTTGAGCAGACCCTACTACCGAAGTCGACCCTGGGTAAGCTCTCCCGGAGCAAGATCAAAGCCGCCTACGAACGAGGAGAGTACCGCACCCACGACAGTATCAACCGATCGCTTATTGCGCGTCACCGAGAAGCAACACGGGCAAGCCCCAAAAATGATTTCGAAAAGGGTCTATTGGAAATATTCCTCCGCTCATTCAATATATCGGAAGATGAATTCGACGTCCAGACTCCTATCTTCGACGTTGGCATTGACTCCATCGCCCTTATCAATCTCAAGCGCGACATTGAACAGCACCTGGGCTTTGCGGATGCCACTATTCCAATCATTGTACTTCTGGAAAACACCACGGTTCGCGAGCTTGCCACTGCACTGGACAATCTCTATCACCCAAAGGAGTATAACCCTGTTGTAACCCTCCAGGGTCACGGAGACAAGAACCCTCTATGGCTGGTGCACCCCGGAGCTGGCGAGGTCTTGATCTTTATTAATCTGGCGAAGTTTATCACAGACCGACCTGTGTATGCTTTGCGTGCCCGCGGCTTCAATGAAGGGGAAAAACCATTCGATTCAATCGAAGATGCGGTTACCTCTTACTACAACGGCGTCAAATCCAAACAGCCGCACGGACCATACGCTCTCGCCGGCTATTGTTATGGGTCGATGTTGGCGTTTGAAGTGGCCAAGAAGCTGGAGGAAAATGGAGACGAAGTCCGATTTGTCGGCTCTTTCAATCTACCTCCACACATTAAGATGCGCATGCGCGAGCTGGATTGGAAAGAATGCCTGCTGCATCTGGCGTACTTCCTAGATCTGATAACGCAGAAGCGGTCGCGCGAATTGGCCGTCGAACTTGATGGTTTGGATCAGGACACAATCCTCCAGGCCATCATTGACGAAGCGGACAAAGAGCGCTACGCCCAGTTGTCACTCAGCCGACCGTTTTTAACCCGTTGGGCGGACGTTGCTTATGAGCTCCACCGCATTGCGGGCGATTATGACCCCGACGGACGCGTTGCGGCAATGGATGTCTTCTTTTCGATTCCATTGGCAATTGCCGCGGCGTCCAAGAGTGAATGGCGAAACGTACATCTCAGCCAGTGGGACGATTTTACTCGGTCTCAGGTGCGCTTCCACGATGTTCCAGGTGAGCATTATAGTATGATCGGGCCAGAGCATGTCTTTGCTTTTCAGAAGATCCTGCGCTCGGCTCTTGCCGAGAGGGGCATGTAATTCGTTTTTATTCGTCCATCGAAGAACATGGATCAGGATGTCGACTCTACGGGTGGTAATCGCTGTATTGACGTTTTCGCAGTGCAAATCTGATAATTGTTGCCTTGATGTCTAATATGTACTCTACTCTAATTTCTAATGTACTAAGGGAGTCACCCCTAATGTCGAAGGACTATACAGATCTGTATTCTATTGACAAGATCTTGCTCTAGTCGTAATAGTCCCTGCGGTGTTCTGGCCTACGAACTTCTATCACAGAAATTTCTGCTAGATATACTCAAACTCTCGAAGAAAGATTGGACAGTAACAAAACGGATCAGCGCAAAACATAATCTCCAGCTTGGGTGGAGGAAGCAGCCCTGCCCTAGTATCTGGCATTCCATTATATATTTTCACAACGGTAGGGGAGAGATGTAGTACATCAAAATAAAAAAAAAGAATTAAATACAAAGTAAATCAACACCTGTGACAGCTCTCATAGAGATGAGGTGGAATGTGCAAAGAGTATGATGTATTCTATCATGGCACAGCACAGATCTCGGGGTGATCTGGTGATGTCAGACAGAGTGACTGGGCAATCACCCCAAACGGCTGGAAAGGACCGGCAGCAACGGCTGTCTTGCTACTCCCAGAACATTGGTTCGCCGCTTGAATAGCAAAGTTTCTCATCACCTGGCCGGAAATGACCGACCAACCAGGGAACGAACTGCCAAAGAGCTCGGATTTGTCTGAGATCACAAAGGCACAGGTGTTGAACTGGTAGACTAGACACCATCTGTTGGTGATGATGCCTTCCTTGTTCTTGGTCTCGCCGCTGCGGATACAGTTGGATGTAGGATTGCCCGTAGTGATCGTCGCGGTTTCCGTGAGGAGTTGGCCTTGGACGATGCCGCTAATTCAAGAACTGTTAGTACTGTTCACCGAGTAACCTAGATGGGACCACTAACCTATTGTAAGAGAACATGCAGTCGGTCATTCTGCTCACACCGGCCACGCTATCAGAGCCGCAGACAATGTCGCCGTTGAGATTTGCAGGGAAGATAAGCTCGAGAGACGAGTCTCCATCGCCGCCGGATCCCGAGCTTCCGGAGCCTGCAGGATCGGGGATGGGATTGCCACCACAGGATTGGCTGGCCTAGATCAATTCATACCAAATTAGCTATGTCGCATTACCCCGAGGATATGACACTCGTACCCGAATCTCGATGTGAAGGTTGATTGAGGAGGTGCCTCCAGGCAGGCTTGGCGTCAGGGTGATGCTGGCTGCAAGGGTTATATCAATTAGCAAAATTCCTTTGAACGGTCCGGGAGCAGATTATATACTCACTGGGCAGTGGATTCGTCGGAATGTCGAAATCAATGAACGTTCCCGAACTAGTTGGATTAGAGCTGGTCGGAGACATGGACACGCTCCATCCCGTCGCGGACACGGAGTACGCCTGCATGGTCGCTCCATCCAAGGTATACCCATAACTACCGAATCCCAACAAGTTGAAGAGATCAATATTCACTGATGTTTGCCCAGAGGGGACTGAGATGGTCCAGGTGTTAGAATAGCTCTGGATGGTACCGGCCCATTGACAAGTCCCTCCGGTCTCGCCCGTCTCCTGGCCCCAATCTGGGACATCTCCAGAGTTAGGCCAGTCTGTCAGAGAAGTTTCGAACAAGATGCCACAGTCACCGTTGTTTTCTTCCACGTCTGGGTCATCTGCACCTGCGACCACCGGGGGAGGAGCCCCGACGGGAAGTGGGGGACCGTCCACGACAACAATCGGGGGTCTGTTGTATGATTAGAAACAAGTTAATCTGGAAAATCGCTGTCGGGAAAAAGAGGACATACAAGATCGGTGGCCAGTCTGCGTCAGAACAAAACTGATAGCAGACTGGGACTAGGGGAGGAGGAATGGGCAAAGGAATCGGTGGGGGTATGATGGGCGGTGCGCCTCCGGGCCAGTTACCGGCAGTTGGAACGATAAGAGGAACAGTGATACTGGGACTAGGAACGATGATTGGGGTAACAGTTTGGCCTGTGGGCACAACAACGCTAATCGACTGCACTGATATACCCGGAGTCTCGATGACCGGTGGCGTGACAGTCACGGGCGTACCAGATATTGTCGTTGTATAGGCGGGCGGTTGGATTGGTCTGATCGGTGTAGGTGGTGGCTGAATCACACAGGGGATATGGCACGATACCGTCGGGGATGGAACAGTCCACACCCATGGGGGTAAGGGAATCACCGAGGAAGGACTGTCCAGCTGCCCGATGGTATCAAGACCAGTCCAACCCACGATAGTACCAAGGAAGCCATCCATATTCTGTAGGGCCAGAACATCAGAGGTGCTACTGCCTTGGATCATCGAGTAGACACCTTTCGTATACAAGTTGACGATGAAGATGTTGTCGCTATTGATGACGCGGGAGATGCGCTCCTGGCAGGCCTCGATGCTCAGGCATGCCTGCGAATACCATTGGAACCAACTGTAGAAACCAGCTCCATAAATCATGATGTTGGACGAGCCGATGATCTCCATGCCCCAGGCATAAGCGCAGGTCGCCGAATCCGGGCTGCAGTAAGTAAAGGTAGGATCATCTGGCAACGCATAGGCTCCAGTGAACGGAGCGGGCGCCTTGGGATTCGGTTGGTAGTATGGGGTTTCTGTCTGTAGTGTCGCGGCGAAGATGTTCTGCGAATGGTAGAAGCGGTACTGATACAGCGTACAGTGCTCCGATCCGGTACCCCAGAGCCACACGGGGCCCTGAGATTCAATCAGTAGACATCGCGCAGTATATACCGAAACCTGGCTCTGTGCGGGGATGTCTAAATCATGATCCGCTGTCCACACCCAGACATTCTCAAGGTACAGGGAAGCTGAGGAGGTGATATGGAACAACGTCGTGGCGGCAATGCAGTCAGGATTCGGCTCTACCTGCGTCCACGGACAATCGTCGAATTGTAAATCGCTGCCTAGGGCGCCCCCGACACGGAAATGGGCATCCCACATGCCGGCAGATCCTTGCGAAGCTTGTGCCAGATTCCACTCCATCAGAATCGCCCCAGCTGTGGCGCCTTGCACTTTGTGGGTGTGAGTAATTGGGAACAACAACATACGGTAGAGCAGCCTTACCGGTAAAGAGCATGTCTGAAATCTCCACCTCTCCCGTTTGACCTGATGTTCCCACACGGATCATCACTCTTGGGTTCGATATATCGGCAAACTTGTCTCCAAAACCCATGATCTCACTCCAGACCTCACCGACAATCTTTGTCCCTGGAGGGATGGAGATGGTGTCCGAAACCATGTACGTGCCGTGAGGGAAGTAGACTATCGAGCTCCCGGCAGAAGAGGCCAGAACACGGTTGATCACGGCAGTGTCGTCAGTTTGACCGTTGCCAGCGGCTCCGGCTGCTTTGATGTCGATGAATCCACCGATACCCACGTTCTGATATTGGGGCTTGGACCGTGCAAACCAGCCACTTGACGAACGCAATGATGACGGTGCTGCGGCCTTAGCTGAAGGTGAATATGCGCCATTGAGGAACGTTTCTGTCAATGTGGCACCATTCTGGATGAAATTATTCCCATTCCCATAGTTATCGATCAGGACATCCCCGCCTTGAAGAACGGTGGGGCCACCGGAGAACCCAACGGCTATCGGGGCATTGTTGAGCTTCACATTCTCCATCATGATGTTAGTTTTTCCGCTTGTCAAGATGGCAATAGGTCTGCTCTTAGTTAGCATGTCCTTGGTTGAATGGTAGCGCGAGGCACGTACACGTTAGTAAACACGGAGTCAAGGACTGCAATTGCGGCGACACCTTGGTTATGCTCTGCAGTCGCGCTGGTAAGTGCTGTGACGTTTATACCGATCTATCATATCTGTTAGTGCATAAAATTTAGCGTCAGGCCCAGGAACTGGAGCTGTACCTGGCAGAGAAGAATATCCAATCCATGCCATGTCCAACCCCAATCCCAGATCATCTCTATGGCCTGGACGCAGTTTCGGAATTTGAGGTTCCGCGAGGTGAACTGTTGACTTCCACACCACATGCCGATGGCACCCCCCGTGAAGGTCAAATCTCCAAGATATCCACCAGATCCATTCTCCATGAAGATTCCCACGTGGGTGGTACCATCTGCCTGGCTCATGACAAACTGTACGTTCTCAATACTCGTGGCTTGGCCAACTTGCCAGTGAATACCAGTTGGTGCTATAAAGAGGTCAATGCGAATTCCGTGGAGAATAATCCTGGGACATACCGAATCCATCGGGGGTGACTGTGGGACAGTCCGAAATATCGATGATAAAGTTGCGCACCTGCCGATAGAAATTGCTTTGGGGCACATACCACTCGGCTCCGGATGCACCAGGGATATAGACGTTGGCAGAAATGACACCAATACCAGCAAAATTGGGGGTTGCCTTCAAGGTGGGCAATGCGTTGGGATTCCCCACGAACTGGGTGTAATAATACTGAATCAACGGCGACGAGATCAGATAAGTGCCAGATGGGAAGTAAACGACGGCTGGAGTGGTTGTCGATGAACCACATGTCTCCCCGCATCGATTGCCGTCGGTGATGGCCCGATTGATTGCGGCAGTGTCATCGGTGACACCGTCACCAACCGCTCCATAATCCTTGACATTACGGAAAACTTGATAGCTTGGGTCTCCAAAGGCTGAGATACCATGGCTTGCGGACTCGTACCAGTAACCCCCATCCTGACGCGCGTGTAGGATGTGCGAGGTATTAATCTCAGGCGCGCTGGGAGAGACAGAAGCAGATATGGGCCATTTTTGTACTACAGTCCTATCATAAGGGATCGACTGATCGACTGGCCATGCAGAGACAATGGACTGGCAAAGAGTGAAAAGAAGGCAGGCTGAGAACAACCTCATTTCGACAGCAGAGCGGTAGGCCGCAGGATATGAGCTCGTCAAGATACCATAATCGAATAATAAATAAGCATGCGAGGGTTTGTTCAGACCAGATTCACACAGTGGGTAAAGACGAGGTAAAGCAACATATTGAAACAGTTAGAACAGCCTTAATCACATTTGCACGTATCTCACCTCCAATCGCATCTATGGTCCGCATAATGCGGATGCAATTTCGGAGAAACAACTATCCCAACCCACTATCCGGTCGGTTATTATTGCCAACTTGCTGTATGAGGCAGAAAAGGGACCATTATCAAGCACTAAAGCATGCCAAGATGGAGAAATGTGCGGATAGCGAGCTAGTGTGGTAAAAAGCCTAGTCCAGGCACATAAGCCCCGTACACCTTTAGTGAAGTCACAGTCAGCTGCAGCCACACGGCTTGCAGTAGCAGGAAGTCTAGGGATTTCCCATTTTTGGCATCTTTGCCGTCTGCGTCGTGTGATCGGTTCCCCGGCACTAAAATAGTGCCTCCGGCATGCCCGTTCTAGATTGGGAGCTGTCTTTGGGTTGTCCTTTTTTTACCCCTGCATTGGATGTTTCCGATAACTATCATGGAGGCAACAATAACCGACGGGCATGGTATCCAATATGACAGTTGGGCCCTTGCGGCTAGAGCCCTAGGGAGAGTAGGATGTTTAATCATGTCATTCCCATGTCGTCGATGTCTCTCTCTCGGTTTTCTGGGTTATGCCGCAGCTTTTACGTCGATATGAGTACATCCAGGCTTCTTCTGATTCTGTATCTCCTTGTTCAGGCACTGGCTCTGGACCGGGTGACTTCAGTCGTCAATGGAGTGGCTGAGTATACAGGCCAACCGGTCGATGTCTATAATCCCTTGCCAACTCTCATCTACAACTGCTACAATCTCCCATCAATCTGCGCCAATGTTCAGGATTACCTCAATGATAATAACATTGTCATGGGGAATGGCTTGGACTTTCACTACGACAGCTTTTCAAAGTCCACAAAGAAGCGCCGCAATCAATCATGTCGCACAAATGAGCGCTGGACGTCAGACCTCCCTTTCCCATGTGGAAGCGACCCTGCGCAGCCCAGCGTGATGCCCGGCAACCTACCAGCCCGCGTCGGACCACTTACTACCTGGCAAAATCCCGAGTTTAGAATGGAGATCCCCAACTTGTTCGGCACAGGGCCCAGCGGGATGAGGTATACCTGCGATGAATTCCCCGCTGCTTCGTGAGTGTCTTCTCCAGTCTTACGGTGTGGCAGCCATTTTAATGTATTACTGCAGTTGGATTGAAGGCGGAGTGAACAACCTTCCTCCATATACCAGCATCTATTGTGCACCAAAGGCTGTCTCATGCGAATCAGATACATGGGCCGCTGTCCTGCTCCAGAACCCGAACTATCCTAATAGGCAGAGCGAGCAGGATTGGCAAGGGAACGCACATTCGATGCTCGGAGTATGTGGCCATACCACTCCGCCTACACTCATTATCACTTGCTAATACTGGTCAGGCCTACGGCAAGGATCGAAGTCCATGGTTAACCCCTGTGATGAAATTCCACTTTACTACGACAAATTTGGGTGCCGGTAGCGTGGCGACAGCAGCTCAAATAGTGATGCCCGCCTACAATGGTAATCCCGATACTACCGACGTTGCTGGCACCAAAAGAGATGTGAACTTGGATGTCAACGGCCGTTTTCATTGCACTGGTAAATTCTGTGGTGCCTTGAAGAAAGCAGGGTTTTCGTTTGACGAGCCAGCATCACCTTCCCCTTCTTTTCAGATGCTGAAGGTTGCCGACAGTGGCACCGAGCCTGAGTCACCACATGCCACAATCCACGTCTTAACATCCTAGCGTGTTGAATTCTTAGGAGTGGTTTATTTTTCCCCTAGCCAGAGTAATGTGCGGCCGAATTGGATAGCTATGAGAGTTAAATTCATGTAGATATCAAAAAGTTCTACATGTTCCAGGTGATTATGTCCGTGCTTGAATTCAGGTTGTAACCAGGCTCATGATACTAAAACAAAAAGGGTTGTGTAAAGCCCATATGGTGCCGTCGGCAGTGGTCTAGGCCTCTGTTTTAGACATCGGCACTAGGTGCCTGCCAGCCCCGCCGGAGGTGTATGCTCATTGGGGTTAGAGGTGGGGGGAGGAACTCTTACTCCCGACACTAAATGAGAGACATTCATCTAGAATATGGGCCGCCCATGTCGTACTAGCTGTCCGCTACTTAAGAGCCATTCCTTTCGAACGGCAATCAATTCTTTCGGCCGTCCCTTCCATCATTCGTTGAACCTCGCCCCTAATCTGACGCCCACTGTCCGGATCTTTGTGCACTTGGCACCTCCACCATGGACCATTCAGACGCCCTTACGCGGGTTGTAAGCACCCCTGAGTTGTTGTGCATGATCCTGGGTCATCTACCACCCGGCGACTTGCTCACACTGCAGCGTGTGTGTCGTTCCTGGTGCTCGCTTATCACCGAGGCGCCGAGTTTATGCGCTACAACCTTCACCGATCCAGTGCCGGCTCAGCATTCGTTCAAGAGAATACCATGCCTAAACAAATTTGTTATCAGCCGGCTGCGCTGGAGCCCCAGTCTGGACCCAACACAAGTGAATACAGACAAATACCACTCCGTTGAGGCAAACCCAACCCTGCAGGCCATGGCTTATAGAAATGCCTCCTGGAGAGACCAATATTTGACTTGGCCGCCTGTGCTGAGGTTATCAATTGTCCTTGGAAGCATAGCACAGGAGGAATACGATCTTCCTGATCTGGTGCTGAGCTCTCGCCAAGAAGTCCCTCACCAGCCTTGGGGGGCCGATGAAGAAGAGAAGGACGATGTCTCTGACAGTGATGACTCTGATGACGATGAGCCATTCACCCTGTTCATAGAGGACTTTCCGCATAACGAAAATAGAACTTGTCGGGGGATCCGCGTTCTTGATATGATCTACGGCCTTCGGATGTACTATCTGAGGTACCAGCCTACCCTGGAGTCTTATCTTAAGCCAGGCTTTGGAGCAGTCAGAGGAGGCAAGGTACTTGCCAACATTGGGGTGTACCATCGGGAGTTGCTTGTTGATGTGACAATTCTCAACTTCTGACTATGGATGTGGAAGCCGAGCGAACATTGTGGTAGTAGGCAGGAGGATGTCTTTTTTTATATTCCCTGTGATTTGCCTATCCCATGGCCCTTTCTCCTTTACATGAATCCACTTGCCATTTTCCTGGACCTAGACATCTACGGCACTCGAGTTGAAATCACTCAGGCTGCTGTAAACAGCATTGCGGTAATTGTGCTTATTGATGCCAGCATGGCCGAACAAGGCTTCATATGGCTGGGTGATGTTAGACATATCCTCAAGAAATAAAGAATGGATACGTACCCGTTCAAGTCCGATTGTCAGATCGTGTTTCTTCCCAACTCTGACCAAGTGCGCTTTGTTGCTGATTCTGGGAGCACTTGTGACTGGAGCCTGCCCACCAGGCTGTGAATGAGGGCCCTACCTAGAGTAAGAATGTCTCGACTTGTAGAAGAGTGGAACAACATACGCCGGTCGCAAATCGACCCTGAAAACCACTCCCAGCAGCCTTAGCCTTGACCAGGGGATAGTGCTGGCTTCCAGGCTGTGGGGCACGGACAGACTCTGCTGGAGTCATGGCCAGCAGTACGAGCGCCAGCACAGAGAAAACGCGGACCATTTTGACGCAGCTCGCTTCGCGTTGAGAACTGATGGGCCGCGGAACTGGAGGACAAATCTGATGGATATACCGTCAGAGTCTACATCCCAGCGTGACCGGGTACAGTGACTGTCTATGTGAATTCAGGGTGCTCATATCTTAGCGTCTGAGCTAGAACGAACTAGGAAATTCCCATCCCGGCCTTAATTTGTATATTTGAGCTAGAACGAACTAGGAAATTCCCACCCCGGCCTTAATGTGTATATTGCACTCATTCTTGGCTATCCTATCAGTCCCACGTGGCTGGCCAGGGTCACATTCGTCAGGAGAGCTGCAGTACAGGGTCGGATTACGGCGAGTCATTCGGGTTCGCGGTTGGCTACCCTGCTCGGCAATCAACGCCCCGTCTACGTCCATGAGATTACTCCGAGACAGCCCTCGTTAGTGCTGATCACACTTCAGCGCCGGCCCGTGCCTAAAATGTACCTGCGAATTTCAACGACATTATTTTGGGCCATCTTGCCTACCAAGACGCCTCGACGTGAGCGCAGACGGTGAGATTGCTTTTCGGACTGTCTCCGAAAACCTGTCGCTTAATTATGCCTACAATGTGTCCTGCAGCAATCATGTACGGACTTCTAGGCGAGCTGAAGAACAGCCGCAGCTCATATGGTAGTGGGCCCCAAATCCCGAAGGATGCAGATTGGAAGTCGTTGCCGTTGCTTACTGTTGTCAGCCGATTCCTCAGCCTGCTGCACCTTGACTACTTGCTGTATTATCGGAGGCTCCCTCCAAATGCAGGGGGATATAAGCTGTCTCATTTCCTGATCGTTGTAACCTAATCAATCCCCACTGGCAATCTCACATAACACTTCAGATTATTGAATGTCCATCATGCGTACCGGTGTAGTCTTCGCTTGTCTTCTCTCGCTAGTGGCGGCAGCACCTGCCGAGAATCTCTCCGAGAGAGATTCTGGTAGTATGATTGTGTCTGTCACCGAGGCCAATGGCCTGCAAAAGCGCGTGGAGGGTGGCGTAAGTTCTTTGCCCATCCCATGATTGACGGCTGGTCGATATACGTACTGACCGAGAATGATGGACAGGTATATATCTGCACGGATATCAACTGGGGTGGAAACTGCGGCTTCGCCAAGCAGCCGTGGGACGTGTGCATTCAGCTCGATTCCCCTTGGTGAGTATTTCGTTTGGGCTTGGTTGCGCTAGATCATTATACTAAGTCTCTCGGCTATAGGTGGCACTCGATCTCATCAATCGGTCCTGATGAATATAATGCCATAGTGGCCTACGAGTATGTGTACCATTTGCCACCGTCTACCGCATGCCCCCCTGGTGCTAACCAAGATGCAACGTAGGGACTACAACTGCGGATCTTCCAGTACTCTCACTATCTGGAACCCTGGCTATGTATGTCATGTTTGGTTTTTTTTCCCTTTCTATCCGTATCCAGTCCTTCATTCTAACATAAGTATAATAGGCCGACTTGAGAGCCGCGGGATGGAATGACCGCATTGGCAGTTTTAAAGTCAAGCAGATTCCGGGGCCGAACTGCGTGTACGACTTGGGCACTCCTTACCTCCCTAGTGTCGATTGTACTGTCTGTTGCAATGGATGTTCCCGTAGTGGTACTTCATGCTGCCCGTCAGGCTCCATCTGTTGATCATGGAGCATATGAGCGGCGTCTATAAGGAGGAAAGTGACCTTGGCTCATTTTCAAAGACCGCCTCATGACCCATGAACCCCTGCCATTTGAGATGATTGCCAGTGTTGTGCTTAGGTGATAATCTTCCACTAGGGAGACTATGAAGACAGCTAGGTATACGTATCAAGCCCAACTACTCAAATGATGACTGTAACTCCGATTATTTTATAATGCTTCCCAGTATTTTCCTTCCATTGTTCTATTTTATACGTATCATTCAAATTAATTCTATGAATATGCCATTGGTATGGCATCAATGGCGGCACCGATGTGAGCTACCACGAGGTTGAATCACTTCTCAACAGTAGCGACATAAGTTTATGATGTTGGATTGGTGTTTCCATAGGCGGTCCAAATGACGAAAAGCCTTGAAAGCAAGGGGTGATATTCATCGGAGGTATATATATCTCTACTGCAGGGGAAACATTCATGTAAAAGCTCGGCATTTATATCACGACTACATCTCTTGAAGTGTAATCACGCAGACACTACAGTCTAAACCCGCGCATCAGCCCTCGTTCTCCTTCTCTATCTTCTGCACTTCTACTTTGCTTCTACCCTGTGGTGGCTGTTGATGATGGGAGGTGCTGAGTCATCCTCCCGACACCCCCGCGTTTTCGGAGCGGATCAACCGAAGCGCCGGTGGCTGACTGAGGGGCACCGGGAAAAAAAATAACCCTTGGCATCTGTAGATTGACTCATTCACCACCATCCATCTTCTGCTATAGCTGTCCTCCCTGACGACGAGTTCGGTGACAATGGCTGTAATGACCCCCGCCGAACGGTTCGCCCTCATCACAGAGAACCTTCAGGAGGTTCTGAACCCGGATCTCATCAAGGCGATCCTGGAGGAAGGAAAAAACCCACGTGTCTACTGGGGTTGGTGCTCTCTACCCTTGGACGGGTCAATGGATATGCGACTGACGATAGATTCTTTTGCATAGGCACCGCGCCCACCTCTGCTCCCCATGTTGCTTACTTATATGTCTCCCGACCTGCCTGGTCACCGCGATCGCGACACTGACCACTGTATACAGTGCCTGCCATCAAGATTGCGCAGCTCCTGGCTGCGGGCTGCGAGGTGACCGTTCTGATCGCCGACTTGCACGCTGTTCTCGATTCGTTAAAGGCATGATTCTCGAACAATTCGCGCACGCGCTCGAGCTAACCGTCGGATAGAGCACGATCGAAGTCGTCGAACATCGGGCGAAATACTACCAGTACATCGTTACCGCCATGCTGCAGGCGGTGGGGGTTTCCACTGAGAAGCTTCGGTTTGTCCTGGGCAGCTCGTACCAAACCACGACGAAATACTGCATGGACATGTTCCGGTTGTCGACTCTGGTGTCGGAGCACGATGCGCGCAAGTCGGCCGCCGAGATCGTCAAGCAGTCCGCGAACGCGCCGCTGAGCGGTCTGCTCTACCCGATTCTCCAGGTGTTGGACGAAGAGTATCTGGATGTTGATGTTCAGTTCGGTGGTATGGATCAGCGAAAACTGTTCGCCGCATCCACGGAATGGCATCCCAAGCTAGGCTACCGGAAGCGGGCGCATCTGCTGAACCCCCTGGTCCCCGGTCTGTCGGGCGGCAAGATGAGCTCCAGTGAAGCAGGTGAGTTTTGAAGACCCCTTCGTATCCTCCAGCACATTCTAACGCCGCGCAGACAGCAAAATCGATCTGCTAGAGCCCGAGGAGAGTATTCGGAAGAAGATCCGCAAGGCCCAGGCGGCTCCGCGCGAAACCGAGAACAACGGACTCCTTGCCTTTGTGCAGTACGTTCTTATTCCAGCCTCCGGCTTGAAGGACGGTAACCCGGGCTTCCGGGTAAGCCGCGAGCGGGACGGCCTAGAGCCCCTGGTTTACACCAATATCGAGCAAATGCTGGAGGATTATAAGAGTGACATTGTAACCCCGCCCAACCCTCCCCCGGACGCAAACTTAACCGCTAACCCTTACGCAGCTGTCACCGCAGCTGTTGAAACCGGCAGTGGCTGATGCCATTGTTGAATTGACGGCTCCGATCCGGGAGGCGTTCGAAAAATCCCCCGAATGGCAAGAGACCGCGAAGAAGGCCTACCCACCCCCGCCCCAGAAGGTGAAGAAGGAGAAGAAGCAGAAGGAGAAGAAGCCGAAGGACAAGGCCCCTGGCAACCCTGGCACCGGGGAGGCCGAGACGCCCAACGGCGACGGTCAGTAGACGGCGGACGACATTACTTTCCCTACCATGGATTGGGAGGGAGGTCTGGTCACCATGAAGCACTAGATGATCATCCTGTACTTATGAAGTTAGATAGCGACCGAATGAACATGATAGATACGCCCAAGGTTGAACCCAAGTTATAGGCCGGCTGGGAGCGTGGAGCTAGTGCAGAGACGAACACGGATACAGCACCCGATGAGTATTCAGAGATAATGCCTCTCCATCTGGTATTTACTAAACGCCAAAGATATGCCATCCCCCGTCTATCTACTTCTCCGCCGCCTCCGCCGCCGCCTTCTTCTTGGCAGCAGAGATATCAATGAAAACATGTCCCAGCGGGCCAGCCTGCGGGCTCCAACCACTACATTCGATCTTGTAGTCCTTGTCGCCGTCGATGACCTCAAACTCGTTGCTAGGCCTCTTGGTCCGGTTGTCCCAGTGAAGCTCGCAAATCTTCTTCTCGCCATCGAACAAGTCCATCCATCCTTCGCTCCCTCTCCGTCCGCGGGCGCAGACCTCGCCGATGCCCTCGGAGGGGATGATCAGCTGGTCGATATCGTCCTCGGTCAGGGCTTTCTTCTCATCCTCAGGACTATGGAATTGACCTCTAAAAAGCAAGGGGAGACCCGACCGTGAGAATCTGTCGGAATCCTTCAATGGGAGGGTTGGAAGAGGACATACTCGTAGAGGAACGACTCTCGGATGGTAATATTGCCCTGGGCCAGACGGTCGCGGATATGGATGGAAACCCATTGAGAGTCGTCCATGGTGTCGGAGGATAAGAGTGGTAATAAGGACTTTCTTTCTAGGATCTTGATTGGAATGTCTGATGGAGTGGGCGACTGATCAGGTACTTCTGCGGGTTATAAAGACGACCTCCGCCGGCAGCCATTCGATCCTCACTGCGGGGAAACTATCACCTGATGGACTCTCGCATGGGGTGATGAAGTCATGATGATCGCCATGAGACACGTCGCCTTTGTTGTGCGAAAGGGCATTCGGGGGAGGGAGACGAAGGGGGTGGTGAGATCATGAAGGCGGATGGGCTGGTCTGATAGGGTGGAGGATCCATTGTTGCGGAAGTCAATGGCATGATGGGCCCTCTGGATCCGGAGTTCCCCAACATCCAGCCCGCTGGAAGGCCCCCGAGATGCGGGGAAATTACGACCACGGCTTGGGTAGATGCTGATCGTTGGGATGGAGGGATATTAGTCGTTGGAAAGTGGTGATGGTGATGATCGCAAGGGCGACTTCATTATGCCTCCCTCTGGACGAGGACTGCAACACCGGAGGATCATCCAGATGGTCACGAGACCAGCCTCGTACGATTCGGATGATGGGGAATAGCCTCAATATCATGATCGCTCGGATAAAAATAGTCTAAAACATCGTCTAATGCTGGTGTGATGCCCATGTCGTTCCACCCATCTATTCCCTATTCGCAGCATGCTTGCTGAACTTCCGTATGCTTGGTCCATAAATATAAAGCATATACGGAATCACCGCCATCACGGCACTGATCGCTCCCAGAATCGTCAGAGTATACTGGACACCGATGGACCGATAGATGGGGGCTCCAGCGACGGTGATGCCTCCCGCGACCAAGTACCGCGAGAAGACGACAAACCCCAGCGCGGACGCCGAATAAACCCCATAGGAGTCGATGATGTACATGTACGCGACGATAAAGATTGTGGTGGTGCCAAATCCAAATAGGACCGAGGCGACCAGAGGCGACCAGATGGAAATGTTGGGCTAAACAAGAAGGTCAGTTCTCGCTCGTCGTTGGGTCTGCGAGAGATCCCACTTACATAGCTCGTCCAACCCATCCAGAACAGACTGACTGGAACCGCAGGGGCGCCTCCCAACATGGCATACCACAATCGCGTTTCGGGGCGAATCCGAGACGTCGACCGATACTCCCGGCAGGTCCACGAGTAGACGACCGGGACGATGCAAGAAACCAGCAGGACACCGATCAGCATCCCGGTCCACGCAATGCTGGTCAGTCCCTGGGAGAGGGCATACGTATCTCCAAAGATAAAGGCGTAGCCCTCGAGAAAGGTAAAGAGTACAATGTATATGACCGAGAGATAGAGGCCCATGAGGATGATAATCAGCTCACTGTAACTCCAGACAAAGGTCCGGTATACGGCGACCATCAACCGACGGCCCAAGCTCTCTGAACGCAGTTCCATCGGAGCCTTGTATCGGCTGTTGCCCGTTTGCGCCCGAAGGGCAGCGGCCTTCCACTCCAACAAAAGGTTTCCGTAAGTCTCGGGTTGTAGAACTGTCACCAGTACCAAGATCAACCCTCCCATGATGAGCATGATCCATTCCAGCCATCGCCACCCCAAAGTACCGGGGATAAAACTCCCAATGATCTGCCCTAGAATGGGTCCTGTAAATGCAGGGACTGTATAAAGCGGGAACGCCCACGTCTTTTGGAGAGGATCCCACAAGTCTGCCACAGTCCCGCCAGCACAGGTGAGCGGCGTAGACCCAAAGAATCCAGCAAAGAACCGAAAGATCAAATGCCCGTGAAGGTTGGGGGCGAGCGCGGCAGCCATGATGAAAATCAAGAACAGGACAATCGTCACAAGATAGATGGCGTTTCGCCCAAAGGTTTCCGAAAAAGGACCAGACAGCAATGAGCCGACTCCGAAGCCGATCAAGAAGAGACCTAGTATGGAATCATCAGCTATAAATCATTCCAACACGCCCAGGTCGTTGTTGCATCGCGGATCGACTTACCTGTTGCGAGGGACCCAACCACATCGGAGACATGAAAATCTTCACTGTACTGCAGCACACCACAGGCGTCGATTGAAGAGGCTGCCGTGACGGAAATGGCGAGAAGGGAGACCAGCAAGGTCATGAAGACCTTTCGCGGCGTGCTATAGTTGGCGGGGTTGAGAGGGTCATTCTCTCCGGACCAGCCCACGAGGATGGGCTGGTCGGCATCATCGAAGCCGACTTCCTGCTTGCTGAAAGGAATTATTGGAGCGGCAAGAGACGGATCATTCAGTTGGCAACTAGATATTGGTGTCAGTCTCTGCGCGGACTGGGGTGGCAGTCTCGAGATCCTGTCTTATACGCACGCACCTTGGCTTGTGAGAAAATCCGACCATGTACCCGGGGCATGTACATTTCTCGTTGATCTCTGTTAATTCGTCCTGCACGGCCCTATAGATCCGTCGGTATTGGAAAAACGATTCCATTGCTCACACCAGGGTTGACGATGTCACCAACCGAAGCAAACTGCTGCAGGATATTCTGTGGCAACGCCGCTTGCGCAGTTAACGGACTTCTGCATAGACGGCCAAGGATCTGCGAATGCTTAAGTACCTCCCTGGGCGAACTAGTGATGCCTGGGCTCCACCAGAGCTCCATCCTGTCTCGGTCTCAACGAACAACTTGCTGCTCGGGGCCAAGAGTCGATAAAAGTTTGCGCCCTGTAGAACGCCCTGTGGAACTCGGAGAAAACTACTGCTCGGGGCATGGAATCCCGATATCAGTAGGTTTCTTCCCTTACACTACTCGGGAGTACCCAAGTCTTCGCCGATATCCTTCGGAGGGCCCACTGAAAATCCTGCAATTGCTCGGTCTCCGAAGAATAATAGCATTACAAATCCTCCCAATAACGGGCTTTTCGGCCGACTGGTAGCATCATAGCAAAGGCCAATGACGGTCTATATTGTCCTCCAGCGGGATCAAGGTTTAGAATAGCAAGACACACTGCCGGAGTTTAAGAACTTAGCATTCGTGGTGTGCGTCGGTCACCCTCGGCTATAGCAGAGATAACTTGCCCTTGCTGCGTATTTGGTCAAATTTAATGGAGTCGCATGTGATAAGCTGGGGGAATGGGAGGTGCCTTGGTGAATGTTCTCTATGTGAAGGGGTAAAATCCGGCTATCACTAGAGGCAGGCATTCATCTCCAGACTCTAGCCAGTAGTGGTAGTCTGGTTCGCCTGCCTCTAGTGATGCCCCCATTGCATCTCTTCACTATTAGCGACAGCCATCTTTGCGTTTGTATACTTTTATCAAAAGCATAGTTTGACAAAGAGGACTCATAGTTGTAAACCTGATGGGAACCGTTGACATCACCTTAAAACATTCAGATCTCCTCCCGTCTAGTATTATCCACCAAGTAATGAGCGTGATATCAATATTTCTAAAGGACAATCTAGACGAAACATACATGCCATCAAGAAAACGCTTGTATACAACAGACAATCATCGGGCAAAGAGCTCATGGATTCCAAGTCTACCTCCGTACAATTGCGCTCATTCTGGCCGAAACATGACGGCTTGTTTATAGCCAGCCCTTCGGTCCACCCCAAGTGCCCTTGACCATGGAGTTGTAGTAAACCCAGGGGAAGAACTCTTTCTTTAGGTAGTAGAACTCCCGGCGCGGTGTAGCTTGATCAATGCCGAACCAGCTGTTGAAGGTCTCCTTGGGCTCACCACCGTACTTGAACTCAGCCAACAGGACCTTTCCATACTCGGTCAGCAGCGGGCAGGACGTGTAGCCATCATAGACCGCCTCGGCGGCCTTGCCCTCCATCGACCGGAGAAGGTTATGGACCAACACCGGGGCTTCGGCCGTGACCGCAGCAGCCGTCTTGGACGTCGGAAGGCTGGACGCATCACCGGCCGACCACACATTGGGGTACTTCTTGTGTTGGGTGGTACCATCATCAACGTCAACAAAACCAGCCTCGTTGGCGATGGGGCTGTTCTTGACAAAGGCGTGGGGCCCCATCTTAGGGACCACATGCAGCAGGTCAAACTCTTTGGTAACCTGTCCCTTGCCCTCAGGAAGAGCAAAGGTGGCCTTGTTACCCTCGACGGCGACGAGGTCATGCTGGAACAGACCCTCCACGCCACGCTCTTTCCGCAGCTCCTCGAGCTTGGCGCTGTACTTGGGTACACCGAACATGGTGGGGAGACCGGTAGCGTAGCTGATTTGAATGGCAGAGTTGGAGGGGTTGCTCGGGTTGTAAAGGCCAGCCCGCTTCCAGTAGTCGAGGGCGAGCCACAGTACCTTTTGGGGAGCACCGGCACATTTGATCACGCCGGCGGGCTGGGTGAAGATGGCTTTTCCTTTCTGGAGCTTCTCGATCGTGGCGAACACTTTATCGCAGGTCTCATAGCCATAGATCGTCGAGACTAGCGAATCAGGAGCCGCCAGGGCCTCGGACAATCCTTTGATGGCGCCGTAGTTGATACTGATGCCGGGGGCGACAACCAACTGCTCATAGCCAACCTGGCCGCCATTTCCGAGGGTGAGCTGGTTGTTCTCGGGAGAGAAAGTGGCAACACTCTCATTGTAGAACTTGAGCTTGGGGTCGATCAACCCGTGCAGGGGTTGTCGCAGTTCTTGTTTTGTTTTGAGGCCGCCGCCCACCAAGGTCCACCCCGGCTGATAATGATGCCAGATGGCGGGATCAACGATGGCAATGTCGTCCTGGGCGAACTTGCCAGTGCGAAGCAGCTGGTGGCTAATGGTCAGGCCGGCAGTACCACCTCCGACCACCAGGACCTTGTGATTCCGCGCTGCAGTGCTTACTGGAGAGGCCGTCGCGAAATGGCGGATGACATGACCAGACGAGGTGGCTCTGCCAGAACGGCCAGCAGCACAGGCAGCGGTCAGAACACGACTGCGAAACATGTTGCCCAATATCTCAGCCGTCAATGAGGAAGTGGATGTTCCAACGATCGTCTGATGATGGCCTTGTAAGATCTTCCACGAGGCCGAGAACCGCGGGCGAAAAATATCCGAAGAAGTCACGTGGTGATTAGTCAGAACGCCATGGGGTGAGAATATGTACACCAAACGCTGTCAAGAGTCATTTGGTGAATAGTAACAAGTCCTGGTCCTCGAGAAATTCGGCTTGCCTGTACTATTGATCAGTAAAGTGGTTGTTGCAGCATGGTTATGTTGTGTGCACATCTCACCTGGACCGATATATATCTTCCGATGCCGGGGCTGACTCCTGCAATGGCAGTTCCAGGGGCAATCAACATCAAGAAGTTACTTACAGCACTACCCGCATTCATTGAAAGCATTTGCTGTCCATGATCAGGTCTTCTGATACAGTGTTATCTAGGTCACTGATACTCTCATAGGTATAGCTCCAAAATACTAGAACACCTCAATGATACGTCACAGTAACCCTTCAAAGGCATCTGTGAGTGCTAATGGTCATTGTGGACAGGATGTAGCCAAGTCATAGGGTATGATCTATGGAATTATGAAAAGCTAGGCTATTAATTACATACTTGAAGAGTAAAAATGTACATCTGGGAAGCATCAAGAATAAAAATATCAAGGAAGACCAAACACCAATGCAACGCTCCAGTCTAATCGCACTCTTCTGTACTCAGCACTTGATGAAACAGACGGTGGAATGAAGAGAGTGGATGATCGGCGGGAGTAAGCTCCACAGAGCGATGCGAGAGCCTGATAGCCTCATGGAGGTCTTCTTCTACTCCGGTCTCTTCGTATCGTTCATAGAGTCGTCGCGCGTGACTGCAAAGGTAGATTGGTAGACTGGGATCATCAGCGGGCGTGATGTCCAATGCTATCCGGATCGCCTCGAGGGCTCTATCGATATCGCTGGGCAACCTGGTCATCCTGTACCGCGCCCCTAACCAAGAGGCAAGGGTGTTTCGGTGCATCGCCACGATTTTGGCATCGTCAGCACTGATTGACTCGGCAGTGGCCACGGCTTCTTCAGCGGCCTTGATAGCCAAATCGAGATCCGCAGCGTCACCGCCGTCCAAAAACCTCTGTCCCAGCAAGTTTGCAAGATAGTCCAAATAGCGTGGTTTGGCCGATAGTGACGGGGAGACCAGTTCCACAACGCTGAGGATGTCCTCGATAGCCTGGCTGATGGCCGTGGCGTCCTTGGTGCGTTGGTATTGTCTTTCCAGGACAGCAGCACGCTGATGCAAGACAGCCGTGCGGCGAGGATGGCCGGTTGGAGTAACAGTGACAGCTTTGTCGGCCTCACGCATTTCATTTCCCGTGATGGGGACGTCACGATCCACCACATCCCAAAACCGCATGTTCAACCCCTGATCAAACGTAGCCAATCTTTGGGTCAATTGCGGATGGCCACGTCGCGTTCTCTTAAGGACCTGCTCCGCTAGGTCAGCGCCGTACTCCAGGTCGACTCCATCGCCCAAGTGACAGTATCGGGCCATGAGACTTTGACTCAGCGCGGTGAGGATGCTGTCGCGAGCAGGGTATTCCTGTGGGAACATTTCGACAAAGGTCCGAACATCAAACGACGACGCCATCCCGGAACAGCAAAACAAGGAGAGGGCCAGTTCCGCCTGGAACTCGGGGAACAGCACATTGACCTGTTCGCTGAGAAGACCGGGGTGATGCTCATTTTCATCCTTTGCCGTGGGCACTACGTCTGGCTGGCCCTCTGTCTGTCCAGGTGTCTGGTCCGGCGTATGATACACCTCTTCTTCTGCATGACCTTCGGTCTGCTCCTCTGTCTGCTCATCAGCCAGTTCCGCGTCGTGATCTTCTGTTTCATCCCCTGCATGCTGTCTAGTTTCCTTCGTAGCGTGGCCGGCGTCCTCGTCACCATCATTTTCGGTATTTTCCTCCCTCTTTTCCTCAATTTTTTCCTCAAACTGCTTATCAGAATCCTGTTCGGACAGCTGTGCAAGTGGCTCCGCGGACTGCTGCCTCAGTTGTTCTTCGGTCTGCTCCCCTACACCTCCTTCCGCCATTTCTTCAGACTGGTTGTCAGACTGTTGCCCAGACGACTGTTCGGACTGCTCTTCGGAATGCTCTGCGGACGGCTCTGCGGACTCCTGGCTAGCCTGCTCCTCCATCTTGTCGGAACCTGCCTCCGTCTGACTCAAATCATCGTGTATCTCTGAGATAGCCTCGCCGTCGCTCTCCCCCCGCTCTGCCTTACTGTGGGATGGCTGTTGAGAATTCTTGACATGAACCACCCACTTGGCAAACGCATGTTCCGCAAACGCAAACGATTCTCGGCACCACTGATGATATTGTTTCTTTGCGTAAAATGGCGCCTGAACATACTCCTCGGTCGTCATAAACTTATTGTTCGTAACGAACGGAAGGTGTTGGTAAGCGAAACAACTGTGGGCCATGGTCTTGTGGCAAGATTCGATACAGAGCTGCTCCAACCACCCAGGCTTCTCAGTCTGATCTCCGTCAAATAAGAGATAATCCCGGACTGTCTGATGGGCGAAATAGATACGATCATTGTAGACGTTAAAGAATGGACCACACGTGTCGCGAAGCCAGGCTTTGAAGTCTTCTGCTGGTAAGCCCAGTTCGTCCTCCCGATCGCAGCTCGTGCAGTCGTCGATATGAAGGGCCAGGGCAATCGCCATCTCCCGGACGGTGAGGGGTTTCGTCGTGGCCAGCACTAGTTCTAGCATGATTCGCACATCATCACGGTTGCTCTCGTGGATCTGGTCCAGCAAGGCCCGGTAGATCTCGAATACAGTCGTAGGCAGCTGATCAAACGTGCGTGACCAGTAATTTGTTCCCGGTCGAACAGGTAGGGAATAGAGATAGGTGAATAAGAGATCGGTAAATAAGTAGCTCGCGTTGTCGTGGGCTTCTAGGTGTGAGAGCAACTTGGACTTTGTGCCATCATCGCGGATACATCTCTCACGGGCAAAACATTCCACCCGGTCCTGTGCCACTCGAGCGATATCGCCCATGATAGACTCACGACACTCGGCGTCCTCGTCAAGGTTCAGAACGATCCCGTTTGTGAGTAACTCGAGGAGGTCAGGGACAGTACGAGTCGTGAGAAGAAACTTAACCCTGGAATCAGGGAACCGTGACTGATAGTCGTTGAGAAGTTTCAGTGCAGTCGCCAGATGCGCGTTCTTGCACTCATCCAAAGCATCCAGGATAACGGTCACCCGCCCATGGGGAGTTCCCCGGCTGGCGATTTCAACCAGTTCCCAGAAGAGATCAGAATCAGGTCGCACGCTGTGCCGAGTGGCCTGTTCCGCCTTTGCTTCCACATCGTCTAAATGGGAACACTGCCGTAAGATGCTGTTAAGGACTTCATACATGGCAGTGTTGAGGTTGTTTTGCTCGCCACCGTCCTTGAAGAAAAAGGAGCATAGAGACATGGGTCGCACCCGGGGCAGCTCAGTCAAGAGGTATTTGGCGAGTACTGACTTGCCCGTCCCTGGTTGACCGGTCAGAACCAGCAGACCACTATCAGTGTTGCTCCATTTGGTGAACGTCGGGTGGCTTAAAACGCCATGGCCAGTGTTGTTGTGCGGGTTGGCGATTTGATTCACGTAATCCTGATACGTATCGGCGTGGGACAGGCCAGCGTCTGGCATGATTTTGTCCATAAGATTGGCTCTCCGCTGAGCGATCGAAAAGACGCTGATAATGTTCTTGATATGTTCACCTTGTCGGACACCTTCGTTGAGCGCACGCTTCAGCGACTTGCCGCTATGGGTCTGAATACACTCCTGGAGCTCTGTTTCCGCGGCCTGGATGTCGGCAACCATGGTATCCCAGCTGCCCCATTTGGCCGAGTTCGGGGCAAAGCGATAGGAGGAATGATCGTAGAAACGAGCGCTTGCAAGGAGATAGCGAATGACGAGTTTGTAGAGGTCGACCACCTTCCCGTTTACGGCCGCCTGAAGCTCTGGCGTCTTCCACGAGCTCACCGTCGGGACCTTGGTTAGTTCAGTGTACCATGGCATCCTGGATATCACATAGTTGATTCCCGGTTGGTGCGAATCGACCCGACGAGCGTTGTTGATGATAGTCTAGCCCAGGTTAGTATGATATCCGCTGCAGTAGAAGTCGTCGCGGTATCGCATACCGGTGCAATGATCAAGCAAGCCGCCAGCCACGCGGTCGACGAGGCCGGACAGATCTCGACCATGCTTTCAATTGTCGATTTCATCTTATCGATAGACAATGCGACAAAGGACAGCATTTTGCGCCCGTACGAGGATCGTTCGAAGGCATCGCAGCCGCGGGTAACGAGGGACTCGATCAATGCGCGCCGAGACACCTCCTCCAAATGCGTTATCCAATGCGAAGGGTTTCGGTCCAATCCGTGAGCGTGTTCCGGGCTGATGGGACGAAGGGCTGCGACCAAAACGTGTTCATAGTCTGCGATCATATCGGCGGTGGCGGGATCAGTCTTGAGTTGAACGTAGGCCTCGTCCCAAACATCGCGAACTATTTGGGAAAGACTATCTACGCCATCGTCCGGGGTCGCCTCTCGGGAAATCAACTTCGGGGATACGAGAGTCGTGCGCGAGGAGTCAGGCCTCGACCTTAGGGACAGTCGGACCTGGCGAAGTCCCATGGTGTCGGCAACAGCAAAGCGTCACACGAGATGCACAGTGACATGAGTAGACGATCACCCAGCGTGGAGATGGGGGAAAATCCACGATGATATAAACAAACCGCGATCAGAAAAACCCTTCCCCTGAAATCCAATTCACCCCCCAATCTGGTGCCGACGAGGCCAAGCTGAGCACCCACCTAAACCCACGGTGTCCCACGGCAGTCGCTCGCTCCGATGTAGGGTGGAGCGGTCTTGACTCCTGCACCATTAATTTGCCGGGAAACGTGGGCCAGTGGGCACGGAACGAGGGCAGTTCCGTGTTCAGGAACCGCCAGGCACCAGTAAGTTGGGGGCGCACGAACGCCCTGATTGTCCGCTGCCTCTTTGGGGCTTCGGGTGGCCTTTAGGGTTGGCGGCAATGCGAGATCGATCTGGCAAAGATCTCCGATCGGCTCCACCAAGGCGGGAGAAAAATTTGCAATTCTGCTGGGAGGCATGATTCGTCTAGGGGATCGGGACTGTGCCTATGATCAGGTGGGTTTAGTCCATGCCAGGGATGTTATATGGAGGCTATGCCCCAGGTGAGTTAGTCGTATAGTCAGACAGTGTCTTGGTTGTGCGACGACTGCCAGGCTGTCTATCATGGCCTGTACACAATCAGGCGCAGAATCGCAGATCTGCACCATGAGATCAGGCCCAGTGTCACTCCGTTCCAGCACAGCGGACATATCTGTACTCCGTCCTCTATATCCAGTCGGACTGTCTTCTTCCGAGTAATGCTCGGCGTACATGGGGTGGATCACCCGATTCCTTCTTTCTGACAGAATCCATAATGGTAGAGTCCCCTGGGAGAGATATCGAAAGCCACGGGTTGATGATGAGACCGGCATCCCATGTGCAAGAGAAGAACGAGATCAAACCCCAGAAAGCCCGATATCATCAAACAAGAGATCCCACTGGGATAGGTCCGGGTCCAAGCCAGCATTGAAAACATCCGACCATAGCTGACCCCAAATCTCCGAGTCGCCAGAGTTGGCGGGGGAATCTACACTAATGCCCATGGAATCACTCCTCATATGGAAATCGTTTCTCGGCACCACAGCGTGCCTCATGGGCGTTTCAGGAGGCAGAATCTGTCGCTCCAAAACGGAAGCTGGCTGTCGCGCGCTTGATTGATAATCCGGATCGCTGAGACTGGGACCAATACCGGACTCCCGCTGCGACGTCGGTATGGACTGTTGGTTCTGCAGGATAGCCAGCAAGGTCTGAGTGTTTCTCTGGATTGCCTCCTTGAGTGGTGCCGACTCGTGTTTGGACTTCTCCAACATCTGGCAAGCTGCCAACACCTCGCTCTTGCGGCTGTCCGCACCTGGGGCCTGTGGATTTAAAGACACATCCATAGCGAGTGTGATTGCAGCAATAAAAACATGTTGCATGAGCAGCCAAAAACGCTTAGGCTGCAATCCCACTAGGGCGCCAATGTTGTCCATGGAGCGCCGCAAGTTCAACACAATCTCAGCAGACCGAATGCACATTTCTCGAGAGTAGGCGTATTTCGGATTCCGGATCCCTTCGAGATGGAACGGTCGATGTAACCGACAAATGCGACCGTGGATGCTCAAATGCAGCATCGTACGCTGCCACGCGATATACGGTCGCTCTCGACAGATGCCCTCGCTTTGCTGGACACTAGCTGGATCTAGTTGGAAGAAAGATGGAAGACCGTGGATGAGAAGCTGGAATTTCATGTCGAGAGATAGGATTACTTCGTAATCCAGGGTTTGAGTGGCCTGATCTGACGACTCCAGGAAGACGACCGGTATCGTGTCAATAACTTCACGACAGATTTCAGCAAAACGAACTCGATAGATAAAGCACGATGCTGACGTAGGCATCGTCAGGGGCAGACCCCCGTCAGTTTTGTCCGTCGCAATCAACTCATCGTCAATGTTTTTCGGGTAATCCACCCTCATTTGTTTTGGCTGCATGAGGTAAACGCCCTCTTGGGGCCCTCCCATGAGCGCCAACAGCCTATATGGTCAGAGCCATATCACGCTGTCCAAGGAAGGAAAAGGTTCTCACCAGTCTGAAGCGACCATATGCCACCAGATACGGCGAGAGATTTCAAGTTCCACAACATCATACCCCGTGAGCCTCCGCTCCTCGCGTCGTTTGGCCGTATCCAATCGATGCATCTGCATTGACTGGGCTAGTAGAAGTTGGCGAACTCGCAGCATGTGCACCTTATCAGAGTAGCCATCTGTGTGGGAAAGAACGTGGGTTAATGTGCTGATGGCAAGCAAGGTCATGATATATGGAGTGGTTGGGTACGCGTTGTCGTCCAATATCGACAGAGCGAGATCACTATAACCGACAAAGAGGGTTCTCATTTCCGCTTGGCTTGCACACAGACTGCTCAGTGATTCTGGGCTGCCTGACAATGCTGCGCCGGCGAAGATGCTGAAAAGCAGGGCAAGCTCAGGAAGGCTTGGACTTTCTCCACTCTCTCTGTTTTGATAGATCTGTTCCATCACGGCTTCCGCGTATGGGACTGGGATGACACCATGGGTTGGTTGCATGCAGCGGACAAAGAGAGAGAGCAAATCTTGGGCTTCTCTCCGTGCGGGGAGACATGTCATTATCCAATTCGAAGCCGCAGGAGGGCGTCTGTCTCCCGTATGCTCCTGCCTGCACAGGATCCACGGTCGCTGCAACCGTGGAGGGGGAGGACGAACATCCGTCCATTCCCACTCCTGCTACTCATGATTAATAACTCTCGGACGGGCATGATATGTTGCTAGCGTGTAGCTTAGATAGAAGGCACGTACGGTATCATTTGTAACAGATGATCTCGGATCACATTGTAGAACAACGTCCTCAAGCCTGCGAATCCGGTCAAGGAGACCACTAGGTCACCCCGTTAACAAATAAAACCCAACTCATTGCCGAGCCGCACGGGGTTAAGAACAGACATACGACGAGGGCACAGTGGAATCCCGCGGGCGAGACTGGGTGACAGGGCTCGGCTCGGATTCTGGCCGGATGGTCTGGATTCCTGCAGTCTGCCCTGTGTCCAGGCCGCGGCTTCGGCCATTAGTCCCCAACGGAGGATGGCGTCCAGCAGGATAGACACAAGGGAGGCACCGTTGGGTGCAGTTGGAGCAAGGCTGGACACGATCACATCGGATTTTACGCGACCGGCACGAGGCACACGACACGGGAGGGCGGCTCCAGCGTTGAACTAGAACCTCGGGACCGTCTCGGTCTTTGCGCTTCATGGTATTTCGCCAGTCAAGAGTGGCTCCGGTGGATTGACTCTCTTTGAGGATGTTTTGGTAGAACATCATCGGAGATTAAGGGCATCAAAAAGGACGGTCTTGCTGGAAGCGGTGAGAGAAGCCGCGGAGTTACCTGATTGGGAAGGCCCGTCCGCGGACAAGTCAAAGAAGCCCTAAACGAAGAGATGGATATGATATGCGATAGACGACAGGGAACTAACAGAGCAGGACTAGACAGAATAGAACACAGATTTCAGTGGCATATAAAGACCCATAGACCCCCACTGTCCTTATTGTATCTGCATCAATATCTGTCCCGACCACACGCCCTTGTCCCTCGCTGGATGAGTACGCTCGCCAACATTCATTCAGAAAGCCTCCTTGTAATCTCTTTTACAGAGTATATCGGAATTCCGGCGATCCCATGATCACCTTCTCTCCACGGTCTGCCTTCCGGTTACTGTGCCAAAAATGGAGACTGAGAATAGAAACGACAAGCAAGACAAGAAGCTGGCACCTATACATGGGAAGTTGTTAGTCAGTGAGCTTCCCCAGCATATCTATCACGGAGAGTAGAGGGACCGTACGCAATTGCTGCCCAGATACCGGGAATATACGCCGGCGCATCTTGTCTGCGAAAGACGAGACTCCCTGCAATGCCTCCTACGCCCCCTAGGCCGACTAGAGTTGCACTTGCAAGAGCCCGCATCCACTGACCTCGGATGTTATTCGCTTGGTATGCAAGCGATGCGGGGATGTTAGCATTGGCCCCAGCGACGGTGACGAACACCCCGAAGAATCGGACCGCAGGGTCTTTTGCAAAGCCCATGATTGGAAGGCCAATAAGGGTGATGATACTATTTAGTGCGAGAATAGGACCACGGATGCGATACTTATCCCCAGCCCAGGACGTAGCCCACATGAGCAATCCAGCTGCAATGTAGGGTGGTGCACCCAAGCATTGAGCTGCAGCAACGCTGAATCCCATGTTCTCACGTAGGATGATTGGCAGGAAATATGCAATGGCGTAGGTAACGGTCGTCAGCGAGCTATTTTGTGCACTATCGTTAGTTCTATGACCAGGATCCAGGCGGACGGGGTACTCCTCAATGTCCATACAAGAAAATGAGCCCGAAGCCCCAGATCTTGGGGTCTAATGCTGGGGAAAGAAACTTTTTCAAGCTGAATGGTTCAGGATTGGCGTCTGCTCGGTCTCGATTCAGGCGTCGGATAATAAATGCGCATTCCTTTTCCGTTAGGAATCCCCACGCATGATGGCCCTTGTCTGGAAAATCGACGACAAAGATTAGGCAAAGAAGGCCAACAATAAAGGTTAACTGCAGATCCCGTAAGGCTGTGTCCGAATAGACAGGCAGACAAGACCTACAACACCCTGCATGATGAATATCCAGCTCCAGGCTGCATGGCCTTGGAGTCCTTTCATCTGGCTGAACCCAAAGGCCAATATTCCTAGTCGTTGCGTCAGATTGAATGCTTATGTGGCGCGACAGAACGGAAAATGGTATACCTGAAAGTGCTCCAGCAACGGAACCGATGATGTAAAACAACGAATAGCGTTGCTGAACTTCATCTAATCCAACCAGGCTAGTTAGTCAGTATATCTCAATGTGGACGGGAGTACATCACTGCACGTACATCGGGAATACCATGTGGACAAGAGATAGACAGTGCCCGGGAAGAACCCAGCTTCTAGGACACCGAGTAGTGCACGCAGCCCAGTCAGAACTTTCCAATTCGGGGAATACGCAAATCCCTGCGGCATAAGTTACCTGAAAGCTCTTCCAGGAAGGAATACCTAGGAATCAGGAGACATACGATCATCACCGCACCCCAGGAAAGGACAACAGAGGATATGAATATTCTGGGGCCAATCTTGCGGATTACCGCGGTTGCAAGAGGTTGAAAGACCACATAGGTAACGAAAAAGACTAGAACCATGATGGACTGCCGTGGGTTAGTTCATTTTTCTCTCAGTGTGGGTTTCATCGAGCGGACATATCGGAATCCAACAGTCATCTCCAAGTCCTCGAGCATTCTATGAGCTCGCTCATCAGCTCACTTCAAACACGGATAGGGTGGCTGCCACTCACCCTACAATTGCCGCCACAGACACATTGGTTCTATCCATAAGGCTGATGCAGTAGGCCAGACCACATATGAGAACCAATCTTCGATCCACTCTGTGGATGATTTTGCGCTGCTCCTCATAAGAGTATTCCTCGTCATCATCGATGTTGATCTCATTCCGCTTTTCGGGGGGAGAGTCGACATTCTCAATGTTTTGGGTTGATCCCTTCTCAATATCTGCCGACATCTCTAATAAGCCTGCTCAAGGGAACACTTGTTTGGTTGATATGATTCTCGAGGCGTTCTCCTCCGGGTCTTTGGAGGACAACGTCCAACCTCCCTTTATATACCTCGTCATGGCGCGTGCCTACTAGAATGAGTGACGCGTGGGCAATTGGTTTTCAACCTATCAGCACCTTACCTGGTAACACTCGTGTCACATTCTTCAAGACAGGTAGAAATGGAGATGCGGGGCGACTTGGCGTCTAGATCAAAGACGCCCATAGCCAGCCATGGTCCAAGTGAAAAGCGGCCTGCAATGAAGGCCTCCCTTCTTCATGGACTTCCTCCATGAGCTGCCCCTCAGTATTGTCCCCACAATAACCACCAAGCAAACCAATATGCTTCATCAGTCTCGACCTATCTACCCCAGTGGCGACGGATCAGGATGGACGTGATCCCGTGCCCATCAAACGAGGGGGCCAGCTTCCCCGGATTTGTTCGTCCCGGTACTAGTGCAGACTAACGGGGCATAGGAAACAAGAGTAGGCGTTAGATTTATTGCTATCCAGAGGTCTAAACCGCGGGGCTAGATGCTCGGATCATCTGATTAACGTTTGGCTTCGTACTCGACTTCGTTCTCCCCAATATTCTCCGACTTGTGTTATGGGATTCAGAGTTTTAGGGGCGTCTCGAGCACCAGAAGGGTCAGTTTAAGAGTGTCGACAAATAGTGTTCTCCTGAGCGGTTTCCCAATCACCGTGGACGTCGGGCCTTTTACCCTCCCAGGATAGACACTAGATGCGCCTTGTTCCTTGAGACTTTCACTTTACCTCGGTCTCGGCTATACTCTTTCAACGCGATGCCCTTCCAAAAGCTTTGGTCAAGTAATGCTGCTGTGGAAGCGAAAACTGCTTCTGTATATGAAGCATATTTTGTATCCAACAAGCACATCCTCATGAGGCAGTGGATTCTCTATCGCGACTATACAAGCCTTGAACGGGCATAGTATTGTCCCCACAGTATCAACCCCACTTCTGACTGTGTACTGAGGGGTTGATTCCTATCTCGGCCCGCGGTCTTGGTGCTTTCTCTATGCTGTGGTAGGCATGGATTGGAGTAAGGTCAGCGCCCCGAAGGGAGTTGTCTATGGGGGTTCACATCTTTTCTACCATATACCGCTGTCTATGTACTTCAAAGGTAGATGAGACAGTGACAAAACAGCGGTAGTAACTACAACATAGGTCTAGAGCGTGGTATATCAATCGCTTCCCTGACCAATTTAAGTGGAGATGTGGGGAAGCCATTGTATTCAGTGTCTGAGAGTAGGTCCTCATGGCATAAGTGTTGTGCATACTCGCTGTACGTCAAATGTAATGCCAAAGATACTCCATGGTCTGGAGATAGAAAATATGACTGTCATACCCCGCTCCGAGGAAGACTACACAATTTAGGAACTGACAACTTGAGGCAGCCGGACATGTAGAGAGTCTTCACATTATAATACTTGACATTGGTACATCCGATGATGGACTCAGCTATCCTAGCATACCACCTAGAATGCTCTGCAAAAAGGCAAATATCTCCTCGCCTAGAGTCAGAACCGTGGCTGGATCCAACTCACTCAAGACCACCTGCTTCGTGCGGCAGCCTTCATCAACATCCTCCCCGTTCAGCCGTTCCGACACCCAGTTCATTGCGCTCGCAGATCCAGCAATGGCCTCAGAAACATGTTCGCCAACCCAATCTCGGTGGTATTCAATTCGGGCCCCCTGCGCGCAGTACTTCTCTACCAGCATATCCGTGTCCTCAACAGGGCTCACTTCATCTCCCACAGCTTTGTACACAAATAGCGGCACAGTTGGGGTATCCCGGATGCCCATTTGGCCGGAATAATGGAAGATTGACTGCGGAACGGGATCATAAAACGACTCCTTCCCGTCCTTGAAATAAGTATACATGTCTTCATTCCCGCCAACGTCGCCGGCTCCGGAAAGGCAACTATTAGCTGCAGCCCAGAACTTGTCCGCCTTTTCAGGAAGCAGATTTTGATCCAGCCACGTTGTGAGGTTGGGATATGCCTTGGCCTGTCCGTATATGCCAGAAAATGCCAAGCCAGTAAAAGAGCTATTGTTTATCGTTTCAAGGACAGAGCTAACATTGGGAGTCAGTCCACCCAGCGCAATACCAGCGAAGTCGAGTTCTGGTGCATATGTTGGTTGGAGCTCAGCAGCCCATGCGGAGGCGAGAGCACCGCCGGAATATCCCCAGAGAGCGTATCGAGGGTCCTTGGATAATCCCACACGGGGCGCCTCCTTTAGTACGACGCGGATTGAATCCAGGGTTGCATGACCAGACTGTAAGCCAGCCGTGAATTGTGCTTCGAGTCCCTCATAGTCGGTAGTCAGCACCCACCATCCTTTATTGAGGGCGGCAGCGATCTGACGGACTTAGCATGTTCCTTTGCCTAAAGTACATGATGGGGCTCTGAGGAACTTACAAACGGAATGTCCGTTGATGTATTGGTCTTGGGAAGACTGAAGCCCCCAAAGCCGTCTGATGTTCGCGCCTGGACTGTGTATGAAGGACTGCAGTCTAGGGAGGCGCTGTCATAAGGCGTCTGATACGCAAGCAACTTGGACGAGTCTGAATCGTAGGGCTCGATCAAAGTCACCACGGCACCGACAGGGTCCCCCAGGCTGTCGGTGGTGCGATAGAAGTACTGGTATGCCGCCTTTGTCGAGACATTAGCGGGGATGGAGGATAAGAATGGCTGCAGTTGCGCCGGGATCTCGCGAAACCGAATCAGGTCGCCAGGCGAGTAACTGGCAATATCATCGGGCTGATCATACCAAGGATCCTGGGATGGGGGAATGGGGTTGGCAGCGACTAGTAATACAAGACAGGCTGCAATGACGGATCGCATGTTTATGGCCGACATGTTGCTTGGGGGTGCATCCAGCTATGCCGCGGTGCAGCTCTATATATACTATGCTACATGTTCCTCCTCTTTATGTTCATAGCACATTCTACTGCTATCCTGGATGACCTGGCTGTACCCTGACTCTCCGACAAATACTACGCTGGAGAGCGACATTGTGCTGATCCCCCGCACTGGCTTTAATGACGATCTCGTTCCACTGCCTAAGCGAAGCAAATCATGCGGTGCTATTGGGCCAAATGCTGCAGGTAGTTGATCTGTCACCTTGGCTCTGCAATTAAGTGAGCATCGCGTGACTTCTGTCAGTTAGGTCTGCCGCAAACAAGTTCTCATCCAGGGTAGTTGCTCACAACATGTGGCGATGTTGTGGCCCGCAGGGACGGGGACACTGAGAAGAGCTAGAGCGAAAGGCTTTCGCTAAAGGGTGGTTCTTGAATTTATCTTCCTAGTTTTATACTTGCTATAATCTATATGAGATGATCTATTCGGGTTCACGGCCCTTAGCAAGGGAAAATGCAAACTGGTTGTCTCCCCACAGACGAAATTCTGTTGTCTAAAAGGGAAGGCCAAAAAGGGCATAGGGCTAGCCTTCCGTTCGATCAGTTGTATATGGGATTCGAGGAAACTGTTCGAAGACGTGACGGCATTCCAGGATGCCTTCTACAAAAGGTCAAACATCCAAAGAGCGGAGAAGGAGATGGTCCAGTGACCTATGGCTCTTACTGTTTTCATGAGGCCCTCGAAGCGGAGAATCACAGAAGCCGAGCTCCTAGAGTCGCTCTGAAAACCATTCATGAGCACCGGGAAGCTATGCCTACTTTCGTATATTTGTTGGTACAGTAGGTGATATATGACATTCATGTATAAGTCGAAATTCACCAGCAGGTTGGATCCACGCCGTCTTCTTTGTTTTCTTTTGCAATGACCTCTCTAATCAGCAGTAGCAGCTGTCTTTTAGTTGAGCTTATCCCTAGGTACTCACTTGCCATTCGAGTTGTGAGCAACCTATTAATCTTTCTTGCATCGCTGTGCCATTTACCCCATTGGATGTCTGTGTCCTAAACTGAATTTCCTCCTGTAGGCTTATTTTTCTCTTGTCAACTTCGGCACAACCACAGCTTCAGCACTGGACCCTGTACCTAGGTAAAATTTATCCTGAGACTTCCACTTGATCATAGTAGAAGTAGCATGGAACTCCGTGTGTTAATACCCGTGCTCCATTTAGCTTATATTAGTTCATATAGAGATACCCATGGATCATTGCGGCAGTCGCCGAGAAGCGGCCCCCGGTAGTTGCCGATTAGCAAAATCATCGTCTAGCCATCCAGATAGGCCGTAGGCAGCCATGGAGGCGCAGCACTGCATTCCATGGATCTGTTGTCTGCAAATGATTAGCATCTTGTAGCCTGACCTCACAGTGGCCTAAGTGCGTCTCATATCGGCCTTGGTCCCCGGATGGGACCTTGGCAGTTGTGCCATTGAGTCAGATACATCTCATCGAATTGGTATTTGAGCACGGGGATGTCCAAGGACCTTGGTCCAGTTTCCGGTCCATGTCTACGAGCCCTTCATAACAGATATCCACGGCCAATACGCATTCTCATACATCGATATATTACGACGAGAGCATCCAAAAATCATCCAGCCCTGTACAAGGCCACAAGCTGGGAAAGACAAAATGGTGCCGAAAGCTTGGATCATTGGGGGCTGCATGGCAGCGGCCTTCTCAACCGCTGCGTCTTCAAGCGTCCTCCAACAACAGAATATTCCACTCAATCTCGCCCTCGAAATCGCCCAGGAGGCCATCCAGGCCTGTTCGCAAGAACAATACAGCGTGTCAACAGCTGTGGTTGACCGTGGGGGTGTGTTGCGCGCTCTGCTTCGGGCTGATAATGCAGCCATTCACACCCCTGAGGCGGCGCGCCGAAAGGCCTATACGGCTGCGTCATCGCGTACAGCAACTAGCAGCATGGTGAAGAGCATTCAAAATCCCGGTGCTGCTCAGCTTGCGGCAATTGACGGCTTCCTCATTCTGGGTGGTGGCGTACCAATCACTGTTGGCAATGAGACGATTGGCGCTGTCGGTGTTGGTGGTGCTCCCAGCGGAGATTTCGACGAGGTTTGTGCAACGATTGCACTGAAGAAAGTGGTAGGACGGTTGGAATAATTATTTGTTTGCTTGACTCGCTCTCTTCTCGGAGAAAGGGGTGTTGTCTAGACCAAGGGGCTCTTTGCCTACCCATCCCTTGCGTCTGTTGGTCTGATATTCTTCTGGAGATGTCCTTGGGGTGTCAAGCTAGATCTTTGATTTGTATATGATGTCTCGAGATACAGCGTGCTCATTGCTATTCTATGCGTGAGGGTGACGCAGAGAGACTCTTTTTGGGATAGAGAAATTATATATGAGAACCCGGTGTGTGAAGATCTATTCCGATGACAGTCTAGTCCCGAACATGCTGGCGTGTGTAATTAGTTCAGTATTGTAGTTGCCACTGATATTTGTATTATAACTGAGGTACGCTTGCGTTCGGCAGAGCGGTCGTGGAGGGTGACAAGGTGAGAAATGTATATTTCAATGATTCGGGTGGCTGAGATGGTTTCACGAAAACACCTGCAACTACTCATCACATAATTTACTTCCTTGTTCCCTTATTATGATGAAAAGAGTGTGCATTTGTCAAGTCGCTTTAATATCCTCCAAATTCACCAAGTGGATAAAATCCTATCTATGTCTTTTAGGGACACAGATGATATCTATATAACATGGCTAATCACTGGCACATTCAATCCGACACTCTACCATTCCATGCAAGAATATGCTCAGAAAAGGATATCAATTTGCGACCTCACCAGTCCTCCTTTGCTCTCGCAACACTTTTCTATCACCCATGGAAACTCCAAACTTCCTGACGACCAGCCAGGCAGGAACAAGAGAAACTGCCCACAGTCCGAAGTTGAGATAAATATTACCGACGCTTGCCATGACCGGAATGCTGCTGACTCCGTACTACAACACATATATATGTTAGTCTCAAACACATTGTGGATTGGAATAAAACTCACCGAAACGGCTTGAGCTGCAGATTCCGTGCCTCGAAGCAGACCAGCAATGCGAACAACCTCTTCGTCATCGCTCGCGATGTTTCCGACGACGAAATACCTTAAAAGAACCCAGTCAGTATAGGTCTGGTAAAGTTCGAGTAAGACTTACAGGAACATGTAGTTCAGCTGGAATCCAGCCACCCAGAAAAGATATACAGCAAACCCCCGACCAAATCCCGCATCTACCCAGTCGTAAGTCGGCTGTGTTTTTCTGTATTCAGTGACCAATATTGTTGCCCAGATCCACCATCCTCCCTGAAGACTGAGTATGGTGGCGAATGCTGCACGGCTCCGGATCTTCAGGCGAATCCACTTCTGGTCAAGGTACGCGCCGAGGAGATTACCTGCTATCAGCGCCATTATCCCCGACAGCAACGAGCCAAGTGCACGGGCACGGACTGAAAACCAAAGTGATAGATAGCTGAACATGACTGCCTCAGTGAAGACGGCTTGACAGATGAGTGGAACGATCAGCAAGTAGTTCCGGCTCACGAACAGCCTGCACATTGCCTTCAACTCGACCAATGGACTGTTGCTGATGCGAAGCTTGACCGGCAGGCCATCTGATCGTTGCACTCTGGAAGGAGAATTCAACAGCAGTCCGGCGAAAGGAGCAATCGCCTGGAGCGCAATGAATATGATGTAGACAGTGTAGGAGACACTCCCGGCAGTCGACCGCTTGGCGTTGACTCCGAGGTTGATGGCACCGCCAACTATCTGCCCGCCGACTCTGAAGCTCAGCCAGAAACCAAGGAATCGTCCTTGGTTGTATGGCTCTGGATATGATAGAGCTATCGCAGTCTCTGCCATCCAGAAGATTCCCGCAGAGAGACCGCAGACAGCGGCGCCGAAGATCGTAAGCCATTCGCTGTCAAACCGGTTATTGGTGTAGAGGCCTGCAGCGTATGGTGCATAGCCAATGGTCCCTACGATCAGGGTCCATTTGATCCCGATGTACCGGACAACGACACTACCAAAGAAGCATGAGACGACCATGAGACAAAACGTCAGCGCATTCGCTGTATTGACGAGGTAGGGCTTCTCAGCGCCGCCTCCACCGAGCGAGTTCATTGCTCCCCAAATTCCTGGAGCGAGAAAGTTGCAGAGCCCTAGCACAAGAGCATTGTAAAAGGTCGATCGGTACCATTTTACTATAGTTGTTAGGTTCTTGATTGGAGGAATGAGGATACGCTGCCTACCTGGCTGCTTCTCTCCGTGGCCGATATCTTCGGCAGTAGGTTGTATGGACTTTTCCATCCCGACTGATCTGGGTATTTTATGAGACGTTGGTGTTTATTAGTGATACCAGGAGCTGGGAGCATTGTTTATAAGTCTGCGTTCATGCTATACGCCCACCGGCGGACAACTCCATTCTAGCTTTTACTACCGTCTAGAATAAAGTCTCCATAATACCGGGACCTCCACAACTGCAGAGCTACGCGTGTAATTTACAGGAGAACCTTGTAATTGCGTCTTCGATGATCTGGGTGTCGTCGGTTTGAAGGAGGATTACGTGCTCGCACGGCATTTTGGCAACAATATTGACATCTCTTCGGGACAGACCTGCCCCGCAAAAGGTACGTATGAAGAACTCCCAACATACAGACTCAAAGGCGCTAGGAGAACAATTTCATTGATACTAAAGGGGTCCACCATATATTAATGATCGTATGTATGAAAACTGACAGTAGACCAAGCGCTACCAATTTCCCTCTGTAATCTTCGCAACACAAGCAGGCTCGGCATTTGACAGACCCTTGCTTACAGTGTCACCATCCTAAGCTCCTTGTAACAAGAAGGATTGCGCCACGTTTCACTCCCTATCGTCAGGATTGAAGACAAGGGCGCGAACTTCGATACTTTCCCGAGGGGCTTCATCCTCCGTCGCCGGATCGACAAAGGCAGAGTGCGGGACCCTCCGGGCTCGGCCATCGGTCTTAGAATCGAAACATTTGATCAAGGTGACCAAGTCTGGGGTTTGTCCATACCGGTAGTACCACTCGATATTAGGATTCGGCTTGACCGTACATGTCTCCCCAACCCTATTAGGGTATATGAGCTTGACGGGGAGGATATCGCTGTCGGATACGGAATGGGCATTCGCGACTGCCAAGGGGCTCTTCAATATGGTTTTAATGGGCCGCCAGACGTTGATAATCTGATATCTTCCCTTGAGAAGTTCTGGTGCATCCTCGGGGAGATGATACAGGACGCGCTCCTTGGCCGCGTCGTAGGATTGGTCGATATGGACACGCTGCACCGGTCCTCGCCTCTCGGACTCGGGAACAAGATCATTCTTGGTCTGTCGCCGGATAGTGTGATCGAAAATAAACACTCGAGAAGCACCGGTTCTGGTGAAAGTCCTGATTAGAAAGGGCTCCTTGACTTAGGGTGTCGGTTACGTACGCATCCTTAAGCAACTGCTCCGTCTCTGGATAGTACTCGCTCCTTACTTGATCGTTATCGTCAAAGTTCTTCGTCTGGCTTTCATGATAGTAAAACTGGAATCCGTGGCTATCGAGTGTGTATTCGAGTTCTCGACCACTGACGTCGTGAATTGTGACCGGTAGGGCTTCCACGGGTCTGTCGTACGTCTCTGGCCGGCCAACGTAATTGGGAGCGAGATGGGAGCCATCCGGCATGACTTTCACGAAGTTCAATGTCGTGTGGACGTCATGAGGTTTCTCCCGGACTGAGGATAAGACATTAGAGCCCGAGGGCCGTGAAGTCTCGACGAAGGAGCTCTGAGATTGGACAGTAGCGGCGGCCATTGTAGATATAGAATGTGAATTAAATGGTGAATGTAGAGATCTGCTGATGATAGAACACAGGATTCATCGGTTCACACAGAGCTTTTATAGCCCTCCGAGTACAGCACCGTGGATTTGTCATATTCGCACGCAATTTCTGACGACAGTAGCTATTTACAAAAACCAGCCACTATCAACGAAGCAATAGACACTCTGGTGAAGCAAATGAAGCACCTGTGACACATTCCCCGATGGTGGTGTGGCATAAACGAATAGAATGTACTAGGCATATTATAAATCGGATGTATTTCTAATCCACCACATGGGCCGGCGCAACCCCCGCATCATCGCTTCCATATACACGAACGAGCTTGGTAATACGAGTGCCATCATTCAGAACGTCATCCTTCTCGTCAAGTTTATACCCACCCATTTGAGGTAGCAACACAGTCCAGACATACCAATAAGCAACACCAAACACAACCCTGGTCAAGTTAGTTACTGTAGACTAGGCTGGGGGAGGCATGGCGCTTACACTCCCATCCCAACAATAGCGTATGTCGCGTAGAAAAAATGTACATCACCCTTTCTATCTGCTGGGGGTACGAATGGCGCAGTCAATAATGCCAGGCAAATTAAGATCCGCAGATAGACGGCCGGTAACCACGCACGGAATGGACGCGGGCGGAGAGGCTCCCTTCGACGTAAGATGATAAGACCGACTGTTGACGCCAATGCAAACAATTGACCTGGATAGCCCTCGACGTCTAGTATGAAGTTGTACACGTCTCCTTGGGGCGGCAGCGCGATCACGAGAATAGAAGGCACGTAATGCACAAGAAGACCTCCCAGAGGTGCCCCAAATGGAGCCGATGATGATAGGATCCTAGGCCACGGTAAAAAGCCTTGCCGAGCAATTTCCTGATTAACCCGTGCCTGTTCCTGGATATCAGTAACGTGCATATTAGCGTAGAGGTATACAGCCGTACCAGTGCGAATGTCACCACCATTACATTGCCAGCAGCCGAGATGGCAATAGCAATCGGAAATATAACCCTCCCCACATGAGGACCCAGCACACGTTGGAACAATAGTGCCCCTACAAGCTCTCCGCTCTCCTTAATCTGGTCCAGTGGGATGACCAAAAAGTAAGAGATATTGGCCACGAGATAAAGGGCACTAGCGGTAAGCATAGCAACCGGAGCAACTGTTTTCAATGTCCGAACGGGGTCCTGTACTTCACCCAAAACATTGTTGACATTGTTTAACCCGGCATATGAATATAGGACCTTGAACAAAGACGTCGATAGTAGACTCCAGCTCCATTTCGAACCTTCCCATATTCGGTCGTAAGAGAAGGCCGTCAGATTGTCCTGGGACACGCCCGAATAATTATGGCGGAAGAGAATGACCCAGAGGCCTGTGACCGACATGGCGGTGACAACAGCAATCTTGGTCCATCCCAGTAGGTTCTGAATCCATATCCCGGTCTTAGGAAAAACGCCGTGGATGATTGTGATGAAGGTGAGTAATCCAACGGCCAGAGAGATTTGTTGGCGGTCTGTCGGATCGTCGCAAAGTGCAAACAGGGTGTACTTCGAAAAGATAATACAGTTACTAGCTGTGAAACCAAGCAATACTGCCTGGACCGCGATTAGTGTTGAAGCAAGAAATCGCGGTTTTCTGTATGTATATTCGAGGTACACCTATGCCACTGGGATTTAGTCATCAACAATCTGCTTTCGCACGCGGTATGTATACCTTCTCTCCTCCGGATCGAGGAAGCATGCACCCATACTCCAGTGAGATGACTAGCCCGCAGGCAGCCAAGAGAGTCCCAACAGTCCAAACAACAAAGGCTAATCCCACGCTGCCAGTGGACCTTACAATGGAACCGGGCGTCGCAAAGATTCCGCTCCCAATCACACGAGATACCACTAAGATGTAAGAGCTCGTCCAAGATAGTGACTGTCCGCGTGGCAAATTCGGCACCTGCGGAATGGAGGCTCGTCGCAGGGTGTCGTACTCCGTCGGACGATTCCCTAGGAGCGGCTGTCGTTCCATGTAGACCATATCGACAGGAGCGGGATCAGTATTTGCAATGGTTCACACTTCATGAACGTCGAGAATACACCAGGTGACAGAAGATAATAACAATGCATGATCTCTATGACCATGCTGACAAAATGCATTTCCAATCACCAGGCACGCCATCACTGCGGTATATTAGGCGCTGTCATGCAATGAGTAGTACGGCATCACGCATGCCGAAGATTGGTCAAAAAGATATGTGCATCAGGCTTGAGATAATACCGACATAAACAAGTCATCCCAACTCCTCACAGCTGATGGTACAGAGCAATTCTAATATCCTTGTACGCCTATTTTGGTGTAGTAAGGCAGTTGCAGTGGAAGGGTATTTTTCCTACATACTCATATATCTTCAACGTCTGTAACTCTCGCTTATTACTGGTGATTGAGCCTAGGTTGTTTAGCGTGGGGTGTTGTGGCAATATCGCAATGGGACGCGATTGGAGCACCCATGTTAAAAGCATGATTACTACTGCTTCACATGAGACATCCTGTCTCCCTTTTTTTATGGGTGCAGATATCTGTTTCACTATGGGCCGGGTTTCTCTATTATCGAACTCCAGCTATACGCGCAAGCATTTTCCCTTATCGTGAGTATTTGCAAGGAAGTGGGTCCTGATTCGACTGATGGCGAGGAAGTTGGTGGCTGTCTTTGGCCATCACATCACAATATCATCTATTGCACAATATTACACCATATCAGTGCCTATCAAGCAGCTGATCCAGCCTAAAAGGCGCCCCCAACGCAGGTAGGCGGTTCCTGCCCTATGGCCATTACCGGTTATTCTCCCCCGGGCTGATCCCCTCCGAGACACCTATAGTTCTTTGCAAAAAGCCTGTGTAATTCCGTTGCGGGGTAAACACCACAGTTCGACCCTATAGTAAAATATACCTATCTGTACATCTCTCTGAACAAGTTTAATGGGCTGGCATCAAATGTTCAGCAGCATTCTGTTTGTAATCTCGCCTTTACCTTAATTATCTCAGCCTTAGAAGCGACCTGTAGCCCATCGCCACTGATCCCAGCGTGGCAATCTGAGTACTCTCATTCAGACATGGTTCTCATTAAGTTTAGGTAGCAAGACAGTCCAGACATACAAATAACAAACCCCAATGCAACCCTGCCTAACCACCGTAGAATAGACTGAGGGTGAAGTTGCATACATCTCCCCGGAATTAAGGTGGAGCTCCCTGGCTCCCAGCATGACTGTCAACAGCTGTGCCTCCATGTATGTGAATTAGCTCCTGGCAGTTAGCGCACGGATTCCAGATATTGCGCCAAAATTCTCCGGACAATCGATCGTTGTAAGCCTGGGCCACCAGGCACCGTCTGGATAGGGCTAATCCACGAACCTCGCCCGCCTCGCTTGGTTTGCATGGCATTAGTACCTGGCGGAACGGATAGGTCTCCGCAAATCGACCAAATATTTGGATTGCCGTGCTTCTTGCCCCTCTGTCGGATGGTCCACGCTTGTGACCAATTGGCCAAGGTTAGCAACGGAGATCTAATGATCCCGTAGCGCGCACAGTCTATGACAGCCAGCCAAGGCTGAGTATCTTATCCACAGCAAAGGCCCCTCTTAATGCTCCAAGAGAGAACCTGGTTTCGGCTCTCTACGATCAGCTTGCTGCACCAACGTCCATACACTGCTGTCAGCGGTAGGTAAAAGTTGCGCTTTGTTGCTCCAACGGGAGCCGATCCGAGACGGCTCATGCACCTCCAGTCCATCATAGTTCGATTTTTTGAGCTGAAGGCTTGAGATCGAACGGGGCCACATCGGACTCGTTCGTCGGTCGACGTTCTGGGACGGTGGGGGCAGGAGATAATCCGGACCATCTGGGCGGCTATTGCATGGGCTAGCTATACTTCGACACATTCGACACATTGGTTTCATGGGTACCGCTCAAGTACCGAAGCCGTCCGCACAATGTCTTGGTGTATCAACACCAGGGGGAACCCCTGTTCGTCCCCTGGTGGCTCACGATATCCTGCAATAATGCCTTAGCATGGCCGACTGTGAGCGCCTACGCCGTTCAAAGATCGATACGGCCATTTTAGGCAGGGGAGCGACTGATGGAGGACTTGAATCGATTGGGAGAGGAAGGAAGAAGGAAGAGGAAGCGACCTGGTGGTGGTGGTCGTGATGGGCCGTGATGGGCGACCTTCACGGGTCACTTGAGTGCTATTCACCGATTGCTTGATAGTGAAGCCTTGGTGGTAAATTTGTCAAGGGGAGTGAACAAGGAAGCCTGTTGGGTTGGATTGTGGGTGAAGTCCTGAAGGCTTCTCGAGATATTAAGGCAGGCAGGCAGGCGCTAAGCCGAAAAAGGCAACTATACAATGAGTGAACCCACCACCCGAGACCGTTTCCATTGCGCTTTCCTCCCCAACTGGCAAGCGTATTATCTTTTACGGCGGAGGAACCGAGGCAACCGCCCTCCATATCCAGAATGGAGTCAATGAAGTCATACGGCCTCAGGCACCAAGACAGCAAGATGTCCGAGACTTACTCGACCCGGAAAAGCTTCCATTCCAAGCAGCGCAACCAAATTAAACTGACATCCTGCGCACCTAGATACGTAGGCACGTAACCAATATACGTTGAAGGACGTCCGCTTGCAAATTCCCTTATAACGCAATTGCTTATGCCACCTGATCCATGCTGTTCCTCATCCAAGACGATGACTATCACGTCATCCGCACCCCGACCTTCGCAATGGCTACGAAGTGCGTTGACTCCGAAACGCGATAAATGACTCCAACTACATTTTGAAAATTACAAGATGATTAGAAATCGGGCTCTTGCTCAATGACGGGCCCTGGAATGACTCGTGCGGCTATCGCGAGGGCCGATCTGGTGGCACATCCTTTACCCAATACACGTTGCCGTGCTGATCCTAGCTTAAAGGACGACCGAGATCCTGCCCTTACTCCTGAGCATCCTGGAATAGTCATTGTCCAGCCTTTCCGAGAACGATTGGACCGACAGTGCCATGGCGGCCATATCAGCGTACACGCACCCCGCGCATCTGGAAGAGAAGCACCACCACTCTGTGTTCTACGATGCAGTCACCATAGAACAGAGAGCCTCGTTCCATTCTTCCGTTCCTGCCGACGAATCTTGTGGACAGCATGCAGGGAAACCGATACAAAAGGCATTGCTTCTGAAAAGGGCTCGCGAGCAATATACCCTCGTGGACGATCATGAAATCCCCTCGGTCCTGAATAAAGACGAAGTCCTGATCAAGGTAATATATTTCAAAGAGAGCACATACTCAGCGAGCATCCAGCTAACGGCGTACAGATCCAAGCCATCGGGCTAAACCCCGTAGACTGGAAGGGGCCGTAAGAACCCTCCCCATTAATCCATCCAACCGCCTGCTAACAAGCATAAACAGGGCGTACAACTTCGGAATTCCCAGCTTTCCCTGGATCAACGGTCGTGACCTTGCGGGAGTGGTAGTCAAAGCAGATCAGTCGGCACGATTGCGCATCGGAGACATTGTGCTTGTTCCCTCCACCGACTATCGGGACATTCGCAAAGCTGCCTTCCAGGAGTATGCCGTAGCTACCCACTATAACGCTGCGCGCATTCCACGAGGAAAACCCATCCACGCCGCATCGTCTTTGGGGGTCGCATTCGTGGCATCAGCCCTGGCTCTGGGAATATCCCTTGGACTGGACTTCTCGCAGATCGCCGCCTGTCGGGGGCCTAATTTGGTGGATATTATCCGCCAGGTGGATGAGGAGCACATCCCAGCTGATATAAAGGACGAATGCTATTCGGGACTGAATGATGTTGAGCGCCTCAAACCAGGACAGTGGATTGCTATCTGGGGAGGTGTGTCAACCATATTCCCTTACGACCGTGTTGCTCTAACCGCTTCTAGCTTCAACAACCACTGGCTTTATCACGTTGCAACTTGCGAAAATGGCGAACCTCAAGGTGATCTGTGTGGCTGATATTGCACGTCACGGATCAAGACTAGTCGAACTCGGCGCAGATGTGTTGGTTGACCGCCACAATACAGAGAGGGCGGTTGAGATCATTCGTGGGGTGACACAAGGACGACTTCGATATGCGATCGACATAGTGGGACAGGATACGGCGGCACTCCTTCAAAGAGCCCTTGACACCTCTGTACACGAGGACGGATCGCATGCCCATCTCCTTGGGCTGACGGGGCTGCCAAAGGAGCGAGCAGCCGGAATTATCTACCACACAGTCCCGATTAAAATCTTCCACACATCTCCCGCGGTCGGATCAAGCTTGGTGACATGGTTAGAGAAGATGTTACAGTCCGATGCTATAGAACTACCGGAGGTTGTTCGCAAACCCGGCGGGCTGGCGAGCATCAATGAAGCGTTGGAGCTCCTTCGGCTTGGCACGGCGTCCGGAAAACGGGTGGTAGTAGATCTGGAAGCCTAGACATTAGACTAATTTCATTCACTCTCATTCCTCTATATGAACGTACTTCTAATATGTGGCGGGCCAATAATGAACGATCCACGCCCACGAGGTCATGTCAAGCAAGTCTCATTGTAACTGCCTAGTACAGAGAGCTCTTATGCACCACCCGGCCGAGAAGCCAGGGAACATCCATGATTCGCAGCTATGGGCCCTAACCTAAATCAGGTCCATCAGACGAGGATATGCATTGTTGGAGAAAGAGAATACAATCTCCAATTCATCTCATCATAGGTGCCCAGACTGGCGCAATCGAGCACGCGTCTCCCACTATCCGGGAACGTAAGGAATGAGTAGGCTGGAGTAAAAAGATTCACCTGTTCATCAGACATGTGGAGCGGATGTATTGTTCCCAAGTATTATGGTGAATGTGGACTCTAGGTACCTAGTCTTGACTTTATCTCTATTACCGGAGTATGTCATTATAGGGAGAACTCGTTGTCGTGCGTCTCAATATCACGGCATTGGACCACTACTGAGCCACTCAGTACTCTCCAGATCACAACCATATTCGACGATCGCAACTTACAGAACCTTCGCATTTCAACATGGGTTCAATCGATAAGCCAAAGAAGCAGCTCATACTCAATGCATTTGCGATGCAATCGCCCTGCCATCTCAATCCCGGCTTGCATCGCTATCCAAAGGACCAGGGTTCGCGATACAAGTCTCTCCAACACTGGATCTCCCTAGCTCAGAAGCTCGAGACTGCCAAGTTCCACGCCATTTTCTTCGCCGATGTTCTCGGTGGCTACGATGTGTACAAAGGACCCGGGAATCTTGACCCTACGATTCCAGCCGGGGCGCAATTCCCCATCAATGACCCTCTATACAGCATTCCAGCGATAGCGGCCGCCACGCACAGTATTGGATTCGGGGTGACCGCTTCTACGACTTACGATGCACCCTATGCTCTGGCCCGCCGCTTCTCCACGGTCGACCATCTGACCAACGGTCGTGTTGGCTGGAATATTGTCACATCTTACTTGGACTCGGCGGCGCGAAACTTCGGACTGGACACTCAAATTGAACATGATGAGCGATATCGCATCGCAGATGAGTACCTCGACGTCACATATCAGCTGTGGGAAGGTTCGTGGAGAGACGATGCGGTGAATACAACAAAGGACGGCGTGTCGGGGTATGCCGACCCAAAAGCCGTCCGCCAAATCAACCACAGGGGCAAGTACTTCAACGTCCCAGGCCCCCATCTATGCGAGCCGAGTCCACAACGCACTCCTTTTCTATTACAGGCGGGGACATCGACTGCAGGGAAGGCTTTCGCCGCTAAACATGCGGAGGCCATCTTCCTCGGGGGGCAGAAGCCAGAGCTCATTCGGCCCTCCGTCGACAGTATTCGGCAACAGGCACAGGCCCTTGGACGAGACCCATCCTCAATCAAGATAGTGGCTGGCGCGCTCGTCATAGTGGCCGAGACGGATCAGGCCGCTCAAGACAAGTTTGGCGAGTTGGCGAAGTATGGGGACCCCGAAGGAGCATTGGCACTCTTCGGCGGATGGTCTGGATATGACCTATCCAAGTACGCTGATGATGAGGATTTCCGATTCGTCGAGCAGCCAGCCATTCGCAGTATGGTCAATCACTGGGCGAGCACAGTGCCCGGAACTGAAGGGAAGAAATGGGACAAGAAAACCATCTCCGAGTACCTTCAGATGGGTGGGAATGGAGCCAAAATCATTGGAAGTGCACAAACAGTGGCTGATGAGCTTGAACGCTGGATGGAGGTCAGTGATGTGGACGGGTTCAATCTGAGCTATGCCAGTATTCCCGAGACGTTTGACGACATTATCGAATATCTGATCCCTGAGTTACAGAGAAGAGGAATCTTTCACACTGAATATGCAGTGAAGGGAGGGACATTCCGGGAGAACATTTACGAGCAAGAGGGACACTCAAGACTACCGGAATCCCACCCAGGAGCAAAGTATTTCTGGCGAGAGGGAGAAGATGTGCCCAATTATGCATTGGACCAGGGACCATAGTAAATATATAGTGTGTTGAATGCACTCGATTGAGTAACATGAGGTATAGATGGAAATATTCTGGAAAATGTGCCCGATACATTCTATAAATAATCTACACATCCCACCACCCCTCTAAATATGAGCGCAAATCAATCTCATCCGGCCGCTTCAAGTGTGGTGTCAAATCCGCATCTTCCTGCAGTTCTCGGGATGTCCATCCATTTCCGAAGTACGCAAAACGGTTGCCACTAGGATTCGTGTAGGTGTATTCCCAGTCTTCCCAGCGAGGGTCCCTGCGGATATAGTTCAGATGAACAGCACTCCCGGGGAACAGTCCATGGACACGCCCTCCTGGACGACCGCCGTTGTACCAAGAGCTGCAGTTTTTCTGACCAGGAGACGAGTCATCGTTGGCAGTCCACACTGTTCGAGGGTAGAATCGGTCACAGTACTCGACAAAATCATCCGTCGCCTGTTTCGATGGGGACATTGCCTTGATCCCTTGGCTTCGCAATTTGCGCAGCAGCTTGGCGATATACGTGACCAGATTTTCGATGCTATTTGGGACACTACCACTGTGGCCTGTCGAGTGGGGGCCCCCAATCCAAAGGAGATTCGGAAAGCCGGGAGTGGCTACACCGAGGTAGTTGTAAGGGAAACCAAATAGACCGTCGTATTTCCATGCAGTCTTCAAGTCGACCCCGTCGGCGATGATGGAAAAGGGTGGCGCGTGGTCCACGTTGGCGCCGGTAGCACAGATCACCACGTCCACTGGACGCTCGACTCCGTCTGTGGTGACAATTCCGGTAGGTGTGAATCTCTGGATCGGCGTCTGGATATAGCTGACGTTCTCCTTCGTCAGAGCCTCGAGGTACCCTGGACCCGGGGTTGGTCGACGACAGTTGGGCGGAAAGTCGGGGATGATCTTATCAGCCAATTCTGGTTTGTCTTTGATCCGCTGGAGCATGAGTTGTGTCCATTTCTCCCGTTGGTCTCGATTCTCTGGGGAATCCTTGAAGATGGCGCCAAAGCGGGAGAAGTAGCCACTTTCCACCCTCTTGCGGTACGCGAGATAGACATCCGGGTCTTTGAAGCCCTCCAGCTGGTCGGCGGGGAACAAGTTAGGTTCCAATCGACGTACGCCGGTTGTGCCGAATGAATCCGCAATCCACGTTTTGTTACGCGCATAGTGGTCGACATGCTCAGCAATGGGCTGGATTGATGGCAACACCTGCAACCCAGACGCCCCGTTTCCAATCAGGGCGATTCGTTTGCCCTTCAGGTCAACATTGTGGTCCCAGTGCGAGGAGTGGAATAGAGCTCCTTGGTATTCATCCCGGCCAGGGTAATCTGGCAGCTTCCAGGCGTTGAAGTGGCCGATGGCGTTTATCAGAACGTCAAGGTACTCGTCGTAGATCTTGCAAAGTCAGCGTTAATCCATTCAGCCATGACTTCCTCGCTGCCCTACCTTTCCTGGTTCACGCAAGTCCTCTATCGCCACTTTCCACTTGCCCTGATCGGAGATCCATACAGCCTGTTTGATCTGTTGCTGAAACCGCAGGTACTTATACACGTCGTACTTCCGAGCCAGTCCCTGCCAGTAAGCCCGGATTTCGTGTCCTTGGGCAAACTCTTCCGTCCATTGCGTATTCGGTGAGAATCCAGACTGGTATACATGGGCTGGGATATCGCATCGAACGCCGGGATATGTGTTTTCGAACCTGTACCACTCAGTTCGCGACCTTTGATGGGGCAGATGTCGTGTTACCATGTTCCTCCCTATATGAGGTTAGCACACATGAACATTTTCAACGAAGTTTTCAATCGGTGTGTACGCACCACATCCTCGTTCTTATCGTAGATCCGCAGATCTAGCCCAGGTAGTTTCGCCGGTAGCAACACTCCGGCCGTAATACCTGATAGTCCTGCTCCAATGACGCCGACCTTGATCGGACGAACCTCATCTATCGGATGTTCCTCCAGCTCGAATGACGGCTTCGTGCCCTCCACCTCCTTCTCGGTCACAGACAGCTGTTTGATAGTCCGAGAGAATTCCCCAGCCGTTGACGACGCATGGCCATTGGGAAACGGGAACACGGGCTGGGGGATGGTCTGTCCTTCAACTGCTGCCATCGGGGAGACTCGTTTCCTGAACGTGGCTGGGATCTTTTTATTGGAGTAATGGGCAGTTGTGCATTTCTGGGAGTTCTTATATTGTCGTCCGGTCCAAATGTTGCATGATGTAGCTCCAATTGCGCATACTCGTGCGGGGTGCCATCCTTCATTTCGTGACTTACTTCTTGCCGGGTATCCTGGGCGTGTTATGGATACCTTTACTCTTGGTATTTCCACCGTCGGACTATACTGCGCTCCCTGGACCTGCGGTGTTTGGTCAACCAAGGCTGCCGGATGATCGGCTTCGCATCATTACGGCGCAAGATGATGCCACAATTTACGGTAATGCTTTTTGCAAATCCCAAAAAATGTGCGTATTTGAAATCGAAGATTCTTATCAGTATCGCTGTAGCAAGCGGCCAACTATGGCGTTCTGTTGCCGCTGGTCACCAAAGAGGCGGAGTAAATGGCGTCATTTTACTGAGTTACGGTAAGCTGCCAGCAGACAGATAGGATTTCAATGTACGTTGTGTATTCAGGCTAACAGAGTCAATATCCTTCTCCAACAAAGCACGTCAACCAACTATCCATCGATGGTGTGTGGTTCCCGTCTGTCCGAATCAAATTCCGTCCATATTGTGTCTATCATCTCATGCCGCTTGAGGGCCCAGTCAAACGTCGGATACCAGTCTCCCAATCTATATGCCCCATATAGACGTGCGATATTCTGCACTGGAATGGGGAAACTATCCCACTCGTCGGAATCAGCCTTCACCTGTTCAACCTCGCCTGTGTCTGAACGGAATATCTCGACTTTGGCTCCTGAGTCTCCGACATTCAGGAACAGGACAGGAGAAGTCAATCTCAACCAGCCTTTGGTACCCTGGATCTGCCAGTCCAGACGAGGCAATCCGGGGAACTCCTTGCCCGCATATAGCTTGACCGTCACCGGTGCGTCTGACGGCCCTACCGACCCATAAAGCAAAATATTGTCGGGGACTGTATTCGGCACCGCTTTCTGGACAATTGTGCCACCCGCCTGATGGTCGACGATATCAAGCTCAGGGCGAGTAATGGCGCTGGAGCTTTTGAATGACTTGAACTGGCTCAGGACTAGTCCACTGTGAGATTCTGGTCAACGTAAGGAACAGACTATGACTGACCCGTGATAATCGACTCGAGGCTGTGCCCAACATGGATACTCATAACACTACCTCCGACGCTACGGTCGAGGAAATATCTGACGTTCTTGCTCTCCGTGTCGATGTTATTGCCGAATGAGCCGATAAAGGTGCTACTGAGGATTCGTCCTATCTCTCCGCCCTCCACGAGTGATCGCATCTTCCGAAGAAGCGGCGAGAAATTGCTTTGGAGTCCAACAATAGTTCTGGCATTATGTTCGTTCGCCAGGGAAGCCATCTCCTTGGCAGTCGCAAGGTCACGGTCGAGCGGCCACTCCACGTACACCGTCTTTCCCGCGATGAGACTGGGACGGACAGTGAGCAGATGTCGGTCCACCCTAACACAGCAGACGACCAAGTCAACGTCGGGATCGTTGGCCAGATCTGGGATAGTAGTGTGAGTGACTGTGATTTAGCAGAAAGCAGGGAGCTTACCGGCCGGGTCTCCGTAGGCCTTTGTTTCTACGGGAAGATTGTACTTTGCGATAGCTGCTCTGGCCGATTCGGATGAGCTGTTCAACAATGCAACAATTTCAAAGTGCGGCGATGCTGTAAGAAAGGGCAAATGCGCACTGGCAGCCCAGGAGGTCCCTTCATACTGGTCACTGGGAGCCCCCGACAGACCGATCAGTCCGACCCGGATAGGCGACATTTTGATCAACGATGGCCGAGGATATTTCAGAAGGAATCAATGTTCTCCATTAGAACCATGTCCTTTGGTTCCTATTTAATAACTTGGCTATGCCTGTTAGGTTGATTAGAAATCATCCTCAGCAGCAAGTGTGATTAGAAATCCCGCCCCCAATCGTATTTGTCTTGTTCTGTTGGATATCGGGATCCAACCTTGAGGGTATGTAAGGTAGTACTTCAATTCGACTCATAGTGATCGACGCAAGATAGAACATATGCTTGAACTTGGTATGTCTACCCAAGAATATTTTATTTATGGAACTTGTCTTCTAACATTTCGCCTTGGTTTGATATAGGGATAGCACATAACAAGTGGGTATCAATGTACGGTCCTTAGAATCACAGAAACTATACACAGACAAAAAAGAAACCAGACCACGACAAAAATGAATCTCACTTTGGCAGTGTTATAACAGGAAGGCCATGAAACCTGCGACTGCAACAGCTCTCATGCTCGGGCTCAACAGGATGGAAGCGCCGTTTGTTTCGGACTTTTGCTCCATCTTGCCATTCAAATCCCCAGGGCCAAATGGCTTATATCCTCCACTGATGCTACTGGGCTGGTTGGTAGATCCGTTCACACATTTGCCGTTGTCCTGGTACGCACTCCAGGCGGCCTCCCACATCGCTTCGGGATGGAACAGCGTCTTTGTTGTGTAATATAAGCGACAGTCGGCAGCTTCGTAGATGTATTGGAGCGCAGCGCCTGACTCGTCGCCCTTTCGGATCTGGTCCTGGAGTTGAATGCGGCTCTGGTCGTCACCGGCGCGCGTGAGAAGGGGGTGAGGGTTGGCAAGTGTCTCTAGCCCATCGTAACCAGACAATCCGTATGCTTGTGTTTTGTTGAATACCGTCTGGATATAACCTGCGAGTGTGAGGTAACTGGGCACTTCCCCTCCCTTGGTGCCGCCGACAGTCTGCATCGGGCCATCTTGAGGTCGGCCACCTACTGTAACCGCCTGTACACCGGCAATGTTCTTCAGTTCCTCATGAAAGGAGGCACAGGCCGACCCACACAGGCCGTCGGTCAGCATCACGGTATTTTCTGCTGTGAACACCGGTTCTCCAGTAGGGTCGAGGAAGTCGAAGCTGGTCTCCAGGATACTATTACGGTTGCTGTTGGACATCTGCGATGTGTGAGTCGGGCTGCGCTTTCAACTTTCCCTCTCCCAGGATCTAACTTACGTTATACCGCATGTTCGTCGTGAAGTTGTCGCCGTTGTAGAGGTGAGGTCCATAGAATTCGTTCCATGATTCAAAGTTCTCGCCATTGACATCGACGAAGTCCCAGTATGACCAGTAACGGAACATGGCAACTAATGCTCAAAGTTGTCAGAAGTGTGGAACAGAAAATGGTGATAACGACATGTCAAACGTACCGGCATATTCGTCCATCTCGATTTCCGTCCGAATGGAATTGTCAGAGTGCATAGCATTGACAGCATCACCGATGAGCTTGAAGTTCTCCTGGGCTCGGTACCGCTGCGCGCTGAACGGGACGTCGCCGGGGAAAAGCTGCATGAATGTGTCGAGAAGAAGCTGGGTACTGCCTCCGCCGTTCTCTCGCAGGTCAATTACCAGCTTTTTCTTCCCAGCATTCTTGCTTTTTTGCAGAAATTGGCGGACCGTTCTTTGCCAGTAAGTCGCGTTCGGGCCGCTCACATCAAAACTGATGATCTTGAGCACAGCAAGGTCGTCGAAGCCCGCGCCGTTCATGAAATACCCGGCCAACTTGCCTGACTCGTCTTGAACAATGGGATCGGGGTAGCTATAGCTGGGGATCTGCCGCTTGCTCCAAGCATGTGTACCGGACTTTTCGAGCAGGTATGCATCCAGACTTGCAGATTCGCCGGTGCAGAACGTCTCGAAGAACGACTTTCCATCCGTAACACCGTCCAGCGGCTTCAATACATAGGCGACATTCGTCCAAGTACGCTGAGTGCCATTTTCGAACGTCAGCGTAGTTGTCGGCCCGTCGTAGGCATTGTATCCATTGGGGGTGTTGAAGGCTCCGTAGCTGGAGGCCGTCGCCATGAGGCTGTTGTATCTTGCATCGCCGTCGATGTACTGCTCCCGCGCTGCCATCTTGCCGAGATAATCCTGGACATCCTGGCCGTTGACCTTTGTAATTGCCGAAATATCCACACTGTCGTCGTCATCCTGGAGCGCCAGGTCCTCCCAAACGTATGCTTTCGGGGTGGTGGTTCCGTCATCGGAGATACTAGCGATCTGCACGGTGCGCATGAATATGAAGACTTGTAAAATGTCCGGAACGTAGTTGAAGTGAAAATTGCCAGTCCGAATCGTTAGCTCGCGGATCGCCTGTTGTACATCGAACTCGCTCTCATAGGATGATATCTTCCCCTTGATCTTGTCGAGCTCCCCGATGAGATCGAGCGAACCGAGATCCCATGTGTTCGGGGGATTTTTCAGGTAGCCTGTCTCTGAATGGAAGGACCAGTACAGCTTCAGTTGGTCGATGAGATCCTTGTCATCCTCGACAGCCACGGGGACCGACTTCAAGCAGTCATAAGCATATTTGGCGGGGATTACGTTCAATGGACTCTGTTCGTATAGTCTGCTGGCTTTGGCACAGGCCTCGGATGCTAGTGGGGTGGAGGAGACGCTGGGAGCTGGAATGAAAGTCGCACTTTGTGCAGCAGCCACAGCGGCGAACGCCAGAGAGCTTCCGAGAAGACGCATATCCTGTCAACTCCCGGTATGCTCTCTTGGGGTAAGAGAAAAAATTATGATCGTGAGTGTGACAGGCCAAACTGGAGGTACACTACACAGTATTTATATGGACCGGCTTTTCTTAGCCTGGCTCCTCTTCGTATTCCTGGACGGATGAAGCCCACCAAGGCTGATAATGCGGATCGGTCGAGAAGCCTCTCTGGGGTGAAATCACTATTGGCTCCTATGGATCAGACCCTTTGATGAGGCTCCTCCTACGGGTTCTTTTTTTTACATAATAGCTGCGGAGGAAGTGGTCAGCACTCTTACGGTGGAACGAATCGATGACAAGTCGGCTGCAGACGGAGGTCGCACAAAGCACTCTACTGGCAGTGTTGCATCCTCCCCCTGAGGCTATGCCAGGCTAAGCAGCCCTACTAGCCAAATCGTATGTTTAGTGTGTGTAGTGCGCTAGGCAGCCGTGGATCGGCATCAAAAGCCTCGTTTAGCACCCACGCCAAGGAGATTTCCGCCCCAATCTCTGTTCCAGCTGGCAATCTCCCAAAAGCCCCCGAGGCCAGGGTCCGACAGGGTCTGACAGGGTCTTCCCCGGTTCAATTGACTGAGGTCGAAGCAGATTTTGGTGGAGTGGCTTCTAAGACTAAACAGGAATTTATTTTGCCATGCATATGTAACATCATGACTGCAAGGAAGCCCGCCGGTACGGAAGCAGTGAAAGAGGCATTGACATTCCAAACTCCCATGGCATATGGGAATCTAAATCGCTGGGTTACAGCAAGTCCAGCACTATCGTTGTCAGTTCTCCTTAACATCTCATCGGGGAGAGCACACACATCACCGCTCTTCTTGGCATACTAATCACCATCTTCTGTTAGTGCCCACTGATCTTGAATGAGGTCAGAGTGACTGCTGCTGCTGCTTACCGCTGGCTCAGTACAGTTCGGCTGCTGGAAATAGCAGATCATCAAGCAGACATCGGTCGGTGGCTCCTCGGTGGGAGCGGCGGTGGCGGAGCCCGAGAAGACTGCCAAAGCAGTAGTGAAAAGGAGAGAGAATTGCATTTTGAATCCTGTTCCAAGTGGTGGAAGAGACTTGATGGCGTCAGAGGATGGTGATGTCTGATCAGAGCTGCTTCTGCCTCGGGGCTGAAGCCATTATATCTTCTTCATGGGGCTTTTGTGGGCGCAAGTAGGACGATCTCTCGGGACCGCGCTCTTGGCCGTGGCTTTCTAGGCATGAGGTCAGATCGGAGTTTGTATGTCTCACATCTGCCGATTGTTTCATAACACAAAGAGGGAGACTTGGCGGCTCTCGGATTCCACCACTTGCCCTATATGGAGGCCTATGTTGACACTCACATTGATCCCATCCTTGAACGGGTCCGAGGCTGCTCGGTACTTGATCATCACAGCTGTAGGATTATCAGTGTGATAAAAAGGCTAGAAGGAGGCCCTGTGCCTACTTGATCCTTAGCATACGCCCATACCCTTGATTATCAGTACTCCGTATAATTTTAACAATAAGGCTGTTGATGTTATAGGATTCTGCTTGCTGTCGTCGTGGAGAGATATATATCCGCTTTCATACATAGAAGCGCTTTCTCCCACACAACGCTCACAAGCTCCATGTGTGATTGCACAATACGGATCCAGCTTATACGTCATATAACACACAGCACGCGTATTATCAACAGTTATAATAGCTAAAACTGGCCATTCAACGGTGGTTTATGGTCTTGCTATCCAGACAAAAGCCACGTGACTTCTTCCATGTCGACAGGCCTTAGTCATCCCAGCCAGATTCCTTTCCCAACCCTCCATAGTGTTCAATTACACATGAAATGCTAGCAAAAAGGACAACATGACTGCCCTTGTGGCTGACAATCCGATGGCGTCCAAGAATGGAATGAGAACTAGGACTTTGTTATTATTGGCATTTGAGGACCATCCCGTCGACAGCCACATTCCGAAGAATGCCAGGGACTTTGGAGGCTATTTCCCAGCCCGTGTTGGAGAGCGCCCATCTGTACACTAGGACAGGTGGAACTGTTTCTCTACAAGGAAGTGAATTGATGAAGATGAACGTCTGGTTGACATCACGATAGTGGACTCGATAACATTTCCTAGACCAGACAGGCTCACGAGCCGCGTGGATAGACGTAGTGATGTCATGGAGGCCGACAGAGTTCGCTCCTCGTGCGCATCTCCTCGAGAATGGGCCGTTCCTGATGTGACCCTGTCTAGGAGTTGCCCGGCATTGCAATGTTATTCGCAGTGCCCCTCTCCACGGGTCGGTGGTGATTATTATACTATCCCTCGCTCGCCGGCCTTGGGTCCGTGATGAGGGACGCCATCTCTCCTTATGGACTCAACGGCGCCATCCCGCGAGTACTCGCCCTGCAAGCCACCCGCAGCGCCTTCCGGAGGGTATTCTACGCACCATGTGGGCGTGTTTTCTTGCCAGGCTCATTCTCGGAGCTCTCACCCTGTCTGGGTTGACATGGGCGCGAGCGGACCCAGGGTCATCGACGAGGGAGGATGTCGAGACGAAAAATGACAGTGCGCCGATTACCTTGACGGTTGCAAAGGAGGGCGGAAACCAGTCCAGTTCCCTCCTATGGGGGATCATGTTTGAGGTTTGATCATCCTCCATGTCATTTCCCTGGCATGAGCTAATCTGTGACTGGCATCTAGGAAATGGATCAATCGGGTATGATCCCTCAACCACCACCTCCTCCCTCCTCCCATTGAACAATTGCTGAAAATGCGCAGGAGATGGCGGGATTCACGGTCAGCTACTGCGGAATAACGGTTTTCAGGGGTCCAACCCTGGCTTAACAGCCTACGCGCCTGTCGGAGATGTCGACATCTTGCAGGACAGCCTCAATCCGGTCAGCCATGCCATCACCTCCTCGCTCCAAGTGCAGGTGATGCCGTGGGAGTCAAAGTTTGTGGGTTTCTCGAACTCGGGTTATAATGGGATCCCTGTGGTGAACGACACGTATAGATGTGAATTCTGGATGAAGGGTGCTTATTCGGGGCCCATCACCCTGCAGCTCGTCGGATCAGCCAGTGAGATCGTTTATGCCAATCACAACATCACAGTGAACAGTAAGTTTGGGGAATTCACTCGCTACGAAACCTTCTTCAACTCGACTGCTTCTCCGGACGGCAATAATGAGTGGCGTCTGCTGTTTGATGGTTCGAGAGTGGACGGTGGATCGCTCAACTTTGGGCTACCGCAGCTGTTCCCACCCACGTATCATTCAAGGTATGGGATCTCCTTGATGGGTAAGATTTTATTGACAGCGAGTAGGGTGAATGGTTTACGCAAAGACTTGGCGACTACACTGGAACAAATCAAGCCGTCCTTTCTCCGGTTTCCCGGTGGAAATAACATGTGGGTCATCAGTTGTACACTATAGTAGACAGTATACTGATCGATATCCAGAGAGGGACTCCAAATAGACAACAGATGGATCTGGAACCAGACCATTGGGCCAGTCGTTGAACGTCCCGGAAGACAGAGTCAGTATCTCTACTCCTGATGATGGCCATAGTACTAACGACCTAGGTGACTGGCATTATCCAAATACGGACGCTCTTGGTGAGTCTAGCCTTGAACGGTGAGCAGGATCGGGCACTGACACGTGTAGGACTCGATGAATACCTCTGGTGGTGTGAGGACATGGGAATGGCCCCTGTTCTAGCCGTGTGGGATGGAAAATCGTATGGTGGGATCGTTTATGGTTCTGATCTACAGCCTTTCCTCGACGATATTATGAACGAGATGGAGGTCAGTATATACCCAATCCAGCGTTCCCTTATGCGTATCTGATCGTTTCCAGTACCTCCTTGGTCCTCCAAACAGCACCTATGGCAGCATGAGGGCAAAGAACGGTCGCAAAGAGCCCTGGGTGGTAGAATATATCGAGATTGGCAACGAGGATGATTTCACTGGGGGATGTCCAACATACCCCGATCGCTTTACTCAAATCTACGAAGCTATCCACGAGAAATATCCCAACGTTACCCTGATCGCTTCTACGAACGATTTCGATTGTTTGCCAGAGTCTCCCCCGGACGGAATCATGTACGATTTCCACTACTACCGCAAGCCAGACGATTTGGTTGCCATGTTCAATTACTGGGATAACCAGCCACGCTCCCAGCCCATCATGGTCGGTGAATTTGGTTGTCGGAATACCAGCGACGCCCACGGAGTCTATTGGTCTTCCATGAGAATGAGCTGTAGCGAGGCCGCACATATGATCGGTTTGGAGCGAAACAGCGATGTGGTGAAGATGGCGGCATATGCGCCGCTGTTGCAGCACTTTGGCTTCACACAGTGGTCGGTAAGATCATCAACCATGGCTTATAACCTCGAAAAACACTGACATATCCTCAATAGCCAACGCTCTATGGGTTCGACTCGAGCCCGGGGTCTATAACCCCCTCTACCTCATACTACGTCCAGCAGATGTTTTCAACCAACCGGGGGTCTACGATTCTCCCCGTGAACTCAACCGCAGGCTTTGGACCGCTGTACTGGGTTGCCTCCCACACCAACGATACATACTACGTCAAGCTGGCAAACTACGGAGAAGACCATCAGACCGTCTATGTGGAAGTGCCAGACACGAGATCTGGCAAACTGGAGACGCTTTCGGGCCCGAGAGACGGTTACAACATCCCTCATAATGTGACCATCAAACCGGTCACCAAGAACGTGACTGTATCTCATGGGAACTATACCATCGAGATGACACCATGGTCTGTTGCAGTACTGGTGGTCTCGTGAATAAAGATGCTGTTGGTCTATTATCTTTCCATATTTGTCTCCGGACGCATCTGGGTTGGATATATTGTGCATTAGGCGTTCGTCCATGTAGATACATCTGATACACTACTACCATTTAATTCATCTGGGAACAACACTTCCACCAAGGGATTCGACCCCTACTCATACCGTTACACAATTCCTACCACTACCCATTCACGCTTGCAGCAGCAGGAAGCTCCGTACCCACGGCCGCCGTGGTACCACCATCGATAGGCAGAATGACACCAGTCATGAAACGCGCCTCATCGCCCGCTAAGAAGCGCACTGCAGCGCCCACATCCCATCCATTACCCTCCGTCTTCAACAGACTTCTATTCTTCCTGGCCTCCCTCGCCTCCGGCGACATCCCCTTGGCGTACATCATCGGCGTATACACCATACCCGGACAGACACAATTAACTCTGATCCCATCCTTAGCGTGGTGCGCCGCCATGGCACGCGTCATATTCACAATCGCCCCCTTACTCGTCGGATATAGGAGATGCGGCGTGCCGCCTTTGAGCCCGGCAACACTGCTCATATTGACAATGCTGCCGCGATAGCCAGGCGCGGGGTCGTTCTTGCGCATCGCAGGGATGGCATATTTGGCCATGAGTACCATGCTCGAGACGTTGAGATTAAGCCCCTGCGCCCACTGTTCCATGTCCACCGTCTCGGCTGTGCCCTGCGCACCGCCCACGCCCACACAGTTGAACAGGATATCGAGGCGGCCGAAGTGATCGATGGTCGTCTTGATGACGCGTTCGCAGTCGGCGGCGACGGTCACGTCTGCGCGCACGGCAATTGCGCGCCCTTTGTCCTCCGCGGCGATCATCTGGACGGTGCGCTCGGCCAGCTCCAGGTTCACGTCGACGCAGACCACGGCGCAGCCGTCTTCTGCGAGTAGGATGGCCGCCGCGCGTGCGTTTCCGATCCCGTCACCTGCTGCGCCTGCGCCGGTGACAACAGCGACACGGCCGCGCAGGGATCGGCCTGGTCGTGAGACAGGGGGATCTTCGGGTGTTGCGAGGGTCATGGTGAGCTCAGGACGACGATAGAAACACTAATATGGGGGTGCAGTGCTTATGTAGATTGGTTACCGAGTGTGGGAATTTGTCTTGGTTGCGAGATACGAATTGCGCCCCCGCATGGGAACCGAGGCGTCTGTTGTTCATATTCGGTTATCGGGATTGCCGGACGGATGACCGACAGTAGAACATAGGATTGATTGAGCTGACGCTACGGAATCTCGAGAGACAATCAGAAGTGGGGAGAGCAGCGACTGGAGATTTACGTATCAAGAAGAATCGGCTGCTGCGAATGCCTCGGCTTTCCTTTTTGGGATAGCCAGTCGGGGACTACCAAAGTTCTCTTGCCACGAGACAATCTTCAATATCTTCAACAATTTCAGTAGCATTAGGATCAGCTGGTAATACCGCGCGCCAGCTTGAGACGATATTGAACAGAGCAACAGAGATTGTACAACATGGTCAACACGGGCGTGTCGACGCCGAGAGCCCTCGCCTCGCGCACTACCTCCCCAAGGATATTCTCGTGTTCGATGAGATTTCCCTAAGTCATTAGTAGGTAGACCTTTCCTATCACGAGAATAAACATACCTTTCGCAGATCTACCAACATACTCGGAGCAATGCGTTGTTCGATTGGGTTTCCGGCAAGGGTGCGCTCGATAATATCGCTAGGAAGTGAATATCCGGCTGCAGATGCTACTGAGACCACCTCGCGCATCGCCGGCCTGACCAATGTCTCCATGCTATGTTCATGTAACTGCAAGCTTCCCGTGTCCAGTCCAGTCAATGTGCAGATCGGATTCAGACAGGCGTTGTAGACCAGCTTAGTCCAGCGGTCCAGTCCGACATTCGGCTCGTGCTTGCATTTCGTCCTTCCCGACGCAGAGTACACCCGCACAAAATCCTCTGCAGCCCTCTTCAGATTGTCCGCTGGACGAGTCGGATGAGGAAAGGCCCCGATGTTCAGCACATCGGGCTGCTTTTGTTGGATGTGGCCCGGTTTTATTTCGTGCGCGTCCGCACGGCTCACGCCGGAGAGGACGATGTTGTCGGGATACCGGGCGAGAATCGGGCGTTCAATGTTTAGGCCGTTTTGGATCAACACAATGACGGTATGTTTGTCAGTCACGGCAGGCGAAATGATATCCACGAGCGATGGGGACACATCTGCAATGTTTTTTGTGCAGCAGACGATGTAATCAAAGGGACTGCTGCTGTCGGCCGTGGGTATGCTTTTCAAGACTATCATGGCGTTAATATCTCCAAATCCAAACTAAACTCTGCGTCAATACCTGCGGTAGGCTTCCAATTCTCCAGTTGGCCATGATCACACGAGTCTATCGTGAAGCCTTTTTCATTCACCACCTCGAAATTCGACCGTAGAACACAGGAGACGGCCGCCAGTCCACCGTGCTCCAGATTCAGAGCTGCAACCGTCCCAATGCCTCCGGCACCAACAAGAAGAACCCTAGATTTTGCCATGGTGAATGGACTGTTGGAGACGCAAAGGCGAGTGACTTGATGGAATTGACCCCTCATGCAAGTGGGCCATGGACGCGAAGGATCGAACCCAGCGAACTAGCCAACCTAGTTCTCGGCATTGTCCCGAGACGCTACTCAAACAATCGGATAGAGATAGAAACTACTCTATGCATCAAGCATCTGTAACCGCATCGACCGATATGCGCACATAAACATGAAAAGCGCATTAGGGTTTGGACTGCGGATGCGGCGGCGACGAGATGACGTCGAGTCGGCCCGAGGACCAAAGCGAGTTCTCCCGACAGATCGAGTACCGAGGCTCTGGCACAGACTAGGATGTTGCCATTGCTAACTTTCAGTGCTGCTTCAAATTGTCTTTCCGGATTTCTGAAGGTAATGGAAGATGTCCGGATCCGAACACTCCTGCCAATGAAAATGGCGTCCATCATGAACGCCGCATCTCGCTCCCGTCCTGGCTGGACCACTTCAACAGGCGCGATCTTAAGCTGCTCTTCCGGTGCTGGGTGGCAGCCTGGGTCGCGTCGTTGCTGATCTTCATTGGTCCTGCTCTGCACAAAATCGGCATGGCGACGTTCTTCGGCGCCCTGCTGCTCTACATTGTGCCGCCAGCGGGGATCCTCTTCATCTATCTGCTTGCTTCGCTATCGCTGCTCTTTGGAATGTGTCTGGGTTGGGCTTGGGGACTACTTACAATGAAAGCTGCTCTGGCGGCACGGCCAGCCTCCCAGACGCAGGCTCTACTCCAGCAGTTGCAGCAGGAAGCTGCGGCGCAGGCGAAAGCGACTGGAGAAGATCCCTCTTTCGTAGCGGAGAAGCTTGTACATGATGGCTTCATGCTAGACGCACGAGTGACGGTGATTTTCTACGTGTTGATCTGTCTGTTTGTCTATGCCATGTCGCGCATGCGAGTCGCAAATCCGAAATTCGTCCTTGCACAGCTCTTTGGGATAATCGTGACGGACCTCTTTTTGCTATTTGGGCCTACCCTCCCTTCGTTCACACCATTACTAGCTAAGGTGCTGGTGGAACCAGCTGCCATTGGGATTGGAATTGGAGCTGTGTGCTGTCTCATCTTCTTCCCGCAATCCACATCCTATGCTGTTCTCGCCAAGATGGAGCGACTCGTCCGACTCGGGGAATCACCGCTCCGATCTACAAAGAAACGCCTCGCGAGGAGGACCGTGAACCTACAGGAACTTGAAGCCGAGCGAACGCAAATCATCGGCACGTTCAAGGCCATCGCCCCTGCTATGGCGTTTCTTCCATTGGATCTCTCTCGTGGTCGCTGGGGACCCCACGACATCAAGTCACTTAACCAGCCGCTACGCCAGGTTATGATGGCGGGATTGTCCCTTCTGGACTTTCATATTGATCGTACAGCCCTGGACCAGAGGTTGGAGAAACTGGATATGCAGCCAGAGAACATGCAGACGAAAGAGAAAGGCCTTCATGAGGTCGGGCGGCGTCAGTTGCTGGAGACCGCCAACATGATGAACGCTTTGAAGGATCCAGAGAACGGGTCGATGCGGTCTAGTGCGTTGAACGCAATAAGGGAATCTACCTCCGACGTACTGGATTTGTGTTCGCAGTCGGTCGATCTCATAGCCGACAGTATCCATGCCGTAAACTCCACTCGATGGTTCGCGCGAAACCAAAAGATAAAGCTGGCCGAGCTTACTGACAGAGTCAAACATACTCGAGGCACTCTATCCTCAGCTCGAGCAACATGCATTACGAGAACGACTCAGCAGTTGATCGACAGCCATGCGGACCTGTTCGAGGAGAATGGAGAGCTTAAAAGCCCAGAGGAACTCGGTTCTTACTCTCTTCGAGGAATCATCCTGGGAATGGTTGTAGAAGAACGGATCATCGCATTAGCGGAGGCGACAGAAACCCTCCTGGACCATATGCACTGTCTTCTGCAGACCCGCCCCGACAATAAATTCTGGCTACCATTTCGACTTCAATACTGGCTAGCATGGATTGTGAACGGCCATCAGAGGGTACCTGTGTCCGGCTTTTCTCCTGGGGCGAATGACGATGACCCGGACGTGTTGGAGGAGCAGACGAAAGAAGCTCATCGACAACTTCGTATCAGCAGGGGATACACAAGACCTGTGCATCGAAACCGGATACTCAAAACATTTATCAAGCTCTACAAGTGGCTGACGAACCCCGCGGGCATGTATGCTCTGCGCATGGTGGTGGTCACAATCGCCTGCGCGATCCCGGCATCACTGCCGCACTCGTCAGGCTTTTATTATAGAGAGAAGGGCGTCTGGGGCATTATCACAGCTCAAACAACCCTTGTCGTGTACATGGCAGACTTTACCTTTTCAGTGGTGTCTCGTGCGCTTGGAACAGTACTGGGAGGAGTCTTGGGAATGGTAGCATGGTATATCGGCTCTGGGCATGGAACGGGGAACGCATACGGAATGGCCGCCATAACAGCAGCAATGACGGTGGTCTTGATGTGGTGGCGTCTGTTCCTCCCACAAGCCTTCACGATGGCAGCGATTATGAGTGGCGTGACATTCGTTCTTGTGGTCGGCTTCAGCTACGACGATGCACATATCCAGCAGTATGGTCTGCCTGGCCATGGGTATGAGGCGTTTTGGAAACGACTAGTCACTGTATTACTTGGGTTCGTCGCGGCCTTTGTCGTGCAGCTGTTCCCCAGGCCGCCATCGACGACCCGTCATACTTGCAAAACGCTGTCGAATACCGTGCAGACATTATCGGATCATTACGCGTTGCTACTCTCATACTGGGGTCGCGCGGACCACCAGAATCCTGTTGGAGCCGTTGCGGAGAAGATCTCTCTGGAAATCGCTGAGACATTGATGTCGCTCAACGGTCCCATCGCCATGCTCAAATTCGAGATTAGCCTGGGACCGTTCGACCAACATGTTCTCGCGCAAATGAAAAAATTATGTCAGGATATGAACTTAGCCCTCACACGGTTGCTCATGCTGTCCACATCCTTGCCACTGGCATTCCAGCAACGTCTAGTGTCTACAGCTGGCATCCTGGATGACCATGCGGTTGGAGACATTATGGCTGTGCTCAGCGTCATTGAGCAGGCTCTTCGATCCGGGCTTCCCCTGCCGGAGCGACTCCCAACACCGTTAGTGAAACGATCTCACGAATCGTGGCATGCCCGGCACACGGGCGTGGCCTTGAATACGACGCTGATCAGGGATGAAAACTACCGTCGCTACTGTGTTGCGGTGAGTGCATATTTGAAATTTCTGTCAACTGTAGATGACATGGTGCTCGCATTGAAGGATACATTGGGTGAGTCGCACGTTATCGACCACTGGGAGACGGATGTACCCGTATAGTATTTGAACAGTTGGCGTGATGTAGTTGTATACTTGCTGGACAGAGGTATGTACATAGTGTGTGAAACCAAGATTCCAAATAGAAACTCATCGACATGCCTACTATACCATAGCATTCTTGTAGAACAGATTCGACCTTCTGTCGCCAGCCTCCCCAGATGCAAATCCCAAGAACAGTCGCACCTCGCCAGCATCCGTCTGGTAAATAGCCAGTCCTTCCGGCTCACGGAACGAAAGGGTTGAGCCCGCCTTGGTCAGCGTCGGACCCTGGACCACCTTCCCAGTATTCAAGTCCACAGCCGTTACCTGCGAGTTGACCACGCCACCAGAGGCAGCGTACGATTCTCCCGTAAGAAGATAGACGTACTTTCCATACGCAGCATACCCCTGGAACACCTTGGATAGCGTATCCAGCGAAGGATGAGCGATATCCGCCAGTTTCGTAGAAAAGTCACCCTTTGTTGCGGCCCCCAGATCGAACACGGCAATGCGCTTTTTCCCGTTCAGAGCATATCGGACCACGAGCCGGTTATTCACGGGGTCAATCGAGCAGGTGTGCTCCGTTGCACCCTCAACAGCAGTGAACTTCGCGATCGAGGCATCGGTATGCGAGAGAGTCTTGCCGTTGACAAACTTGAACCGGGCGAGCTTCTTCCCGTATCCATTCGAGTTGGCATCGACCTCGGTCCAGAGGTATGTCGATGAACCGACCGGCTGAGCAGCAAAGGACACTCCGTGACCAAACCCAATCAGGTCCATTGATCCGACAATGTTTCCGTGGAAATCAAGCTGGGTGATACACAGGTCGCCGGCGGTTTCGGAGGACCCGTCGCGGCGTTGGGCGACAAAGAGGCGATGATTGACATTGTCGAAGGAGAAGCCTTGCTGGACTGTCGCGTCAGCAAGGGGCTTGCTCCGGAAGAGATCGTAAGATGGCGCTGACAGGTCGAATCGTGGAGATGATGGTAGCTCTGCCCAGGCTAGACTTGCGCTGGATGCGAGTAGTACAATAGTTTGGAGAAAACGACGCATTTTGAAGCCTTTTTTGTGAGTAGCTCCCTCTTAGTCTACATAGAAGGGAGGAATTTGCGGGTTTATATTGCTTGTGAATCTGTTGAGCTCACTCAAATTAGACGTTCGTATGTCGTTCTATTTTCATCGTGTATACGAGCGACACGAGGATCTAAACGCCAACTCTGGCCCCTAAAGTCTTGGCCAGTTCTCTAATTAAGCTAAAAACAGAATACGAGGATCAGCAGAAAAGAATGCCAAACCCAGTTTAACTAGTGTTTTGCTCAAAAGGGCGTCGACCAAGCCTGAGTACCTTTATCTCCCCAGCCGCTCCTTCGCGTGCCTCACCTGTAGAAAAACCCCTTCCAATGCACCCTTTCATATATCCGGCAATTTAGGGGCTGTGTTGTTAACTGTTTCCTTGAAGAAAAATAGGATTTCCAAGCTGGTTGCTGACATGGAGCCCGTCGGGGTGTGAGTGACTTGTCGTGGGCACCTGGATGGCAGTGCAGTCTCCATCCCGCTAGCCCCCGTCTCACCATCCTCATAATTGTCATTATACTGGATGTCGTCAGCCAGTCGAGTAGAATCTTATGGTTGTGGCTCCAAATCCCTCGACTAGCTGCCAGCAATGCATGTGTGAAGCTATATCCGGATGTCGAAGCCGAACATCATAACCACCATCACACATTCAATCTGCCATACTGCATCAATTTAGACAAAGTCATTCTGTTTCCTTCCCATTCGGTCCACAGACACGCATAGTGCTCGCGAATCGCCTGGTCCTTTTCCAGCTACTGGTCCAATACTGCGGTCTTCATATCTTCAACCCTTCCCTCAATATATACGGGACAATCACCCCCAATCTGCATCCGAATCACAGCCACTCTCGCTGTCGCTTACGTCTTCGAGTCCGCTGTAGCATTATTGTGAAAAGGGCCCTTTCTTCTTTTGTTGGCTTTCTCGAACGAATAAATAGGAACGCTACATTAGCAGATGGGCCCGGAAGCCCACCGTTGTGATGTGATAGGCGAGCTCGGAGGCATGCCGCAGCTTACCAACATAGCCAAGAGCAGTCAAGCCTCCTGCAGGAACTCCCCACACGGTAAGCCGGGGCACCATTCCGGTTAGTTGGTCTCACGTGGGATCTGAGAGGCCTGTTATATAATCTCTCTCTCCCTACTCTTTGATGCAGTCAGCTGAGACATGTACACACTATTTGCATAGCCCCTTTAGTCTGCACATTCAGGGCCCTGTTAGGCCCTAACGACAAGCTTTAAAGGGGCCGAAACTTAATCCAGTATGCTCCGGAGCCAATGCTTAATGTTAGGTGGGGCTACTTACTAGAACGCCTAATGTATACTACTCCAGAGTACTGCCATCGAAACCCTCACAAAGGTGCGGGGGACTTTGTGCTCTTTCCGTATGCGATGGCGAACTGAGACATCGTGAGATTTTAGACGAGTGTAGATACCTTGGTCGGCGGTTCTGGAGGTCGAGGAAGTGGAAGACTCAGGACCGCCCGGGGTCACTCGAAGGTATAAAAAGCTCATACATCCCCTCGATATTGGAATCATCTACAATCATCCTCAAACTAGCAGCACTTGACATCGCGCAGTGTCTCTCAGATTCCATTTCATTCAATCTTCTACCCCCCGAAGCTTTATTCTTCTTCACCAACCGACGAAATGGTCAAAATCGCCTCCATTACACTTGCTGTTCTCAGCGTCATTGCGCCTCTCGCGGCCGCCGACAACTGCAAGACCGGCCTTAACTACTGCGGTTACAACTTGCTCAACATCGGTACGCTCTAAACAACTACAATGGACATTCTGTTGTCCAGCTAAAGAGTTTGGTTGCTGACCGACATATCTAGGAAAATATTCCGCGCAAGTGAACGGTGCCCTGGAGGCCGCCAACCAACCCACCGATTACGGCCACATTCATGAATCTCTGTTCCATTGCAACGGAGGAGAGAACGGAGATATCTCCTACATCACCTACTGTGGTGGCGGCTGCAAGGATGGTGGATCGGGCAAGAGCGATTATTGCTAGACTGAAGGGCTGTGTAATTAAGAGTTAGACTGTTGAGTTGCTCGGGAGATAGGTCGACTCAGATTTATTCAACATAGGCCTGATCGATAATGGGAAAATGTATCAAACTTGACCCTTCAGTCGGCGCAAAATGTGCATTGTAGCATACCCGGACTTGCCTTAGCAAGGCATGAAAGGTATAACATACGTGAAGCAGTACGTACTGAGACGGAATCACCTATGATTCGTGACGTTACAGTTACCCCGATTTAGATCTTACTGGAGACTGTCTTCCCTGTCTACCGTTCTTCACAATGGGAGTGATATTTCGGCCGCTCACTCCTCGCATATTGATGCTTTTGCCCTGAACATAAGAGTTGGGGATCCTGCTAATGATATTTCTCTCCCTATGGCGTTGCAGCAGCGGACAGTGCTGCACGAGGGTGCCCCGTGAGTGTTCCACACACCTGTTAGCTCCCTATAATGCACGCACTAACTATAACTGCCCTAAGTTCTAACTTCTTGGTTAGGAAGGTAGATAATTGCTCTGGAAGCCCGTAATATATAAGATCAAGCAGAAAGTGGTAATTCTATATAAAGATCTGGAAGATTAATCCTCTCATCAATTATTGGATTCTCGACGTAGAGGCTATTCATACATTCTCCCATGTTGCGCCTCCTGCACTGCATTGTTTGAAAATGTACAATGTCCCACTTCAGTATCCTCGAACTCTTCCACTCCCCACTTCAAAGGTTCTGTAACATTAATGGCAGTAATATCACCATACACCTCGTCACCCTCTCCAACAGAAACAGGATGACACGCCGCAGCAATTGCGAGACTACAACTACCGGCCACTGGCATGCCCGACTTGAATCGCTTAAACGCTAGGCCCCCCAAAGACGCGAACATTGCAAGCCCTAGTGACAATGTCGTTAAAATTGCCATCGGCGAGTACCCACATGTTGTTATGTCCGACGTGGGGTTCCGGGTAAGTTCTGATGTATTTGACGTGATGCTAGTGTCCGACACGGGGTTCCGGTTAAAGTCTGATGCATATGACGTGATGCTAACTAGAAATAGGCTCTGTGAGATGAGCCAGTGGAGCAGGCCGGAACACACCATCAAGGGGAGGGAGTACCGGTACGGCAGGGAAAGAAAGTAGGTGCTACGCTGGGACCCGCGCGGCACCACCGACACCCGCAGGCCTTTGCGTTCAATGGCGTAGTCACTCCATTCACTTGACAGTGTCATGATGGTATAGATGCCATTGGCGCAGAAGTATAGCACGGAGAGCACGACTTGCGGGGTGTTGGCAGTCATGGCATTTGAAACGAGAGAGGTTGGCCAATCGCCACTAATGAGAGTTGCCAATCTCAGTTGCCCAAATCCAGTTTCCCAGGGATTTTCGCCGTCGTTGATTGTCCTGAGGCCGTAGACAAGCAGGACGATGCAGACGATGATTGACGTTAAGAAGCTGAAGAGGTCAGCAGAGGGAAACAGTGGAGGTAGGAGGGGTGAGGGATTGGCAACGTACAGTAAGAAGCAGCTGATCCAACGTTGTAATGACACAGGGGAGCCCCATCTTCGAGGGGTCGCGCAGTATGTTAGGGGTTCGATGCTGGGCTTTAGCACGTTATCCTGTGAGAGGAGTGATTGGCCATGTGTAGTGGCATCTGGGTGCCTGAGGAATGAGGCGATGGCATCGCCCGTTGTCAAGATAGGGGAGTCTGCTATACTCGCCGTGGTAGCCCATAAGGTGGCGGCTTTGATGAGATTCACGAGAATGACGACGATCACCAACGGCAAGCTATACTCAACAGTGCACTTTTCTGGTAACGTCTCAGCTAGGCAATACTGCACTCTGAACGCCATGGGATCAATCACTGTGTCCGTCTCCATCGTGAGGTCATGAATAATTTCATCGATCCATTCCACCAATTCATTTTTTATCGTCCAGTTCTCTGGATCCACCTGGTGAATCACTCTGGAGCAGGGGGAGGTCTCGGTCTCCAGTGCGGTGCACATCCAGTTATAGGGGTCTAGATTGTCGTACCACTTAGAACCCGTGAGAGCAAAGTCGTAATCAGTGGAGTTAAAGTCGTCGGCGACTAGGAGCAGGCTACCATATTTGGTTTGGACGTCGGCTGCATATGTGTTGATACAGTCCCTATTGCTGAGTAGTTGTAGCTCGCCTTTTGAGCTCTTTTCCCGCAGTCGGCTGAAGCTGGGCGGTGGAAAATCCATCCACGGTGGAAAGAAGAGCCGTACGGCAGCACTTTCGTTGTAGCTGGAAAACGGCATGTTTCCAACAAACACAGAGTACTCGTACGACGCCACGGATTGGAATATCGTCGCGTTATATCTGGGCCAAGAGAATCAGATAGTCACCTCCCATCAGAGGCCGTGAAACCTACACGAGATGAAGCGGCAACGACGAAAGTGCCAAACAAACCCAGAGAGCGAGCTTCTTCCGGGGAATGCGCCAGAGATTCCGCATACTCTGTACACCGACATCCAGCCACCGTCCCTCCGAATGGGCCAGATCGATGTCGCGCCTCGTCGGGGCGCAGAGGCATTGCTGTTGCATCGTCAGCGACAAGCCGTGCAGCATCACCAAAGTTAAGAACAAACCATGCCATAGTTACCTGCTGCCAACATGGTCGTCCCCAGAAGATTGATCAGCAAATGGAATCCAGTACTAATCTTCTTTGTCTGGTCGCAGGCTCCTGAAAACAAGAGCCCTCGTCCCCCTTCCAACCCGAGATGCGTCACCGCCCACAGCATAAACCCTAGATTAAACCCCAGCACAACAAGAGTCGCCATACATCCCATATAGAGGGTCTTCTTCCACCTTTCAATTGTACCTTTTGCCCTTAGACATTGAGGTCTGAGCCGAGATGATTTCCCATCAACGGCGGGACTGGCGGGCAGTGGCACATCGTCCAACGGGGACTGCGACAATGCCCGGGGCTGGAGCTCAATGGAGACCAACTTTGCCTCCATCGTGCCTTGTATCAACCGGTAGATAGAGGGTAATGGTAAATAACCAAGCTTTTGTCGACAGCAACACCTGGCTCTGATTTATACATATATCGGAGGCGCTGGCCCCGGAGCCGCGGCCTGGACAAGGCTATATCGGCGCCATTATAATGCACTACACGTAATTTAGAATCACTAAACAGTTACACACGATGGCTAGTATAGCAATGATTACCTTACTGCGCCTTCGACACTGTGTAACTACCTGCATTCGACTGCCTGGCTATTCGAGGCCCAGAATGTCGACCCCTTGATTACTAGTAGTAGGCATTAGTTAACTAGCATTCCGTTGGTTTCTAAATATACTAGGGTCTCTTGATCAAACGTCTGAAGGATACGTCCAATCAGTTGAAGTCCTTCATCAGAAAAATATTTACAATTGCAGGGTCCATAGAAATTATACCTTAAGCCGAGTATAAATATGATAGATCTCTGTTTTCAATAGAGTGTTTTTCTTACTACTATCCTTCGGGTGCCTCCATCGAGGAATTTCTAAGGGTTTACATTTATGTCCAATACTTAGAGGAACTACCTAGGGTTATGCCGTTGGTTCCTGTATCTCCAGTTCCTAAACCACTTTGCTAACCACTTAGTCTTTGCAGTCCGTACTGGAAGGCGCATGTCGAAGCATATCTTGTTTATCGGTAGTTCAATTATTAGTCTCTTAGCATTAGGGGATTTATACACTCTTCTATGTTGCGCCTACTGCAGTGTATTGCTTGGAGATATACAAACATCGTGACGAGTACAGTCAGCGTCCGCTTCAACCTCCCTTAAGCCAATGCCGCTGTGGTTAATCCGTATGTAATAGAACTGAGTTGCCTTTCCTCCTCAGGGTAACGTTGAATACGGCATAGCACAGCTTCATTGAAATCTGTGAAAAAATGCTGCATTGACAATGTCGCACTTTCAAAAGCAGGAGGATATGCGCCAGAATATGCCCAGTCAATCAACCACACATGACCATGTTGACCTAAGACTAGATTGCGAGGATTGATGTCGTGGTGTGTGAGGACAAACTTGGTAAAATGGAATTCCGGAATGTCTTTCGGGGCCTGGCGGACGCTCTTGCAGATATCTAGCTTGTGGTTAAACCAAGCTTCCATTTCAGCACTGTCGATAAAAGGACCAGCACTATAATCTGTGAAGAAACGACCCCGACATGGTCCTCCACCGATAGGGCCAGGTGGTAAAAACTCAAAGGACTGCATCTCTTGGATCATTTCAGCAACTTGCACAGCGATATTGCCTTGGGTATCACGGGACAGGCTATCCCAACACTCATCCAGCGGCTGGCCTGGGACGAAATCCATCACAATATACCCTGTTGTACCAAAATATTGTGTATCATCTTCGACCTGAAATGACCGATAGACTCGTGGGGCGCGAATGGCGGTTCTGGAGGTAAGAAGACGGAGCATTTCCGCTTCACTAGTCATGACACTCGCGCCACCCTTCATGACCAAAGTCTTGGAAAGTCGCACAACTGTCGTTCCACCTAGCTGATGAAGAATAGGAGCAGATGTGAGAAGGGCTGCCAGAGCCTCATCCGAGACGGAATTCAGATCTTTTCCATCTAATGGGAAAGCCCCTTCACGGTCGCGGCTGTGTGGCTTGGGGTAGGGATGTCAGCAAATGATATTCAGCATATCTAGCATCATCTGAATGAACGTACATGGGATATTGGGCGGAAGGATAGGTCCATTTCAGTGAGACGGCAATAAATGTGAGGATATGGGCGGATATTATTATTGCAAGCTTGCGGAGACTCCCAGGAGCTGCCGGGCTGCCCTCCGCGAGGGGATTAATGAAATAAGGTCCAGGCCGCCCATTCTTGGCACTATGCACCGTGTCCGCCAACCGCATCACTCACGAGGTCAGTAAATCTTCCTGATTCAGCTCACATCAGCTCAGCAAGTTATTGCAAACACTGCGGGCTAGTTATGATTTTATGAATCCAAGCTGTTGTGGTATGCTAAACTCCTGTGATCAGCTCCAGAGGCGCACGGATATTGCACCGCCACGTGTTGGGGCTGTGTCCGTATCCCCATGGAGAACCTGGGCATATGAAACACATATTAAGCTGTTCCGCAGAGGCTTGGAGTGCTGCGTTCTGCCTAAACCATCCCGAACAGCCATGATCTGCATTCGAGCTGAGGATGATCCTATCCTGAAGAGGCATGAAATATGGCCAAGCCTGCAGCCAAGTCCAACACGGTGGATTGGGCTCATCCGCATCAGCCTTGCTGTCTCATGAAGCCATTTATCTTCCGAGCCGCATCACGTAGAATCTCTTGTGCGAAATAGTATCATGGCGTCCCATCCTGAACTACCTTCTATGTCGCGGCGCAGTTCCCAACGGCCGTGCTGGGAGTGTCGGCGCCGTCGCTTGGTGTGCGACTTCTCCCTGCCCGAATGCAACAAATGTCGCGCAGCAGGGGTCGATTGCCCGGGGTATGGAGAGAAAAAACCGTTGAAATGGCTTACTCCAGGGAAAGTGAGGTCTCGGAATCGGCAGCGGAAATCGAGTAGTCCTGGTAAAGAGGATGTTGCTGCATCGACGCGCGATTCCAATGCAAGTCCGTCGAGTGGTCCAAGCGACGAGGAAATGCAGGAAAGGCCGATGATGCTGCATCAGACAGGCCATTTTGGAATACCAAACGACCCATTATCAATCCACGAAGTCAATATGGACGCCTGTGCAATAGTCCAGGCTGTACAATACTGTGCGTTGACCTTTTTCCATCCCGGGAGCAGGATTTGATGCCAAACAGACAACCAGTGTATCTACCCGGAGTATATACCGATGCATCAATCGGCACCGAGTCCATACTCTTCAGTATTTCCGCTCTCTGGCCTGCACCTGTATCCCGTCTCCATCTGCCACACATTGGTATACCTCGCCCTCAGCCATTATATCCATCATCATCTTTCAACCGCAGGACGATCTATGGTGGCAGAAGCCCGATCTCGTGTGTATCACCATCGCGCGCTCGCAATGGCTTCTCTCACCAGCGAGATCGGTAAAATCACCGATCGGGCGAACGATTCGACCATCGTCAGTGTCCTGATGGTTCTTTTCGCAGACGTAAGTTCTGCTATCGTGTTGACGAGAAGATCAGTGGAACAGAAGTAACAGTGTACCATAGGCCCGGCAGTCTCCTTCGGTCGACTGGCGCCACCATTTCGCCGGGGCAATGCAGTTGATCAAACTGCGTGGCGGACTAGAAACGCTATTTCACTCCGCCGAGTACATGAAGCCTGCACTTTTGTATCTCATGGTGTATGTAGCTCCCCCCGACTGAGCGGCCGGTTCATTGTCACGAAACTAACCACCCAAGTGTCGGAGTGATGGGAAACACGACCAGCCCGCCATCGCAACAAGTTCATATCACCTCCCAAAACCGGATCCTTCCGTTGATAGAGAAAATGTATGGGGAAGGGCTGTTCCCCGCGCTGCTCTGTCCGCCTCAACTGTTTATAAAAATAGCAGAGGTCAACCAATTCCGATACGAAACTGACGCTCTCGAGATCATATCAGACGACACAAGAGACGCCGCTCACAGGCTACTGGAGGATATCGAGCGATTTTCGCCCCAGGATTGGTCCGACTCCGCTCCCGACAATCAGGAGGCCTGGCTCGTCCTAGGCAGCATATATCAATCCGCTGTGATCATCTACTGCATTGCTTCATTGCAGAGCTCGTCCATTCTCCCGTCGACACCCGAACTAAACGCTACCCGAGCGGCGCACGGGCATTCACTCCTAGATCTTCTGAGGAAGGCCCTCCTCCTGCCGCAGATGAGAAAATGCATGCTGTGGCCGCTGGTCGTCGCTGGGATGGAAACGGGCCGGGCAACAGCACCGTCCCGTCAATTCGTTAGCCACGAATTGCGTATCATGAGTCAGGACCTCGGGACACCTATCGCATCATCGGCAAACACCGTCCTTCAACGATTTTGGATCTCTGGAAAAGACACATGGGATGACTGCTTTGATCGGCCCTATGCATTTGCGACATAGTCGGTGCCGAATCAGGTGGCGACGATTGGCCAAATGCATGAGACGCATTGATGCTCTGGCGGGATGAACACAATAGCTGCATAGCCAACGCATCATAATGGCGCCTGCAATTGACGAGAACGCCCCTCTCCCGGCTGGTTTCCCAGACACGACTAACCAATACATCACCAAGATACGCAATGCGCGCACAATCCCCGTCGAAATGGCATGGGACTATTGGGGTAACTAGATAGCTACCGGCTGTCCCGACCTCGACCGGTGCATGATTCACGGAGGGGATGGGACTAATCCATCTGCATAGGTCTCATGCAAACGAGAGCGTCGCTTGGAGACCCTGCCAACCAAGAGTCGTGAGGGTGGGGAAGAAACGCCTGGAGAGGCCCTCCATCGGCGGAACACCCCGTTTCGGTGAATGATGCCGTCCGACTCCGCCCACATGCAACGGTCTGCAGACAGCCCAATGCGAGAATCATGCAAGTGAATACGCAGCCATTGTGTCAGCTCCGCACCACGATCATCGATCGACATGACTACCTGCGGCCGGAGCGGGCCGTTCAGAGCGGATCGGCAGAACGTCGAGCTCTAGTGTGTGGGCGGCGACAGGGATGGATGAGACAATAGGCTATCTCGCCTCGGAGAAAGGCAATCTGCAGGGTACAGGACATTGGGGGGGACAACGGCTAGACCTCGGTGATCTTCCGAGTGTAGACTTGTGGCTGCCATCATATGGAACAGTGGAAATTGAGGTACATGAGGTCGAAGAACAAGAGCAACCTATCGTGGATGGGCGATAATCAGATACTTAAGCGAGCTGTTTGCCTGTCTTTCGATTGGTGTTAGGATGCGACGCACTCGCAGGGATATGTCATCTGCATGCGGGAGTGTCGCAGATTGATGAGGAGAAAAGCCGTAGGAAACATGGTGTTCTTGCAACCCCTCATCCTGTAGGCTACTAGAGCGGGATGCTGTATATATTGCTCAGACTACCGTTATAGAGATAGAGTCCTCATCGTGCCATTTGCCCCTATTGCCGCTCTAGAAACAGCACCGACTGCCAACAATGGAGACACAAACACTGTGGGGCGTACTTCTGGTTTTCTCCGTCTATCAGTTCGTCAAGACAATATATCGCCTTTATTTCCACCCTCTGAGCAAGATCCCGGGTCCTCGGCTAACCGCCGCCACTCACCTGTATGAATTCTACTACGATGTCATCCTCGGTGGGAAGTTTCTGTTCCAAATAGAAAAGATGCATCAAACCTACGGTAGATCGTCCTACCTTCTCGATCTTCAAGTTTCTGACCTAGGACAGGGCCCATCGTGCGCATCAACCCCAGAGAAGTGCACATCAGTGACCCAACCTTCTACGATGAGATCTACGCCTCTAGCACAGTGAAACGAGACAAAGATCCGCACTTCGTCAGAATCTTCGGCACGCCTCTCTCCATGGTTAGCACCACAGGACATGAACACCATCGCTTCCGCCGAAGCCTCCTGAACAACTTTTTCTCCAAACGCTCGGTGCTGGAGTTGTCTCCGTTGGTGACGGAGCGAGTGCAGAAGCTGATGGAACGCTTCGAGGGGCTCCATCGATCCAACACCGTGGTGAGCCTGGACGACGCCTTTTCGGCCCTGACTTCAGATGTCATCACAGCTTACTGCTACGGCAAAAGCTGGATGTTCTTGGAAGACGAGTCTTTTCGCAATGATATCCGGAAGACCGTCAGCGACATGACATCTTTTATGCACATCAATCGTTTCTTCCCGTTGGTCCTGAGTGCAATGCGGGCGATCCCTCTGTGGCTCCTGGCAGTATTGCAGCCGGGAAAAAGCACTTTGCTCAAATTCCAGGAGGATATATTCAAGCAGACAGTGGACGCCGTGCGGGAAAATGAAAAGAGCCTGTCTGGGGAGAAGTCAAACCCGGCTCGCAGCACTATCTACGACAAGCTGTCGGATCCAAGCCTTCCTCCGGCAGAGAGGACGCTGCAGCGGATTCAGGATGAAGGAGTTATATTGCTCTCTGCTGGAACGGAGACTACCGGCCGAGCTTTGTGTACAGCTGCTTTCCATCTGGCCCACGACAAGTCTATCACGAACCGACTTCGAGATGAACTGCGACAGGTGATGCCCCGGCCTACGGATACAGTATCATGGACAGAACTGGAGCAGCTCCCTTATCTTGTATGCACATTCTGTGGGTCATGATTGACATGAATACCTACTGACCATATCAGAATGGGGTTGTATACGAGGCGCTTCGTCTTTCATACGGACTGGTTATACGCCTGCCACGTATCTCGCCAACCGATGCCCTCCGATACAACGATCATATTATCCCACCTGGGGTAAGGACGATCCTCCCATAGATCACCCCACAGGCTAATGATGCAGACACCGATGAGTTCATCCGCCTACATCGTCCACCGCAACGAATCTATCTTCCCTAACGCCGAGAAATTCGATCCCGAGCGCTGGATTCGCGCAAAGAACGAGGGCAAAAACCTCTTTCGCTACCTTGTCTCTTTTACCCGAGGGAGTCGTACATGTATAGGCATGAAGTAAGCACCCTGTTCGCCGATTGTCGAATCGTGGGTACTGATATTATGGACCACTAGCTTGGCATACATGGAGCTGTACATGACCCTTGCGGCTTTTGTGCGCCGGTTCGACATCGAGCTGCACGACACAACGCCCGAGGATTTGCGTATTACGCAAGATTTTGGGATTGGGTTCACCCGTCGTGGTGATATGCAGGTGTTTGCCAAGGTGGCTGGGGTGGTTGAAAACTAGGACGCTACATTGGTCAGTAAGGATAGTTATGCATTTACGATTAGGATTTGTTGGGTTTTGGAAATTGGCTCTGGTCCTGAAAGCATTCGGGGGTATATATTCACACGTGGAAACGAAGAAGCAGTAAAGAAACGGGTATAGTAAAATCCAAACACCAGCTCAAGCCAGGCATCACATAGGGTCAATTAAATCATGCTCCATTACCGCATCGAAGAAATATATCTGATTCCGACACCGAAACCTCACCGGACGTTCTGAGGCACAAACTGGTAGTGAGGTCCGTAGTTGGTCGCCGGGGGAGGAATATGGCTTGGGAAGCTGCGCTCTGCGCTGACACGCGGGGAAGATATCACAATAGTGGCACTCAAAGCCGCGACTGCAAAGAAGAGATAATAGAGGAAGAATCCGACGAGCACTGAGGCAACTGTGCGCCCGTCGGAGTACCGGTTGGCGAGATACGTTGCAAAGTCACAGATGGTAAAAGCGAGAGCGGAGCCAATCAGGAGTATAAACAGCACAGGAGTGATCTATAAGGTATTGGTCCGGTTAGAATCTATGCATCATTGGTGGTTGCAGGTTGGCAAGACTTACCCCCTTTCGAAGATGCGACTTGCGGATAATCTGCACAATTATCACTAGCCCAGCAAGAAGAACACCAATGACCATAAAGACACCAAGGGCGATTCTTAGTCCATTTAGTGCTATCCGCAGACTGTCGGACCGGAAGCCGTAGTAGTAGTCGGAGTTGCCATCGACTGCGAGCTTTGTAGAAATCGCGAGGCTCGCAGTCCACAGAACCGCTAGGAAGGTCACGTAAATCCCACCCAGAATGCCGACAATCTTGCTTCCTTGCGTGACAATCTTGCAGATAGGGACCATGAGGGTCGCAACGAGGAAAAGGGACGCAGCGCCAAGAAGCCAGTCGATGGCGATGGAGGACGAGTTGTAGTCCATGTTAGACATGGCACCGCATTCGTAGACGGGCTGAATGACCAGAAAGACCGTGACACCACTGAATCAAAAAGAAGTCAGCGCACGCGAAATGTTTGAAATGGAATGGTCCATACATGAACATGAACACGATGGACAGAGCTAATGGGACCCATCCCACAGGGCTGTCGCGTTTCCGGCGGAAGACATTCCATGTCAGGCCCAGAAAGACCAGAAAATAGAATGCCACAAAAGCCATGATCACGATGGAAGGGGTCGTCGAAAAAGCATCATGGTCTTTGCAGCTTTGTATGCCACTTCCAACAGATGAACTGGAGTGACCAGATCCGCCGCGTCGGGGGGCCATTTTCGTGATATTCCTGGAAATAGTCTGTCGCCTGTATCGGCGGTTTGAGATTGAATTAAAAGTCTCACGAATCTGACACGAGATCTCAGAATTGATGCAAGTCCATAATGGTTGCTTCTGGGGACTAGAAGGGTTTTGTACCCTTCCATCACCTCGTACCGGTGTGCTGGCCGCCAAGCTCTCTGAAATATCCTGTCCAATCTCTCAGTACGCTAGCAATCCTCTAACCGATCATCATTTCTTGTTTAAGTGCCTGGTTGGTGACGCCAAAGGCATCGTCCGAGCCAAATGAGGCTCAGCTACGGGCAATACGAGGCAAAGACGGCTAGTCAGTCAGCCTTGCTCGTAACGCCCGAAGCCGTCTCAGCGATTGGCCTTCTGACGAGAATGGGCCCTCTGCGGCTGGAACTTTGGCCCAATTGGGCAAGACCGTGGCTTCCAGGACTATTTTTTTCACACGTTCTGCAAGCGAGAGCTCTGTCAGGTGTCGACCCATCGCAAGTGGAGTGAATCTGGTGCTCGCACTCTGTGTCATGGTCTAAGCACATGGTCATTCTAAACATGCTCCATGCCAAGGAGCTAGACATATTCAGCCACAGACAACGACTGGCCATGAGACTATGTGGATGCCCCTGAGACTCCTGCAGGAAAGAGTTGGATAAACCCAGGATAAGGAGCGAGGGATGATTGCTAATTTTAGGTGTCGACGTTGATGCCATATGATCGACGCTGAATATCGCCATGAAGCTGTTTGGCAGAGTAGTGCACTAATCGACGACATTCGGGATATGGAAGGCGGTTGCCTCGGTCCTTTACAGGTCATGTAGTCAGTCTGGCATGGTAAGCTTGAAAGACCACCAAAGCCATCAAGAAACTGCGTCGACAACTTCTACAACATGGACATCCCCTAAGTCACACTGCACATTCAACTATACCTCAGTCGTCAAGCCTAATTTATCGACAGGCCGACGAGATTCCAAATGAGGGGCGAATGAACCCCAACGTCTCACGTCGTATTTGTTTAGCTCCAACAAACTGTACCAAGCCAAGTGTCATGGGCTGGAGAATGGCTCTATTACCTCAAAGATACTCCTAAGACATGAGAAATGTCCTATATCATCGAATCAGGGGAGCGATACTTTATAGAGAATCTGATGGGCAACTATATATTTTCGAGATCACCAGACCCCGGGTATTGCCCCAAATTCTGCGGGCACTTGCCGGCGCGGACAAACGCATGTGGCACAGAGCGCTCAGGCTAAAGAAAGTGAAGTGAATGAGGAGGAGGAGAAGGGCGAGAATGATGAGAATGATGAGAATGATGAGAATGAGGGTAATCTGTTTGTTCCTGTGGGATGTGATCACGCCCATCAACCAATGAGAGGGCAGCGACCACGTGACTGTCGATAATCTACTCCCTCCTTCTCTTCTTAAACAATCCAATTTGACAACAACGAGCCTGTTCCATCCGGACTCCCGAGGCCTTACATCAACCAAGAGGATATGGTGAACCCAAAGATGCTACCCTTGCTGCTGAACGCCCGAGGCCGCCACAGTCCATCTCACTTTGCTGCCGCTGATGTCGATGCCGTGCACTTGGGCTTCGTGACCAAGGCGGTCGTGCCCATTTTCTTGAATGGCCACGTTATGATCTTGAATGGCGTGACTGGAAATCACCGTGATTATGGAAAGCTCATGGCTTGGGAAGAACATCCAGATGCATTCGACTGGATGACCAAACAAAAGCAATCTATTCCTGGCGAGGGCCTGATGATACTAGAGGTACTGGAGCGACTGTTGACATTTCTTGTTCAGTGCTGTTTAGAATTGCTTCATCCCCCAGTCCACCTTGACCAGTGACTCTTTCCCTATTCTACCAGAGCCGCAGCTGAAGTCCGAAAGCGAGATAAGCGGCTTCGACTCTCTGAGCGTGATGGCCGCAGAAGCACCTTATCGCGTTCCCGCACAGCTCGACCTCCATCGCGTGGAATCGCTGCTCACAGCTAGAGCATCTACCGCAGAAGATCACCTTTCGGCGTTGCGGGATGCTCCCGACTATTTCTCCCACACACTTCTCGAGGCCAAGGAGCATCGTCAGAAGATCTTGAAGGATATTAACGGCAATGAAGACCCAAAGTTCCAGCATGGACAAGACTAGTCCTTGGGCTCAGATGCGCCGCGTGATTCAAGAAACAAGCAAATCCACCAATGTGACAAGCCTTGGTGAACCTTCAGGGCGCAAATTCACTTATCCTATTGACAAACGCCGTACCAAGGAGAATGTGGCGGCACTGCGTATGGCTGAAGCCCAACCTGGATGCCTTCTGGGCGGCCATTGAGCAGGCCATGCTCCGCAAAATGGTCGATTTACGAGGGACAGCTGTGCGGAAGCTTCTCTCCCAACCACGCATCCTACAGCATACGCCAGAGTGGGTTGAGACGACGCCCACTGCATCTGCACAGGTCAAGAAAGGCGAAGCTGATCTGAAAGCTTCATATAAACCACTGTCAACGATTTACTCAGACCTTCCCTCAACAAAGATCGAGGTCGCGCAGCCCAAAGCCAAGGTCAGAGACTCGCGGGACCCCACGACCAGCTGCCAAATCACCCGCCGGAGCCGAACCGGTGCTGCAGGCCAACCCTATTGACCCTGAACCGTCCTTCCCTGTTGACACTCGGGCCCTGGAAGTGTTTCGAACCATCTTCTTCAACCCGGCCGTGACCTCGACACCGGGCGAGATCCCGTGGAATGACTTCCTCCACGCCATGACTTCCGTCGGAAATACGGTAATGAAACTATACGGCTCTGTTTGGCAATTCCAGCCGACCAAACTGGATGTCGAACGGAGTATCCAATTCCACGAACCCCATCCGCGAGGGGAAATCCCTTTTACAATTGCCCGCCGGTACGGCCGACGGCTTCATAGAGCCTACGGCTCACATTAGGCGCAAGGTGAAATAATTCAATTGTAAGACGAAATACTCGGCATGTTAACTCCACAGACTGGTCCAGTATTATCAATCAAATTTGCCTCAGAATGAAACGCATACTATGTACTCGAATGGGTGCCCGGCTTGCAAAAATCCCACCTCCCCTCCTGACACGTCGTGCGTTGGTGCCCCAGATGGCTTAGGATTTCCTCCTTGCTTTATGCAGTGAGATTTACTGCGACGTGAAATGAATGCCTACATGATCCCCGGGCAAGGCTCTCGGATAACTGGCGCAAAGAAATGCAGGGCATTGATGCACATTTCACCGCCTAAAGTTTTCGATCCGTTCGTCGGAAGAAACTGCTCACAGCACGGGGGTCGCCAAATACTGCATGTTCAACATCATCGGAACATCCTCGCTTAGGACTGCGGCAAATTTTCAAAAGGTGCAGATGCTCTTGTGGATCTGTGGACATTGGAATCTTTTTCCGACCCTGAACACGATCGGCACTCCGTCGATTGCCGAGTGACGATCACTAGCCAGCACTCGGTTAGACGCCACTGGCAGCAGATCATATGCGAGATCTGTCCATGATCCGGGTTATTGAACTATGGACGAATGATCAACATCTGCGCGTGGGCTGGAGTGGGACAGCATCCCCCTTTGGGGCAGTGGAGGGCATTCTTGGGAACTGCAGGCTAATAAGATGGCCCACCTACGGACCCCATGTCAGCCCGAAAGTTGGATCTATCCACTGTCTCCACAATAGGACCAGATAGCTAGATCGAGAGGCTGCTCCTATTGCTGAAGGATCGGCTCTGTCAGCGGTGGAAAGAATGTTTGATATTTTCCTCTTCTCCATGCTCTCTTCCCGAATCCGACCCTCTACTTGTTGCGCAGTATTCCCAAGCTGATTGACCATGACGTTCATCGATTTATATGACGGGCAGCCACCTCCGGACTTATTGGAACTCAAATCCATCCAGATCCCCCTGGCAGGTGACACGATCACTCGCTGTCGCGATATTGGCTGGGACTTGTCTGCTTTCTTCAGAGCCGTATGGGCCATCGTACTTTATCGGCACACCGAATCGCACCATGTTACATTTGGTACCTACACTGGTGATACGAGAAACAGACCCTATAACGGTGATCTGAGGCAATGTGATCTCTCAGTCGAGCCTGAGACGTTCATTGATGGCCTATTGGCCAGCCAACCACCTTTGAATCCCTTGGAAACTGGAGCCTCGGGGCGAGGGAACTACAACACCGCGGTGATCATCGAAGAAAATGAGATCGACGGAGGGAGGGAGTCACATTGCGTGAGATCTCTTCCACGGCATTTCCAGATCATTCTCTTGGTGCAGAATACAGAGGTCCCCAGGTTATGGCTCATGCACAGACTTTCCAGTCGCTGGGACGCAAAAAACCTCGCATCGGTTGTTGAACAAGCAGCGTCGGGGGTTTCCAGGAATCCGCAGCTGGTCAAGGATTTGAACCTCTTTAGTGACCACGACCGTCAGCAAGTGGTGAAATGGAACGAAAGGGACCGGCACTGTACACAATTCATCCCGATCACTGATATGATACGCCAGCATGCGGTGCAAAAACCAAACCACGAAGCCATATGTGCATGGGATGGAACACTGACGTACTCGGAGCTCGATGTGCTCACAATCAAGCTGGCATATTACCTGCGACACGTTGGCGTCCAGGAGGGCTCGATGGTATTACTGGCTTTTGAGAAATCCATGTGGGCTGTCGTTGCCCTTCTATCTGTCCTTAAGGCCGGCGGCACATTCGTCCCTGTCAGCCCTGCCTACCCACCATCCCGATTGAAGCTCATTATCGACGCCACCAGGTCCAGCATTATTCTAACCTCGAAGGAATTGGCGCCGGTATTACAGAGCTCCGGGGTTCAGGTTATAGCATTCGACGATTCGCTCCTCGACCACCTACCGACGGAAAGATCCGTATGCAGCCTGGCTAAGCAGGACCCACAGCGTCCTGCCTATGTGATATTCACCTCTGGCAGCACAGGCACCCCGAAAGGCTGTGTCCTCCACCACAAGGCCCTTTCTACTTTGGCTAGCCAGGGTTCACCATTGTACCTTCATTCGTCGAGCCGCGTTCTCCAATTTGTTCCTGCCATCTTCGCGGCATCATCGATTGACACGTATCTCCCCCTCTTAGTCGGCGCAACCATCTGTATTGGTTCGCAGCACGATCTCATCAACGACATAGCCTCTGTGATGAAGCAATACCGTGTGACCTGGGCAAGCATGACCCCCTCAGCCATCAGTACTGTTGAGCCTGCTCAGTTGGGCGGACTGGAAACCCTCGTACTTGCCGGCGAACCTGTGGGGGAACATACTCGGAATCTATGGGCGAACTCAGTCCGTCTTTTATCAGGCTATGGATTATCCGAGATCGTCGGCGCAGGAGCTATTTCTACTCTAGAACTAGGACGCCACCCGCGTAACATTGGTGTGTCCCCGACCTCCAGGATCTGGGTAGCTGATCCGGCGAACATACAGAGGCTTGCACCCGTTGGCGCAGTAGGTGAGATGCTGATCGACGGACCAAACATCGGCCAGGGCTATTTGGACGATCCGGAGAAGACCGCCCGAGCCTTTGTCCATCCTCCCGAGTGGATCCATGATTTTTACCCAGAGGGCGCTCCGCATCGCATACTCCGAACTGGCGATCTCGTTCGGTGCCAGTCGGATGGATCGTTGGTGTATATCGGTCGCAAAGACACGCAGGTCAAGATTCGTGGCAAGAGAGTCGAACTGGGAGAAATCGAGGCCCAGATTCGACTCCAGCAATCGCCCATGGATGTCGTGATAGTTGAGGCAGCTGCACCACTAGATGCCGATGCTGTGGTGCTTGTTGCGTTTATCCAGTCTACACAGGGCGGAACGTCATCAACCACATCCGGGCTTGTTGGCAAAGCCAGTTCCCAATTCCAAGGCGACGTTGCAAATCTGGATTCGACCATTCGGACTGTCCTTCCTGATCATATGATCCCCAGTTTCTATCTTCCACTTGCTCGCATACCCAAGACAGCCACAGGAAAAATGGACCGCCGTGCTTTACGATCGGAGATCCAAGGCCTGACATTACATCAGTTGGAGGGTTTGACCTCAGACGTTCAGGGTATTGTTCAACCGCTAACTTACGTGGAACGAGTACTCCATGGCTTATTTGCGAAGGTCATCGGCCGCGACCCTCGGTCATTCGGTATTGATCAAAAGTTCGTGCGTCTAGGGGGTGACTCCATCAAAGCGATGACCTTGGTCCGCCTCTGTAGAGAGAAGAACCTGTCACTTACCGTCTCGGACATTCTAGAGCTAGGCACAGTCAGCCATTTGGCCACAATAGCCTGCCAGCCCGCTTTGTCAGATGAGAAGGATATCACCATGGAACATCAGCAGGTGCCTCGCCACGAGGTGATGACACAATTGCAGAGCATGGGCATATCTGAAGACTCTGTGGAGGAGATTGGCCTATGCTCTTCAATCCAGGAAGGGATTCTGATGAGTCAGTTGAGAAACCCAGACAAATATGCATTACGCTTGTTATTTGAAGTCAAGCCCCCTAGGGGTGAGCACTCAGTAAGTGTTAGTCGACTACAGGAGGCATGGGCTCGATTGGTACAGCATCACCTCATGCTGCGTACCATGTTCGTTACTCATGTGAGTCCATCAGTGCACATTGTGCAGGTCCGGTTGAAGGAAGGATCTCTGCCATCTATCCGGTCCATCCCTAACGATACAACACCTGAGCAACTACTGGCCCTGGACCAGACTATTCAGCTCTATAATACACTGCCTCTGTTGACGCTGTACTCAACACCCAACTGTCGAGTATTAGTTAGAATGGAACTTACCCACGCTGTGGTTGATGGCATGTCAATGGCCATCGTCGTTCGTGATTTCTGCAAAATGTACAACAGCCCCGTGGATTCGCCCTCGAAGTTTCAGTACCCGCAGTATGTCGACCATCTCGCACTCACTCAAAGCAGAGGGGCTATATCGTACTGGAAAGAATACCTGACTGGTTTTGATTTCTGCCGGCTACCCACCAGTATTGGGCCACCCACCGGTATTGACTCTAGCTATGACGAAGACAATCTGTCCCACTTCAAATCAATCCCCGTGGACGCAGGCCATATGGCGGATTATAGGCAATTTTCCACGGATACGGGCATAACGACGGCAAGTGTCGTCAAGCTGGCATGGGCCCTTACCCTTCACGTCTTCTGCAACACAAACGATGTATGCTTTGGGTATCTAGCATCTGCACGCGATGCTCCACTTGAGGGTATCGTCGATGGTGTTGGACCATTGATCAATATCATGATTTGTCGAGTGAATATGTCCCAGGACGGCAAGGTCATGGATGTGTTGCGCTCGGTGCAAGCCGACTTTGTGCGCAGCCTGCCTCACAAAACGGCGGCTTTAGGTGATATAAGGCGTGCGATCGGCGTTGCCAGTGACGAAGTCTTTTTCAACACATGCATTAGCCAGTTTCCTATCACCAGCTCTGACACAGACGACTCAATCGCGATGACGGAGATATTGCGCCATGACCCGACTGAGTTTGACATCAATCTTGAAGTCATGGTATTTGAGGACGAACTACGACCGACGCTCAAGGCGTATACTACGGTAGTGCCAACAGAGCAACTGAAACAGCTGGCTGCGGTCTTCGGCCATGCCATGCGAACCATCATTCGGCAGTCGAATCATGAGATCAACCAGATGGATTTGCTTCCGCCGCAGGACCTATTGGCAATCAGCCGCTGGAACCAGGACATCCCCCAGCCTGTTGACAGCTGCGTTCACTCATTAATCTGGAAGCATTGTCAGGAGCAACCCACCGCGACAGCCGTATGCGCCTGGGATGGGGACTGGACCTATGAGGAGCTTGACCGGATGTCGTCTGCGTTATCTCAGAAGCTCATCCTTAGCGGTGTCAAGCCTGAAGCATTTGTGCCCATCTTGATGGAGAAAAGCCGATGGGTCCCTGTGGCCATGCTGGCGATCTTGAAAGCTGGAGGAGCATTTGTTCTCCTCGAGCCCTCCCAGCCCTTGAAGCGACTAGAGGATATATGTGACGACATTCGCCCTGGGGTTATCCTCACATCAACGGAGTACCAGCCGGCTGCCTCTACATTCTGCCCTGAAGTCATCGTATTAGGCAACACGAATGCGCATACACTCGAAACGCAGGCTAAATACCCCCAGGACCCTGCGCCAGTCACAGTGTCGCCCTATAACGCTGCTTACGCAGTCTTCACATCCGGTTCAACAGGCAAGCCCAAGGGTGTGGTGATTGAGCACCGATCCCTAGCGACAAGTGCACTTGCGATGATGCGGGCCTCTCCGCTCAACCGGAGCACTCGTCTGTTAGAGTATGCCTCGTTTGCATTCGACGTCAGTATTTTGGATTTGATGGTTACTCTTATTGCTGGAGGTTGTCTGTGTGTCCCCTCGGCGGATGCAAGAGAAAATCGGTTGCTCGAGTCCATCAACGAATTCGAGGCCAACTACATCGCTCTTACTCCAACCGTTGCAAGAACTCTGCAGCCAGAACGTCTCATTACCCTCAGGACCCTTAAGGTGAGCGGGGAAGCCTTGCTGTCATCTGATATTGAACAGTGGGGTGTTGCTCCTCACATCCGGCTGATCAATATGTACGGACCTGCAGAGTGCACGATCAACGCAACAGCATGTACATCTGTCATCCCAGGCCCGTTGAGTTCAAGCATCGGGCATGCCATGTGTTCTTCAACCAGCTGGATTGTGGATCCAAACAACCATCACAAGTTGCTCCCCATAGGCGCAGTTGGCGAGCTCATCATTCAGGGTCCTATTGTAGGACGGGGATACATCAATCGTCCGGAGCAGACGGAGGCCGCATTCATCACACCCCCGGCTTGGCTATCGCGGTTCAGGGACGTGAGCACAGATGAAAGACTTTACAAGACTGGTGACCTTGTCGAATATGCCCATGATGGCTCTTTGCTATACAAAGGGCGCAAGGACTTTCAGGTCAAGCTACGCGGGCAGCGATTTGAGCTGGTCGAAGTTGAGGAGCATCTCCGCCAAACGTTTCCTCGTGCTTCAGAGGTGATTGCTGAGGTTAGCTCCCTGTACGGAAATCGATCTAAGACCCTCGTTGCCTTTGTCCTTTGGGGTGACGTTTCCGATCACCAGGCGCTTGACGTGCAGGAAGACAACGATGCAGACCTGTTGTGTCCTGCATCCGAAGCATTTGATGATGAAGTCTCCCGCGCAAAAGCTGCTCTCTCTGCCTCACTTCCAAGCTTCATGCAACCGACGTTGTATGTCCCACTGCTGAAGGTCCCACGATCACGCAGTGGCAAAACCGATCGTGGACGCTTAAGACGCGTCATCAGCACGGTTCTTTCAGAGCGGACTGTGCCCATGAAAGCCGGGAACGCAGTTGTCCAAGCACCCAGGAACAAGTCGGAAGCCACCCTGCTCCAGGCGGTAGCGGAAATGATTGGCATTGGATCTGAACAGATTGGCCTTCAGGACAATTTTTTCCGCCTGGGAGGAGATTCGGTCACAGCCATGTCTCTTGTTGGTACTCTTCGCCAACGTGGATATGACCTTACAGTCGCCGAAATCTTCAAGCAGCCTGTCTTAGAAATGTTGGCGGAGAAAATGAGGCCTGCTTCTAGTTCAGGCGAGGTGTCTCTTTCGATTGCTCCGTTCTCCCTTCTCGGAGACGACCCGGCATTCCGGGAAAAGGTGATACAGGAAGGAGTCAACCAATGCAAGGTGTCTCGCGGCGATATCGAAGACATATATCCTTGTTCCGCTGTGCAAGGAGGCCTGTTTATGTACACTTTTCTGGGTAGGCCAGACAGCCTTGTCGTCACTTGGGTATACAAATTGCGGATGACAACCAACCTCGAAGATCTCAAACACGCGTGGACCAAGGTGACGCAGGCCCATCCGGTTCTGCGAACTCGTATCATTGCGATTGATGGCGATAATCCACAGCAGGTCGTTTCACGTGGATCTCCCGAACTGGAATTCATCAACTCGACAGACACACAGCCTGAGCTCCCCATCAAGTTTGCCTCTGGAAGCCCTTTGCTCCGCGCTGCAGTGATCCGTCGCTCACCGTCTGTCCCTCAAGATCGCCTGATCATCAGCTTGCATCATTCGATTTACGATGGTTGGTCTCTAGGGTTACTGATTAAAGAGCTCGAGCGAGCATATACCGGCGTCCAGTTGCAAACCCGGCCTTTCAGTCCGTTTATCAGCTACGTTGAGCGGACATACACTCCAGCCTTGGACTTCTGGCGGAAGAAAATGACTGATCTACGTGCACCGATCTTTCCCGCCCTTCCTCCGCATGTCGACAAGGCTGATCCTCATGCCCACATGATCCGGCGTGTATCTATACCGTCCGTCAGCAGCCTCCAGTTCACACTCTCTACGAAGATCCGATGGGCATGGGCTCGCCTCATTTCCCTGTACACTGAAAATCCAGACGTCGTCATTATGTTGGTGACCACTGGAAGGACAGCTCCTGTTCCGGATATCGACGAAGTTGTTGCACCTACGCTAGCCATTTTCCCGCACCGGGTGCACGTCGATCGGTCCCAAAGTCTCAGCGATGCCCTTCACAAGGACCAGGTCCAGCAGATCGAAACCATCCCCCACGAGCATCTTGGCTCTCGCGGTATTGTTCGGGTGGCCACTGGCTCTACTTCTATTGCCAACATGCAGTTTTTGCTTGCGGTCCAGCCAGAAGAAGACCAAACCCAGTCTTGTCTGTATGACGAAAAGGAAATGATGCCGCAGAAGAAGGCCTTTCACGTTCGTGCGCTGAATCTGCATTGCTACATCAAGAAGAATTCTCTCGAATTACATGCGTGCTATGACAGTCGCGTTCTTACGGAGAAGGAAATGGACGGGGTGCTGCATGCTTTCGACTCGATCTTTCAGCAGATTTTCCACGAGCCTGGGGTACTTGTTGACCAGGTGCATGTACAGCGGTAGCGGACTGCGACCTGACTTCTGTCGCAGCCTCAGGCCCTTCACCTTCCTGTTAGACCGAACGCTTCTCCTGCTCGTGACCTAGGCTCCTCTGTAGAGGATCTCATTCTCGCACACATACAAATCTACCCAGTTGACTCATTTTGAGCTTCACCTTTGCCATCCTCTTCAGCAAATTCCAGTATCCTTCTACTAGGCGAATATCTACAATCACTGCCCCGATTCATAGACAAATGATAGAAAGTTCTACATACCTATTATACAAGCAACGCCATCCAGGCACAGCGGCATCAGTACTAATACATCGAAACATCAGGACTATCGAAGTCCCAGGTTACACGCTCTCCGTAGCAACCGCTTCCCGCCCATTCCCGTTCCGATCAATATGAGCAACCCCATCTTTCTCAGCCGAGTCTCTGTGGTGGAAAGCCGTCTCGGGAAACACAAACTTGGAGCTCTTCCACGGGGGCACCTTCATGACATACATGGTGTCAATCTCCTCCAGGGTGCGCCCACGACCCTCAATCACCGCAACATATACAAGCCCAGCCGCAAGGAACAGACACCCCGCAAAGACATACCCTAGCCGGAAATCAATGGCGCTGGTGATGAAGGGCGTGAAGAACGCCAGAAGGAAGTTCCACAGCCAGTTCGACGCAGTCGCAAGGGACATCGCACGGGCTCTGTACTCGGATGGATACAACTCCGCAATGATGGTCCACACCATCGGGCCCCATGTACTGGCGAACCCGAGGATGAAGAGACACGCAAAGACGACCATGACCACGCCCGGGGTCTTGGTCCGTTCGGGATTTTCGCGGTCGAGGAGGAAGTGGCCGACAGACGCGAAGATCATAAAGCAGATGAACATCCAGAGGGCGCCGGCAATGAGCGAGCGACGACGGCCATAGTTCTCAATCAGGTACAGGCCTAGGAACGTGGTCCCGAAATTCACACCGCCGAGAATCATCTGGGTGACGTAGCTGTTCTGAATACCGGCCCCCTTGAAGATGGTGGTACCGTAGTAGAAGAAGTAGTTCGCCCCGGTGAGTTGCTGCAGCGCTTGCAGGGCGACTCCAACCGCAACACGATACCCCATGCGTGGTGCTCGGAACAGACGGACCCAGGTTACCTGGCCGCGTTCCTGCTCCTCTTGGTATTTCTGCTGGATCTCGTCGAATTCTAGGATGAGGGCGCGGTGGTTCTTGGGGACGCCATACATCTTGGATATGGTAGAGATTGCCTTGTCCACTTTTCCATGTCGGAAATCATACCGCGGACTCTCGGGGAAGAGCGCCATGCCGGCACCGAGAATAATTGCCCAGAGGTAAGTGATACCCATAGGGATGCGCCAGGATCCAGTGTCACTCCGGGCTTCCGTCCCGAAGTTGATGCAGTTTGCGACGAAGATGCCCAGCGTAATGAACAATTGGTACGTGCTATGCGCCATTAGTTTCCTGCTTCATCTCCAGGGACAATTAAGCTTACCTGACCAGCGATCCACGAATATGCCTCGGACCAGACTCGGCTTGGTACATGGGCACAAGGAGTGAAAGGGCTCCTACGCCTAAGCCGGCGACCCATCGCCCCATGGCTACCTGGTACCACTTTCCAGTCGGCGCGCTGATTTGGATGGTGATGCCCACGCAGAGCATGAGACACCACCCGGTGATTGACCACTTTCGGCCGACTCGATCGGCTATGGGAGCCGCAATAAGCGCACCGATCAGCGTGCCAATGGAAAGCTAGAGAATCAGATGAGAGCCAATACAGATCTAAAGGTCAAACGTGAACATACCAGAGCCACAATAAGTCCAGAACGGGCATTGGAGAAGTAATAGGTCCCATCGGCGCCAAGCTGGCCATAACGCTGGAGGAAATCCTTCATCTCCAGGAATCCAGAGATCTGACCCGTATCGTAGCCGAAGCAGAACCCGCCCATGGAAACAAAGATGCCCATCACAAAGGATCGCCAGGTCAAGAGTGGGATGGGCGTATCCACTACAGTTTCGCCTGTTGGGGCGATCTCGGTTTGCGAGCTGCGGTCTCCGGGGGGCGCATTCTCAAAGTGGGATTCAGGCTTCGGCTTCAAGTGAGGTTTCTTTGGCAGTGAGAATTTCATAGTGGTGGTTATAGTAATTTAGTCTTCGGCAGGGTATACTCGGGTGGTCTCTCAGACAGGGGACGTCAGCAACTGGTTTCAATCCCATTATTATACCGAGTCTGTTTGTACCCACGACAACGTGGTATATGGTGATTCATGACGACAGTCACGCGGACATGATCGTATGGTCAAACCCAGCGTCCTCTGGTACCGCACGAGGACTGTCCAGGGACGTCGATTACCCCAGATCCCCAGCATGCTCCAGCAGTGGCGGCGGCGGGAGCAATTACCTGTTCCAGGAGCTTGCGGGGGTTTGTCAGGAGATTGGAAATCCAGCCGGATATCCGTGGGTCGGCTCAGCACTGGACTGGCTAGACCATCGTCGCTGTCGATGTTGAGTGTAGACGATCCGTGGTAGTGACATAAGTGGCTTGCCACCCGGCTGGGAGAGCTGATGGAACATCGTCATCCCAGGGTCATACCATGAACAGCTCGTGGAGGTAGCCTGGATTTCACACGGAGGTCTGGGGAATTGATGGTACGTTGTGCACGATGTGCCTGTCGGTGCTGAACTATACAGAGTACATCCGGGATGGCACATATCGGAACACTTGGGCCGGAGTTATCCAAGTCCAATTCCTTGGAGATGAAGCTTCCTGATGTCTGTCCACTGACTGGGTATATACACACCATCACAATCAAGACCACTGCGTAGTCGCCCCAATCGCCTCCCCAGACTTGGGCAGTAGGAAGTCGCTGGCTTGGATCCGGCCATCTGCTCCCCGTGCCCCCTGCACCAGCGTCGCATCCACACTGACAAAACTCGAGTTACTCCACGTTGCACTTCCATCCCATGAGTTGCCTTGAGAAATCTGGTCATCACTGAGTGAAGCAGGCTTTTCCCCGTTAGCCGCAGCAACATTGCTCTTCAGCGTGGCAACTGCGGTTCCAAATCTGAACCCCACAGCCGCATTGTTCCACGCCGTGTTGCGCGTCAGGAGAAAGTCCCCGGGCTGCGAGTTATCAGTGAACCCATCCTTCGCGTTACCGAACGCTATGCAATTGGTGATAACGTGGTTGGCTGGTCCGATATCTGCGTCATCGCCGCCGCCCAGCTTGAAGCCGTTTCCATCGCCTTCAAAGGGGGTGAAGCCCCATCTATCGAAATTAAATATACATATTATCATCGATGCAATGGAAGAGGCTTACCTGTTGTAGCCGTTGCCCCAAGAGATGGTGTCCTCGATTGTCACGGCGGATTCGAATTCCCTGGAGAATGAGCGTCGCCCTTGGAGATGATGCCTGCGAACATACCATAAATCAAGCCCGTCATCGACATTGTTCCAGAGACGCGCGCCGCGCAGAACGTTCCCTTCGCCTTCGCCCTCCTTACAGGCAAACCCATCGGCGCTCTCGCCGTTCTTCCGGGGATCGCGGTTCCTGTAGGAGTCGAGGTAGAGGACGGTGTTGTTAGATGCTGCGCCCTGGAGTTGAAAGCCTGTAGTCCAATTAGCCCATAACATGATCTTCCATTACCCGCGTTCATGCGCTTTACCAGTTTCATAGTTGTCCCGCGTGACGATCCGCTCATAGTGGTTGTTCGAGGCGTCGCGAGAGTACACGCCATACGGCCCATTGATCAGTTCCAAGTCATAGAACTCCCAATACTCGGCGTCCTGGATGTGCAAGATGCCTCGATCCTCGTTAGGTAAAGATGCGTCCAGTTCTGCCGGCGTTCTACACGATGTTAGTTACGCACATTACTACTAGGTAGGGATGAATGCTCGTACCCGGGGAGCGCCTCCCCGTCAATAATCACCTTCTCCCCGTCGTACGCGCGAAGCACGTATGGCGCCCCGGGTTTCCCGCTCTTGGTGATCTGGATATTTGACGACGGGGAAAAGGTGCCCTTTCGCAGGTAGATCGTAGAGCCAGCCGTCGCCAGGTCGACTGCTTTTTGAATTGACAGTAGAGGGGAATCAATTGTACCATCCCCACTGTCTGATCCGGATGGAGAAACATAGAGATCGGCCGCCAAACAGGGTGACAGCAATGCCGTCAGGCAGAAAAGATTGGACTTCATGTTTGTTGATGGAGAGTGAATGTACACACCGCGGGTCTGAGATCTACAAATAGTCGACCCCTGCTGGCTTCCATTGCTGGAATATCCAGCGCTGCAACGGGGAAACTAAAAGAGCCAAGACCCGGGATATCGACATCTGGGGAGAAGTATTTCCGCCAGTGTTTCAGCAGCTGTTACGAAAGTCTTATGCGAGAAACGCCCAGACTGGGTAACTATGTATACATTGAGATCGTCCAAGCTAACTACTCTTATCCGTCTCACCCAAGGCCCATGCCAGGAGCTCCGGATACCATCGCCGACCGACATCCTGGTGACTCGTCACGCGGTGGATGAGAGTGCCTTCGCCGATGCGACCGCGAAACATGCGGTTGAACGTAGCCTCTGCATCCGAGCGGACTTTTTCGTCCCGAACCAGGTCCCGAATATGGGGAGGGATGTCGAGCGATACGTTCGCCGCCGACAGATCCAGGCTGATTCCCTGGAAAACCGGAATTGAGAACCGCGGTCCCAGCGAGGTGCCCTGAGCATCTATAAAATTGTGCGGCGCCAGACTCACGCGATGCGTGGTTGCTGTACAGACACCCCCTGTGAGGGCTTCCAACGCGCGACCGATATTCACGACCAGAGAGCCGTCCATAGGAGGCGCGGGGATCCACTCCCCTGCTTTATTCTGCACTTCCAGCCCGGGATGGGGCGTCGCTTGGAGGAGAAAGGTCAGGAACTCCGAGTCCTTGTGCGGACCGACGCCTTGTGTCTGGGCCGCGGACGAGGCCGGCGGGGGAGGATACTTGATGAGTTTCATTTTGTGGCGCGAAGGCACGTCGAAAAACTGCTGCAGAGCTGTCCGGGGCAGATCCAGCGCTTCTGCGATGAGGATCTGGAACTCGTCTGCCAGAGGCGCCACTGCGCCTAGGTATGTCTCCAGCGTCTGACGGAATCCCGGGATCGCGCGTTCATCAGGCCACTGCTTGCGTCAATGCGATGTTGTTCTACGGAGGGGCTAGAACGCACCTGATTAGGGCCACAGATATTGCGGTACAGGGGCTCATCTGGTCCTGGAGCCGGGAGCTCGGTTGCAAACTGTACCGACGAGCTTCAGTCAGTCTGATATGACCATCTTGTGCCGAGGTTTACCCGGTGTGAGCGTACGTCAAATTGTTCACGATAATCGGCCTTGCGGGCCGTGGTCTCGGCACCGAGACGAGAGTATCCCAGGAAATGTTTACTATTGATCATCTCGATCTCCAGTTTCTTCTCGAGTGGAAGATCGAACAGCGCCCGGGTTTTGTCTACCAGGTTCTGCACCACGGCGGGGTCGACCGGATGGTGGATGAGATAGAAGAAGCCAACATTGACGATGGCATGGCGCAGGTCTGCTAGAAACTCGGGTTTGGTCGTGGCTGAAGTGGACTTGGAATAATCCAAGACAGGGATGGCCGTAAAAGACTCCTGGGTAGAGCCCATGGTGGTGATATTGAGATGGTGTTGAGGAGAGAAATTGCGTTTTGGATGCTCGGGATAACAACAGCCTGGCTAATGCGACATCATTTCCGTTGTTTCCACGTCCTTGTACATAGTTCGAGATCTATTCTACAATTCCAACCGATATAGACCACCATCATGCCGTCAATCATCAAAGTCGGTATACAGCCACGGATCCTGGAGTAATTCCTTGGCCGTACTTCGTTCCTCCGGACGCCATTTGAGCATCCGTTTGACAAACTCGATGAACATTCTTTTCTCCTCGCCGTCGATCTTGCTTATTACATTGTCAAAATTGAATATTGCCGGATCAACCGATGGGCCTTTGAAGGTTCCTGTTCGAGAATAAGTGATTGACTCGGAAAGCAGGGACAGAGCTCCGCACCATCAAGTTCAAAAAACCGCTCAGTCCTCGCTCCCCGATCTAGGAGATCCTTCGGCGGGGGCCCTAATAACGCAGATATATGGGCGAGATGTCCGAGCTCATCGTATTCTTCGATCTGGACAGGGTCAACCTCCTTGAAGAGCTTTCTGCCTTCCAGAACATCCCACAACTGTAGAAGTCAGTTTCCATGTCCTAATAATTGGCATCTCACGAACCATGACTCCCAGGCTCCAAATATCTGCATTATACGAATAGCCTACGTCCAGAATGACCTCTGGAGCACGATATATCTCCGCTTGAATGCATCCTTTGTTCGGCTGGTCTCCACGGACCGACAAATCAAAGTCGGTAATTTGGATTATCCCAGTGGCCTTGTCCGAGATCCCAAAGTTGTTTCTCGAGAGGTAGATCGTGCGACCATCTGGATAGACTTTTTGCGGAAGCGGCTGCTCCTGTTCATCTCTGGCGGATTCCTCGAGAATGGACGGATCTTCGATTTTGATTATAATGTTGTCCGGCTTCAGGTCTGCGAGCCATTAGTGTTGCGTACAGTCGCATGAAGGAAACTGAGAACCGAACCGGTGTGAATGACATGACATTCAGAATGGAGATAGTCAAGTTCCTGCAGGATCATTTGGAGTAGTATCTTGAATATATCTGCTGGGATCACATCGTTGGTGAATCTCTCGCAGTATAGCCAGAGCGGCTCCCTCAAAGGTTCAAAAACAAGACTCAGGTGTCGAGCAGAGCCATGCTGTACGGTAAACGAATCAAGAGGACATCTGACGAAGCCACGACCTTTGTGGTGGGGATTGGCCTCCGAAATATGTTTGAGAATGTCCAATTCCGCCTGGGAGGCGTTGGTTCGAGAATGGCGAATACTGGCATTGATTTTGACAGCAACATATCTTTCTCTCAACCAGCGCCACCTAGTCATGGATTTAGCTGCGGCTGGGACATGGGATACGCTGGACACGCACTGATGAAGATCTCGAGCAAGCCAGACGGTTGAGCTACTACCGTAACCAAGTTTCGTAGCAAGTTGATAGTGACCGTTGAGAACGTCCCCCAAACGGGCCGGGTAGAATCGCGCCGGATCATAGTAAGGCGTACGTTCTTCCTTGATGGGCTCGTTGATAGGAAGCCTGGGAGCAGCCACCGTTGCCGGTGGTCACGGGCGGTGCCTCAGTGCCCAACCAGGGTACATGGCTCGATTCTGAACGAGTCTCATCAGCTACCAAGCTATCTGACAAAGGATGGATGGTATAGATGGCAGGAACCATACGTCGATGGGATCCATCGGAGCGGATTGCTAGGGGTAGTGAATACGTAAGCTTGCCCCTAGGTGCGCGCCAAGGCTTAACCGTCGTACCTATCTTTGGCTAATTGTATAAACAGAGATTACCTTATTCACAACCAGGTGCGAGGGTTAAGCATCTGAAGTGCATGGTAAAAAGCATAAAACCCCACACAATTAATCGTTCCGCTCCGCTCCACCCAGCCCAGAGCGGAGCGGGGCGAACTGCGGATCAACGGAGGGGATATAACGTCCTAAATTTACTACCAGCTATAATTAGCAAGATAGACTAGCGTCAAGGCTAATAACTTGTATCCGTCAGAAGATATAAAACGCGCCTTCCAAACTACTAGACTACTATAGTTAGATTTGGATCGACTGGGTCCTCTGTGTCGCTTTATAAATTGTGTCACAGCCGCGGTAAACGGCCAATTTGTGAAAGATGATGTGGATATTACCAAAGACCAACCCATGGCATATAGAAATTTCTTGAACACCAGTAAACTATGTGTGTTCGTCTGCTAGCGCATGCCTACTCAAGGATACTAAGATTCTCTCCGGCATAAGAATATCTCCGCATCACCCGGCGGAGAGTTCCTCAATCCCACAGCCCTACTCTTAGGCCTTCCTAATAGCTGTAGGTATGCAAGCCCTATAATACAATATAGAGATAGTAATATGTACAACTACTTCAGGCATAACGCAGACTAGGGGTTACCAGTTTGGGTTAGCGCAGTAAAAGGGCACCGGTTTCTTTGTTCGCTCAGTAGTTCACTCTATTGACATGGTAAATTATTATGAACTGGGACAGAGAATAAACAAATGGTAGCGGTGACTCATACTCTGTGCGAAATTCGTACCAGAAAGGGCTACATAGGGTATGTATCGCAAACCCCTTCCTCGCTTGTAGGGCATCTCATCTACTTCTTCTCTGGCTACAATCGATGATTATTCTCCTCGTAATCGCCTCGCCATAGTCTTGTTTACCTGAGGGTTTCGTGTTGAATCTCAGCGCTTCGCGAAGTGTTACGGCGCCGACTAAGTTAACCTCCTCTATCCGTCTCTGGCGCACACTGCTACCCCGACACGGACTATGGCCTTCTAACCTACTAAGTGGCCCGCAAAGACGGTGCGAAAGCAGAAGGGATCGCTCGTCGCGCCGGAGAAACTGCGCTTCGACTTTTCTTTCAAGACCGGCCTGACTGAGAAGGACATCGAGCGCGTTCAACAAATCTCCTACAAGTACATCCAAGGCGACCAGCAGGTGTTTGTATCAGACGTTGCGTTGGAGAAGGCCCGTCAGATCGAGGGTGTCCAGGCTGTTTCTGGTGAGACGTATCCCGATCCAACCCGGGTCGTTTCGATCTGGGTCCCCGTCGACACGCTGGTGGACAACGTCTCCAACAAGGCCTGGTGGAACTACAGTATCGAGTTCTGTGGCGGCACGCGTGTCGACAGGACAGGGGAGATCCAGGACATGGTTCTGCTGGAGGAGTCCGGGATCGCCAAGGGCGTTCGACGCATTGTGGCCGTCACCGGCAAGGCCGCGCACGAAGCGCGACGGAACGCAGTTCGTCTTGAAGAGCGCCTAGCGAGTCTCGAGCAGATGACGACTATGTCTCCAGAGAAGGAGACACTCGTTAAGCACGCGCAGGCCCAACTCGCCACCACGGCGGTCTCCATTCTCGACAGGAGAGCGCTCTCACGGCGCCTCGAAGAGATTGCCAAGGAGATGCTGAAAGAACAAAAGGCCAGTTTGAAAGTTCAAGTCGATGCAGCCATCACCCTTGTTGAAACCGCCATCGAACAGAACCCCGCGAGCACTTCGTTTGTTGTCCAGCTCCCGGGCGCCGACTGCTCCGCCAAGGTCATCTCGGAGGCCATTAAACAGGTTTCTTCTCGCCACGACGACAAGTCCACGTATTTCGTCGGGCTGGATGGGCCCGCTGGCAGGGTTGCTCACGGGTGCTTTGTGTCCCCGGGACACACGTCGAATGGACTGGTGGCAAATGAGTGGGCGGCACATGTTGCGAAGACTGTGGGAGGGAAGGCCGGTGGAAAGGGGGCCACCAGTATGGGGATCGGAACGGAGACGACCAGAGTAGAGGATGGGATAGAGGCTGCGAGATCGTACCTCGGACGTCTGAGAAATTGATCTGGGAATCGTCTTGACCCTAGACTGAGAATTTCGGGTACTTTAGCAATACATAGTTCTTCCTTTACTCGGGCCGATCAAGTCACATCACCCTCTCGGTCCTCTCAATCAACCCTCGGCTACATTCTCTTCGGAGATACGCAGACTGGAAGTCATTTTTATCCAATACAGCAGAGAACATCGGCTCATATTCATCCATAGCATCCATAACCAAAGAGTGCGAAAACACACCGCAACACCGCGCATTCAACAATATCCACATACTGCGCAAGATTACATAGATGATATGCAGAAATTTACATCGCCATGTAAAAGGCCGCGGCAACCGCAGTGGTCGTAGCCGCCAGGTCCAAGCCTCGACGAGCCGCGCCCGATTTCGAGCTCGAGCTCATCAGCAGCCCTGGGTCGTAATCTTCCGGCGTCCGGCTGTCGATGGTCCCGTTCCAGCAGTAATTCTGGAAACACGTGTTGCAAATATCCGGCAGGGTGGTGCCCGTGCGCTCCGACGAGCGCTGCAGAATGGCACATCCCACACACGACGGCCAGTCGGCGTCCAGGGACGCGTTGCCGCGGGTGACCACGTTATATCCGTTCGTGATGATCTCGTCGCGCTGCGAGTTGCTGTACGACAGCTGGAAGGTCGACGTGTTCGACTGCGCCGTGTATGGGGCGTTGGGCAGGTAGACCACGAGGGGCGACGGCCCCGTCATGTTCGACGAGTTGCAGCCAAAGAACGCGGGTCGCTGGTTCATGCCCAAGTTGACGAAGGTGTTGACGTCGGGAACGGCGGGGAACGCCGTGCCGTTGCCGATGCCAGTCGAGTTCAGGCTGCGCTCGTAGGTCGCCACAAGCGACGTCCCATTGGGCCAGTTATAGGTCGTGTCGGCGGACGAATCGACGGCAAAAATCACGTCTACGTGGCGTTCGGGCTGGATCAGGGGATGGAGGGGGATATTTTGTCCGTCCTCGCCTCCGTCTACAACATCCAGCTCCTTCGTGCCGCCGTAGGCTTTCACGGCCGTGTCGTACTGGTAGAACGGGTTGGGGTTGTAGAGGGCGATGTCGTCGTTGTCTTGCCCGAGGTCCTCCAAGATGTCGGTGAAAGCCGACTTAAGAAGGCCGGGTAAACTAGTGCTGTTGATCTGCAGCAAAAACTGATTGAACAGGGACGACGAGGTGCCCATGACGAAGCCGGCATTGTCAAACCCGCGGACACAGCTATCACTGCGGGGCAGCTCGCCATTCTCGAACCTAGACCCGAGAAACTCCAGCGGGGCGAAGCCATAGACGGTGGGATCGAAAGAGCCAAATTCCCACGGATTGAATTCGTATACGGTCGAGTTGCTGCCGACGATGATTTCGCCGGCGCCTCGCCCATCGGCAACGAGGATGGGAAGAGGCATCTGTCCGCGTTTGAAGTTGTCTACGAGGGCGATGGAAGACCAGGTGTAGTTCGGACCACCGTCATCGGTGGTGACATTGATGAACTGATATGAGAGGGCTCGACCCCAGTAATCTGTCAAAGAGGTATTGAATCCGGCATCCTTCTTTGAACCGACCGACTTGAGCAATTCATTCCAGTATTCGGCTGTGCTGAGGATCTGGAGGTGTTTCGCCGGGGGTCCCTCCAGAATGGACGTCTTGAAGTCCCACACTTGGTCGCTGGCCTGGAGATCGGAGATGGTGGTAAAGTTATTGATATACACCGACCCGACCAGCCATCCACCGCCGCTCAGCCCAGCGAGGTAGGTGGCCGATTGCAACAGGCCGCCGAGCTGTCCGGTGTTGGTGGAGTTAGAGGTGCGACTATCAAAGGCCTTTATCGCGCCAGCGCCATTGGTGAGAGCGCGATAGCCACCACCGGACACGGCAACGGCGATGTTCGGGATGTTCGAGATGTTACTGGAATGTTTGTTGATATAGGAGGTCGCATCGAAGCCGGTCAGGTTCAATCGACCGAGGAGATCCTTCATCGGCTGGAGGGTCTCATTCCGCCGGGTCTTCAACCACTCCGTCTCATTGGGGGACAAGGAAGAAGCACTGCGGATGCTCGGCCGAGTAGCAGGACAGGAGACATTGGCTGGGGCGTAGCCATCGGGCGCATTTGGCAACGCACGGGGATAAGCAGGAATGGAGGCGGCATGCGCGACGCCGGCTGCCAGGGCCAGGAGACAGAGCTTCATGACGGCAGGCAGGGAACGACAGATCCCATGAGAGACATAGCGTGGGACGAAGCAACGCAGGGGATGTGGGTAATTATACAGTCATGGCCGGGAGTCCATGGAAGCAGCGCCTCGATGGCCGTGGATCTCACCGCCGGTTCACTGCCAATCAGTCGCTGTCCGGAATTCGGCAGACAATAATAATAGGGCTGAACAGGCAGCATCGTTCCGACATTGCCAGCGAGAATGGATAATGGACGGACCATGCCCCGTTGTGCGACGTGCGCTGCACGGGTCCGATCTGTCCGATCCATCAGGCAGCACCGAATCACCGATATGGGGTTCCCGGAGCATCCGGAGTACACCGGGCAGTACCGCGGAAGGATAAGAGGCTGTGCGATTGACTCCAGCTGGTGTTGTGGGTTGATGTAATGGAAATGAAGGGAAATGAAGGGCGCATTCCATGGATCACGGGATAGTTGGAGGTTGGAGCATTCTCTGTACTCTGTACTGTCTGCATACTTGGCATACACTAAGGTACAGTACTTGGTGAGATCACAGGGAGCATAAATCTGGAGCTGAGTCAGCTGCATACTTATGTCCAGTGCACTTGCATTATTGGACTCCTCCTGACAGTCCTTTTGGCTGGATCTGTCTACCAAGACATCATTGTCATGATATTGCAGTGATTATCATCTCACTCTGTTTATCAAAGGGCAAGGGGGTTGGTTGTCTTACATCAATGGACAGGATATATATTCAATGGACAGGATATATATATTGGCGTCTCAACATCCTCCCACAGAGCCCAGCCTAGTTGTTGAAGACCCGTCGTCACGCAATAGAATATCGTTCTTATCTGATTATAGGCTCTTCCCGCAACTAGATGATAGATGTAACATCTCATATCGCATCTACTTACGCTCCCTCCAGCGTGGCTGTGTTGGCGTCGACTCCATGACATCACCACTCAACCGCAGCGACTCCAAGCAACTACACTCCGATCTTCTATTGTATAGCTCCGTGTCTTTCTCGCCAAACTCATGGACGGTCAGACTGCGCGATCGAGCGACCCCTCAGTGATAGCTGCATATCCTACCGAATCGGCGCGAAACTTCAATGGCTCCAACTCTGTGATCGAGATCGGGGCTGATAAACGTGTCTAAACGAATGAGATCTTGGATCGTCCGGTATGGCGTCATAGAATCAGCCCTGAACGCACGTGGTTGTGGGGGACTCCTATATCATATCCGACCGTCTCTCTGTTCTTCTCTCTCAACTTCTTCATCCTACATCCTATTCTCTCACCGTGCTTGAATCTACCCTAACACATCATGGACAAACTCTCCGGTCTTGCGTCCAAGCTGGGCGGCGGCAGCAAAGGCGAGTCCCACAGCTCCGGTAGCAGTGGCGATAGAGACTACGTCGACAAGGGTAGGTCTATATGTCCCGGGCTTGCCCGGATGCTAAAGTACAGCCAACTAACGAGAACAGCCCTCGACTCCGCTGAGCAGAAGTTTGGCGGCGGCAAGATCGATCCCAACTCCGACAAGACGCGCCAGACCAACGAGAAGATCACGGACGCTGGGCGCGACAAGTTCGAGAGCATGACCGGGTACGTTGTCTTCATGCATAGCCAGATACTCTGCTAATGACCCGATAGAAAGAAGGTCCCCGAGAAGTTCTCCAACTAGTCTATCATACTGTTGGCACCAAGGGTTGTGGCTTATTGTTGTTGTATTACGTCCAGCTCAATACCTCAATGAATATACACCCATAGGAAATCGAAACATCACCCCAATCTATAGTTCTGAAACCCCTGCAGTAGCCCCGAGATGCCTGACCGCTGCGGCGTGAGCCATCGGGTATTCATCCGGCACAGCTGCAGCATCTGTTGTGTGTTGGCCGGCACCGGCATGTTGGCCTGCTCACAGGCCCGCACCTGGATCTCGTAGAACGTCTGCGCCGCCTGGTAGTTGCCTCCAGACATATTCAACTGGCCGAGGAGCTCGAGAATGCCCTGCGCCTCCGGGTGGGTGAGCCCGACATGGGTTTCCGCCCAGGTCAAGTACCGTTGCAGCCAGGGACGCGCCAGCTCGACGTTTTGTCCAGAAGCACCGTAGTAGAACCCGGTGGTGTTGCCCTGCGTTGCATACAACAGACCCATGCAGGCCACGATGCTGAGCGTCTCCGGGTGCTCGGTCCCAAGCGACTCTTCGGCGCTTGCCAGCGCGCGGCGCAGCGTCTCCGATGCTTCGGTCGTGCTCTCGTTGGCCATCATTTGGATGGAGCCCAGGATGCGAAGCGCTCGGATGCTCAGGATGCTTAGCGGGCCGAGGAGCGAATGCAACTCATTGGCGATCTTCGTTATCCGTTCGATGGTATCCTGGCTCTGGCTGCTGTACCGCATCACCGCGCGTTCGGTGCTGTTGGCGCCCTTCAGAGCGACCGTTAACTCGGCAACGTCCAGCACGGCATCCCACACCTTGATGTGATTGGAGCCAAGCAGCTGCTCCAGACTAGCGACGCGCTTCTGTGCGACTTCAACGGCCTCCTGCCGTCGGCCGAGCGCGACGTAGGCCATCGCCACTCGACGCCGGGTCGCCAACGTGTCGAGGTCGTTTTCGCCAATCGTCATCTGCTGCCGTGCCAGGACGTTCGCGCAGACGGATTCGCCCTCCTGCGCCTTGCCCTGTCCGCAGAGGATCTCGCCCATGAGACTCTCCGCTTTCATGGCGAGCGGGTGGCGCTTGTTGAACACACGCTGGGTGTTGTTCGAGACCCATTCACACCATTCAGCCGCTTTGCTCAGATACCCCGACTCCAGATCGATTTCAGCGAGCTGGTAGCCCATGAGCAATGTGCTGTGATGATCCTGGCCCAGTGTGCGCAGGTGCTCCTGGAAAATCGTGTACTCCAGCTTCCGGGCTTCCTCCCAGCGCCCGTGGTTCTTGTGTTCCGCGGCCTGCGTCGACCGGGGATCATTGTCCACTGCAGAGTACATCGTGCCGATGACACCAGCGACTTGCGGCTGGGGCGATCGATTGGGCGGGTACGGAGCGCTGCTGTTGATGTGTCGTGGGGGCAGGGGAGGTCCAGGTCGAGGCGATGGAGAGGGCTGGGGGATGTACCCCTGTTCCGCGACGAGAACCTGGTCGACGATCTGCTTGATGTTGCCCTTGATCAGCTTGTACATTGGGCCGCGGACGCCCACTTTGCACATTTGCGAGTGGTCGGCATCCAGCTTCAGTCGGGTCTCGCGGTTCCCAGGCAGGCCCAGGACGGCTGATTCTTCATCGACAACAAGCTATGTCTATTTAGCCATGAACCGTTGCTTGGGTGTACGCAACTTACGTGGCTGATGGACGCAGGTCCACTGCCTCCCAAGAGGACCTCTTTCCCTTCGATGAAGCTCACCACGCGGTAATCTTCCAACTGATGGCAGAAACGGCTGCTCATCTGCCGGGTGAAGAGCGAGTTATGCTCCAGACAATCCAGCAGGTCATTGCTGGCGTGTCCCTTGCCTACGAACCGCGCCACCTTGGCCGCAATCTTGCCCAACTCGACTCCTTTGGTGCCGTGGTGCGGGGTGCCAAAGAAGACGAGGCCGGATGTCCCAGTGCGGATGGAGGTGTATTTTGGATCTTCTTGCGCGTTGAGGAGTGCCTAGATACGTCAGTATGTTGGAGCGCGTGATACAGGGGGCATCTTGACTGACTTGCTTGATGACCAGTCCGCCCAGGCTGTGACCGATGAATATAATCTTCGGGGGACGTGTATTCTAATCTCATCAGTACGTGTCAGTCTCCTGGATTCGATCAACGCACCAACTGGGGGCTCCGCTCCATATCCAACAGGTTCAACAGCGTATTCGCATGGTCCTTCACGCTGGCATTGGACATGGTCTGCGGGTTGGAGATATTAGAATTGTACCCATAGACGAAGACGCGCGCCTGCGGGATATCCATCGGCAGGTAGTCTCGCGGCCAGAAGGTGCCGTTCTGGTGCGTCCAGGTTTCGAAGGCATGATCGGTGCGGCCGCGCGGGTTCAGGCCATGGACAAACACGAAACTTGGCGCTGTCAGTACTCACAGACCTGTGTCATTTCTGGGGGACATACTCGATCTTGGGTGCTTCGGAGGGAGTATAGACCTCCTCCAGGAAGGGAAACTCGTAGCTCGCGGTATCCTGCTCGTTCAGCCAAAATCCAAGTATAATGAATGGGGGGAGGATCCTACCATAGCGTGTCGCGAGAGTCTGAGAGCAGAGAAGGAGAGACTCTCGACTCAACGACCTAGATAAGCTGACAGCTCAGCCGCAGTCCAGAAGCCCACCAGGTACATGTGATGATAGTATTGGTGTACTTGCAACCACCTCCAATCGCTTCAAATGCTTCAATCAACACCCGGATATGCGGGCACTCGCGTAAGACATACAATGGCGGCAGGCGAAGCGAGATGGCTTGCAGCGCCCGCGCGGATTGGTCGCTACAAGCCATACACAGCCCATTTCCGGATCTTACGGTCCTTATTCGTGAAGCTTAAAGGATGCCAGGGATTACATTGGTGTGTTGGCTATCTGCAGACTTCTGACTGATCTCGTGTCGTAGGCGTATTCGAAACCAGCCACTAAGCCCGGGCAATGACAGTCTCCTCTGGCGTGTCTTCTTGTTTCTCCTTCAGATTCTGCAAGCAGGGCGCATAGAACAGCGTCCCCCGCCATGCGCCTTCTATCGTCCGCCCAGCCACCACCAAGTAGAGGAGGATTACTGCTGCGCCGAAAATCTGCGCTGGATCAGCCTACTGTAAATTGTCGTGTTGGAGTGGTGTCAACTCACCGTCCCACAAATCTGGAAAAAGATGAGATCCAGCTCCTTGCCCAGTAGCATGGTGTTTGCTGCGTACACGCCGAGCGGGAATGTGAATCCCCACCAGCCCATGTTGAATGGGAACGGCGAGCTGGCGTATATCGTTGCCAGCGCAAAGACTAGCCAGATGATCCCGAATGCCCACATGAGCAGGGATACGAAGATTCCACAGACATATGCGATATCCCCGGCTACAGGGGACAAGGTGTCGAAGTTTTTTAAGAGCTCCCGCGTGACCTTTCCCAGGTACAGAATACTGAAGCCATGTCAGCACAAAGGTCAACCAGTCTTTCCAATACATAACTCACCTAAATCCACCGAAGCCGAGCGGTCCAAGTGGGAGGAAGCAACTAACGATCGACTCCCGCGATGGAAGCTTGTGCACGGCTAACCGCTGGTAGTAGATCACTAGGATTACCATCGCGAGGGGCGTCGCCATGCCCCACAGGACATAGGAAGCGATGACCGTTCCCATGGCGTACCTCGGATCGGGGAGGATATCTGCCACTTCTGCGCCTGCTCCGGAAGCGACAATCGTAGCGGCCATCGGCAGCAACTGGAGAGCGGTGATGCGTTCCAGCGATGTGACATAATGTTGAGAAATTCTGTCACTTATTAGACCGGCTCGCACGTGAGTTCGCGCACACTTACAGTATAAAAGAGAGCGTAACGGTCACCGACACAGCCGCGACAGCATCGACCATCCACAGCGCCCAGGCTAACGTCTTGGCCCAGTCGCCCCAAAGAGGGACACAGACAAACACCCACATCTCGATGAGCGTCGCGAATCCCATCGGACAGGTCGCTAGGAAGAGTGAGTTGACCGGATCCTGGATCATCACGCTCCATATTTCCGGATAGAGCACGTATCGCAGGACCGACATGCCCAGGACGATAGTGAACAGCAGCACATTGATGAGAAAAAAGACGATGGAGATATAGTGAAGCACAGGGTGTCCGAATGGGATGAGATGAAACAGAATGGCCACGATACCCGTTCCCATCGTTGTCGAGAACCATCTATCCTCGTCAGTGTGGTTTGATAATGTTGTACCTGGATGAATGACGTACGACGGACTAAAGTGGCTCACCACACGGCGCCAGCCGGCAGAGTATCGGGAGAAGCTCCTGCTTCGGGGTTTGGGAGGGGATTCCTCGGTCGGCATGATTGATGTGCTCTTAATCAATCGATTCAGACGGCTGTAATGTAGAAGAGGGTGTCGATGGTGATGTCTAGGTGTAGAAAGATGCTGTTCTGCCTCGGCCGAGAGTCGCATCCACCCGACACGGGCGGCGATCGCCGAACAGTTCCTATAGATCAACACTATGAGCACATAGACAGAGTTACAAGTAGTTTGTCAAAGACAATCATCCCGTCAACGTTGTAAACACTGCCCATGATACATACTAATGAGCATAAGGGAAAGACTTGCATTATGACAAGTTCGTGTGTTCATCTGCATATCAATCTCTTTAATCGCGACAACCTGTTCCAGCCACCACTACCCACATATGAGAGAGCGAGCTTCAAGAAATCCCCCCGTTACAGGAAATAACTGAACATGTCAAATGACAGACATCCAGCATGCGAATCAGTGAAACAACGGATATCCGTACGCATCTCGACGAACAAGACCGCTAACACCGGCAGCCTCCTCCAGCATCCGGGTATACTTCAGACGCTCCAACGACTGCATGGTAGTCGACCGTCGCTGCCAGCCGACCTCAGTAGGCATGCGTTCATTGCCTATCCCGCGGGCGGTTAGCCTCGAACAACCAACTCCAGATAGGAACACTTACGGAACCAGTACTCGATAAATGTCTTATTCACCGTACCAGTCGTCCCATCAGCCATGATCTCAAAGAAGGAAGCACACTCGCCCCAGCTGAAACCATCCGCCAGCAAGGACAGAGAGTGCTCGGGGTTGGTCCGCTCCGAGGTTGCCAGACGGGCCATCCGGGCTTTGGCTACTTGCTCGACGGTGATCATGGGGGTAGTGAAGTATGATGCTGTCTCGGCCCAGACAGTTTCGTTGAAGGGGTTTGGGTCAGCGAAGTACGCATCGGAACGACTTGTGAGGTTAGCGGCCGTCTAACCATATCTTAATAATAATCACGGACGAATGACAGAATACCTACCTCAAGCTGATATCGTGTTCCAGGATGTTGTGACGGCCAAGGTCATGCAGGTTGAAGCTGTTTGTGGCAGGGTACTGGGGGCTGGTCCTGATGGCCTGCGTGAACAGAAGCAAGGCGTCGCTGTGGGCAATGTTGAACCCCTCCAGCATAGCATCCGCAAGGATGGACAGCGTAATGTCTTTTCCATTGTGGGGGAGGTAGCCGTGGTTGGCCAGAGTATTCAGACCCGGACAAGGCCCGCGAGCTGGGTACATGCTTTATTAACTCCATTCATGCTGTTTAAATTGATGTCACTTACAGTCCCCTGGGCCAGGTGCGACCCATGGCTTGGGCGTCCATGCCTGACGAGATTCCATGTAGCCTGGAAACGCGGTGGCTGTGGCGAGAATGCCGCACGCTGCGGACAGGACTGATGTCTTCATTTTGGTGTGGGTCTTATGGGGTTGGCTGAATCTTAGCTATAGTGGCAATGACAAGAAATGGTGCACCCTCCTCTTGATGGTGCCTTTTATGTTCTTCAATTGAGGGGGACCGAGCTACAGGGCGCTTTGCGATCTGGATGCATTCACTCCGCGATGCAGCCAAGATTGGTGTCGAGCGTTGCGAGTTTGGTATAGACTAGTTTGAGCGCCGGCAGTGGTAGGTCTCTCGATAACAGCCGAGGTGAATGAAGTGCCGCAGGCTAGATGTAGCAAATGCCGTCCAACTTGATAACGACTAGACTGCCGGCAGAGAGGGCTATACATAAGTGGTGGAATTTGTAACGCGCCTTTGATTATTGGGTAAAGAAGTATAATATCCCCATTCCGTCGGTTTCAGTAGGTCTACAGGCCATACCTAGGTAGCATCGAACGCGCTTAGACCACCGGCCATCCGCTCGAAAAGTCCAACACGTTCCAACCAAACAGTTTCTGACCATCGGCATATCCGATATTAGTATCGACATAGTGATAGTAAAGCACCGGCCCCAGATTCGGGTCCGTGAAGACACCCCTAAACGAAGTCAGCAGGGGGGCAAATAAAGGCAAGCAGATGGGAGACATACTGTCCACCAGGACCGTAGACATTATCATGGCTTTCCAGCACCACAGTGCCACCACCGTTGGTGCAGGCAACCCCGTCAGCATCGACCTAGCAACTACTATCAGCACTGTGATACGTCATGATAAGCGTAGAGACTCACAAAATTGCCAGTCGCCGAAGTCGATCGGCAGACCTTAATCTTATACTCCTGTCCCGCCGCCGGCCGGGACGTATCGTATCCGCAGCAAATTCCCCACGAGTAGAAAAGATAGTAATAGTTGCCGTATTTGTAGAGATACGAGCCCTCCACCGCATGCGTTCCACTCGGATCATATGCAATACCGTAGGAGGAAGAGGCCACCTTCGTCGCCGCAGAGTTCATCGGCGCTTGGAAGATGTCGGCCCAGAACGAGCCGAAATTCATGTAATAGGTACCGCCGTCATTAAACAGATTCCCGTCGATGGCATTATAGTTCTTGGACGAGCTTGATTGGATGCCTGTGCTGCCGTGGTCCGTCCAGGTCCCGGCATCCATGGAGGTGGATGTCGCCAGACCGATAGCCGAGTTCTGACTGCCGAAGGACGAGACGGAGTAGTAGACATGGTAGACGCCATTGACGATCTGCGCATCGGGGGCCTGTACTCTCTGTTAGCATGTGGGAGACCAGTCCATGTGGCATGGGCACTCACCCAGAGATCATCATTCCCGGCGAGATCAATACTCGACCCGTCGGGTAACATGGACCCTATCGTGGTCCAGGGACCCTCGATGGACGAAGCCGAGGCGTACGAGATCTTATTTCCCGTGGAAAACCGAAAGTACTTGCCATCCGACTCGCGTCTGATCAGACTGGGGTCATGGATGTTACAAGCACCCGAGCAGGCCCCGGGAGCTGCATAGCCATGGACGGCCGCGGCCAGCAAAGGAGCCGTAACAACAAAAGAGGCACGCATTTCTGATGCCGAGATCGACAGACTGACAGACTTTTACAGACAGGGCGTGGCAAGAGATGCAGGCCATCCTTTAACAGTGCCGTATTTATATCAAGTCCGCATGTTTGCTCCGAGAGGATCCGCCATTAGTGGAACATCCATCCCCCTGAAGAGGGTCAAGGGCGATATTGCAGGAATCTCCGGTGGAGTAAAAGACAGCCATCTGTCTTGGATCTCCTGACCGGCAGTTTGGCGCTTGGCAGGGCTGTAGTCTGAAACCACGGATGTCGAGTCTCGCCGCCACACCGTTTCAAGTTCGGCATGGCTGCAATAAAGGAGTATTACCCTTCGGCGTGGCTGCAGGATTGACTGAACGCGGAGAATTTGCGGGGGATCTTTCTTCATGAATCAGTCAATACTGTCTTCGTCGGATTTGCCCGAATCAAGAGGCGCAGCTGGCGGTGGCATTCGTATTGGCGTGTTCTCCGTATACTGCAATGTTCCACCAATGGATGTCGCAGAGTGCTACGGGTGCCAGAGTCCCCCACTTCGCTTCATACATGAAATACAGCTCTATCGCCTCACAATAACCCGGCCATGACCTTGGTCAAGGCCTCGTCCTCTGCCTGGAATACATCAATCCCGTCAATTCCAGAGTCGGCCACTGGTCTCTCATCGCTCGCGCCGCGTGGTTCAAAATAGAACCCCCCGGCCATCTCAAAGAAGCTAGTGAGATCATCACATGTGTTACGCACAGGATCCTCGTGGTTCTCCGCCGTCGGCACTGGATCTAGGGAGGACATGGGCCATAGAGGAACCGAGGTCTGCGGGGTAGTGATGCCCGAGACATGGTTCTGGGATTGCGAGCGAGAGAATGACGGTGTAGCCGGGGTGGACATGCATGAGGGAGAGACATCCTGGACATAGCCTTGGTGTCCAGCATGCGTGCTTCTCCGTGGTTGCGGCGCTGATTGCTTTTGATGGACGCCCTGCGATCGCCGTGGTGATTTCCCGCCCAAGTTCAGTCGAATCAGTTTAAGACTTCGTATGATCTTCTGTAGACGCCGGGAAGTCCTTGCCCGTGTGGATGATTTGCGCACCATCTCAACCGCCACATAGAATTCTGGGCGACAAACCTGGCTAAATCGTGCGGGCGCATGTAAAACCGCAAGGAACAACGCGGCCAGCGCCGAGATCAGGAAATAGTTGAACGGCTCCGGGCGCTGGAAATAGATGTCCGAAACGCGCGAGAAGAAGTTCAACATATGGACGGTACTCTTTGCGACTTCGACAGCTGTAGAAGCCCCGGCGATGTTGGATTCGATGCTCTCGCTGGTCATCAAGTTCTGACGGTACACCAGGATGCGCAATTGGTTCGCCTGCAAAGCCAACAGGACCTGCAACATCGCCATATTTTCAGCTTGAGGATCAGAAACAACCTCAGAGTGCCGAGACGGGTCGAAGCGCAGCTCGGGCGGGATGGATTGAATCCATTGCTGGACCTGGAAATCGAGGTATGCACAGTAATCGGACGTCGCCGAACGAGGCCGATTGCGCCAGCCGACTACCAGCTCCCAAACCTTCGTGCTCAGGCGGGCATAGGTGATCATGCAGGTGAGGTACGGTGTGGAGGCGCCTGGCTCGGGCAGATTGATATCCATGTCGGAGTCCTGTATGGCAAAGGGCAGACCGGTTCCGAATGACCATTTCCGGTCAAGGACGTATATACACCAGAAGAGCCTTGTCGCCCAAGTCCACTGCAATTCCCCGGGGAAGACACCACCGGTGCGGAGCCAGGTCTCCTGGCAATGAAGACCCAACTGCATGGCGCCACGAACAGAAAGTCCGATAAGACGCCACGCAATCACTTCGTCGTCGCGATAGGAATGAAAGATGGACTGGGGTATTGGTTAGACAGTCCTTTCCCGGGGAGTGACCAAGGAAATCATTTACCAGCAGAGTCAAACACAAGAGTTCCTTCATATCGACCTCTGGGATTTTCATTCGCTCCCCAAACCGATCCTCCACGCTATCGGCCAGCAGGGCAGCCCTCTCACTCTGCCCATGGGACTCGGCCAACAAGGCCGTAGCCAGGATGATCTTTAGGACCTCCACGTTTCGAGCAAAGAACCAGTCCTGGTCGGCGGTGGCAGGAGACATGGGTCCACGTTGGTGCCCACTCCTAAAGTATTCCTTGACATAGGTGCGCACGCTATCCAGATCGACGCACGGATACATGATGCCCACGGTGTTCTCGTACACAGTCACCAGACGGAGCGCCTCCTCCATGTCCAGGCACCCAAGAGGATCCCCCGCTATGGGCTCGGTGTCCCTAGGGGCTGCGGGGCTCGCGGCAGCGGTGGACACGAAGTCGTCGGCGTCGCTATCGTCGGAGGCCTTCTGTCCAGCAGAGATACCGAATTCCGCGCTTGTTGGGCCGACGTAGGTGGGAGACATGGGGCGGTTCATAATACGTTGGAGACCTGCATTGAGTGAGGACGATGACACGGTCGACATGGTAGTGTGTACGGTCTTTGTGGTGTTCGTGGGGGATGTCGCCACAGCCTCTAGCTGTCGCATGCGAGCGGCCATTGCCCGCATCTCACTCTGGAGGCTTTCAATCTCCCGGTCGACGGCTTCAAAGCGGGAAGACACTCTGGACACGTTAACCTTGAATTAACTACACGATGTGTCGGCGTCTGTCTCTTACCCATCATGTGCGCCCGTCTGCTCCAGGGAAACTGCGCGGTTGACCACATTCGGCCCTGGGGCGTAGATGCATGGCACACTGTCGCGCGCGCATCGCGCACAGATATACTCCCCGCTGCACTTCAACTTGCGTCTCTTGCACTCATTGCTGAAAGGAATAGTGCATTAGTAGATCACTGACTCGGGACACTATGGAAAGGGGAATACACACCAGGCCACTTGAGTGTACTTGGCGCGTTTCTTGCTCCGAGGCCGTTCCGGGGAGTCGGTACGTCGCTTAGGCGACTCATGCTCCATCATTTGACTAAAACGAGCCCCTTACGTTGCTCTATCCAACATCAGACAATCGGCGGAGAAGCCCAGAGGTTCCGAGGGCGGATCAGGCCATGGCGGCGGTGGGATTCATAAGGGGAGCGACATCGGCCGTTCCGAGATTTCCGAGATTTCCGAGCGTCGCTGCCTGGCTGTCTATCCATCACCCAGCCATCCGCCGTCGCCTTGTACTTTTTACACCCGGTTTATACACAGTGGAATAATACGTAATGATCGTCACAATGTATATCAGAAGCTCGCTATATGTACAAAATACCAAGGTTTAGGATACCACCCGGGCTATATCGGGGGTCCATTCCGCCCATCCAATGCATTCCACAAGAGGTAGTCATGAAACAAAAATACATCTTTTGCGCGCCCTTAGATGTGGGCATTCCGGCAACACTCTGAGCTCTTTCCGACAACGACCGAAGCGCCGTTCTTGTTCGAAGGCACGTCTAGCGCCGGGTTTTCGGTGAAGAAGTCCGACGGACGGATCATGAGCTGGAAGATCTCAACCGGCCTGAATACGTGTTAGTATGTCGGAATCAGTGGTCAACTGTCGAAGAACTTACATCACAGGCCAATCCTCCACGCGAGGGTTGTGGGTAATGCCAAAGGTGCTCCAGACCACAACGTCCGTGTCCTCCACCACCTCACCACGCTTGACAGCGTCGGCCACACCATCAGCTTCCTTCTGACTCTGCAGAGTGTAGCGGCCACCGGCGTAGTACTCCTCATCACGGTACTTAGTCACCCACACGTGGTGCTGGGCGAACTGAGCACGCTGGGCTTGGATCGACTTAGGGTCAGCCAGCAAGGTCTGCGTCGCCAATGGCGTGAACTTGTAGGCGACTGGCTTCTGGCTAATCGGGTTGATCTTGTGGGGATTCACCATCTTGATCACCCGGTTGAGCTGCGGCGCAGCATCCAAGTAGGTGGCGCGCGGCACGGTCGTGTTGATTACCTGGTAAAAGTTGCCCATGGGGTTGGTAGCCTCGTTCATGGGGACTGGGTGGGATTCCTCGACCACAACGGAGTTGTTTTCGCCGTCCACGGCTGGGTCCATGCGGACACAGAAGATGTGCTGGTGGTTCTGAGCCAAAACACCGCCACTCACGACATTTCCGTACTCGCTAGTCTTGCCAGCATCAATGTTCACCACGTTGAGGATACCGGTGGCACGAGACTCCACGGTGATACCACCAGCCTGGTCAAACTTGTAGGCGAAGATGTATTCGTAGTTGGCTAGCGTGATGATGAACTGGACGACCAACTCACGATGACGAGTGACGACCGCGCGACCAGTACGCCAGTTAGAGTGCTTCCAGCCAATGCCGTTGTCCTGCTCGTGCAAGCAGATCGCGTTAGGCAGCTTCTGAGCGGTACCATCAGGCCCGGTGAGGACAGCATCGAAGTACTTGATGACACCCAAGCAGTCACAACCAATAGACAGGTTGTTGGCCATGTTTCCGCCACCGCCGTCACCGAAGTCGAACGCCTGCTTACGATGGAAGGGAGGCCGAGGGTCGGCATAAGGTACAGTCTGGTAGTTCGGTCAGACTTAAGCCTCGTACTAGAATTGGTTTGACTCACCATCTCACTAATCGCCAGACGGTACATGACACTCCGGCCATCATACCAAACATCGTGGATCGTGGCACCCTCGCGCGGGTTGAAAGCCACACGGAAACGCCACTTCTGCCACTCAACAAGAGACTCGTTGGTAACACGGAATGAAGGGCCCTCAGGCTGGAGCACGTTGAGAGGCTTGAGATCCTTTCTCGTCCCCTGTGGAAGTAGCTCGGGGACGTAGTCCGAGTCCTTGCAGTGTCCGATGATATCGCGCTTGAAGGTCTGGTCCTGAAGGCCATCACCCTTTCCTCCAGTTGCGGGGCGGTCGACTCGAATGATCTCGCGGGTCTCGTAGTCCATGACGGGGATGATGGGGAGAGGGAAGGAGTAAAAGTTGGCATCCTCGTTGTTCTTGCGCTTGTTGGTGGCGAAGCACAGACCCTGGAAGAATCGCTTATGGTCATCCGCGAGATCGCGACCACCGTATGGCCACGGCTCAATGACCAATTCAAAGCCTTCTGGGAGGTCGAACTCAGCCAGGGCGGACTTAAAGAGAGGAGAGGCCATGCACGCCTCGATCAACTCCTCAAACTCGGACCTAAGTCAGAGGGTCAGCAACCCCGATGCTCAATGACACAGGCTAATGGGAAACATACACCGTCAAGGCAGCAAAATGCTCCTTTCCCACAATATGATGTTGCACACGCTTCCGTGTGCCCACATCGACCTTCGCCTCCTGATATACATGAACACGGTCCCCACCAACGACATCGTACTGGACCAGAGCCAGACGAGGCGGACGAGGAGTAGTTGGGCTCAAACGACCCGCATGCTCGAGTGCCAGGAACTCGCGCAGCTCTGCCTTGGGGGGTTCGGAGAGATAGATCTCACGGAAGTGAAGGACTGTGTTGGGGTGCAGGGATCTGATGACATCGCGAGCGACGTTGGTCTCCTCTTCAGTGAGGATGGCGAGGGGGTGAGGCACCATGGTCACAGAGGCAAAGAAGAAAAATCAAGATTGAGGAGAGTAAGAGTTGACAACTTGAAAGAGACAAAGAAGTCCTCCCCCGCAGAGCGGTACGGCCGTTTTGTACCTCCGCAGCGTTTCCCTTTCCACTTTGGGACAAACCTGCGCGGACCAATAGTGGAGGCGCATATCTCGGAACCTCGGAATCGTCCGACGTCCGGAATCGTTCCGTGGCCCAAAGCGGCAAGTCCATGCGGAATGCTTATCGATAAGCAAATTGGTATGGCCCTTAATCCCCCGCATGCAGTCTCCGCATTACGTTGAATAAACTTCAACCTTCGATTGACTATCAGTCGTATCTGACATCAAGATACGGGTGAAAATGAGGGCTTCACATATACTCAGAATCATCCATTGAGCGTTTCCATCATCAATTCCTCAATACATGTCCATATACAGACTCATCCAAAACGCCATCACTCCTATATCCAAACGCCTTTCTATCATCTAAATAGAGACACTTCAGAAAATTCGACTCGTACTGGGTTTCATCCATAGCGGCTTTTCACACTGGTGAGTCTCCCACCACCGCTGTATCTTCTTGGTGTCCCATCCCGCTGACAACTGCACATCAGACGTGAACGGTTTGTTAGCTCCCAGCCGCATTGTCCGAACGAAGACGCAGTGGCCAGCGTAGTCATACGTATACGACAAACACTCCGCGTGGTTATGACAAGCATCCCGGCAGGCGTCGAACGAAGTATGCGCGGTGGAATCCGGGGGCTCCTGAAATCCACCCCAGTCGCCATTGTCCCATTCAGACTTTCGCTCAAACGTGCCCAACTGCAGATAATCGAACAGATCAGCGTACAGGAGAGGTTTCTAGATGGAACAGTTAGTTCAGAACCTGGCTATGAAGCATGCTCGGCGCAACGCCATACCGTTCGATCCCGCTGGTTCTCCCATTCCGTGAGGCCTTTCATGTCCGACAGCGACGTCTTATGCATACTAATTACCGGCTGACACCAATATGCATTGTCGAAGGGGATCCCATGTAGCGGATGAGGGTTGAACATGGGCCAGAGCCCAGACAAGGAGACTCCTTTTTCATACAACGCCCACCCCAGCACGGAATCCCCACAGCAATCCGCCTTCACAATGCCTTCATACCGCTCGCTGAGCGGAGGCTCGCTATACTCTCCATAGGGTCCTGCCTTTCGAGAAACCAACTTCTCTACTGCGGCTCTCGACAGAACGAACCCGGCCCCGCCGTATGCAAAGAATGATCGTTCCTTATCACTGATGCTTCTGCCCGGGCTCGGCGATCCAAAATACAAGGGCACGGAGGGATCGAATTGGTCCAACAGTCGGAACAGATTATCCCAAACGTAGTAGGTGTCGGACTCGAGGAAGACAAACCAATCTGCCGTCGGGTTCATCTCATGCGCGCGTTCCACCATGGGCAAGAACTTGTAACGATCCAATTCCCAGCCCTGGCTGCTACTGATGGCGTTGTTATCGGCTCGTTGTAGGACATCGTATGCTTCAAAGGCAGAGGTGTTGACTCGAAACGACTCGGGGAGGGTCGCCAAGATGTTATGAACCCGGTGTCCCTTGATCTCGGCTTCGCGATCGGAGACAATAATCAGGTTCGAGATGCACCGGGTGACGGTTGACGTTTGGGTGTCTAGACGCTCGGGACTTTCGGATGCGCCGATTTTCAGCACTACCTGGATGCGCGAGAGGAGGTATGTCGGGAAGGACTTGCAGAACCCGGGATCATCGATATCGCCGTTGCTACTATTATGTACGGGGACGAACCGGGAGGTGGTCTCCCAGTCCCAGTGGTCGACCTCATCGGTCGGGTCGGCCAAGTGCGGATACCAGTCGGAAGCATGGAGCGATGGATGACGAAATCCTAGGCGGAGGACGGAGGAGACGATGAGGACCAGGCCGATGAAGAGGATGATATTGCCGGTTTTGCGCGACCAGAGCATTTTCGCGGTGATTATGCGCACGTACTGAGATGCGGCATCGACGAGATCAACGAGGGGATTTATGAGGGATTCGATGATCGGGACATTCTCATCCTAATATCTGCAAAGGAAGATGGTATATATCCAAAGATTCATGCAGAATGGAAATACTCTGGTGAAGTGGGAGCATGTTAAGAACGATCGGAGGCCGAAGCCAGGTCGCACAGAGGGAACCAGAATGGGAACCAGAATCCGACGTTGACCCTGATAAAAGATTGACAGGCAGACCCGTTCTCTGGTTCTATTCTGGGGCAAATTCACGGCAGACAGCACCAGCACCGACGATCCCCAGTGGCAATATCGATATACTTAGGAAGGAGGAGGAGGAGAAGGCTAGGTACACCACCAGAGATCATTCATTCTTTATTATCTGGTATCTATCAGTAGTACGTGCATGCTGGTAGCTCCTTTTTATGAGAATTGTTTTCTCATCTCTTGTCTCTTGATCTGTACTCCGTACTGTTGGGATCGTCCTTTGGAGACCACCTTGGGCCAGTTGAGTTGAGGTCATCCCCACCGACTCTTCCGCCGGTCGAATCAGTCTGCGTTCCAGTGAAATCATCACCCATCCAATGGGTTTTGCTGGAACTGTCACCCTTCCATTTTCATCTCTTCTATCTGTCAGGGACAGTCACAGTAGCATCTACCACTGTTCTTCTTGATGGTCTGTAGTCTTCTTGCGGACATCGAGATGGTTTTGACTCGTGAATAGTAGGAGAAATCTTCCTCGCAACATGCGGACCGGATGACATCAACGCTGCAGGACGATCATAATTTATGGTGGGGCGGGAGTATGAATAAGGTAGCTTATTTCCACCCGTATATGTATTTCCACATGCCCCTTTAATTCTAGGACTCTGACTAATCCATGCAGGAGATCATGTTTTATGTACATATATGTCCGGACCCTGGAAGAAGTGAGTACATGAACAACGCAGGGGATCTCTCCCATCGCCATACTAAAATCCATCTCATCGGGAACATCTTCATCCATGCCCGATTAGGTTCTACGCCATGACTCCTAAGTCGGCCCACGTGGGCGATCCGGCGCCATCACTGGCTATCACCCCTTGATGTGAACCATCACAAACACTCCTTAGTACCTACCTAGTACCTACCTATTTATTGTCCTGATCTCTGCATCTCCGAGGCCATGTCCTCTGTCTATCAGGCATTCCTCGACATGATCTCCCTGGCTCTCGCCCTTCTCTCCGCAGGGACTCCCTCTCTGGCGTCCCGCAACTCCTTCTACCCGCCCTTGGACCACACCACCTACATCTCCAACACCTCTCTCGGCACGTATGGGGGCATCTATTCCGCCCCGGCCAGCCATGCGAGCCCTCCCCGCGCAGGAGACCCCTACAACTACTGCACGATGCCTCATCCGCGCGTAGAATCGTATTCTCTGCCGCCTCCTGTGGCCAATCACTCTGTCTCTGCGCGTCTGGTCTACCTCGAGTATGTCCAGCGCCACCAGCGACGCACCCCCTACAACATTCTTCCCGGAGGAGAGGTACGCCCCTGCAGCAATGTAACCGCCTTCCCACTGTACCTGTATTGACAGTCTCAGAACCAACCATACAACTGCGACAACATCAACACCTATCTCTACGCGACGCCGTCGCAGGGAGATCCCGCGTCGGTGCCCGTCTACGGCCAGGCGTACACTGACCCGTCCAACCCGTTCCTCACGTCCTATGTGAACGGCACCTGCCAATACCCCCAGTTAACGCTGGGCGGTCTTTTGGACGGATATCAGCACGGTCGCGATCTCTGGGCCGTATACGGGGACAAACTCGGGCTCTTTCCCGCAACCCCCGACGAAAAGGACCGCAAGGTCTGGTTCCGCTCCAGCTCCTCCGCCATCACCCAGGACACGGCCAGCGGCGTCTTGCGCGGCATCTGGCCCGACCACCAGGCGTCCATCCCCCTCCATCAACAGGCCGCCGGCATCGACACGGTCAACAAGGGCTTCCCCTGTCCCGCGCAGGACACGATCCTGTCGGCCATCCAGTCGACCCCCGAGTGGAACGAGCATCTCACGGTGACTGAGCATCTACGGAACCAATTAGCTGACATGTTCGATGCGGGCGATGACGCCAGCTGGACGTCGACCTTTGATCACTTCTGCGACAACTTCCAGGCGCGTCTCTGCAACGGGTACGACCTCCCGTGTCGGGTTGGTGACGACGCGACCTGTGTCACGAGGGAGCAAGCGGACGAGGTGTTCCGCGCGGGCGACTGGGAGTGGAACTACTGGTGGCGGCACAATGCCAACGCGACGCGGTACATCCAGCTCGTGGAAGGGTTGTTTATCGGCGAGATCGTGCGGAAGCTGGAGGCGGTCGAACGTGGGACGTCTAGTGTCGTCTACATCCATAATTTCGTCCATGATGGCGATGTAGGTCCGATCCTTGGAGCGCTGGGGATTCGCGGGCTGCGGTGGCCGGGGATGGCGTCGAACATTGCAATTGAAGTTTGGTAGGTCCTGTGGCCGTGGAGGTGAGAACTCTGCTAACGGGGATAGGGAAACATCAACGTCCAAATTCTACGCCAGAGTTTTGTACAGTGGACATCCGGTGGAGACCGTCCATGGCGTCCTAGACTGGATCCCGTTGTCAGCTTTGATGGATATCTTGAAGCCTTTTATCCCGGAGGATATTATTGCAATGTGTAATGGCAGCTGATATGGCTAGATTCTATATAGAGTGTTTGATTTCCCAGTCCGTCCATTGGAATCAATCTTCGCAACAGTAACAATAAGCACCGTCAGAGCAACACTGCGGAAACCGGCCATGACAGCAGACAGCGTGGGAACAGGGGGGGGAACAGATATAGCAGCCTTGTTCGATCAGTATTGAACCTGCATGGATTATCGACTCGACTAACGCTCGTTCTCCAGCCCAAGGACAGTCTGGTCCGCTGAGCGGGCCTCGGTCTTTAACTCTCGTTTGAGAGCAGGTCTCATATCTACTCATGTTAGGATCAGATTTGTTGTATAGACAGTGGTGCATACGTGTATGGTGCTCTGCTCCGATAACGCAGATACCCCAACCTAGCGCCCAAAGGTAGGATGTCCTCATGTTGTACAAAGGAGTTCTCGATGGGAAGTGTCTCACTTTGAGGAAATTTAGGAAATAATGGAGGGTGGTGTTTCTCATATATTCTGGCGTGGTGGTTTGCTCGAGTCAGCTGCATCCATCAGCTGCGCGTCTATCCTCACCTGACGGATCCTCCACAATGCACGACGGCTCACTTGAACAGGACATGCATCTTTGTTAGAAACACATAGTGTGCTGTTTAAAAATATATAGAGAGTGTTCTAGGAAATAAAATTAGTGCGAGTTGTTTATTGGATACTTAGAACATACGTTTACATCTCATATGTATAGTTTGCCGGAGGATTATGACACTATTAACGTCCCTAACATATCTCAAGTATGGACAATGAATCCACGCCATAATGTAGTTCTTTGGATACTATCACGGAATCGACGTCATCTGGAATCATGATAGAATGAAGTATCCCATGTACGTGACCTGAAGCAGAATAAGAATACTACACGGACTTCAACTGTACAACAATATCCTGTTTGTAAAAGTCAACATTGTATAGGCAGAATCGAGACATTCTTATATAGCAACATACATTCTCTACATGATTTCCAGATCAGAGACCTCCATGACGGTTATGTTTTCCACATCCCTACATAACTTTCAACTTAAACTATAATCAACATCATCTCCGTCGTGATCATTACCGAATTGTTGACTGATATCGAGGTCATACTGTCATCAAGCATGGCCTCACACCCGGGTCTCAACCATATTTCTTCTACGCACAGAATAATATGCCCTTTCCATCGTCCTTCAACAAGATAGATTGGATGCCTGTCTAGAAGCATACCCAATATGCTGCTCGGTATTCTCCCACGTCCACAAGGACGCCGTTTCTCTTCTCGCAGAGCATGGTTTCCTTACTACTTGATCGTCACTGGTGCTCTACTCTATACTACCTTCTCCGGGACTTTCAATTTTTTCGACACCATCTCAAACGTCTTGTCCTCATACGTGCCGTCCTTTGACTGCCATCTTTTCTCTGACAGCATGATTCTACGTCCAGGGGACTTTATTGACCCAACTCGTCAAAAGAAGTATCCAGACCCCCCCGAAGGACCTTCTTTCCTGGCACCCGAAACAGCCGGAATCTTGCATGATATACGGTGCGTTGAAAGAAGACTACTCCCCTCAGGGTCCATTCTAACCTAACCGACCACAGCGACGACAGATTCTACTCCGGAGGAACACTGTCCTTGACCACCCAGACCGAGCCTTTTGAGGCCCCACCATCACCCATCGTCTATGATCCGTATCCCGACTACAACAGCAGAGAATGGAAGCAACAGTGGAAGGGCTATTTCTACCGGTGCATCGGGCCTCGGGGAACATACCTTGACCACACGAGCCCGGACGACATGGTATCTGCTTACCCTGGCACCCAAAGAGGTAAGGCTACATAAGTAGTTCAATGTCCAATGTGTTCTGACTGTGGCAGATTTCCCCTTTCCCATGTTTGGCTCCTACGATGCCATCGATCTCGATGGGAACGTCTGCTTCGATCGCTACTCTCGATATAAACCCTACGGATATGGCTTGGATACTGGAGTCGACGTCCCAGCAGCCCATCCCTCGGTGAACATCACCTGGGATGAGGTTGACTGGGCCGACTTGCAAGCCCAGTGCCTGCACAGAAATGCAAAGAGATACAAAGGGCATCAGACCAAGCGGCCCCCGGTCTCCCATCCGCTTACGCAGTCTTTCTCCAAGTCCGAAGCTCCACTTCTGATGCAAGAACCGGCGGCCCCCGTGTCGGGACCCCAGTATCAGCCGCGGTCTGCAGTGCTCATTCGGGCCTGGCATACAATCAAGTGGACACCAAATCACCTTCAGTATCTCCGATCTCTCCTCATGGAGCTATCGCTGCACTCGGGTGCGGAGTATGAGGTGTTTCTGCTGATCGATGTGAAGGACGACTTTCTGCCGATTTTCTCAGACGCGAGTACCGTTCAATATCTGAAAGATCTGTTCATCCCTACGGAGTTCCGAAACATGACCATCTTTTTCAATAACAAACTCCTGGAAGGATGGTATCCCCTGCTCGAGGAACACAGGTACTACCCTTTCCGTTACCCGACGGCAAGCCCATCATGGACCGAATCTAACCCATCCAGACCAATGTACCAGCACCTGCAGCCGGTGCAGATCTTCTCGCAACTGTACCCCGACTTCGACTACTACTGGCAATTTGAGATGGACTCCCGGAACATCGGACACATGTACCACTTCCTCGATCGAGCCGTCGAGTTCGCCAAGCAGCAGCCGCGGAAGTATCTCTGGGAGCGCAACGCCTACTTCTACACGCCGGGGGCCCACGGTCCATGGGAGCAGTTTATGGGAATGGTCAATGAGTCGATGGTCGGCCGACGGAGTGTCTGGGGCCCTGTTCCCGCCAAGGGCATCATGCCAACCGGGCCGATGCCGCCGGTGTCGACTCCGGAGGAAGACGACTACGAATGGGGTGTCGGCGAAGAAGCAGACCTCATCACCTTCCTCCCGATCTTCGACCCCAGCGAGACGACCTGGACGTTCCCGGATACGCTGTACAACTTGCCCCTGGAGACGCCACGGCGCGCCTCGCCGGTGACCATGTGGCGGCTATCCAAACGGCTGCTGGACTTGATGCACCACGACCAAGCGACAACAGGCATCGGTCTGGGGTCGGAGATGTCCGGACCGACGTGGGCGCTGTGGCATGGGTTCAAGGCGGTGCATGTGCCGCATCCGCTGTATCTGGACGGACATTGGACGGCAAAGGAGCTGTCGCGGGTCTACAATCCGGGCGAACCGGACAAGATTAACGGCGGGCCGCACAGCGTCTGGAACTGGAACCACATGGTCGACCGCATCATGTATCGCTTCTCGTACATGTTCACGACCCAGACCGCGGAGGATCTCTATCGACGGTGGTTGGGATATCCTCCTGATCCGAGTGAGCGGGAAGACGGGCGACTGGTAAGGCCTTTCGTTGACTGCTGCGATGACGTGACTGATGGACTTTTTTAGCCCAAGGATACGTGGGGATTGACGTGGTACGAGGGAGGACAATTGGTATGTTTCACTCCAGTTCATCATGTGCACCATTGAGAAACACTGACTCCGATTGTAGAATGAGGAAACCTACGGGCGTCTGTGTTTTCCGCCCATGTTCCTCCACACGATCAAGAATACGGAACCCGAGAAGGGACCCGACAAGGCTGTGCCGGTGTGAGAATTAGGGGAATTAGAAAGACCATCTCCTCCGAACGGAAGAATTGCAGGGTTTGCTGCCTGATAGTAGTAGCAATAATACTTCGTAGTAGTGGTAGTAGTACTAGTCTGAGAATGCTTGATTGGCCCCATCTGGTTATCTCCATTTTATCTCCATCTTGATTAGAAATGCGGATCCGCCATCATCCACCACCTTCATCATTTCATCAGCTTCTCTTCCTCTTACAACTCTTTCTCCGATGGATCCAGGGTGAATCGCCCTATCAACCATCATGGCTTTGCAAGAACAACCGCCAGTACCGATTGAGGAGGAATCGCCCACTGAAGCGACTCCTCTCCTCCAGCATTCGCCCGCCGAGGAAGATGGCCGCAAAGTGCACGTCTCGTTTCTTCAGGGACTAACCATAGTCGCGTCGACTGGACTATTACTGTTCATTCAGGGTATTTATTGCATTGGTGGTGTTATATTCAAAGACTGACTCCATTGAGCCACCAATATGTCGATGATGACCACCGCCCAGTCCGACATTGCAGCCGATCTGGACGCGTTTTCCGAGACAACCTGGTTCAATTCGGCGTATCTGGTAGATCACCCTCAAGGCATGCTGCATGGCTAAGTCACTGACCCTGTCAGATCGCAATGTCCAGCGTCACGCCTCTTGCAGGTCGGCTGTCTCAGATTTTCACCCCCCGGGTGTATATCCTCTTCTCCTGCGCCGTTCTCGCCATCGGGCTGTTTATTACGGCGGCTGCGCAGAGTCTCGCAGTGTTCCTCTTAGGACGAGCGGTTAGTGGGTGTGGAGGTGGAGGGTTGATGGTCACTGCGATCATTCTCACACTCGATCTCACCAGCAAGAAGCGGCGAGGCTTGTTCATTGGATTGATCAACGTTGGAATGACAACGGGTGTATCGTCCGGCGCAGTCCTGGCCGGTCTCTTGACTCCGACGTTTGGATGGGTATGTTTTATCTGCTGCGATGTTTCTGTTCCGCGTATCCACTGACAGATTATAGCGTATCATCTTCTGGATCCAAGCGCCGATAGCGTTGCTTCTCGGTCCGGTCCAGTTTCTGGCTATCCCTCCTCCCAAAGAAGATCAACCTGGGTCTTCATCTGGTCGCTCTCTACTACGGAAACTGGCTACGGTCGACTATGCCGGGGCATTTGCGCTGGTAAGACAGGCCAAACTGATTACTCCGTCCAGTCTAACAGTCCAACATTCTAGGCCGCATCTGTCTTCTTGCTACTCTTCAGTCTATCTTCTCCAGAGATCCCACTCCCACCTCTACTCCTCTGCTTTGTCTTCTTCGCGGCCTTCCTGATCATCGAATCCAAATACGCTTCGGAACCAATCATCCCGACGGAGGTCCTTAAAACCCGGAGTGTGTTGTTGACCTGCCTCGGAGGATTGATCTCGATGATGGCCCGCTGGTCGGTCCTTTTCTTCACCCCGGTATATGCGATGGTCGTGCGCGACTGGTCCCCGGCCTCAGCCGGGCTGATCCTCGTGCCCACGAACGCCGGCTTCGGCTTGGGCGGCTTACTGGTTGGCTGGATACACATCCGCAAGACGGGCAGTTACTACATGTGGGTGGCACAATATCCGTTGATACGTCCTTGCTAATCGCTTGTTGCAGATCCTGCCTGGCTGCGTTCCTGCTGTTCGCCCTCGCGAATCTCGTCCTGTGCCTTTTGTCCACTCCGTCTTCCCCCGCGGTGGCCTATCTGGCCACCACCTTCTTGAACGGGCTCTCCGTCGGGGCGTTGATGAATTACAGTCTATCGCATGTACTCCACCTGACCCATCCAGACGTGCACTATGTGGTGAGCGCGCTGCTGGGCATGGCGAGGGGCTTCGCGGGGAGCTTTGGCTCTGCGGCGGGCGGGGGATTCTTCCAGCGCGAGTTGAAGCAGAACCTCGAGCGGGGGTTCGCGGTGCATGATATCCCGCAGAAGGACGAGTTGGTGCGGAAGCTCCTGGGGAGCCCGGCCTTGGTGAAGACTCTGTCTGGGATCGAAAGAGCCGTGGCGGTCCAGAGCTATGAGCAGGCTGTCAAGATGCTCCTGCTGGGGGGCTGTGTGCTGGCGCTCGTGGCTACTGTTGCCCAGGCAGGGACGGGCTGGACATCGTATGCTGATCGAGAGAAGCGGGAACAAGAGGATGTGGAGCGAAGCACATAGATAGTAGATGAGGTATATAGCGCATTTGTTGATGGCCTTTTATCGGTTTGGCGCTAGGCATTAGGGCCATATCAATGGTCTAAGTCTATCTGAGACTACCTAGGTACATTTGGCAATAATGGAATTGCACTGATCTAATTTCTAATCCTAATAATAGCATAGAACGCACACGGGATACCAGCGACCCGCACTGCAGCGGCCGTTGTTGTTGCCTTGATGCCTGAACCCTTCCGCTTCATCTCCGCTGCCCACAGACCGATTTGCTCTTCACCTCATACCTCAGCACAACCGTCTGGATAATATCCCACGCCACAATAACTCCTCACTGTCTACACAATGCCCCGCGCAGTCCGAGGTAGTGATTATCCCAAGCCTTTCCCACCTCGCAACCATCTAATTCTCCTCGCAGGTGTCCTGATCGAGTGCGATCCGTCGGTCAAAGCCATCATCCTCAAATACGACGAAGAAAGACACGACTACATTGTGGAAGATCTCGACGATGACCGTCACCTGGTAATCAAGGAAAGCCAGTTGCAGAATCTGAAAGCCAGACTCGGCAGGGTATGGATTCCATGGCTGTATTACATGGTCTCCATGCCAGTTTTGCTAACGAGCGGCAGGAGCTGGACGAGAAGGTCATGCAACCCGACGAATCCGAATCTGAGTAAACAGAACAGCGACGCGATGGCCCCTACGAGACTTCCTACGACTTGCGCACACCCTTTCTCAACCGTCACACCTATACCACCCTCCACCCATCCGAACCACCATGACGCCGCCACGGCATCCATACAGACGAATCAATATCTGACATGCCAACATCATCAGACGCACTACCACAGTCCACGACCACCTGCACGGTCGAGAAGTTTCTACAACAAGGGTTGTTGAAGTGACTGGCGCGTCCGCCTGGGGTTGTCCAGTCAGGCGAGGAAGAGTCTGGAATGTCCATGAACCCGCTCCTGTATGGCACACACCCCTCAGAGAGTCCGTGGTGAATAGCATTCGATGTAACCCCCAGCCAATAATTCAGCTCCCTATTGCATCACCCGTACACCTGTGGCATGATCTGCCCATGGCTGCGAAAGTCACGTGACACTATCGAACCGCCGAGAATATGCGGGCATCCACCAGCGCCTACACCCAAACTCGAGCTGCTTCAGGAGCTCCCCAAAGCTTGCCACACCTCACGTCACAGCTCCCCTCCTCGAGCTTTCTCGAACCATGCCTCGAAGGTATATATACGACCTCAGGGCATGCCCATGGGGTCATCCTCTCGACCAACGATCAAACAAGAACATCAAAAGCCCTAGTTGACTCAAAAGCGCTCTACACTCTACAACCACCGTCACATTTCCACATCAATCAAACCAACCATAATGTCGCTCTTCCGTACCTTCCCCAACCCCGGCGACTTCTCTCCTCTCTTCCGTCTTCTGGACGACTACGATGTCCACCGGTCGACCAGAGGCCAGACTGGGGCGGTCCGCTCGTTCGCGCCCCGCTTCGACGTGCGCGAAGCCAACGACGCCTACTACCTTGACGGCGAGCTGCCCGGCATCGCGCAGAAGGACGTCGACATCGAGTTCACCGACCACCAGACCCTCGTGATCAAGGGTCGCACTGAGCGCGAATACCACTCTCCCGAGGGCGGCGAGGAAAAGCCCGCGGCTGAAGGCAGCAGCAGCGAGGTGGCCAAGACCGGCGACAAGCAAGTGTCCAAGTCCGACCGCGCTAAGCACCACTACTGGGTGAGCGAGCGCTCCGTCGGCGAATTCCACCGCACCTTCAGCTTCCCGACCCGCGTCGACCAGGAGAACGTCAAGGCCAGCCTGAAGAATGGCATCCTGTCTGTGGTGGTGCCCAAGGCTGCTGCTCCTACCGGCAAGAAGATCACCATTGAGTGAATGAGTTGAGACGATCATACGACGACATGGTAGCATGGTTGATTGCATTTGAGTTGTTGCATCTGCAGTGTATTTCGATGGTTGCATTTTCGGAGTTGAAATTGACCGTTATTGCGATGGATTGAGTTTGGATTGCTTGTTAATGTTCTAACAATAGTTATTAATCAATTTGGCTGTTTGTTATTCAATTTATGAGGTCTATCGTAGAATGTAGACTGTAGCGAGTACATCATAAAGATCATTAATCATATCCGGTCGATGCCTCGGCACGTGAAGGTCCGAGAACGACGAAACAACCCCAACATCTTTCTACATCTTTATAATTCACTTCTAACCTATACATTGCACTATCCCAGCGATAGACAAACAACATAGCAGAAAGACAAGTCTCGCATTTCCGTCTACTCCGCACCGACACCTCCACATTCCGTTACCGAGTTCCAACTCCGCGGACTACCACGCACGACGTATATAGCAGCTCCTCCAGCATCAATTGATAATTCACACCACCAAACACCCTCAACATGGCATCCACCTACACCTACAAATACTTCAACGTCACCTTCCCGCAGGAATATGTCGCGCACGTGGAAATCAACCGCGCCGACAAGATGAACGCCTTCTTCGAAGCGTACGTTCCCACCTAGACCAACCAACCCACCTCACCCACTAACACAGCTCCCAGGATGTGGCTCGAGCTCAGCCAGGTCTTCACGCGCCTCTCGCACGACTCCTCCGTGCGCGCCATCGTGCTCAGCGGCGCCGGCGAGAAAGCCTTCACCGCAGGCCTAGACGTCAAGGCCGCGTCGCAGGGCACGCTCGGCAGCGACGCCGGCTCCGGGACGCCGGACGCCGCGCGCAAGGCGTTCGCGCTGCGGCGGCACATCGCCGAGTTCCAGGACTGCATCAGCGCGGTGGAGCGATGCGAGAAGCCGGTCATCGTGGCGATGCACGGGTTCGCGCTGGGGCTGGCGATCGATCTGAGCACGGCGTGCGATGTGCGGGTATGCGCGGCCGACAGCAAGTTCGCGGTGAAGGAGGTGGACATCGGGCTGGCGGCGGATATTGGGACGCTGAGTCGGCTGCCGAAGGTGGTGGGGAACTTTGGCTGGGTGAAGGAGGTGGCGCTGACGGCGCGGGTGTTTGGCGCGGAGGAGGCGCTGCGCGTGGGCTTCGTGAGTGGTGTGTATGAGAGTAAGACGGCGGCGGTGGCGGCGGCGGTTGAGCTGGGCGTGTTGATGGCGAGTAAGAGTCCTGTTGCGGTGCAGGGGACCAAGGAGATTCTGAACTGGTCGCGCGATCATTCCGTGCAGGATGGTACGTTCCGATCGCCCCGGTTTGGCTTATGCTGCTGTTTGCCGCGATTATACTGACTGACTGCTAGGTCTCCGGTACACGACGGTGTGGAACAGCGCGGCGCTGCAGACGCAGGATGTGGCGTCGGCGTTGCTGTCTGGGATCCAGAAGCGGAAGCCCACATTCGAGAAGCTGTAAAACAACCATCTTGCTTGGCCTGTATGCATACACAGTTATGATCGTGTTTGATATCTACCTAGTCTACCGGGTCTGTGTCAGACCCCTGTTTCGCCTGCAGACATCTATAAATGCGCCAATCACGGCGTCATCTCCGTATCAGCTTGCGACAGGCGGAAAAACCAGTATATCTGCCGCCCTGCTCCTGCGGGGGATGCTCCGTTGCTGTAGAAGACAGGGTCTCATAGATTAATCCCCGCATTGTGTGACCTGCAGCACTCAAGATGCCGAGATCGACGATATCTTCATGTAAAACAGAAGCTCCGCTCGTCCGTGTCTTGTCTGCAAGAAGTGTTTCAGCCAGAGGCTCGGCGTCTGATGTCCCGACGATGCTGCATTTTCCACGTATGAATCCAAGTCTTGCATTCCACGGGTGTATATATACCTGGAGACTACCGAGAGGTAGGTACAAATATCCCGTTCTGCCAGATAAACCCATCGTTAGGCACCTACTCCATTTCGCATTACCCTTTCTTGCATCTTTACCATGAAGTCATCTCTCCTGCTGTGTCTCGTCCCCGGCTCCTTGGCTGCCACCCTCTACCTGGCCGGTGACTCCACCATGGCCGCCGCTGGCGGAGGATCCGGCACCGACGGTACGTTCCCCTCCTGTGCATGACAGGCCACTCTAACACCCGACAGGCTGGGGCCAGTACGTCGCCTCTGACGTCTCCGTCACGGTTTCCAACAAAGCCATCGGCGGACGCAGCGCTCGCTCGTATACCCGCGAAGGCCGGTTCCAGGCCATTGCCGACGTCCTGCAACCGGGCGACTACGTCGTGATCGAATTCGGACACAACGACGGCGGCTCGCTCTCCACCGACAACGGACGCACCGATTGCCCCGGCACGGGCAGCGAAACATGCCAGACTGTCTATAACGGCGTGACGGAGACCGTGCTCACCTTCCCGGCGTACCTGGAAAACGCGTCCAAGCTGTTCCTGAACAAGGGCGCGCATGTGCTCATCTCCAGCCAGACCCCCAACAACCCGTGGGAATCGGGCTCGTTTGTCTATGAGCCGTCGCGGTTCGTCGGGTACGCCGAGTTGGCCGCCCAGGTGGCCGGCGTGGATTATGTCGATCACGGCGCCTATGTGGCGAGTATCTTCGAGACACTGGGCGCTGGCACGGTCGACTCGTACTTCCCCAATGATCACACCCATACCAGCCCCGAGGGAGCGCAGGTGGTGGCGGATGCGTTTTTCAAGGCTGTCGCTTGCAGCAATGTCGCGCTGAAGAGTGTGTTGACCACGACGGACTTCCCCGGCGAGTGTCTGTGATGATGGTCGAGATCACTCGTATATGCAGTGCTGCCTGTCGTTCTATGGTGTTGAAGCTATGTATATTTGTGAATATCAGTCAATCCAATGACAGGACAGACAGGCCAAAACCACGATGAAAAACTCCAAAAGACGTTCATTAGTAGTAAGCATCGTAGAAATCGTGTCGTCATATCAAGCAGTAGGGGTCATCCCAGTATTTCTTCTAGCGTCTTCTTCACAATCACTCGGTTCAGCACACGCTGGTAATACTGAGCCAGATTAGGGTATATCTTTCCGGACAGGGGCCCCTCATCCTGTACAATCTCCCTCAAAACGGGCCAAAGAGCGCAGTCGTCGATATTCAGAGCTGCCCCGCCCAGATAATACTGCTCTTCTAGGGCATCTTCCCATGTATCAAAAGCATCCGGTACGCCCCGGTCGCGTCGCTCCTGGTGCTCTCGCCATTCCTGCCGAAGCTCCTCGGTTGCGGCGATCTTGTCGCCGCCTTGCAGCGGGGGTGCACCAGGTCGGTGCGCCACGGGGAAGTGTTGCACCAGATGGTTCAGGATGTTGATATCGCCGGCAACTTCAGTGCCGTTTGGTTCGATATACAATGGCAATTCGCCGCTTGGCTTGCGGCCAGTTTTCTCGGCCTCTGGAGGGGTGATCTCATATCGAAGGCCATTCTCGGCCAGGCTCAAGAGGACCCGTAGGTTAGCCACAGGGTCAGGGCCGAGGACAAGCTTGATGGTCATTGCGGTGACAAAATTGACCACGTCAAACCCTCCGCCATAGACCGCTTCCCAGTCGAAGTCACTCGACCGATTCTCCTCGCCAAAGGCCCGGATCATCCGTTCCGTTTCCGTAGGATCACCATGGAGCACCGGGTTGGCCTTGTCCTGCTGCTTGGAGACCGCTCCCTGGCCCCAAATGGTGCTTCCGGTAGAGTCTAAGAAAGTTCCAATGTGCCGGAAGGTAAGGGAAATTCGCTCGCCATTATACGCACGTTCCTCGACGGTCTTTTCCGACGCCGCTCGCTTGTCTGGTCGAATGCCATGTAACCACCGCATGTTGGTCTTCTCACCTAGAACAAACATGGACTCGTGGGGCATGGGAATGCGCTGGGTTAAACGATTGGCGTCACCATCCTCAGATTCTTTCCCCTTTGTTCGAATTGTCATCACGCGCTGGGCACCCAGGCTGACATTACAGATCGACGAACCGCGGACGATATCTAGAGTCTTGTCTGAATGCTCCGAAATACGGTCTTCCCCATCCCGGTATAGCTGGATAAGGACGTGATTCAACGGGTGTCGAAGGATGGTCTGTACAATGTGACGGATCCGGTTAACGGTGGTGGTGAATGGTTGCAGAGGCGGTGATTCGTCAGCTGGATGTCGATATATCGGGATGGAACCATCGGGCGAGACTTCCCCCTGCACGGCAACGAGGCGGGGTACTTCACCAGACATATGATACATCTTTTGCCAAGCGACCTCTTTGCGAATCTCTTCGAACGCATCCGACGGGAGATCAAGATCATAGACAATGCGCGAGTCGCCTTCCCCGATTTTATCACCCGGTTTGCAGACGTCCTGGGGCTGCTTTGGTTTGCCGCTGCGCCGGTGGCTAGAGCGAGATGACGATTCGGGCTTTTGATCAGGGCGTTTCGAGCGGCGCACTCTTACGCGCAACTTATTTTCGGCCGGGCCTTCTGCCGGGCCGGGGGATCCCCTCGTGTGGCGTGCGCGCGCCCGCGTCAGCTGGGCCAATTCCAGCAAATCGCCGTCTTCATCATCAGAGTAAGTCGATAGGAGGGTGTCCAGCGTACGGCGCGTACCTCGGCTTTCCGGTCGATCGGGTTTCTCCCTCCTGGGTTTGGATCTCCGGGTTCTCTTGAAGTCTAGTTCGTCCATGTCTCCTTCGATACCGGCTGGGGTGACGGAGCGAGGGACGTTTAAGCCGCCTTCACGCGCAATGGCATCCGTCTCTTGCCAGTCTAATTCCTCGTAGAGCTCCTGGGTGGTGATGCCACTGGCGCCGAAGATGTCCGCCATGCGACGCATGGCTTCTTCATGACGGGGGAAAGTGCGGTAGCCAAGACAATCCTCGATGAGCGTGACGGAAAAACCGTGGCGGACGGCATCAAGAGCTGTTGCATAGACGGAAATATTAGAGAGAGAACCGCAGAGGTAGATTTCGGTAACGAAGCGCGTGCGAAAAGAGAGTATGAGACTTTGGTTCTGCAGAGCCGAATAGTCGGATTTATCGATGACTGTGTCGGCTTCGCTGTCGATTGCAGTCAGAATGGGGGCGGGAAACTGGAACCCCGGGGACTGTGGTCGACAACACTGCGGCTGGTCGGTAGACAGAAAGGCTTCTTCATCAACGGAACCCTGGGAGCCAGACGCTCCAGCGGTGTCGCGGCTGCGACCGAGGATGACTAGTTCCTGCGCATCGGACCCGGTGAGGGGGCGGCGCGACTCATAGTAGGAGCGCACCCAGACCACATCGCCGTTGCGACGAAAGGCGCTGGCCAATTGTGGCAGCGACTCAATAAAGTCCGCGGTGTTGGAAACATGAAGAGCGCCGGAGGATCGCAGGAAATCGTTCTGAAAGTCCAGGAGCAGCAGGGCTTTCCGGGTCTGAATGGTGGGCAGATCGGCGAACTGGGCTAGGAAATTCATCTTACGGGATGCACATGGTAAAGGAGAGGGGCAGGAAGAATGCAAAGGAGATGAGCCCCAGGGTTGGGGGATTGGGGAGATAAATTCGACGAAAAGCTGAAATGAGGGTGAAGATGGAGGAGGCAGATAAGACGATGGGGAGGAGAGATGGGTGTGAGAAGTTGGCCAAGTGTGGTGGTGGTGGTGGTGGTGGTGTTGATGGAGGTGATGATGGTGATGGTTGAAGAATAAAGTTGACCGATCAACAAATGAAATGGGCTATTGACACCTCAGGCATCCAGGAACATCGCGTTAGTCATCATCATCACCACCACCACGACGCATATTGATAGATATTAACAACCAAATATCAATTGGATTCATTTAGACTCTATAGCTTCTGATTTGACCTTCTTTAGGGATAACCACTCACCAGGTCAACTGTGTGAGAGGTCTGGATACTCTCTAAGTCAAGACGTGATAACGCACTGACATTCCATCCACCCTGGATATATATCTAAGACTACCGAGGTAGTCAAACTGAGTCTTCTCGACTAGCTGACTGATATGCAGATGCTTAAAGGGACGTCGAATTCGTGGCAGATATATTTGTTTTTGTCAGTAGGGTTGGTCCTTCACTCCGTACATTTGTTGGAAGTTTCACTCAATCTACTTCAAGAGCTATGGAACTGGATATCGGAACCTCGAACAAATGTAGATTTCTGCTTTGCCAGAGTACAATGGTTGGATTATGCATCATCCACAGCTTTCTTCATCTCCTTAGAACCTGGACGAATGGCCCGGTTGAAGACTGCCGTCCAGCCTCTAGCGATGTGTCATATCCAAGACGGCAATGACACTCGGAATCAGATAGCTCAGGAGAAATTGTCCTCGTGGTCATAAGGACCCCCAGAATGAATCACCAGAGCGATATCAATTAACCTTAGGTAACAGATGGATGTCTGGAGCAATGGACCCACGGGTGACTGTGGGGGAGATTCCCCAGGTCCGACGTGGTGAGTCACGATTTTGGAGAGCTCTGGAGAGGGAGACGCCGACCGGGGAGCCGAGCGATCGGCTCTGATCAAGGTGTACATCCTTGAAGAAAGTGAAAGGACCGAGATGGACAAGCAAATCTCAGACGAAATGATGGACAGTCCCGGTTTAGGCCGAATTGGGAGGGCCAGGCGTAAGGGCCAATCAGACCGGAGAGAGGCCGACATCGGCCGGGGAGCAGAGGGAGAACTCCGGATCACGTGGCGGCTCTATCACCGCAGTCGGGTCGTTTAAATTCCTTCCCCCATCCTCCCCTTCTCCATCGTTTTTTCTCTTCACTTTTCCATCCTCATCTTTCTCAATTGTCTTCCTCAATTGTCCCTTCCTCTCCTCTCCTCTCCCCTCATCCTTCCTTCCATCATACACAATGGCTTCCCGTGGTCTTCCCCGTGCCCTCCGCCTGGCCCGCGTCGCTGCGCCTCGCTCCGTCGTTTCCGCTGCCCTTCCCCGGCCGGCTCTGGCGAAGGCTGCCGCTGCCTCCGCCGCCCGTGTCACTCTTCCCGCCGCCCCCGTCCGTGGTGTCAAGACCATGACTTTCGCCGATTCCCAGGAGACCGTCTACGAGCGTGCCGACTGGCCCCGTGAGAAGCTCCAGGAGTACTTCAAGAACGACACCCTTGCTCTGATTGGTTATGGCTCTCAGGGTCACGGTCAGGGTCTGAACCTCCGTGACCAGGGTCTCAATGTCATCGTTGGTGTCCGCAAGGACGGTGCTTCCTGGAAGGAGGCCATCCAGGACGGCTGGGTTCCCGGCAAGAACCTCTTCGATGTCAACACCGCCGTCGAGAAGGGTACCATCATCATGAACCTCCTTTCCGACGCCGCCCAGAGCGAGACCTGGCCCACTCTGAAGCCCCTCATCACCAAGGGCAAGACCCTCTACTTCTCCCACGGTTTCTCCCCCGTCTTCAAGGAGCTCACCAAGGTCGATGTCCCCAAGGACGTCGATGTCATCCTCGTCGCCCCCAAGGGCTCCGGCCGTACCGTCCGTACCCTCTTCCGTGAGGGCCGTGGTATCAACTCCTCCATTGCCGTCTACCAGGACGTCACCGGCCAGGCCAAGGAGAAGGCCATCGCCATGGGTGTCGCCGTCGGCTCCGGCTACCTCTACGAGACCACCTTCGAGAAGGAGGTCTACTCCGACCTCTACGGTGAGCGTGGCTGCCTGATGGGCGGTATCCACGGTATGTTCCTCGCCCAGTACGAGGTTCTCCGTGAGCGTGGCCACTCCCCCTCTGAGGCCTTCAACGAGACCGTCGAGGAGGCCACTCAGTCCCTCTACCCCCTGATCGGTGCCAACGGTATGGACTGGATGTACGCCGCCTGCTCCACCACCGCCCGCCGTGGCGCCATCGACTGGTCCAGCCGCTTCAAGGACAACCTCAAGCCCCTCTTCAACGAGCTCTACGACAGCGTGCGCGACGGCACCGAGACCCAGCGCTCTCTCGACTACAACTCGCAGAAGGACTACCGGGAGAAGTACGAGAAGGAGATGCAGGACATCCGTGATCTCGAGATCTGGCGTGCTGGCAAGGCCGTTCGGTAAGTTATTCTGTGTCGTGTTGTGATCGACTTCTGCTAACGAGAAACAGCTCTCTTCGCCCTGAGAACCAGAAGTAAATTAATGTTGTACCAAGCTAGGATTGGGAAAAGTTATGACTGTATCATGCACTGAATTTCTTATATAATTGGAATGAATGAGTTCACAGAAACATTACATGTCTTCGTAGGGGAAAATATCCGCCCTCGGCGTACGGAGTAGTAGGTCCGGGGATTCCCCAACATAAAGGTTCCCCCGCCCTCTTGTCCCTCTCGTATCTGACATTTCCCACCGCACCACCGCCACCACCATGACCGACCTCAAGTCCAAGGTCGAGGCCCTCACGCCCGAGGCCATCCTCGCAGCCTACCAGCTCGTCCAGCCCTTCGTGCACAGCACCCCGCTTCTCACCAACACTACCCTCAACAAACTCGCCTCAACCCCGCAGACCCCCGAGTCGCTCATCGGCACTCCCTACGAAGGCCAGCCCCCGGCCAAACCCACCTTCCGCTTCTTCTTCAAATGCGAGAACTACCAGCGCATCGGCGCCTTCAAGGCCCGCGGCGCGTTCCACGCCTTGCTGCGACTGATCCTTGAGCGGGGCGAATCCGAGGTGAAGAAGCGCGGCGTCATCACCCATAGTTCTGGTCCGACCTGCCCCCGGGGTAACATAACGAGCAATGCAAATCTAACAGAGATCCTGTAGGAAACCACGCGCAAGCGCTCGCCCTCGCCGCCGCCACCCTCAACATCCCCGCGTACATCGTCATGCCGAGCATCAGCACGCCGTCGAAGATCGCGGGTACGCGCTCGCACGGCGCACAGGTCATCTTCAGCGGGTCGACGAGCACGGAGCGCGAGGCCGTTGTCGCGGAGATCCAGGCCAAAACGGACGCGATCCTGGTCCCGCCCTACGATGATTTCAACGTCATCTGCGGCCAGGGCACGACGGCGCTGGACATGGAGAAGCAATACCGCGCGCTGGTGAAGGAGTCGCCGCATCTGAGCAGGCACAGTGCTGATGTCTGCCGCGCTGCGCCCGCGCTGGACGCCGTGATCACCCCCGTCGGCGGCGGCGGGCTCAACGCCGGAGTGGCGACCTTCTTCTCCGATAAGAAGACGCGCGTGTTTGGCGCGGAGCCGAGCTTCGAGGGCGCGGACGATTGTCGGCGCGGGTTGCTGGCGGGCGAGCGGATCGCGGCGGTCAAGACGCTGACGATTGCGGATGGGCTGCGCACGCCGGTGGGCGTGCTGAATTGGGAGGTGATTTCGGATCCGAACAAGGTCGCGGGCGTGTTTTCCGTGACGGAGGAGCAGATCAAGGCAGCCATGCGGCTGGTGTTGGAGCGGATGAAGGTAGTGGTTGAGCCCAGTGCTGTGGTTGGACTGGCGGTTTGTCTGTTTAATGAGGAGTTCCGGCGGATGGTCGAGAAGGAGGCGCCGCAGGGATGGGATATGGGGGTTGTGTTTAGCGGGGGGAATACCACGGTGGAGGCGATTGGGAAGCTGTTTAGTTGAAGGGAGGTGGAGATAGAGATGATGATCATGACGGATTGTCTTCGCTGTACATATCCATAGAACGCATACACATGTTCAATCGATGTGTACTCCATCGCTTCGTACATGGAATGCAAACATCCCCCAGTTCATGCTGTCCAGTCGATCCACGATTCGCCGCGGCCAGTCCTCGCAGCCCCATCCATTCACCCACACGGAGACTCGCCCCCGCTGGACAACGCCCTGCCGCATGGCTGCATCAGCCTGCGCTTCTGCAGGGGCCATATCCACCGGGAACGGACGAACCGCCTCGCGTCGAACCAGCAACCGCACGGTCGGGAACGTGCCCCACGGAGCTGGAAGCGAGGGACGAGCCGACGGGAATTTCAGTGTCGATGGATGGGGTTCGTATAGCGTGAAGGGGCCGAGGTTCGAATGGCCCGGACCGGTTGTAGCGGATCTGCCACTCCAGGCTGTAGTGGTGTAGATAAGGGCGCAGCCGAATCGATGCTGAAGACGCTTCAACTCGGCGACCAGGTCCGCGTACATCTCTGAGAGGTAGAAGCTTTGCTTGTGGCGTCGGTCGTGTTCAATATCTGCGTAGGCACGGCCGATGTCCTCGACGCGGGCGACTTCGTCGTGGAGCTTGTCTTGCCAGAAGAAGGCGCTTGCGCTGTCGATGAAGATGGCATGCAGGGGTCGGGTGGAGGAGAAGTGGCGGGTGAGATCGAAGAGGTACGTGTCGAGATGCTGTAGGGTAGAGAGAAGAGAGGCAGATGATTGTGGTCGGAAGATATGGACGTGCTGTAGGGAGGTGGTGATAATGGAGCGGATGTCGTCAACAGGTGTAGTTGCATCTTGGTCTGGGAGTCGTTTGCGAATGATCCCCTGGGCAATTGTCCGAAGCCGCTCGACGTCAAACCGACCGTCGGTATCAATGAACACCACCGCGGATTCGCGTCCCCCGAGTTGATGTTGGCCACAGCGCGAGGGAAGAATCGCGATGGCGGTGAGATAGTACAACAGCTGGGATTTTCCCGCCGCGGACGCCGTGCTGGAGATTTCAATGACGGGGGCTTTCCCACGGGACAGGGACGGCGTGAATTCCGTTGAATGCGGCGCATTCACGCGTTGGTCGGATTCTGACTGCACTGGAGGCTGATCTTCCTCTTCTCGAGGCTCGGGGACGTGGTCGTCCGGCTGTGCCTGGGCTGGCGCTGGATGTTGAACTGGCGCAAAAACCCCCAAGAGCGCGTCGATCACCGTGAGACCTGTAGGCTCTTTGAACATTGCATCCGAAATCCCCTCAGTCAGCTCTTCCAAGTCATGTAAGACCTACAATCGTCAGTCTAGGCTGTTCAGTGTACCAAGCGAAGGATCGTACCTCATCCAACCTCTCCTCGACGACTTCCCCGAGTAGTCTCTCTCCCAGTATGGCGGCCATCTGCAATTCCTGTTCGGATAATCATGAGTCATCCATGAGTTTGGTTTCTTTAGCGTGACGGAATGCAGTCGTGAAGGCGGTTGGGGATGTTGAAGAGGTTAAAAGTCCCCACCACGGTTGATGTTGTATATGACGTCCCGTGATAGCGAATATCAACAACATTTTGGTATGCCATATTCTTATACATGGCGCATGAGGGAAATCGACATTGTAATTCTTGATACAAGATTGTCTACGGGATCAGCTGTGTGCCGCGGTCCATGGCATACCATCTCCTATAGATGATACGAGTCGGGCACCGGGCAACTCGGGCGAGGCTTACTTGCACCTGACTGAGCCATGGCCACGTATAACTAGTCCATGAACCCTGTGGCCGCTCTCGTATTAGTATATGAGCACTGAGCACCACACCCGCTGTTGCAGTGCACAGAAAATGGATCCATCCTCCATCGCAACACTATCAGCTAACCTGAGCGGACGCTGCACGAAGGTATCCAGGCCCTGGTCTCCTTGGTTCGGTTCTAATATTATGATTAGATCGCTTCATCTACTTTGACATATGCAGATTTCGACTCGAGGGTTGCAAGCCATCTCGTAGACCTCCGGTCCGCCCTGGCCAACTTCTCCAACAGCTTACAGTCCATATGCAGAGCCTGTGAGCGACATGCATCTGGTTTGATCACGTTCGACTCTACGGTTTGGTCTGCCATTAGGTTCAATCTGGATAGCAGTGATATCACGCTCCGCCGATTAGAGACCGCTGTATGTGTCCAGCAAAGTAGTGGCATATGGGCTTCTATGGTATGGCGAGTGAAAGTCCACCTGCTTCTGAGAGAGATCCAAGCAGGTCAGCGGGATCTCTGCAGTCATCGTGCTGCCGTTGATGTAGCCCTCCAAGTTATACATCTGTGAGTGACTTCATCCCGGACATATGTACAAGTGAACAGAGCCGATATGTCGTTAGATGCCTCGATCTTCACCGAGTTGCGTCACAGCGGACGGTAGAACGCTCAGCCGACAAGCTCAGAGTTCGTCTTAAGAGGCTCAAAGAGGAGATCAAATCCACACCGACCGAGAAGGGGGAGATGCTTGGCTGCCTTGAGGCGCTTTTCAACGCTGCCCAAACATTCTACGTGGATGTAGTCACACGTCCTACATTCGCGGGTCGAAATAACCACCAGGAAAGCGTGCAGCAGCAAGAAAGCTCTCATCCTCCCCCAACCTACACGGAGGCTGTCGATAGTGGCCCGTCCACTGTCGGCAACGAGCGAAATACCCGGACGGGTCTTCTCGCGCCAAACAACGCTGGACACTCTCCCGTGCACGCCGCTGCTACCTCGGGCAATGTGGAAATACTCGAAATGCTGTTCAACAATGGGGCAGATCTTTCAGCTCTTGCAGCCAAGAGCGAGACGCCTCTGTACTTTGCAGTCAACAATAATCGACTCGAGGCAGCGATGTACATTCTGAAACATGGAGGGGACTTCTCGACTCCCACAACCGATGGGATGACCCCTCTATACGCTGCTTCTTACAACGGGAATACAGAGATGGTACGAATGCTGCTTGAGCGAGGAGCGGACTGCAACCGAGCCACTGGTAGAGCGTGGACGCCTATTAATGCAGCATCCCGGTGTGGCCATTTCGATGTTGTGCAGTTGCTCTTACAATACGGGGCAGATCCCACGATCCGTGAAGCAACGGGGCAAACGGCTCTCTACTCTGCTTGCATTGGAGGCCATAGAGAAATAGTGAAGCTCCTGATGGAGTATGAGTGATCCTAAAACACAGGAGGAGTGGTCTGTGTTCCTAAGGAGGTGACAGTTCCAATGTCGAAATGGAGGATTCGCCCGTCCTCTCCACAAAGGTCTCGTTGTCTCTCAACAACATCAGATGGACAGGTGGCTGGATATCCTTTTGTGTGCTTCTGAGCCTTGTAATATACCTCCACTGTAATATACCTCCACTTACATACTTTCAGGCCAGTCGAGTGATAGTGGAGGGGAGCGACATATCCAGGCTCAATATGTTCGGTGCATCTCTTCAAGTCTGAATAACCATACTGGGAGTGATCGGTACACCCTAAGAGGGACACTGCCCTGCAACAAGATGAACCAGACGCAGACTAATTGGTGCCTGAAATCGCTAGGCGCGAATAACGACGCACTGCGCAAAGAGAGAGTGCTCGGTGTTTCGCTTTAGTGGAGCTAATTGATCATGCAACGGTGGAGGTGCGGCGTGCAAGTACACATCTAGAGCGTATCAATTAAATTGGAAGCAAGTAACATGGCTGAATGCAGAGACTTAAAGGATAGACAGTCTGACACCCCCGAATAAAAGGGTGTATAACCTGCCGGTATGATTTCCCGAAATGGATGGGTGACGCTACTCGATGTTCCGCGCTCCTCCAACATCCATTCGCGCTCTCTTTACTTCGACATCGCCCTCCACAGCAACACTCTTCCACTCCCTGCGCATCCGACATTGCTCAAGACCACATCGCATTCCATCCGGTAATTCCTCTACCAAATGGCGCCTCTCGTCCCCGTCTTCTCCGCCGAGTCCCTACCAGACCATGTCAGCACCGTCCGCAAAAACTTCCAAGAACGACGGCGCAAGGGCGGTCCGGTCGAGCTGGAAAAGTGCAAGCTCATGGAAATGGTCCAGTACTCCTGCAACCCTCCGTCAGAAGGTATTCCCAAACCGGGAGTCGTGATTTGCAAGCCGGTGGTGCGCCTGTTCCGACGGTATGTCCTGTCTCTGATGACCACCACGATGTTCCACTGCTGACTGGTCTTTTCTGCACCAGATGCGCGAACGGATTGACGATCGAAACTACGGCGTGGGAGCCCATTCGACAAGCCCAAGAAGAAGCCAAGCGGAAAGCTGCGGAAGGCAGTTCCCAACCGGAGGGGAAATAAGTGAACCATCTCGCATGCGATACGGAGTTGGGAGGCGTTCATTCTACATTCAGGGATATTGGACAGCGTTTTTTAAGGCAATGGCACTCGCATTCTACTCCATGGGTATCTTCTCAGAATGGCTATAATACAAAAGTCAAACGCCCAGACGCCAATCCCGGTCCTTCATGTGGTCACCCAGTTTTCCACCTTTGCGATATTCGCGGTATTTGCAGCCTCCTTTGCATTATGAGGCTTGTCCTCCGCCTTTCGATCGGAGGCCACGGCGGAGCGGCGCCACAGATCCCGTTCACAGTTGATAATCGGTGGGAGCTCGATGTTCAGTGACACCTTGTTGCGCGACGGCTTCACGTCCGCGTCAGTCGCGGCGCCCGAATCGATGACCATCGGCGCCGCAGGACCAGGCACTGTGCTGTTCTTCTGCATCCTCTTCGCGAGACCCTTGATCGTCTTCTCGAACATGCTATCCATGCTCTCTGTCCGCCGGCCCCACGGTTTCTTATCACGGCCGGACGACCCCGTCTGGTTATCCTTGAACGCTGCGCGAGCCAGCTTGCGCAGCGCCTCTTCACCGTGCCGTCCATCCTCCGTTGCCCGCTCCCGGATCCTCCGCGGGTCTTGTTCTCGTTCCGTGAAGACCGGCGTGTGTCGGTAGGTGTGTTTGCTGGGGAATTCCGGGAAGTGTTTCGGGATATACGCGCTGCGGACGCGATCGTCATCTCCGCTGAGTTGGGGACCGAGAGAGGGGAGGGTTTTGAAAGAGTCGTCCTCCGGCGCATCGCTCAGAAGGGTCGGGACTGGCTCGAGATTCGGGTTGGGTTTCACATGGGGGAGGAGGTCGTCGACGCGCACACGGTGTCGCCGGAGCGCATGCTCGAAGTCTGGCGGGATAGGTTGGATGCGCCGACTCGAGAGCATCGATTGTCGTACATAGGACGCGAATTTCAACAGATCTGGGAGACAAATTCTGATCAATACCGGTTCTTCTTCCGGCAGCTGCGGATACGGAACCAAAGCAACGTACATTCTTCCGCGGTAATGCGGAAGCTCTCCAGCGCTGCTGGATCGGCAATGTCGAAACCTGACTCTCGTAAAGCCAGTCCGATTGATCGGTTCATCACATGGTCGACGTAGGTCTCATCTACGATGGCGGGCTCCGGTAGGGTGACATTAACGGGGTGGGCGAGGCGATGGTGGTGATGGTAGGGGCGCTTGAGTCGCTTGATGTCGACTCCATCCTGAAATCCCGACGACGATGACGAGCGCTTGATAGGAGGCCCCGAGGAGAGCATGGCGATGCTGTTGAGGAGTGGAAGCGGACAGCCGGACGGAGACAAACAGAAGTCGTGGTGGTCACGTGAGTAAGGCATCCAGGCATCATTATCACATTGAGTCATTGAATTGTTAGATCAATGGCAGTGATAATAGATATAGTATATCAATAGAAACATAGAAAGAATACATATTGAATAAGCGTCCCTATTCAACTGGGCAGGAGTATTTGCCTATTGTAGTACGTACACCAACAGCAACGTCAGGTCTGCCTGAGGCCTCTTCCGCTTCCAGCCAGTCAGGCCACTCCCAGCAGTCGCTTACTACATACTCCGAGCCGAAAGCTTCGACCTCACTACGACTTCACCCGCAACATCACCACTGTCTCCGCCTCTCCTCTCCCCGCTCATTTCCACCACCCACTCGCTAGAGCAGGTATTTCTCTGCGGCCATCGCTTCGGCGCTCATTACTAAATTATCTAGACATCTCTTTCCATCACAATGGCCGCCGTCGCCCCCATCACTGGCGTACGTCCATCCCACGTCGGGTTCTCGTGCCCCCCGAAAACCCGAGTGTTCCCGGTCAAGAAACACCACAGCTAACAATTTCTACGTATAGATGCTCCGCCGCAGCCTGGTCCTCGACCTGAGCACTGCTTTCGGTGAGTGCAGTTCCGATTCCTCGTTCACGCGGACGGGGGCCACCATGAAAAGAAGGATCACACCCTCGGAACACCGGAAGCCCCTACATCTTTGTCAAAATCCGCCTACGAGATCACCGGACGCGCAATGGGAACAAGTAAACACTGGAGTTTGCAGCAGCTAACCATGCGCGACAGGTTTCGGTACCACTTTCGGTTACCTCTGGTGGTACGGTACGTATACAATTTCCACTTTTCCGAGGGATATATGGTCTACTTTTGCAATAGCAGATGATTAATGGAAGAACAGGTTACCACCTCCCCCGCGTCCGCGCCCGTGACAACTACTACACCCGCCTCGAGCAGGAGCGCGCCGCTCAGCAGGCTTAAGCGCTTCGCATCCAATCTCTCGACTCGCTACCGAGCTGTCGTCTCGACCGGTGGATTCTGTCCTTGAATCCTGCGGCACTCCGCACGCTGTTTATTGGGGCTTCGCAGGGTGAAGGTTTCTGGTTGCGGGCCTGTGCTGGAGTCTAACATGTTAATATTGGTTGACACTCGGTGGTTCTGGTGATTGCATGTGCAGGCGAAAAGACAGAAGAAACAATGTTCCATTAGTTCTGATTCCGTTGTTTGTTGAGTGTATATATACGCTTGTAACGGGTGGTTGTGCCTATACCTATATTCATGGCCCATTGTAGGTATACCCTCAGGTAGTTATCGTAGGCCCCATATTATCCATTCCGCAAAGCCCATCACAACAAAACACAAGAGGATCGTTCATTGCTTTCGTGGTCACGGAATCTATCCAGTCGCTAATATTAATTCATAACTATAAATGCACGGGGTGTCGGTGGTCTGACGACCTCCCGGACCCGAATGGGATACCCGCATCTGCCATCAACCAGCCCATCGACCGCCGTTCATTTCATCACCCGCTCGAACTGCACCCCGCGAACCGTCCCTCCAGCCATGGAGTTGCGTACATTCTTCTTAAAGGCGTCTCGGTTCGTACGCAGGTCGTCGGCGGCTTCTTTATTGAGGGGGTCGGAAGCGTTGGGTTCGAGGAAGAGGAACTTCTCATATCAGCACGAATTCTTACCCCCATCAATAATCAAAGGGAGGAAGGTACACACCTGCATGCCCACAATCACCGCATTCAGATTCAACACCGGCTTCCAGTCCTCCCGCAGGATATTCAGACACACGTTGCCCTCCAGATCGATATTGGGATGATAAATCTTCTGCGTGCACTTGACCTTTGGCGGGTCATGCGGGAAGTTCTGGTTCACTGAAAAGTTGAAGTGGAACGAGCCGCCCTTGTACATGCCCTCGTCGGGCTCGATAGTGAGGACGAAGTTTAGGATGTCGTCCGGGTTGGGGAAGGACATTTTCATCGTGCTTCCCAGCGCCAGCTCCTGCAGGTCTGTCGGTCGTCGCGAGCGTCAGTCTCTCTTGCTTATCCCACTTGGTTCGACCACAGTGTCCGAGGGGGAGGCATACCTCGTTGCACGCGCAGCTGCGCGGCGGTAACCTTCTTCTTTTTCTTCCCCGCCGCGCCCTCTGCATTCTCAGCTTGCTGCTGTTTTTGTTTCTAATCCAAGAGCACCGTTAGCATCGTGGATGGCGCGAACGGGGCCGAGGGGCGGCGGTGACGGAGCGCGACGTACCATCGACCATATCTTCAGCATCTTGAGGGTATCACCGGCATGCGACCCGGGACTGTGTGTAGACTGGATTGGAGAAAAGGGGTGTATCAACAAGAGAGTATCGGACACGCTTGACGGCGGGTGATCTCAATCGCCTGGTGGGAGGACGCAAAGTGAAGCGATAGGACCGCGGGGTCTGGTGGGCGAATATCGGGACGTGGTTTGCTCCGACGGCCGACACGAAGCTCGGATGGAGAAATGCAGTGTCAATAACAAGCAGAACACCGGTCTAACGGCCTGGGTGCAGGAAGAGATGGTCAGGATTGCAGGGATGTCTTGAGAGTGAGCAAGCGACGGAGGCGTAGAACCGAAATGCTGATTCAGGCGGAGCGGCGGCAGCCTGACGCCATGCGCCAAAACCCCATCACCGCCTTCCGAGTCCACGCTTCTCCATACAGTCTACACACGTACGTATGCACCCACACTTCACATCGCATCCACGTATACGCCGAATTCATTCTAATCGCTAAACTTCTACGACTCATCAAATGGCAAACTGCCTATCGCACACATAATCCAACCATAACAATGAAACACGTGGGTAACTAAGTAGCGGTGCAAAACACGACGAACACATCATATGTAGAATACAAAATGTCAAAATCAAGAAAAAGAGAAAAAGAGAAGGGAGAGGGCTGCCAGATACCCTGTATAGAGTCCTGCAATCCATATGTCCGACAGACAGCCCCTTTTGTTCATTATTAAAGTCAGGTATTGTTTTCTACCGGCGGGCGAAGCAGCACATCAGGCCAGTCTTGCCCAGGAACCAACAAGCACCGATGAAACGGAAAAGCGCGACAATAGCGTTGGCCCACAGCAGAGCCTGGAAGAAACGCGATGTCCGTTCGGTGGCGGAGTTCTGCACAATCGATTAGCTCTAACGCCAGGCCGTTCAAATCGGAGCGAGGACTTACCGTGAAACCAAACTTGTCCAGACCGTCGCTGGTAATGCAAAGAACAAGAAGAGCATTGCTGAAAATCCAAAACGTGACCAGTCGGGTACGGAAACTCTTGTACGAATCATCCAGAGACTTCTCTTCCTTCTCCACAGGCGCAACGTAAGGCGTGAGAGCACGCTTCACCGTCGCTTCAAATTGACTGTCGATATCGGCCTGGGGCTTGTCGATTTCCTCAATGACCGCATCTTTGCCGCCTTCATCTTTCGTGGTCTTGGCCGAGGGCAGCGCATCCGCCTTGTCAGATCCCTTGGTACCCCAGGACACATCGTGCCAGTTGCTGAAAGCATACACGTTCAGGATGTTGATGTAGGACGACTGGACGGCCAAGTAGGCGGGGAACGAGGTGAACATGTGCCACGGGTCCATGTACATGAAGGACGCAACAAAGTAGAGACCAAAGGTAGCAGCGAGGGCGATCACGACAAGACCGGCATTACCGCCGAAGAAGGATTTCAGGAATTCGCCAAGGCCCTTGTCCGTGACGAAATCCATCGGAGCAGTGCCGCTAAAAGCGCGAACCACCAAGTACATGGCATCGACCAGCACATAAATCTGGATGATACCGAAGACCACAAACGAGGCGAGATACGAGAAGCGGGATCCCTTGGGACGGTTACCCAAGGCGAGAATGAACTGCAGAAGCAAGAAGGCCAGATAGATGTATTTCACAAGCGTATTGACGATCGGCGTCGCATCCTTCCCAAAGGGGAAACCACGCTCTCCGTTTTGCTTGCTGGGAGTTCCGACCAAATCCATGATGACGGTGGTGGTAAGCCAATACGATGCTGGGTAGGCAGTGTTAGCGGAACTCCGGCTCGAGGATAAGGACCAAGCAACTCACCCAAAGAGAACCAAGTCAGGATCGTATTAAAGATGTTGTAGAACATTTGAATGTGCAGGAAGAACATGCGGACCAGGTTATGACCACTCTTGTACATCCGTCCGAAGTGCATGAGGGAGTAGATACCGGCGGCGAACGAACCGTTCAACCAACGACGACGCTGAGAAATGAATTCGGCAGCACCCTCGGGCACGTCAGTTTCGGCCTTGGAGGCCTTCACATAAGACAGATGCCACTTGGAGCCGGCCTTGGCGACCAGTTCGAAACACAGAATACGATCTTCGGCCAAGAACATGTTCTTCTTGAAAATGTTCATGCCCTCGATACCTTTCTTGCCCAGCTGCTTCGAGAGCGTGTGGTCACCGTGGAAGTACTGCTCGAGCGGCCGTCCCATAATCGCACGGAACCGATACGCAGAGAAAGCACCGGGCAAGACACTGACGTATCCGAACGAACTCTCCAGCGGCTTGTCGAGAATGTTACTGATCTTGTACTCGAAGTTCTGAGCGGCGACCAAGGGGTTGACCAGGTTTTTCCAGCCTTTACCCAACATGGCGTGGATCTCACCACAAGCACCACCGAGATCCTTGTCGTTATAGAAGGCCTCCCACAGCGCCAGGAGAGACTTGTGGCCGGGCTTCGTACCAGCATCCAGCAGGATACAAATTTCGGGATTGAGAATGCGTCCGAACGCGTTGAAGAGCCATCGGTGAGAGTTGATCTTCTTGCTGTTCTTCTGCTTCAAACAAAACATCATCTGCACCGGGGGAAGCGTGCTGGGACCATCATCGGTGGGGCGGATGAGCTGCTGGTTGGGAGTCACAGACAACTGTGTCGTGTACTCGAAGATGTGGGCCACAGTCTCCTTGCCGTCGACATCACGCTTCATGACACCGTCCTGATAGATACCGATGGTGGCCAGGACGTCCAGAGTATCTTTGTCACAAGGATCAATACCGTCAAACACCAGAGCCACCACGATCTTCTGCCACGCAGGACCCCCCTTGTTCCAGAATTCGGACTTCTTCAGGTTGACGATCTCACGAATGTTCTGCATCACACCATGAAGGGTACGCGAGGTAAGTGTCTTATCTTCGTTATAGTATGTAATCGCAATGAGAAGTTCGGTATGTCTGTTGTACATGGCGGGACGAAGATTGTAACCGTTGTGGAGGGTGAATTCATTCGGATCGCAAGTCGCGGCGGTATCTATAAGGGAAGGAAGATTTCGTTAGAGACGCGACGAAAAGGTATATACCCCATGGAATCGCTCCAACTTACACCGCATGTGAGTGAATTCCTCGCTTCCACCCTCGAGGTCGTTGCGGTACTTTGCCTGGATGGCATTCTGAATGGCACTGGGGACTGGGTAATCCACACTCAGGACGGAACCCTGGACCAGCTTGACCTTTCTCGTAGCGTAACGACGGAGGCCACCGCCACCCCCTCCGTTCGCTCCTCCAGGTGCCTGTCGCTGGCGCCATGCCTCGGTGGAGGAAGTCTCGCTGCGCGCATAGGGAGACGCAACACGACCAGGAACACCAAAAGCAGTCGCGGGGTTCTCCATGGAATGACCGGAGTAGACCGAGCCAGACCCGGCATTGTAGGGGTCGTTGTAGTTAGCATCGGCGGCATAGGTCTCGGTCAAACTGTATCCTGAAGCGGGTCGCTGAGGGGAGACACCGCGCTGGTGCGGATCATCGAAGGGGCTATTGAAAGGGCCTTGTTGGCTCGACAGCAATCCTCTGGAGGCCTCTTCTTCATACTGTCAATCAGAAGCATTAGCATGTTAGCCAAGATCGCGACTGGGAGGAACAGAGGGCAGCACGTACGGAGGCACCAGCTGGAAGATCCTGAAGGCGATGGGAGCCGTCTTCATAATGGGGGGGCGAGTGATTCCCCGAACCTTGGTAAGCCATGGTGACCGGGGTTTCTTAGATCCAAGCGACAAAGATCGCTAGGTGAAACGTAGGGACTGGAAAAACGCGCAAGGGTGACAAGGACCAAAAGGGGTATCAGGAAAACACCGAGTGCAGACAGGCGTGGTCAGACAGCGAAATCCACCCGTAAGAATTTCTACAGACGGATGGTCAGGCCTCCCGGGAGTGATCAGAGCGAAAAGTTGAGAGAAGCGAAGGGAGAAGCAGAAAATCGAGAGGGGGGAAGGGGAGAGAGCGCGATAAAATGTCGGCGGAGGGGAGAAGCGGGCACAGCAGGAACGTGGTCAAGCCGCCAGGGCTGGAAGAGGCAGCCCGCGAGCTGAAGAAAACGAAGAGGCCGGAGCGAGACACAGTAGACTCTGCGCGCGCGCTTGGGGAGTTGCAAGGCTGAGAGGCGGAAACGGGTGGGAAAGGGAAGAAGTGAGAGGAAGGGCGAGGGAGGGAACAGGAGAAGGGGAATGTACTCAGAGTAAGGTTGGTTGAAGTTGGCGGAATGGCTTTGTAGGGCAGGGGAAATAATAAAAATGGGGTCCCCCAAATCAATCCATGAATGAATGAACCGAGATGAAAAGAGTGTGAGAAAAAAAAAAAAAAAAAACTCCCTAAGACAATTAAAACCAGAAGAATAAATACGATGATACTAAAATAATATAATAAAAAAAAATTCTGATTATGTTTTTTTTTTTCTTTCAGACACTCGAGATGACCACTATCCCATTCGTTTCTGGCGTCTTTTCGCTTTTTTGGCGACAGTTTGGAGGGGACGCCGAGTGGGGATGCACGTATTGCGTCCTGGTAAAGGTATTTTCGGGCCTGTCTCGGTGTCTCAAATGGCCCCAAATTGACCGCTTCCACCCGCCAAAAGGATGAGGCTGAGGGGAAGTCTCTCCTGCTAATTAAGTTGCAGGATACTTTACAGAGGCCTCAAGAGGATCTAGCGTCTTCGAGGTAGTTACGAGAGATGGCGTGGATGAATCAACCTGCCATGGGTCGATATCGCATTATTATTCACAGTTAAGAAGCTCTCCCCATCAGACAAAAGGAGATCGCCGACGACGATCACAGACAATACTCGACCACTTGGCATCTCCGACTCGCTACAGACCGACTGTTTGATAATCGATTTGAAACTAGGAGCTAGTATCGTACAGAACGATGCCAGGTACCTGAGTACATGTATCGCAGAGCGTTCTACCTATCCGAAAGCACTCTCGATCTGTTGCACGGTGCAGAATTCCGTAGCCACAGAACGCTGCATGTACCTGGCGGGACCTGACCTATCGTCGGAGACGAGGAAGTCAAGAATGATCCCTCTCCAGTCGGAAAGAACCAATCTCCGCATGATACAGTATTGGATTTAAATTATCAAGGGTCTCATGGTACTTCCATGGTTGGTTCGGTGGTACCCGGTGGGTAAACCCTCGTTCCATGTCCACTGAGAGGTTGGTGATGGATTGAAAGCTAGGTACCTTTAGGTACTACGGAGTATGTATGGAGGGATGCCGGTCGAACACGAGGGTACCAGTACTTGGGATAGATCGATGAGTTTTGAATGTCATTTCCTCGATCTGTACAAGCACATGCGAGACAAATTACAAGGTCACTATGGTCGAGTTCCGTGAGTGGCGTCCCAACAGTTGTTTGTCTTGTGGCATTCCTGACATCCCTCGCCAGCATGACTGCCATGGCAGAGGGCATGTGGTAACGCGGGAACCCTGCTGTTGAGGTCACCAGTTGGTTTTGTCCAAGAAACCCTTATCATCGGATCAGACGGGAAAGTCGGGTTGATCTGTAGTCTTTGATCTCTTTGTTGTATACTGTATCCATCCACCTAACCTCCCAACTTCAACTTGAAGTCTTGATGGAATACAGTCACTGTCTGGTAATACGATACGATTCAGGGGGCGGGGGTACATGGTGGCCGCCAACCCAAAGCAGCTAGCAGCGAGCCAAATATAGCCTTGTGGGCCCGCGCCCAGTAAGTGTGTTAATCGGCCGTTGGTCAATCCGACGCCACCACCGGCGCTAGTCCAAGATCCTTAATTCTGCCAAACTTCTACAGAGTAGACGGTGGTTTCACATTTGCTGACATACCCACACTGGGATACTCACTCCCTCCAACGGCGTCCACTGAGATGGACTACAAGTGTTGAATAAAGAAGCGGGGTTTGACGCTCAGAAATCCCTGGGTTTATGAATGTTGTTCCACCGAGTATAGGGGAGCGACTAGAACAGAGCTAACTACTCATTAGTCCCAATTTAGCTCGTGGAAGGTTCCAAAGGTTGATCATCACTGCCACCCCAGGTTAGCTTTTTCCACTCCTATTCTTAGACATCAACGGACAACAGCTGAAGGTCTCGGACTGTCGGAAGAGCCGCCTCCTTTTCCAATCAATCAGTCTCCTACCTTGGGTCAACCTCACTATTCGGTCTTTCTCATGTTACTTCGGAGTACCATTAATGGTATAGATGTTCTCCAGCAGACTCCAGGAATGAAAGAATGTGTCTCAGTCCCTGTCACATTCAACCTTCATACAAGGCCAATAGCAATGATCACCAACCCTACCAAGTAGACCAGCCAGCCACCCGTAGGCATTCAGCTGAAGATGTCTACGAGTACATCCTTATCCAAACTTCGTTCAAATGATGTCAATCACAATGGAATTTATCTCTGTCCTCTTTGGACTTTGGATGCTGCAACCCAATCGCAGTGAGACAATATACATACCTGTAGTAGTACCCCGTACTGATTGCCGATCAGCAAAACAAGCCTCCCATCGCCACTCCAGCCGTACCTGACACGAACCCTGCTGTCTCCGACTGCCAACGGCTGAGGCGGTGCGATGTACGGAGTAACGATCGCTCCCACCGCGAGAGCACGTGTTCTTGTTATCAACAGAGTCGTGTGTCTCAACGACTACCGCGCGCCGATACTCAAGAAAGTAGTCACTAATAATATGATAGTAAATAATGTCTGCGGGAGACTTACAGACGGAACAAATGCATAGACGACGTGAGGTACCTGCATACATGTCGTCTGATGTAATGAGTTGCTACCTGGCTTGTTTGTCCCTGCATGCGTCTGAGCATACCTGTGAAGCAAGGGCTCAACTCTGACGTTGTGTACCTACTGCTGTGGTCAGAATGATGTAATTGTCATCTTGATTTGTCGGAGTCTTGTATGCTTCTTTCACATCTGAATCGATCATCTATATGCGATCAGGAGGTACGGATGTGGCGATCGAAGTACTCAATGGTGTATATCAAGAGAACTTAGGTTTATATATGTTTGCTAGTTCTAAAGTCTGAAATATTTATACGGTGTACCTAACAATTGGCCTGATAAGGTAGATATATATCTTGCCCGCACCGCCTCGAAAATATACTCCACTATAGAATATACATACAATATAACCAACATGCATCGAGACTCGAAGACACTCTGATACCACACCGGTAGCCATAGCGTCCATCTAGTTGATTGATGTGTAGCTGGACCTCCCCGTTGTCCCTAATCCGGTACCAATCACACTCCCCACCAATCTGGTGATTTACATAGCGAAAATCTCAGACCCATAAAGGTTAATGCCTCTGCATTCACATAACAATAGAGGAAAAGTGCCCAGGAGACACCTGTACTAAGACAAGTAACGAACAAAGGGAGCAGCTTAGTGGAGGGTAACCCACTGCTCATAGCCTCAATGCATTAGAATTGAGTCTGGAATAACTTTCCCTGATATAAGAAAGTGTCCCCACCTCGTAGATATATGTATGCTAGCTATCTAATCTTTGGCTAACAAGTCTGTTTATATACTTATTACCTGCGAGGGATGACTTTCGTTAACCCCATACTGCCTGCATCTTTACTTACTCCATGCTCCAAAATCATCCGGAGAAGGTGAGCTTGTTACCCCACAGATACCGTAAGGATCCTGGATTGATACTTACGTCCTGTTTGCACTTACCGTGTTAGTTCTTCCAAGTAGTCAATGTGTGATTTACTCACGCTAGATGCCTTGTGTCAATCGCTTATAATATCGGATGGCAGCTGTGTCATCGTCACGCGCCCACTGACCTCCTATCCATATACTATTTCCATCAGTATTGCGCTTGTGTGTTGAAGTTCCAATGCAAGCTCCCCATTGAATGGAGTGGTGGGACATAGTTTTATATTAGGCGTCACCATCTATCTGACCGCTCATGCAAGGGAGAGAGACGTAGTTCTTGCAGATATTGCGTGTCTGGGACATGCTGTGCATATTGTGTGAGAGGTACCATTCTGTTGCATTGGGTAATGTGATTGTGATGCGATAGCTCTCGCAGGTTTTCTTAATGCTTAGGGCCTCCCGTCACCAATGGTCACTTTGTATGTGAATCTGGTGGCGGAGTATGTGAATTGCTCGTGCTGTACTTGTTACATTATGTTTATGCATTGCGGACATATTTGCGGCATGTCGGGATACGAATTATCATGCCTACCTCCTGATATAGTGATTGGAATATACTCCATATGCATAAAAGTCGTAGTTTGAGACCATCAGAGATGGGTGAAGTCAAGAGACAAGGTGCATGGAATGTAAAACACCAACCGACACTTTCCCTTCAACACACTCTTGTTGGTTAGATTTAATGAATGAAGGGGGAGGCAGTCCAGATGTGGCTGATTTGGTGACCGCAGGCAATCCCCCGTCCGTAGTGTTGGAAGGCCACACTCTGATTGATGAAAGATCGAGAAAATGGACTAGTGGTGGAGAACTTGGACAGGGGCTTTCATATCGGATCATTCGATTATTGATGAACCATGGCTGTTAATTGCGTGTTGTGGCCCAGGCGTAGAGTGGTGAACATCTAGACCACAGATGACTGCACTCTGTAAATCAGGCTTTGCGAGTGCTCCACCAAGATGACATGAAGTCTGATTGTCACCCCAACCAACCCTGTACAACACTCGGAGGATTGTGTATAGGTTGCAGCCTCAGAGTTCCGATGGATGACGCGTAGCTTAGGTGTCAGATTCCACTTCAAGGAAGACTATTGTTATGGTGCCATACTCCCTTTGGCATCAATCCAGAACAACTACCTCGATGGAGATGACCTGAGATCGCGACCCCAATAGATCGTCAGCCATCTTGTCGTGGTAGAAAGGATCTCACTATCCTGGACAGAGTCCGTGGTAGTGCGACAACGGAGAAAGTTAGAGCCTTTGTGGCACCGAGACGCAGGAGATGAATGGAGGAAGGATCGGCCAGCCAGCCGGGAGAAAATGAGATGAAGACTCCTCCCGGTCCTGTTGATTGGCACAGGCGGAGGAGTGTAATCTCCCGGCAAGGGAACGTGGTTCGGTCCAGACCAGGGGAATCACACGCACTTCCACTCTATCACCACGCACGGCTCCAACCACTTCGGATGTAAGACATGAAGAAATTGAAAGGCAGGATCCTGTGCGGAGTACGATTCTTCCAAGAAGACATAGTCATTGGAAGGGGTATCATTAGCATGTCACTGACCGCTATGATGATCCCACTATTAGATGGGAGGATATAGTCTACTCTGTATACTCTGTCGAATGTCAGACTATTGTGTTTTCTCCTATTCCGGACGGGGATCCCATGGGTAAATATTATTGAACATCCATGTCACCATCTATCAGATCCATCTAACCATTTATTTATTGAAGAGATATATGGTTGTTTGCTTCTATCATCTGCAATATATTATTATCATTAGTATTATTATGTATTGATCGGATTATCGAATATTGTCGCATAGTTCCTCTGGCGTGGCAATAACGGCAAGCGAAAGGTGCCTCTCTCTCCACCCCCATCCGCTCCCTCTCCGTCTCCTCCTGCTCCTCCTCTTTGTTCATCCTCTCTTATCGTTCTTCTTCTTCTTCCTCCTCTTCTTTCATCTCCTTCTCTCCCCTCGTTTCTCACCCCCCTTCTTACCCTTCTCTCTTTCACGGACCCCGTTTGTCGAGTCCGGGCGAGAGACCCCCTGATCTCGACATTCCTCAGGGCCATCGGTGTCTCGACTCTCCCACGTCTTGACATCATCGCGATTGGTCTCCTTTCGTTCCTCAGAAAAGACATCGATTCGCCGTATGATTCATTCGCGCTCTCAACGCTCACGACTTGACGTCCTCTGGAGCCTTACACTCTCTTTCCATCTTTGATTTTCTTGCACGTTCTTTACGCCGTTGACCGGCCTGCCTCTCGTTTCATACCCAACCCATCCAGACTTCATCCTCTTTGTTTACTCTTTACGACTCTTTCCGCCTCGATCCGATTCTACTTCCTCCATCATGTCTCTCTATTTCCCTGATCCCGCCTTCTCTCCCCAAGGTATGGCATCATGCACCCCCCTGTTCCCTCGCGTCGCTAACTCCTCGTGAAAGCCCTTTCGGGTCGCTCCATCTTCAAACGATGCGTCGAGTGCTCCTCGTCCGCGCCCGCTTGTCCCTCCTGCGAGGATGGATACACCTGCACCATGATCAGTCGATCCTGTGATCAGTGTGCCACGACAAAATGTATCCGGACCTCGACCAGTAGCAGTTCAGACGACTCCCAGGACAGCTCATCAGGTGGTGGAAGCAACGCGGGCGCCATTGCCGGTGGTGTCATTGGTGGTGTCGCTGCCGTCGCCATCATCACATTCTTGGTCTGGTGGTTCGTCATCCGCAAGAAGCGCAAGGAATACGCCCAACAAGGCGGCAACGAAGCCGAGAAATCAAACAACTCCGCATTCAACGACGCCCGCAATTCGCGCAAGTCAACCCACTCCATCGCCTCCACCGTCTTGACCCGTGCCTCCAACGTCATTCAGATCGCCTACATCCCCGGTGTGACGAACCGTTCACCCCCCGAAACGCCGCTCGTGCCCCCCGTTCCTCCCCTCCCTGGTGCCACCCCCGACCAGCACTTCTTCATGCCCGGTGACCTGCGCGATTCGTCCTGGTCCGATATGACCACCGAACGTCGCAGTATCGCCCCCAGTCTCCGCAGCAGCGTGGCCACCACCATCTACCGCAACAACGCCATCGTCAGCCCCATGCCTGCCCAACAGGCCATGCGGACGAGAGCCGCCGTCGTCAGCATCCATAACGGTGGGAACGCACCGAACGGGTCTTTGGCGCCGCCCGATGCCCCCGCTGTTCCTGCGATCACGCCCGCTCAGCTCGCTAAGGCTGGTGTCGCCGAGTCCAACAGTAACAGCTCCATTGTGGCACGGACAGTTATCGCCAAGCCGGTCATGGTGAAGGGCACCGCGAAGAAGAGCAACAACACCAACACTCCCACCGTCCAGACGATTGAGGAGCAGCCCGAATCAGGCACCTCCACATCGGCATCGAGTCATCAGCAGACTCCTGCATCTGGCTTTGACGCCAGCTCATCCGACGAAGAAGACGAGACGTCCACGACTTTGAGCGCCAAACGCGCTGAAACCAAACCTGGAGATCGCCAATCGCGCGCCTCCACACAAAGCCCATTCAGCGACCTGCACGCCAATGCCGAGACGAACTCCCGGACGTCAGTCCATGAAGGATCCAGGTCCAACCGAAGTAGTAGAGTCTCGCCTCCGCGCGTCGAGAGCCCCTTCTCCGACGCCAACGAGGTAAAATAACCGAATGACCAACTGTCTATGCTTTGCCTTTTGTTCTCTACTTCACATTTGGACCATTGATTGGATTGGCGGCTACCGGCGCAAAGGATCTCTTGCACTGATTGGACTTGATAGATGCGATGCTCTTTTTTTTTTTTGCTTCCATTTCTTTGTATCTATGAACAGATATGCTTCCTTGATCTCATTACCAGATCGCTGTCAGATATTCCCCATTTTGAAATTCATATGGCCAGCGAATCGACCCTTGTCTTTCATCGCCTATCTAGCTCAGGGAGGTCCAACGTGGGTATTACCGTGGCTTTACGGTTGAAGAGATGTAGGCGGTAGTTTCAACTATTTGAAGTCGCACTATATGTATGTCTCATAGAGACCGACAGGGTATCTACAGGCTAAATGTCACATTCACCATACCGCGCTCAACAACCAACGTCTATCCATAACGCCAGTGGTAAACAACCTAATACTCCTCCAAACCCATCCCCCTCCCGATCTTCCGAATGAGAGCCCGTTTTAAGAACGCTTCACGGGCAAGGCCACGCGTATGCCGAGACCATGTCTCGACGCCAATCACACCCTTCACCAGGGCCGCCTGCAGCGCGTAGATGGCCTGTTGGATGCCGCGTTCCTCGGCGACGAGGTCGTAGAGCTGTTTGCCCACGACAGTTGGAGCGACGAGGATCTCGTCGACGGACGGCAGACCGGACGCGACGGGGTCTGTGCTTGCTTGTGGGTTGGACGAGGCGATGCGGCTCTGGGCGTCGGCGATGACGCCGTCGGCGCGGTGGAGGGATTGCTGCAAGACGGAGGTGTTGGATTGCAGGGTGGCGTTGAAGTCTTTCAGGGAGGAGATTTCGCCTTGCAAGGTGGCTATTGCGGCGTGGAGAGAGTGAGACTGGGATTGCAGGGAGTGTGCGGCGGATTCGGACTGCGCGATGTTGGTTTGAAGGATTTCGGCGAGCGTCTTGGAGACAGCGTGCAAGAGCGCGTCTTTCTCGGGGTTGGGTGGAATAGGCGGCGCCGGGCCTGTGGGTGCAATCGAGGGCAGCTCGACTTCAAATGGCGAGGTGAGGAGATCCACTTGTTCGGGTTTAGGCCGTGGTGCCGGCTGGGTCGTCGGGACTGGTGGGGGAGCACCATAATGTGGGGAAGGGTGGGATGGTGGGAGAGGGGATTGTGGAAACCGGCCATTTGGTTGCTGGTATGCTGGGTGAGGAAGAGGTTGTTGACCGGAGACATAGGGAGGCTGTTGTGGCGGACCCCGGAGGGTTTGCGGAGTTGGGCTCGTGGGTATACCTCCGTCAGCCCGGAAGGGTGCTTGTCCTTGTGGATGTACGGATACTGGTTGGCCCATAGGATGGTGCCGTTGCTGTTGGGGAAAGTGATATTGGGTCGAAGGTCCTGGCGCCGCGTCTGTCTGCCCTGGGAGGTATTGCGAAGTTCTGTTTGCGGGACTGGTGAAACCCGCATGGGAATGGAATGATTGAGGTCGGGGGACCTGCTCCTTCGGCGGCAGTGGGGGCATTGAAGATGGGGGCCCTTGCTGTATGACCGGGGTAGCTTGTCGGGGTTCCGCAGCCACCATTTGTCCCGGTTTTGGCGGAGGCGCAGGGGGCACGGGGGATGCGGTTTGGGGAGAGGGTGCATTCTGCACTGTCGGGGAGCGGCTCGTTGAAACCCCCAGCTCTGGGGGGAGGGGTGGTAGAGGGGGCGGCGTTGGTACATGTTGTGGTTGCGGAGGCTGCACAGGGAGGGCTTGGTGTTGTTTGTATTTGACGGGGGGTTCCTTTGCGAACACTTCTCGGAGGATCAACAGGAGATCAACCAAGGAAGACCGCTGTGATGGTACAGTCGATTAGTATGTACGTGGATAAGGATAAGCGGGGAGGGTTTCGATGATCGTCGACTCACCTCCCAGGCTTCCGTCCAATGCGCGAGATAATGATGATAAACTCTTCCCTCCAACGTCACATGCTGCCCGACTCGAACCGCCATGTCTTGAGTTGGGGTTACATAGACCAGTGGGGGGTCTCGCGGATAGGTATTGGGGACCCATAATGTGATCGGAAACTTGTATATCGTGCCGCGAAACGACACGGGGACGGTGCCGCTCAGTTGGAGTAGAAGGGCCGAGAAGCCGTTCTCGTAGGCTGACGGGGGCTGTTAGGTATTCTGTGCAGCTCATTGACCATGACGCAAGTTTGTGTTCGAGGAAAGCTCACTGTAGACTTCGGTTCGTGGCGAAAGCGAAGGGTACTGGGCGAGTACATTGGCGACATCGGAATAGGTGCGGTTGGGGTCTTGGTAGGTCTGCCGGGGATCGTAGTGGTCCTGTAGAGGATTAGCGTCGATGAAGGTGAGGAATAGAAGCAAAGGTCGTACGCGGATCAGAACACTGTAGAGCCAGTTGAGTGTCCGTTGTGGCACGGCAGCCATGGTTAGGAGATGAAGAGAGAAAGAGAGAGACAGACAGACAGACAAAAGTGTGTGTCTAAGGAGACTCGCGATCATCGGTGGAAGTGGTGCTTCCCCGCAGTGGCTGAGTCAGCGGCCCCATACAAGTTCACTGCAATGGATGTACAGGTATGTCGAGACCTCTTCTCTTCCAGATACTTCCTTACCGTCTACCTTACCATGCAGGTGCAATATCAATACTCACTCCAGCCTAGTCAGCGATTATTTTGAATGCAGACCGTGTCTCTCAACTGCAACGCTGTGATTGTCCGTACTGGACTCGCACTCACCATGTCCCACCCAAAGAATCTCTGTGTACCCCCAAACAACCCTGGCCGCAGCTCCTTGCTGCCTCACCTGGGTGTGATCGATACTGCCACCTGATCCATCGGCGGAAATACGATTGGATAGAGTTCCTTGAACACCGAGATGTCTACCTAGTACCATTCCTGAATCCGCAAGTCTGTTTGTGACGCTTCCTCTGTGAGGCAACACGGGATGCCGACAATTGATCGGACGAAAATCGGCATCTTGAAATAAATCGGCAGTTGCCAGTCCTTCAGAGGCTGAAATTCCGAATCAATAATGGCTCTGTTTCAGGGAAACAGTGGGGGTGGATGAACAACTCTCGCCACTCCCGTCTTGATATTGTTCTCTTACTATTGTTCGTCTCGGGATGCTCGTGTCGTCCGGCCGCATAAAGTCCACCCATTGTCCCTGGTCCACCATCATTCCTCGCTCATATTGTCTGTCTCAAGTGTTCCACCGCATCAGAGGGAGTCCATCATGTAATCTCTGGGCCGTCATGCCGTCAATGTTGAGATTCCGTCTGACCTCATCTCCCTCGAATCTCGTCCACCATATTCGAATGCTTATACAAACCGGCTGGAGCTCGACATCCTCTTCCTGACCATCTCTTCGAAAATTCAGACTGATCATTTGACCGGTGGCCAACGCTGCTATCCTAACGTTGCACGGCATATACCGCTTTCTTAGCTCCACGGCCCAAGATCTACTGCCCGCCATGGGGTCTACATTTGATCCGTTCTCGCAGACCATCACCCTCCGCGGCCCTGCCGAGAACGAAATCACCATTCCCATCGAAATGGTGGACTTCTTTTACCAATATTGCATTCGCATCTGCATCAACTATGGAGCCCAGCTTGGGGCTTCCATCGTCCTGTTCATCATCCTCCTGCTCCTGACAAGGCCCGAGAAGCGCCGCTCGTCGGTCTTCGTGCTGAACATCACGGCGCTTCTCTTGAACGTGAGCCGATTGATCTGCCAGCTCATCTACTTCACAAGCGAATTTGTTCGTCTCTACGCCTACTTTGGAAACGACTTCTCACGCGTGCCGCCCTCTGCTTACGCCGATTCCATCCTGGGCGTCGTCCTGGTGACACTTCTGATCGTCTGCATCGAGGCCTCACTCGTGCTGCAGGCCCAAGTGGTCTGCGCAAACCTGCGACGCGGATACCGCCGCACTCTCCTGGCCGTCTCCGTTGTCATGGCCTTGGTCCCCATCATCTTCCGCTTCGTCTACATGGTCCAGAACTGCTGGCATATAATGCACGCCGCCGAGACCATCCGCCTGAATTGGCTGGAAAGCGCCACCAACGTGGTCATCACCATCAGCATCTGCTTCTTCTCCGCTGTCTTCATCACCAAGCTCGGCTTCGCTATGCACCTCCGCAAACGACTGGGGATGACAGACTTCGGCCCGATGAAGGTCATCTTCGTCATGGGCTGCCAGACCATGGCGATCCCAGGTATGCACCACGTCCCCACCATGCCATAACCAACCCAAGATCTCTCACACAGGCACTAGCTATCTTCTCCATCCTGCAATACATCGTCAACGTCCCGGAACTTGCGTCCAACATCTTCTCCCTCGTCACCATTTCTCTCCCTCTGTCCTCGATCTGGGCCGGCTTCACCATCGACCAGCGGGCGCGAGACTCCGGCATGTCATCGTCCCGCAACAACCTGTTCCAGGCCTTGTCCTTCTCCAACGAAGCAAAGATCAGACAGTCCTCCACCGTGACGTATGCGTCGCAACCCAGCAGCAAATCTCATACCCTGTGCTATGCCGAGCTGTCGCCTGCGAAGCAGCAGAGCGATCCGGACGCCGCCTACGGTATTGCGGTGGAACGGGACATTTCTATCCGCAGTTGTCGGAAGGATGGAAAAGCGCCGAATGTGTAGACTGGAGGGTGTGTTGATCATGGCGTGACGTAGCAATTTTGCCTTTCTTTCGTCTCTTTCCTCTTTTCTTGCTGCGCCACCGTGTTCCTTGCGAGTGAAGCATGTAGACTCTCGAGACATCTTGCGCAGTGCTTTTACTACCCTAGATACTTTAATAATACCTTATCTGGGACAAAATCCCCGATTAAGACTTGGGAGTCAACAGGTGGAAATATGCATTAAGTATACGTAACTGACAAATTCTATTTGCTCCATCACTTGTCCTCCGTCCCATTCAGCCTTCCCGGCCCAGCTTCGCCAACGATTCCGTGATAAACTCATTCGCATTCATCAAGTCTGTGCTGCCGTAGACCACCCTCCGTCTCGGCGCCCCATGGACACCAGCTCCGCGTCCCCCGGCCGCGCCGTCGCTGCCCGCCTGCCTGCTTGTCTGACGTACCCAGTCCTGCAAGTTGCCGTATTCATCCATGCTGCCACCACCAACGGTAAAGACAATGGCCTCGTTGAAGGCCTGACGGCGCTGGCCGAAGCTGGCCCCCGTTCCGGGACCGGGCGCGCTCATGCCAATGGGGGACTGCGCGTTGCGAGATGCAGAGGCCGGAGGCATGGCGCCGCGGGCGTTGGCGCTGCGCGGATCGAAGTAGAGGTAATTTTCGGTTTTGGCGATGGCGGAACTCGACGCAGAGGCCGGGTCCATGATCGACTCGGTGATCTTCGTTAGGGTGAGGTCCTTGTTGGCTGGAAGGAAATTTTTGACCCCGGAGATGAGCGAGTCGAAATTGGCGCCCAGGGCACCGGAGGTGATGCGGTCGGTGAGTCGGTTGGAGAGGGAAGAGAAGCCCTTGAAGAGATCAGAGGATTGCTGCTGGGGCGTTGCCGTCGTCATCATGGTCATCCGAGTAATCTCTCGGACCTGTCGCACGTAGGCTAGCGAACTGACGTCCTTGACGCCGGCGCGGGTGAGGGCTTCCTCGAACTGGGTCATATCCGCGCGAGACAGCTCGGTCTCTGTGCTGAGGAACCAGATCAAGAAGAGCCGGAGCTTGTCTGTTGGCTCGCTGCCCTTGGACGCATCATTAATCAGGTCCATGATTTGCGTTTTGGATTGCTTGGTGATGTTTTCCTCCAGTTCGAAGAAGTTATCGAGCTGGCGGTCTTTAATACCCTTGAGGAGCGCGGTTGCGATGTTCATGTGCATGTCCAGGGTGGCTTTGCGCTCGCGGAGTTCGGGAAGAAGCGTGATGGCGGCCTTGAGATGCTGAGCCGAGGCGCTCGTGTCGTTCTGTAGGTCCTCGATGGAGGAGGCGCCAGTCTTTCGGGTGATCTCATTGGCGTCTTCTTTGTACCGCGTTAACTCAGCATCAATGTCTTCGGCGACCTGGGGAAAGGGAGCCCCCGCGTTGCGCTTCCAGAAGAAATCGTTACTGTTGATATCGTATGCCTTCTTGGCGACACCCTTGGTAGGGTTAGACTCGTCCACCGCAGCGTCCAATGTGATCCTGTTCAGACGCATCTGAAGGACGTCTTGCACAAGAGATTGATACGTCCACGAATGTGAGAGCATGGGGACAAGATCCACGTTGCGGTCGACGATGATGAGGACGGGTCGAGATGAGGGGACTCCGGGAGCGGATTTCTTGTTCGAGAAAAGATTGTCTTTGGAATTCAGAATGTGGTCTCGTAGTTTGCGGTCCAGTTTCGTCGCGATGAGCTCCGCAGCACCGCCCTTGGGACAGCGGATGATGGGCATGGTACCTGTTCAGAATCGTTAGCGAAAGTGGTTTTAGATATCAATGATCTGACGCACCCATCGTGACGCTGACGCTAAACAAGCCGCTAACAATCTTGTCGACGATCGCATCCAGTTCCTCGTCGCTGGTTTGCGCACTGTTGATTTTCCAGTAGGCGTCATTTCCGAGACCGAGACTAAAGAGGTCGGGCTCGGCGACAATGAAGTTCAGATATTGATCATAGACTTGCGCAATATGTTCCGCCGTTCCTGTGGTCGCGACCTGGGAGGCGAAGTCTTCGAGGAGGGGTCGGGGGACGGAAGATAAGAAGTTCACGTAGGCGGGCGAGTATAAGCCACGAGACAAGTCGTTTGTGATCACTTGGATGTTGGCGGGGGTCGGTTCAACGAGATAGACGACAGGAACATCGGGGATAGGGTAGCGTGTGGAGTTGAGGTTTCTTCAAGCCGGTGGTTAGCTGTAGGGTCGAGGGGGAGAGACTATATAGTCCAAATGCGGGTGCGTACAGGTGGATGGTGATGCCCCACGCTCGGAGATCGTTGACACGCAGTACACTGCTGATGACGTCGCGACCCATGTTATCAAACACCAACACCTTCCAGATGGGATCGCCATCCTCGTTCAAAATTGGGGAGGAGATCAGGCCCTGCGCGGAGGCCTCATGAGTACCGTCTCCGGAGGGTTGAGGGTCATGGTTCAGATTGAGGATTTTCTGAATGGAAGCTGTAGATTTGACGGGTCAACACATGCGAACCAAAGACCTGGAAGAAATTCATTTAAGAAACCTACCAACCTGACGGTCGCGAAGGGACATGGGAGGGGATGCCATTGTGGTTTACCCCGTCTGGACGGAGCTAGTACTTGATAGTGGAAGTGGTATTCACGAAGACGGGGTGAGGACAAGATTCATGACCAAGAAAGCGTGGCGCAATCGAGACTGACCACCGGGGGACTGGAAGAGAGGATCGCCGAGTGCAAGACGACCGGATGAATCGATTTGAAGCTGTACAGAGTGGATTGTCTCGACCTTGTAACCGCTAATTCAACGGACTTACCTGGCATGTCGCGTTGGGGGAGCTGGACGGGATTATGTCATCTCCCCAAACAAAATGTGCAAACCGAGGCATGCACGTGACATGCGGTAAGCGCCGACACGAGCTTTTCCCCTTGGACTCTCCTCTCTTCCCTCCATCTCCTTTCATCCTCCACCATCGACACTATCGTCCATCTCGCCGCTTCCGCCTCTCACCCTCTTCGTAAACCGAATGGCTGTGCTGCAGATCTGCAGTCCCGAGTGGTTCTCTGTATGAGAGCCTTTTCTTTTCCTTTCCGTCTTACTTAAGAGTCAATCTAAAGAGAAAGAAAAGGGTCCACAAGGACCAAGACTGTACGCGCTAATCATCACTCGGAGGAGTACGAAAGGCCCAAAAGAGGCATCCGAGTGAGAGGAAGAGAGAAAGACTATAAACAAACAGGAAGGACTACAGAACGAAGCAAGAGACCGGCGAGGAGAGTGACCGTGAGAGAAAGGGGATCATACATAACAGGCAAAAAGGGTGCTCCTATCGCCGCAGGAGAAGCTTTCTTTTTTTTACCTTGAATATCTTACGTCTGCTATTACGGGAGTACTGGGCCAGTTGTGTATACGAAGCGTTGACCCGCGTGTCTGCTTCTAAGACCGACAATCGCAGGGATACCTACCGACAGAGGGGCTGTTGTTAGAAGAGGAAAGGAGACCAACTGGCCAATAAAGGTGGTGTGATTTGAGCGAGGGTGGGTAAGGCTATATACACCTACAACCTTACGACTGCCTACCTAGGTACTGGTACACCGACTGGTATCTCCCCACACCACCCGCACACAGTCACAGACGGCTGCACCAAGTGCAGTCTGCAGTGTTGTCCACGCTCTCTCCTTGTCTGTCCCACCAACCAGCATAAGTGGAAGGTACCTGCCAGGTATTTTTCGCCCCAAGGTACCTCTTGACCGCCTTCCTCCTTGGTGGATGCTCTCTCCGCCCGGCCAGACCAAAACAGCAGCCACCCGAAACCAGAAAGGGAAACGGACGCCTGACACCATTCCTAATTGGGTCCTCCGCTGCACGTGGATGCATGTGACTTATACTTTTGTGTACCTGCCCATCCCATCAGCGACTGTTGTTGTTGGTCTTTTTCTTTAACGATTCTCCCCCTCAGTCCATTCCGCTGTTCTATTAACAGTATGGATCAATTCCCTCCCCAAGATCTCATGCGTGGGGTGCCCAGAGCTCCTGTCAACCCTGCCTCATTGCCGACGGAGTACTGGGCAGGCCTGGATTCTTTGTACACCAACTCCGATCCCCCACACCAACAGCCGCGGGATCAACAGCAGCAACAGCAACAGAATCAGCCTCAAACACAGTCCCAACCCCTGGGGATCACCTGGGATCATCCAGTCTTCTCTCAAAATCAACCCCTTCTCCAATCCCAGTCTCGAAGTTCGTTACCCGTCCAACAGCAGGATCAGATCCATAGCCTATACGATACCCAAGCTCCCCAGTCCTGGCGCGGAGAATCTTTGCAGAACCAGCCCATGATGTCGGCAACTCCCCAGGGGTATGGCATATCCTCGCAATATCGTCCGTTGCGGCCATATCCCCAGGGACAGATGACGCTGGAGTCTCAACCTCTTTCGACTCCGGACAATGCAGCCTTTCAGCAATCCTACAGTTATCCGCGGAACTACTTCTCACAGCAACAGCTTTCTGTCCCCGATACCTTCCCTCAGTCGTCTTCCTCTCAGAGCGCTTCCTCGCAGCCTTCTCAACAGACTTCATACCATAACGATGTTGCTTCCTTGGGGCTTGATTCATACTCTCTTCCGGCTGGTTTTCCGGATGATTCTTTGGTGCGTTTCTCTTTTGCGTCTCCATAAGCTCCAGCTGACCGAGGACACCAGGTTTCGATGCCCTTCCCTAATGATTTCCCCGGCGATACTTCGAATCTACCTACACAAAATACGATCAACCCCCAACTGGTAGCGCACCAGCAGATAAGCCTAGCGGGGCCCCAATCAGGCACCCAGAATACGTCCGTGAACAACTACCCGTATCTCAATATGCCTGGCTATGAGCGTCCGAATGAGCCAAAGTGAGTCTCCATGTCAATTCACCTTCTGGGCCCCTCTTGACGCATTATAATAGGGGATTCGATTACTTTCGAAATGACCTACAAATGCCATCGGCGATGGGTGAACAGACCCTGAACTCCCGACACGGCATTCCCCAAGGTTCTAGCATTCAGATGGTGTCGGTGAATGGTATAGCGCGTCCTTCCACTTCTTCTACTTCGGTGTTACGACTGTCTCACGTGACTAACGTTTTCTTCCATGTAGGCCAACATGGTGCGCTACCCCAGTTTCCTGGACAAACTGTAGATGCAACGAAAAAGCAACTCAAAAAGCAAACGAAGAAGGCCGCCAAAAAGGCCTCCGGAAAGAAAACGGATGGCAAGGCGCCGACCACTTCCAGCTCTGAGAGTGAGACCGATGATTCGGATCTTGAGATTGTATCTCCCGAAGAGCCCTCTCCCATCCCCTCTACTCGCCCTGCTGATCCCGAAGCTGCTATTCAATACGATACTCTTCAAGCGGTGTGGTCTCCACGTAATAGAAGGCCCAACGTCGACAAAGTCAAAAATGCGCTAGTCGCATTCAAAGATGTCGTCAAAACTGTAAGGGACGCATGGAAAGAGAAAACCCAGGCCATGAAGGCGGCGGAGAACAAGAACGAGAATGAAAGAGCGGCCCAAATAAAGAAAGATGTCCTTCTTCAGCGACGGCTGATGAATGTGATTGTCAGCACCACCTTGGAGAAGGGCCACCCCATGATTATCGAGAAGTATGTCTCCTTCCCCTTCCCTTGTCACTTCCACCTGCATGCGCACCTGGCATATTTTTGCCAAGGCCATAGAATTCACTACCGAATTGAGAGCCTCTTCAATGTAATCTCCCTAGTGACATAAGCACCACTTCTCTTTTTTATAAAGGGTGCTTATCAGTAAGGGGGGACTTGATTGTCCAACCAAGGGACCTGCATGGGTAGCTGCCAGCCCCATGCAGAGAGTCTCGAGAAGATATCGCTCCAAAACGGAACCAACGTGGACATGTGTCCCGAAGACTTTGCCTTGAACGTCTCAAGTATCAAGGTAGAGATCGGATCATGTCCATGGGCCTTTTGGATATGGTGCATGGGGTCATTCACCATGTATAGCTTTATAGGCGGCTAACATACGTATTCTCTAGGCTGGGTGAGCATCCTATGGCGGTTGCTGCGGTGTATTCGTTCCTGTTGGACCGGCATCAAGCTGCTGACATCGACGGTGAATTCAATATCAATCTTCTGAAGGTCAGTGGCTTGTGACATGTGGATTAGGCCATCACTAACTATATCCCAGCTGCTTTCCCGCTTTGTAACCATGGATGAGGATGTTCTTAACAAGACAAATGTCGCCAAGCTTCTACCGAGATTTGTCAAGAAGGGGGGTCCCACCGTCCGAGAGCTTTCCCAGAAGATCTTGGATAATGCAGCGGCTTCCACGAAACGGAAGCAGGACGCAGGGAAACCCTCGTCCAAAGAGAGCTCGCCCAGTAAGACTGCTGCAATGGACGGATCGAATGTGCAGAAGAATGATTTGGCTGGTCTCAAGCGACCCCGCGAGAGCGAGAGCCATGCTCAGCCTGCGGCAAAGAAGGTGGTGGTACCGTCTGGTGCCAAAAATGCTTTGAAGCCAAGCACAGTCAGCGCCAATGGGTCCTCCAAGCGCCCACAAGAGCCGGGCCAAGAGAACAAGGCAATTCCAACAGTTTCCCGCCCAAAGGCCAACATCATTGCCCCTAAGCCTACGAATCTTTTCGGCAGCCTGAGCTCTGCGTCCAAGAGGCCGGGGACCTCGAATGCTGAGAGAGCGGCCGCAGCGGCCGCAGCTGCAAAGACAAGGTACGTAGATTATGTCTAATGCATAAGAATCACGACTAACTCATCCTAGCACTCCTGCTGCAAAGAAGGAACCTCAGCCGGCCCCGTCCAAGCCAACGTTCTCCTTTGGCGATCTCATGGCGGATCTCAATAAACAAAAGGATCCCACGCCGTCCGAACCCGCCGAGGAGAAGACCCCTGAGACTGAGGAAGAACGCGAGAAGCGATTGCGTAAGGAAGCCCGGCGAAGGCTGCGTGTCACTTGGAAACCGGATCATTCTCTTACGGAAGTGCGCTTCTTCACCCATGATCCCGACGAGGAGCTCAGTCCTGGCGACCGCTCCAGAGAAGCAGGGGATGTCAAGGGTGAAGGCAGCGTTCTCAAACTCCATCGGGATCTGGATGAGCTGGAGGAGGACGAAGATGGCGGTATTCGAGAAGAGAATCTGCTAGACTATCACGAGACTTCCGGTAATTTCCCCGTGGATCATGGGTGTGTCTTGACACCACTAACAGGTGCAGAAATCGACCTTGCGGATATTGAGGATGGTAACTTCATCAAGCGGGGCGGGGCTCAGCAGCCTGTCAGTCCCGAAAAGACTGCACAGGAACACAGAGAGGCCACTACGCTCATGGTCTTTTACACGTCTCCCGCCGATGTGCCACCAACTCCTAAGGAACCCCCTCCATCTGACGCTGAAGAGTCAGCTGCTGAAGTGCTCTCGTTTGGCGAACTTCCCGACCATGTGAAGGTGAGCCTTTGGCGTTTCCGATTCATAATCCCGCGTTTTCAGCAAGTACTAACGATTTGCAGGCACGACAAGAGCGATACTATGCGATGATCAACCCGAAACGTGCTGCAAATGCTCAGCCCGCTCCTCAGAATCCGCCGAATGGTGCTCCATTTGACATTTCAAATCTACTTAAAATTCTTCAGAAACCGCCTCAACAAACACCAGGGCAGAATTCAACCCCTCCTCCCGCCCCGCAGCCTACGTCGCAGGCACCAATGTTTGATCTGGAGCGGACCATCAGCATGTTTCGTCAGCAACAGCAGCCTCAGCAGCCCGCCCCGAATCCGCTTCTTCAGATGGCCCAGTTCCCAGCTTTGTCACAGCCTCCAGCAACACAAGGCATTGACTTCCAAAAGATCCTGTCTGTCCTCAATAATACGCAGAATCCGGTGCAACAGCCACCCGTTCTTCCGCAAGCCCAACAATCACAACCCGGGATTGCACCAAATATCGCGGCCATAATCTCCCAACTGAACCAAACCCAACAAGCGAGTACGCCTCAGCCTTCCGGCCAGTATGAAGATCCGGAGCGCAAGCGCATGCGTGAGAATGGCGGATATGACGGCCACGATGATAGCTACGGATATCCCAAACGGCCCAAGTCAGGTGCGCCAAACAAGAGACATGTAGGTTTTTGATACCCTTCGAGATCTCCAGACCCATGAACTGACTGTTTGCTATAGCCCAAGGCTGGGCTGGTCGCCTGCAGATATTGGGCGGAAGGCCGATGTCGGAAAGGGGATGAGTGCACATACCGTCATGACCCTCTGAACTAATGTTTCCCCATTTCTGATACCCTTGTGTATTTGTGATATCAGCCAATTGTTGCGTTGCATATAGCCCCTATACCGGGTTCTTTTGACTTGCATGTACAGTGATGCAGATGTGTCAGCTGGCGCGTTCATGGCGTTGAGTTTGGTTCTTTCGCAACATCGATTATCTGATTCCTTCGGAGCATGCAGCATACATACCGTATCGACGGGAGGAGTTTTCGTTTTTCGTTTCGATTTCATGTTCTTCGGTGGGCGTTTCGGGCCCGATTCTTAGCAGCCAGGTACTCGGGAGGAATTTGCGACGGGTTCATATGCATCGGGTGTTTTGTTTTCATGGACCATGTATATTAAAGACATCCCGGGGTGGATTTTCGAGTTTCACAGACTAATTGATGAATCGGCATTACTTTGATTACAACCATTGAATGTGCTAATCTCCGAGACCCGAATATCTTCTCCACTCATTATCGGTGGAGTCAGCATGGGACGATTGGAGAGGTTCTTTAATAAATAGCCAACACCACTCTCTTCGCTCTAGACATATTCTGATCAATCAATCTATCAGCCCTCCACATTACAACACTACAATGGCACCTCACGTCCTTCTCACCGGGGGCAACGGCTTCATTGGATCCCACGTCCTAGCCCAGCTTCTTGATTACGGCTGCACGGTCTGCTGTGCGGTCAGAACCCAAGAAAAAGGCGACAAGATTTTGAGGGACTTTGCTGCGCAGCAATCTCAGATATCGATCCGAATTGTCCCCGATATCGTCGCTCCTGGAGCATACCACACGGCAGTCCAGGGCACTCCCGCCTTTGACACCGTCTATCATACGGCATCCCCTTTCACATATAACAATGTGGGGAGCAATGTTGAGTTCGTCAAGCCGGCGATCAAAGGCACGTTGAACTTGCTCCAGGCCGTTAAAGACAATGCCCCGAGCGTGAAACGGGTCATTTGGACTGGTAGCTGCGCCAGTGTGATTGACTACGACAACCTGGTCTCGGACCCACCAAGGGTTTATACGGAAGCCGACTGGAACCCGATCACATGGGAAGAGGCTGTTCATGGAGACCCGTCGAAAGCATACAGGGCGAGCAAGCTTTTGGCCGAACGAGAAGGTGAGTCGATTATTCTGTTTGTTGCTAGCGGAGGTGGTACTAAGACGGTTTCTCAACACAGCATGGAAGTTTATGAAAGAAGAACAGCCGTCGTTTGACTTGGTCACCTTATCTCCGCCGGCGACATTCGGTCCTTTGCGGCATTCCATCACAAGCGTCCGCGACCTGAACGAATCCAACTCTCGGTTGTGGAGATTCTGCTTCAACTCGACCAAGGACGCCCCTGTGCCGTACATGCCGGTGCACACTTATGTCGATGTCCGAGTAAGTCGCCCAGCTGAGCACTGATTCTACTCTCGCTAACATTCATATTTTGTAGGATCTTGCAGCTGCTCAACTCAAAGCTATGACGGTCCCAGAGGCGGGCAACCAACGGTTTATAGTATGTGCCAGGCAATTTGACTTCCAGGATGTTTGTGACATCCTCCGATCCAACTTCGGCGAGCTGGGCGAACGTACGCCGCTTGGGAAACCTGGGACACGCTCCTTACCGGACGGGGCGTATTCCATTGATAATTCTAAGGTGAAGCAATTCCTAGGCGCGGAGTTCCGGAGTCTGGAAGGGACCGTTTTGGATGTCGCACGTTATATGTTGGATCTTGAACGGAAGGAGAAGCAAGCCCATACTATCTATTGAAGTGGCCGTACGAAACAAGGCAATTATCCTCATACTGCTTTTCTCCCCGTAGGCTGTAGTGGTACATCAACAGCCCTGAGCAAGCAAGCAACTTGGCTACCCCTCATGCTCCACTACCGACCTAACTCCAATCTAATGTGCAGACGGAGTTATCTCTGGTTGCTGCGGTTAACCCCGGGAGTGGGCCCTGGACGTGCGTCCGATTGGAGAGTTTAGACAAGGATAGTCAGATCTGAGCGGGCCGGCTCCACCGGACCCACTTCTCTTGGGTTAACAACGAAAATGAAAGTAAATGCTTACCTCAGTGGGTGCAGGTTTAACTAACTAGTAAGTACACTGCCTCATCAACACCAGAGAGGAGGATTTGGGACTAAATCTGGTAGGTGTATTGACTTTCTCCTTTCAGGGCTTCTGGAACGCCGCGATATACATCTCAACTACTTTTGTGGCGTTCAGGCATTTGTGGAACGAGTCAGTCGAGTGGAGGATACTCTATGTTTATGGCGGTTTCGGCCTTCTCAAACTGACGCGGAAAGCAACAGGGGCAATGTTTTGCTCCATAACATGCCAGCTGGTGGAAGTAAAAGTGCTGAAACTGTACAACGCTGCCACGGCTACCAAACCTGATTTGTAAATTACACTAATCCGACTGCACATAACAATAGAATGCTGAAGCATGACGGTTATCCCTATAATCTGCCAAGCGCATTCTCAAATATGACAGCGGCGTTCGACCATCATAACCTTTTGACTCCAAGTCAGCGCCCTTCTCAACCAACAGCTTGACCACCGCCTCATGGCCGAGCGCTGCAGCCCATGACAGCGGCGTTGAATCAGAGTTATCTTTTGACTCCAAGTCAGCGCCCATCTCTACTAGCTGCTTGACCACCGCCTCATGGCCGAGCTCTGCAGCTCTGGATAGCGGCGTTGAACCAGAGTTATCTTTTGACTCCAAGTCAGCGCCCATCTCTACCAGCTGCTTGACCACCGCTTCATGGCCGTTCTCTGCAGCCAATGACAGGGGGGTCCGACTATAAGTGTCCTTTGACTCCAAGTCAGCGCCAATCTCTACTAGCTGCTTGACCACTGATTCATGTCCATTCCATGCAGCTCTTGACAGCGGCGTTTGACCAAAGCCATCCTTTGGCTTCAAGTCAGCGCCCTTCTCAACCAAATACTTGACCACCGCTTTATGGCCGTTCTCTGCAGCCCATGTCAGCGGGGTTTGACCATAATCCTTTGACTCCAAGTCAGCGCCCTTGTCAACTAGACACTTGACCACCGCTTCATGGCCATTCTCCGCAGCCCATGATAGCGGCGTTCGATCATAGTCGTCCTTCGACTCCAAGTCACTGCCGGGCGGTGCTTGTTTATCAGTGTTATTAGCATTAATTTCGAATACTTGTTGAAGGAGAGCCTTAACCGCTTCCTCAATCCCGAAGTATGCCGCCAAGTGAAGCCCTGTCATGTGCATTCTCTCTGAAAACGGCCAGTGACCTTTGCTCTCCATTAGGGCCTGACTTGATGCCTTTGCCTTTAACGTGCAACGTAGAAAGGTTATAACTTCTGGGCATAAAGTCAAAGCCCCGCGAGCATGATGTCCCCAGTTGGTTGCAGAGTAATAGTAGAGCTTGTTTAATTGCAGCCGCTCCCGATATTCGCCACGAGATTGACAAAGCCCACTCTCAAACGAACGAAATAAGAGATAAGACACGCAGATTCTTGTGATACTGGCCTCTGCATCCGGAAACCAATGTGTCTGTGTGTGCTGGAAATACTCCTGTGTTGTATAATGGACTAATCGGATAATTCCGCTTTCTTCGTCGACTGTGACCAGTCCAGCACAAACAGAGACCATGTCCTCAACTTGTGGAAGGTTGCATTCATCAAGTTCGAGCTCACCGGCTTCCACAGCAAGTGCATGCTGCAGTTCTGATGTATTAAGCGGATTCTTTGCACAAACAATCCACGATAGGACATCCAGTGCAAGCTGTCGAGAATCTTTGTCATGCCCTTCAATTCGTTGCATGGCATCCGCGTACGCATGATTATATGCTTCAGACCCTTTTGAAAGGTTTTTTATGGCCTCCAGGATTTTTTTGACTGTTTTCTTTGCTTTTACTGAGTCGAAGTGAAGCTGGGCTAGGAGAAACCTGATGCATAGTCAGCTTACTCGGTTTGCAATGACACGGGTGGTCACATACATTCCATCTACAGCATTTGTGATGCCTGTCTGAATCTCTTCACTGATCGAGGCCAAAAGCTTCGATTCCGATTGTACTATCCGAGTCTTCAGATATTGTTGCACATCTTGATCACTTGCACGGACTTCCAAGGTAATACTGCCATTAAACCTCTCGCTGATTTGTGGAATGAATCTTGAAGTGGCGAAGATGTTCACACCGCATGTTGCCTGGAGGTGGAAGATCTCTGTTAGGAACCTTGTTCGGCAATCATCAGATACTTGGCATTCATCAAGCGCATCAACGAGAATGAAGACTCTTGAATATGTGCCCGCCACGGCCTGAAGAGCATTCGAGATTTCGTCAAATGATGGTCGCGTCCGCTTATCTTTGTGCCTGTCATAAAGACTGCCAACACTTTCCGGTAGGGAAGGCTGCCCTTGGCTTAGCTGCTTTAGGAGACTGGCAAGTAAGTCTTCGACTTTCTGCTCATTTTGCCGGCGGAAGTTACAGTATATGTATGCAATTCCAAGAGATTGGTCGAGCGGAAACCGTACAGTAAGGTCGTCAATGACTATTGCGGTCAGGATCGTTTTTCCTGCTCCAGGAATGCCTGGACAGAATAACGTCTGGTTGCCTGAGCTTAGCCAAGTCTGGTACTCCGCCGAATCTAAGAACCATTGGCCAGTTCCCGGTTGTCGCCTTTTTAGGAAGTCACTATGCTGAGCACCGTAGTCGACCGATGTGAGCCAATTAAGGACTTCGAGGTCTTCTTCTCTGTTCAACTTGGACCGGATTGTTTCCACATTGGTGTCGGTCCTCCGCATTGTATCAAGAACTATGTATTTCGTTAGAAGGTTGACATAAATCCGACAGACAGTCTCAGGGATAGCTAACCCTCGCGTAGGATGTCCTTCACTGGCCGCTCCCCGTCAACATCACTTGGCTGAACATATTGAAGGAGTTCCTTTGCATACGCTGCAGCTACAGCAGCAGCATATTCCTGCCAACCGTCATTCTTTCGTGAGTCGGCGTAATCACAAATTCCCCGGATAACAAGGCATGGGAAATCATTCATGACCCCTGCCGCCTCCATTTCAACGCACAACACATTTTCGCCAAGACTCTCATCAAGGTTGTCGCGAAACCAAGCGTCCTTAATCACCTGGTTACCGGATGCGATCAGACCATAATGCACGCGCGTTTTCCCATGCCTGCTCCGAGTCTGTGTGCTTGTACCCTGGTCCGCGCCACGATCCATGGGAGCAAACACCCGCCAACCTATGACACACCCGAACAGAGCCAGAATGCTCTCCAAAAGTATAGAAACTATGGCTTGCCATCGGCTCCGAGGGTGATGAGGAGTCTCTAGGGTGAAGAGTGGGTCCTTGAGGGACTCGGACCAAGTGTATTTTGACACTAGGTTGGGATATTTTTCTCCCAAATCATCGAGATGATCACGTATCTTAGAGCCATGCATCTCATGCTGGGTCTCTAACTTTGCCAGTGCTGTCAGCAGCGCGCTCGGGGGGTTATTCAGCGCCCCAGTCCGTTTGAAGATACCACCCTCTTCTGCCTTGCCTATATCCCACTGGACCACCCCAGGGTACTGGTCAACAGGCGAACTGACCACGACATCCCCGAGTCTAACCTTGGGTGGAATACCGCCACCAATACCAACCATGACGCCGAATTTGATAGACGGAAAGGTGCTGACCATGCGGGTCACGACCGTCGCGGCTGAATTAGTGCCGTACTTGCCTTTCGGCAGGCAAGCTATGACGATGTTGTGGGTGATGTTGTCTCTCTCGATAGAACCCAAAGTATACGTATTGTGGTCATTGGGTGGTTTTGGTAGGTCTGGATGTATCCGATCTAGCATTGCTGTTGCTGCGGTCTGCTCCTTTGACAGCGCGCACACCCAACCCACAGTGTGATTACTGTGCGTCAGCTCCATCGAAGGAGACTTGCAGTCCACGTTGCTATTACTTGTCTCGCTGGACGCAGGTGCTTTGTCATCAACGATCGCTTCGTTCATTTGATCGTTCTGGATTTCGCAGGTTCGTGCGACTGGGTAAGCGACTCCTGGCGACAGGTATGCGTTTATGCTAGATCGCTTGCGGCGAGAATGCGGACACGGAGGTTTGATCGGATTGACAATGCCTTGTTTAGTCGGCTGTTCGAGCTTAGGCTTGGTAGCTAGCCTTGCTCAAAAAGAAAAGGAGCAAGAAATTTGAATCCGTCCTAGGAAATGATATGAACTGCGAGAGCTGATGAGAAAGGACAGGGAAGGGGTTTCCCTATGAGATGTTATGACTTAGATAAGTATCGTCCTTCAAGACATGAATGATAGAAACACTGGACACTTCGTTCTATCGTGTGGACGGGACTCTCTAAAAATGAATTTAGGTCTTCTGCTCGCCAAGTCATGAAATACACGCGAGGCTGAGTATTCATCCAATTATAGATGCTACAAATGTACCCCTCAGCTGCAACATTTTGTGAGCTGAGCGACACGTTGACCGAGACGTGCAGGCTTAGATCCCTAGTGCGCCAATTATAAACCCAGAGGTCCCATGGAGCCTCGCCAGTCCAAACTAACTGTATGTAAAGACAAACAAAAGGGTATGCATGTTAGCGTTTTTGACCTGTAGCATACGGATGGTTGGCCACACGCGCCGCCTCGCGCAGCCCCTCATTTGTGAACCAGGTAGCTGAGGCTCACCTATCCTGAAGTTGTGGAGAGGCTAGATAGCAATACTTAAGTTATGGTTAGTCTAATAATTTATTATTTATAAAATGACTACTTCTCTTGGAGGTATGTGATATAAGCGAGATTCGTTAACATGTCAATCGTTGAGAAGCTTCTAGGAGTGAGGTTTTTAGGGGGTTCGAGCTTCCTTCTGACTATGATGCGTATTGAGGGTAGTACCTAGACCAGGACCTTCAATCTAGATTCATCTACGGCGACATGGTCCTGAACGGTGTCGGCACGGGTATGTTTCTCAATGCTCCCTTTTGCCGTAGCCCAATGGCTGGCGTCTCCTCAGGAGACTTTGAGTGCTGTTGGATTAATCACGTGTGCTCGAGTCGCCATCGCACTGTCCACCACAAACAGCGTCTTCCCCAACCTGGCCCAGAATGGAATCCGCCATCGCTTCCCCACCTTTGACACGGCGCAGATTCAGAGTCTCACCTCCGGCGCCGGCAGCCATCTTCTGGAGACCCTCAGTTAGGCCCAGCGGCAGCAGGTCCTCGCAGCCATTGTGCATGCGATTAGTCGGGTGTTCATCTTGTCCATCGCCTCCGGCTGCTTCTGTCTCTGCCTATCAGTGTGCATGGATCGCAGGAAGATCAAAATTGGCTAGCTGCCTGGATGTTCTGCGTTTACTGTAGTGCCGCGCTTCTCGCTTGGCAGGAAACTGCTTATAGAGCTACTATAACGCAACTACTGTTACAATTGTCAAATATTCTTGTCTAATCTGATCCTGTATGTTTCCTCGACATATAGCAGTGAATGGAATCGAAGGCTCTATATTGTAGTTGCCCATCCCTGATGTTTCTCTGGACATGGAAATCCGACGTGCACAAGTATAGTTAGGCTTGCTGTATACACATGTTGATGATTTAGCAGTCAGCTACCGCTGAAGGCTCTTTAATCAATATTTTAATGTCTAGACATCGTTATAAATGCCCTGGAGTGGTTATCACAACACAGCATCTTGCCCGATCTGTTTGGATGAGGCTGTGCCATCAGGCGTGGTCGTATGTGGTCGGATTATCAGATAATCCTTATGAACTAGGGTAGTCAGTTAACTGCTCAGCCTTATCGACTCCCCCATGGCTCGAGCCCGTTGACTCCTCTCCAACACGTTCTCCGTTCCTTCCTCACAGTTCTCCCAGTCTCGACAACTTTGAACAAGCAGTAGCCTCCAAAAGAGGCGTTGTCATCTAGCCAAAATGGACGAGGATATATCAAATCTTAACGAGTACACTGAGCACACTGAGACGATTCTATCCCACCAACCGAAGCGACTGAAGACGTTCCACCACAGCCTGCCAACTTCGCGGCATGATCAGTACACAGTTGGTTGGATCTGTGCACTGCACATAGAAATGGCAGCCGCTCGGGCCATGTTAGATGAGATTCGCGAACCTCTGCCAAAGCATGCAGATGATAGCAATACCTATGTCCTCGGAACTATCAATCAGCAAAATGTTGTGATTGCCTGTTTACCGGAAGGGCAGTACGGAACAAACAATGCAGCGATAGTCGCGACCAACATGTTGAGAACGTTTCCAAGGATTCGCACCTGCCTGATGGTGGGTATCGGTGGCGGCGTACCAAGCAGAGCCGATCTACGCCTGGGTGACGTTGTTGTTGGAACAAGAGTGATGCAATGTGATCTCGGCAAAGTCATTGAAGACGGACGCCTGCTGCGAACAGCCGTACCTCGAATTCCTCACCCGTCACTCGGGACGGTTGTGTCTGCCCTACGTTCGAAGCACGAGATGAGTCCCAGTCGAGTCCCAACAATCCTGCAACAGAAGCTAGCTGGTCAAACCGCGTATAGTCACCCAAACGTGCCAGACCGCCTTTTCCACGCGACGTATAACCATGAGTCAGCAACCCATGGATGCGACAAATGCAATCAGTCAAAGCTCGAGAAACGGGTCAGCCGAACGGGGGACGAGATAAGGATTCATTACGGTGCAATAGCTTCGGGCAACCAGGTTATGAGAAACGGCACGACTCGGGATGACGTGGCTCGACAACTAGACGTTATATGCTTCGAAATGGAGACTGCTGGCCTTATTGATATTCTTCCTTGTCTCCCGATCCGAGGAATATGTGACTACTCAGACTCCCACAAAGGCAAAGAATGGCAGAGATATGCTGCAGCAACTGCAGCCGCATACGCCCGGGAACTTCTTGAGGAGCTACCTGTGACGGACGTACATGCAAGCAATAAGTGCCTCCATTATCCGAGTAAGTCTTTGCTGGCCATTGGTGAACTCTTATTCTGCTAACACGCATAAGTAGATTGTCATCCGTCAGATAACCGCCGGCAACATTTGTTGGATTCTCTCAGATTTGAGCAGATTGAATTTCGCAAAATGAACATCAAAAAACCCTTAACGAAGACATGTCAGTGGCTTCTTAGCCATCCCAGCTATAAAGACTGGCTCGATCCCGCCAGGTTGACGCACCATCATGGTTTTCTGTGGGTCAGTGGTAAGCCTGGTGCCGGCAAGTCAACAATGATGAAGTTCGCATATGAGCGCATGAGAAAGGCCCAATCCAAGAATACCGGCATAGCTTCCTTTTTCTTCAATGCAAGAGGAGAGCAATTAGAAAAGTCGATCGCCGGCATGTACCGATCATTGCTGCTTCAGCTTCTTGAGGGATATACAGATATCCAGACAGTCTTAGATGACCCAGAGCTCGTCCCCCATAGCCTGAAGGGCTGCCCTCCCTTAAACAGTCTCAAAGATCTCTTTTACAGCGCCGTCTCAAAACTCGGTCAACGTGAATTCACATGCTTCGTCGATGCTCTTGACGAATGTGACGAACAACAAGTCGTTGATATAGTCCAGTTTTTCGAAGACCTGACGGAGGAATATTCAGCTAGGGGTGTCCCGTTTCGGATATGTTTTTCTAGTCGACATTATCCCTATATCGTCATTCGACGGGGAATCCGGCTAACACTGGAGGACCAGCCTGGTCATACAATAGACTTGGAGACATACGCTGCCAATCGTCTTCGAATTGACGACCCATTACTCGCCGAAGAGTTGCGGACTAAGCTTCTTGATAAAGCTTCCGGCGTTTTTATGTGGTCGTTCTAGTAGTCGATATACTTAACAAAGAGTCTCGACGCGGTGGGATGTTTCTAAAAAGGAGACTCGCTGAGATACCAAGTGGTCTCAGCGAGTTGTTCAAGGACATTTTGAGACGTGACAGAGAAGATATGGAAGCCCTCCTGTTTTGTATTCTCTGGATTCTCTACGCCAAACGCCCATTACGGCCAAAAGAGTTTTACCATGCACTTTGGTGTGGCCTGTCACTGGACAGCATTGTTGATAGCAGACTTCCGGACGTCACCGTTCCCGATTTCAATGCGGACTTAAATCGGTTCGATAGATATGTCATTCACTCCTCCAAGGGACTGGCGGAGGTCACAAAATCTGAAACCGTGCAATTCATCCATGAGTCTGTCCGAGACTTCCTTATTAAGGACAAGGGCCTGCATGAATTATGGCCGGAGATCGGGTTTGACCGTGAGAGCCCCGGCCATGAGAAACTCAAGCAATGTTGCTGCCTCTATATCAACCAAATCTTGAGCGGCACATCGCTTAGCGAGCTGTCAGTACCAAGCCCGGACCTACAGAAGGAAACCTTGGACAAATTCCCCTTCCTGGAGTATACTGGTCAGTATGTCTTCTACCATGCCAACATTGCAGCGAAAGAGCATCCTCAGGACGGATTTTTGTCTTCATTCCCGCTTTCAGATTGGATTGGAATTCGCAATACTTTCGAAAACTACCCGATCCGCAGATATTCCCAGAACGCAAGCCTGATCTATATTCTCGCGGATAGTGGACATTCGGAGCTCGTCCGAGTAAGGCTCAGAGAAGAAGTACAAAGCTATTCTCCCCAGGAGAGATACAAGTACCCGTTATTTGCTGCTCTGGCGAGCGGTCATAAGGATACTGTTGCGGCTCTCCTGGGCCTACCTTCGTTCCTATACCGAGGGGTAGATATCACTGATGGTCTGGCGATTCGGAAAGAATTCAAAGAATGCAAGGGGCGAACACCTCTGTCTTGGGCTGCTCAAGAGGGGCGCGACTTCATCGTTCACCGGCTCCTTCAAGACGGCGTTTCCATTGATGAGATAGACCCGGCAGGCTGCACACCACTTTCGCGAGCATTGCAGAATAGCCATGAGACAGTGGCAAGGCTCCTTATCGAGAAAGGTGCTGAAGTCAATGCTAGCAGCGATAATGAATGCATACCGCTTTTATTAGCATTGGAGAATGGCCACGAGACAGTGGCAAGGCTCCTTATCGAGAAAGGTGCTGAAGTCAATGTTAGTAGCAGTTTTGGATGGACACCGCTATTATACGTGTCACGGAGTGGCCACGAGGCACTGGCAAGGCTCCTTATCGAAAAAGGTGCTGAAGTCAATGTTAGTAGCAGTTTTGGATGGACACCGCTAATATACGTGGCACGGAGTGGCCACGAGGCAGTAGCAAGGCTTCTTATCGAAAACGGGGCCGATATTAATGCCAGTGACAATGAAGGCAGGACAGCAATCCAACGGGCCTCAGCTGGAGGGCATGAGGCAGTGACAAGGCTTCTTATCGAAAACGGTGCCGATATTAATGCCAGAGACAATGCAGGCTGGACAGCACTCCAACGGGCCTCATCGGGAGGGCATGAGGCAGTAGCAAGGGTCCTTATCGAGAGAGGAGCTGAGGTCAATATAGCTGATATATGGGGGAATACACCGCTTTCATGGGCGTCACTGCATGGCCATGAGGTAGTGGCAAGGCTTCTTATCGAGAAAGGCGCTGAAGTCAATATTAGTAGCAGTTTTGGATGGACACCGCTGTTATACGCGTCACGGAACGGCTACGAGGCAGTGGCAAGGCTCCTTATCGAGAATGGAGCAGAGACTTGTGTCATGATAGATAGGGGGACCCCAAACTGATGCCTATTGTCGATAAATGCATGTGGATTTCCTTCTTCAAACAGAAGTAATTGAATCATGAAGCGGTACTGCTTGCTTCTCGAGATAAAGGATGCTTGTGTGTGAATCATCTTCCTTCCCTTCGCCAGGAGAAGTATGCCAAAGGGATGAAACAACTGCTTCAGATTAACCTTGTTCGTTTTCCCTCTTTCGAGGTCGAGTAGGCCTCTTTATTTTCTCCCATATTATCTCTTAATTGGGAGATATGTGCGTTTATCGCAGCTGACTATAGTGAGCCCTATCGAGGATATCAGTTGAGTGAAAGCTGGAGTCCATCATAAGGGGCGAGCAAAACTTCCCCGTCGTTTTAGTCGGCGGCCTAAATTAAGACGACAAGTTCAAATATGCCTGAAAATGTTTTTCTGACAATAGCCCCCTTAGCGTCGGTGAATTTGATTTATCCACTTTGTTGGGTTAACCCTGGATGCGTCAATCCGGATAGAGAGGCTGGCTATATATGCAACACGTGTGATAGAGGGATATATGAAACGAGGCTGCATGATCTTCAGATGGCCCGCGAATACTACGTTGTCCGCTCATTTAAGTTATTCTCCGAACTTCCGTTGCGGGGCAACAACCACGGTTCGACCGGAGGCTAGATTCTACTAACGTGGTGGGTTGGATTCCATCTTGACTAGAATTGCCCCATACCAATCACTTCCATTAGGCTATTGAAGGTAGCACAGTCCAAATACGTGCCTATACGAACATGCAGACATCATCAGACTCAAACCCATCTCAACTTTCCCATCTGATCATCGTGTGCTGTCACGCGATATATATCGGTGGACCGACCCACGGGGCTCGCGAGGAAGAATGGTCAGAAAAGCAGTCTACCAGACGGGGTATCCTGCTTGTCCAAGCTAACATTCTTGTACAGGCTAGTAGAGCCATTTCAGAAGGGAGAAACCCCCACCTTCACGAGCCATGTCAAGGCTGGACTCAAAACTCTAGCAAGTGGTCCGTCCAGCCTATTAGTATTCTCAGGGTAAGGCGATCACTCCCCATCTGACGGCCAAAGACTGACGCCTACAGAGGCGCAACAAAACGAGCAGACACCAGTCTAACAGAAGGACAATCGTATCTTGTATGGAAGCCAATTTGCCAGGCCAGGATTGCTAGACGCTAATCTATTGAATAGAATCTGGCCAAAGAGAACGATTACTTCTCTCATGCCTCGAATATTAACACCCACCAGATCATGGCCGAAACGCACGCCACGGACTCGTATCAAAACGTGCTCTTCTCACTTCTCTTGTTTAGAATGCGTACAGGCTCGTACCCGAGTCGAGTCACCGTCGTGACGCATGAGTTCAAGAGGAAACGATTTATGGAATGCCACTTCCCCGCTGTTGGGCTTGTACCGCTCTCCCCCGATGGACAGCAACAAGACTACTCTGCTCGGGTGAATCTTATCGGGATTAACCCGCCCGAAGAAGTGACTCCAGCGCAGTCCCTCATCACAGGCGAAGAGCAACGCGGAATTGGCCTCTGGAGGAAGGACCTCTACGGAGTCCAGCCCGACTTGGCCGGGAAAAGGGCTAAGCGAGGGTGGACTGCAGGAATGGAGGAGGGGGTATTTGTGAACGTCGGTCTCGAAGACGCAGTTGAGGAACTGGTCAGGTGGAATGGTGGGAAGGACGGAAATGAATGGTTCCCCAAGCTAGACCAGCTGCCGTGGTATACGTCCCGATCATAACATTATGATAATGCATCCTCATTAGTCGTTATATATGAGACCATCCAATGTACACAAAGTACGTGGTACCGAAACCCGCAAATGCAAAGACCGACCGACCCTCTTATCCCGAACGCCACGCGTAAACACCCCAAGCCACGTGTATGCCTCCGCGTTCAATCCGCAAGCCGGTAGCTGACCAGCGTTTCCACGCGGTGGTTGTTGGTGCTGAAACTCCGGAGCTGCACTTTCTCGGCGTTCTTGATCTCCTTAGCGTCGCTGTCGCCCCATTCCACGGGGACTTCGGAGTCGGCGTCGGCGTACACCAGGACGTTGAATGTGCAGTCGCCGTCAAGGACGGGCAGGAAGGTCACGGAAGCGGTGATCTGTCGGAAGATGGCTTGAATTTCGTCTTGGATTTCCTTTTCGGTCTTTTCAACCGTAGGCTCGGCATCTCTGTAGAAGACGGTGTTATAAGCAGAGATTTGCTAGGAGTAAATGTGGAAAAGGACATACGTTGGCCCAGCATTTTCCTTGTCACCAGACGACCGCGAAGACTTGCTCTTGCTGTGCTTTCCGAAGATCTGAACGTCGAACTGCCACCGTTCGACGTGTTCTCCAGTCTCCTTGCTTGTAATGACGACGACGAGCTTGGAAATCTTTCCTCCCACCATCCATTTATTCAATTGGGACATGATCTTTTTGATGTAAGCCTTGACCTGGTCGTCGGCGGTGACTGAATCGGTTAGCGGGGGTTGGACGGAGGCGGACGAAGGAAGAGACGAACCCAGCATGTTGAGCCCATATTTCTTGACACTGTAAGGAGATTAGTGAGAACAAAGGGTTTCGAGGAGACAAGAGAGTACTCACGTAGTAAAGTCTTCCGGGGGATAGACACCACGTTGGAAGCTAGTTCGCCGACGGCATAAGACAAGCACTCCCATGACAAAGAAGCACACTTACAGAATGGAGTTGATAGAGTATTCAAACTGAGAATTGTTAGTATGCGTCCATGTGGAACGTCTTGCTGAAGAATACTCACGAATTCTGCCACCAGCTTCGCCGATCCTATCTCCGGGTGAGCTCCTGCACCACTGCGCCCAGTTTGGCGGCTTACCTTTCAAGGACAGCTTGTGGACCTTGGATTTGTCTTTCGATGCGGTAGACATTGTGTCGCTGACGTTGGTCGGTGTTTCTTCCTGTCGGAGAGCCTTCTGGGGAGTTTCAGATGGAAGTCGGGAAAAAGACAGCGAGGATTGTTTACGCCGATAGTCGCCCGAGCAATAGCTACTCGATTCGGTAAGGTGTGTGCATCACTGACTCAGCGGTTTATGCAGATGCACAAGTATCTGACTAAGTCTATACACATCAACATCAGCCTGCAGCGCCATTTCTACGAATACTATGTATTACTTTCTCTGCCTACAAAATTATTGTGTTCAAGACAATTAATATATTAGGTCTACCTGACTTCAATTTCCCATTGCTGTTCGTGAACAGGACTCCAGGCCTCAAATCATCTCCGCTCGGCCCGCGAACTCTCCGCCGAAGGAACATCCCCAGATCACCAATTTTTACCAGCCTCGACCTTGCGCTCGACTCCCCGACAATCCCCTCCCATGCAACTACAGACCTCCCAATGCGAGGATGCCTGCAGTTAGCCAGATGGCTGAGCGCAGCGCCAACCCGCCCTGCTGCTAGCCATTGGCCCGGCCTTTGCGCCGCTCCGCGGTTTTTCTCCCATTCAGCGATTCTCCGAGCCTCCGCAAGGACAGCCCGCGCGGCGGCGAGCAAACCTCCCTCCGACCTTGAATCGCGAATCGCGGCGATCCCAATCGAGCGGTACCGGAATTTCTGCATCGTCGCGCACGTCGACCATGGCAAAAGCACCCTCTCTGACCGACTGCTGGAACTGACGGGGACGATTGAGCCGGGGACAAACAAGCAGGTTCTGGACAAACTCGATGTGGAGCGTGAACGGGGCATCACCGTCAAGGCGCAGACCTGTACGATGATCTACAATCACAACGGCGAGGACTATCTGCTGCATCTGGTCGATACCCCGGGACATGTGGATTTCCGTGCGGAAGTGTCGCGCAGTTACGCCAGCTGCGGCGGTGCGTTGCTTCTTGTTGATGCGAGCCAGGGTGTCCAGGCGCAGACCGTGGCGAACTTCTACCTGGCCTTTGCGCAGGGCCTGGAGCTTATCCCTGTCATTAACAAGGTGGATTTGCCGTCGGCGGAGCCCGAGCGCGCCCTCGAGCAGATGAAACAGTCTTTCGAGCTTGACACGGAAAATGCCGTCATGGTTTCTGCGAAGTCGGGTCTTAATGTGGAGAAACTTCTTCCTACGGTGGTGGATAAGATTCCAGCGTATGTTGGCTGACCTGTTTCCTGTATCACCTCGTAGGTGGACGGACGGACTGACTGATTGACTTCAACAGACCAATTGGCGACTGCAAAAAACCCCTGCGAATGCTCCTTGTCGACTCATGGTACGACTCCTACAAAGGCGTGATATGCTTGGTCCGCGTATTCGACGGCGAAATCCGCGCGGGGGACCAATTGGTGTCGTTCGCCACGGGCATCAAGTACTACGTGGGCGAGGTCGGCATCATGTATCCCAACGAGACTCCTCAGACGGTCATTCGTGCGGGACAAGTCGGATACATCTTCTTCAACCCGGGTATGAAGCGCAGTAAGGAAGCCAAGATTGGGGACACCTACACGAAAGTCGGCTCCGAGAAAGCTGTTGAGCCGCTTCCGGGCTTCGAAGAACCGAAGGCGATGGTCTTTGTGGCGGCGTATCCCGTGGACGCCGACCATTTCGAGCATCTCGAAGACAGCATCAACCAGCTTATGCTGAACGACCGGAGCATCACGGTGCAGAAGGAGTCTTCCGAGGCTCTGGGCGCGGGCTTCCGGCTCGGATTTCTGGGAACGCTGCATTGCTCCGTATTCGAGGACCGTCTGCGCCAGGAGCACGGCGCCAGCATTATCATCACTCCGCCTTCAGTGCCCGTTAAGGTTCTGTGGAAAGACGGGCGGGAGGAGATCGTCACCAGCCCTGCAAAGTTCCCAGATGAAGATGAGCTGCGGTCCAAAGTCGCGGAGATCAAAGAACCCTACGTGCTGGCTACCTTGACGTTCCCGGATGAATACCTCGGAAAAGTCATTGAACTGTGCGAGTCCAACCGTGGTGTCCAGCAGAGCCTCGAGTACTTCACGTCGACGCAGGTCATCCTCAAATACGAACTGCCTATGGCTCAGCTCGTGGACGATTTCTTCGGAAAACTGAAGGGATCGACGAAGGGATACGCGTCTTTGGACTATGAGGAATCCGCCTGGCAGACGAGCAACATTGTGAAGCTGCAGCTCCTCGTCAACAAAGCTCCTGTGGACGCTGTGGCGAGAATTGTACACTATAGTCAAATTGAGAGACTTGGCAGGAAATGGGTGACCAAGTTCAAGGAACATGTTGATCGGCAGCTCTTCGAGGTCGTGATCCAAGCCGCTGTCGGACGGAAGGTCATTGCGCGTGAAACAGTCAAACCGTACCGCAAAGACGTCCTCGCCAAACTCCATGCCAGTGATGTCAGTCGACGGAGAAAACTGTTGGAGAAGCAGAAGGAGGGACGGAAGAGACTGAGAGCCGTCGGCAATGTTGTGATAGAACATAAGGCGTTCCAGGCTTTCTTGTCCAAGTGAGAGGGATATGTTCATACTATTTTTTCTTGTATATTATGCTACACGACATCGCTTATGTATTATATATGGCTATCCTAGACCCCAAAGTGCATGTTGTTTTATAGACTATGCGGACTATATCAAAAAGTCAAACCTCACGTTCATTGCAACTAATCATTGCTGGGCAAGTTATCAACAGTCTTTCTCATTGGACACCCGCGAATACAATTCTTTAATGATGGAACTTTCGAGTTCGTCGAGGAAACTATCCTGCAGTTGTAGTGATCCCGTCTCGCGCCCCGATAGCTCTCCGATCTTTTGTTTGATCCATCGCCGAGCCTTCGCTACTTGAAGCTCCCAGAGAGCTTTCGAACCGGCATGCCGATCTGTTATGGAAATAACAGCAAGGATATTGAGGTGGAGCGAGGAGAGACCGGCGTCTTTGTCCCGGATAGATGGCGTATTGTGAAAGATAGAGTCTAAGAACTGCCCCAGCACGGTAGCTTGACATTCTTTCAACAGACTTTCCTCCAAGCCTGTGCCGCGGAGACGGAACTCGCCGTCAGCTGCCTGTGTATGGAGTACGTTGTCCAGCGAGAATTCGGGTACAGTGTTATCTCTCCCTCTCTGAAGGGCGTCAACATCTGCGGTATCTCCCTTGTAGACCGGCGGTGCAGGAGGTGGTGCCTCCCAATAGATTCGGTTCTCTTCCTGTTCGTCCGTCTGCTCTTCGTAAGAAAGTTCAGGACTCTCTCTATTATCTCTTCTACCATTCTTTGGTGGTGACTGATATGGCAATGGCGCGATGTTTGGTGTCATACCGCTAACCTCCTGAAGACGAGCGTCCTTCCTCAGACGCCTTGAATGCATCGTGAATTGGTTCGACATCATCGGTGCTTGCTTACTGTGAGATTGAGGGGCCATCCTAAATCGAGTCCTCGTATCATGAGTATTTTCCCGATAGTTGCCAAATTGAGCCATAACCGTCCCTCCGGACACTTGTCTTCGAAGGTGGGCTTTCGTGAGTTGGGAGTGTTCAACAGTGGCCGGCTTGCGGACGGATACTTCGTGCTGTCGGGCCGTAGTGCTATCAACCGCTACATAGCTTGTCCATTTCCCGATAATAGACCACTTAGTTCCGAGGTTTTGGGCCTCTTCTTTGAGAAACTTCTCGAAGATAGCTGGATTGGCGGAAGCAAGAGTTGGGTTGAGTGCGTGTAGCCAACTTTGACCAATCTCATAGTCGTTCATCAATACCTTTGCGGCAAGATGGTGAATAGCAGTCGCATCAGTTGCTTTCTCCAGTGGTAACTGTGCTGTGAGCTTCTCTCCTTTGTCAGTGGTTGCGGAAATAGTGACAGTTGCGGGGAGTGCGGCCATTCCACCATCCACCATGTAGTACACGGAGAAGTGCGCGAAGGTACTCATCACCGGAATATGATAAGGTGCCTGGAGATGAAGTGAACGCTGCACATTACATCCAGAGAATTGCTGCGCATATGCTTTGTTGGAAAGCCGTTGGCCTAAGTTAATTGTACATTGAAGGCGAGACGGTGTTAATGCAGCCTTTAGTATTTGGATCACCCTTTCCTGCCACGATCCGGTGGAGGATTCGGGAACCACCTCAGCATATCCCCCTCCTTGTTCTCCAATACCTTGGACCAATCTGTCACCTTTACTTCGCCTTGAGGGACATTCTCCTTGCCGATGATACAGCGAAAGGATGTGACGACCGCACCGTCGTAAACTGGAAAGACATAGTTTGCGTTCTGCACGGCGTTGGGTGAAGGATTGCTGAATTCTTGCGTCACATTGGTGGTGCATGACCGGCCAGACACATCTACATTCACTGAAAGGCTTAAAAGTGGCAGTGGACATGGGGATGTATTGTCTTGGATTTGGGGAGACCGTGACGCATGCGTGGAACTGGGCGCAGGACGTTTGCTTTCGGATCCTTGTGTTGAAGTACTGGGTTGGCATGGGTGATGCCCTTGGAACCCCGATCTCCATCATGATGGAAATATAGTCCGGATTGAAGCTGATTGATGGCATCCATAGTGACAAGTCATGCAGTAGGACAGGGCGCGGAGAGGGAGAAGAAACGTGTCAGAGAGGGCTCTAGTGGCTTACAGCATTTGACCAGAGATTTCTGATGTTTTCTTACACGTTTAGCACGGCCCAAGGTCCGTGGCTTGTCCTTCTAGCCTCGCACTGATAAATGGCCTCGGTACAGTCTTGTCGCCGCACCAACCATGAAAAGAGGCAAGCAACGTCTTTGATGTATCACCCCTGCACAGAATTTTCAATATCGCCAACCGAAAACACTACCGTGGCGTTCCAGATCTCGATTGGGAATGTGTTCATGCTATCAAAGATGGCCTGGAGTATCGCGCAGGCTTTTATCTCGGGCAGAAAGTCGCCCCCACCTCGAGAGGCTCAAGAAATAAAGAATCAACCGCATTCTCTCCCTCACGCATCGAACTCTTTAGGATCTTTGTCTTCATTATAGTGGGTGATCCTAAGCATGGATCATGTAGTGGAAGACGTCCATGAGATACTTGGAGACATCTACGCCTGATTCACTAGAAACTTGGAAGGTCAGACGGTCAGCTTCTATGTTTACTCAGATACACATAAGGCACAGCATGCGGCATGATTTTCTCACTATACTCTCAGCATCCGCAGACGTATGAGGCTGTATTATTGTGCGACAGTGCGTGCTTCTATCCCAAATGGCCCGAGAGCCCGGATGAGCTAGGATTCAAATGTAACCGTCATTTCCTACAAACCAGCTATCGCCAGACACGACGAACAATTACGGCAGTACTGAGGTATGACTCTCCCGAGCGTAGTTCAAATAGATTTCTAACTCTTGTCAGTATCTCCTACGAGTTTGATTGTTCGCTTGTTGGATTGAATTTACATCAATGCATGAGCACAGAGCAGCTGTTCACAAAGGGGTAGAGGAGACATCTGTGTTGCCTCTTATCGACGAACATGAATATAGTGAATAGAGGGATACATGGGTTCATATAAAGCACCTGGCAAGTACGTACCTAAAATGGAAATGAGGATATAGAACGGTTGCTTAATTCTGATTGGCTCGTTCCATATCCCTGTCGCATATGGTGATTTTTATTGGCTACGGTGACACAATGACTTACATAATCTGCGCGAACCGCTGATTGGTGGGAGCTCCAGTGAGCTGCCGGGGAAAATTAAAGAAAATCGAAAAGTTCTCGTCGCCGACCCCGCCGCCCGCGCTCTGCTGCAGTTTTCTCCTTCGCCTCATCCCCTCTTCTTCGCCGCAGACTCTTTGATTGACACACGCTGCGACGTTCAAAGGGATCTATATCCTGTGCGTGTGGTTCGAGGTCTCCTACTCTCACTCTGCGCGCGCTCCAGCGCACCCAATCCCTCTCTGAGTCATTTGTCGCCTTGCCATGCGCAACTCTTGATCGACGGCGATGCAGCCTCCAGAAGGTGTGCAGGTCGACCTGGGCAAGGCCCAGGTCATTGACCGTGTCCCTAAAGTGATTTCCGAGCTCAAATTCGGTGTCTTGTACGGACTCCCTGATTCCTCTTCCCCGAAAACTTCGTGGGGCGTGTGTCGCTAACTCCGAGGCTGTTGGTCGTACTAGGTCCCACGACGACATCGTCAGCCAGGGTGTGGTGGAAGTGTCCGATCGGAAGTTTTTTGACCTTGATCATGATCGAGCCGTCGTCGCCCACGGTCCTCTCGATGCGCGCATGGGTATTTCGAACAAATCGGCAACATGTCAGACTTGCGGTCTCGATCTCAAGGCTTGCAACGGCCATTTCGGCCATGTGAGACTGGTTTTGCCTGCCTTCCACGTCGGTTACTTCAAGCGAGTTATCACGATTCTCCAGGAAATTTGCAAGGAGTGCTCCCGTATTTTGCTCCCCGAAGGCGAACGCCGCTCCTATCTTCGTGAAATGCGACGCCCCGGACTGGACAACCTTCGACGCCTGCAGATTGCGAAACGAGTTCACGAACGGTGTAAGAAGACAAAAAGCTGCGAGGCCTGTGGAACTATCAACGGTGTGGTGAAAAAGGCCGGAACCAGCGCGCTCAAAATCACCCATGATAAGTTCCGTGCCTACAACATTTCGACATCGACCAAGAAGGTCATGCCGCCCGGCAAGGGCGTTTTCGATGACTCGCTTATGGAGGCCAGACGGCACAACCCGGAGGTTGAGAAGCATCATAAGAAGGCTCAGGATGACTTGAACGCCCTTCGCGTTTTAAACCTCTTCAAGAGAATTTCGGATACCGATTGCGAGTTGTTGGGATTGAACCCACGGGAGGCTAGGCCTGAAATGTTCCTCTGGCAGTTCATCCCCGCTCCTCCAGTCTGCATTCGTCCTTCTGTCGGCCAGGATGCCGCATCTACGGAAGATGATCTGACCGCGAAATTGGGTGACATCGTTCAGAGTAACATCAACCTCAAGAATTCCCTGTTGAAGGGAGCACCGGTTCATACCATCATGGAATGCTGGGACTATATGCAGCTGCAGATTGCAGTGTACATCAACAGTGACGTCCCGGGTCTGAACAAGGCGGATCTAGGAAAGCCGATTCGAGGTTTTGTGCAACGACTGAAGGGTAAACAGGGTCGGTTCCGTGGTAACCTGTCTGGAAAGCGTGTTGACTTCTCTGGTCGTACTGTCATTTCCCCCGACCCGAATTTGCGAGTCGATGAAGTCGCTGTCCCCGAGCTGGTCGCAAAGAATATGACGTACCCGGAAGTTGTCACACGATACAACAAGGAAAAGCTTCAGCAAAGAGTCAGGAACGGAACCAAAAAGTGGCCAGGAGCAAACTACCTCATGAAAAAGGGGGCCGATTACAAGACCTTCTTGAAGTATGGTAACCTGAACATGATTGCCGATCAAATTCAGGAGGGAGATGTTGTCGAGCGTCATATTGAAGATGGCGACATCGTGCTCTTTAACAGACAGCCATCTCTGCACAAACTTAGTATCCTTTCTCACTTTGCTAAAGTCCGACCTCACCGGACTTTCCGGTTGAACGAGTGTGTGTGCAATCCGTACAACGCAGACTTTGACGGAGACGAGATGAACCTGCACGTTCCACAGACTGAAGAAGCCAGAGCTGAGGCTATGGAACTGATGGGCGTGAAGAACAACTTGGCCACTCCGAAGAACGGTGAACCCATCATTTCGGCCATTCAGGATTTCATCAGTGCTGCGTACATTCTTAGCAGCAAGGATAATTTCTTCGATCGGCGTTCCTTCACGCAGCTGTGTCTCTATATGCTCGGCCCAGAGACGCGGTTCGACCTTCCTCCTCCTGCTGTGCTCAAGCCACAGATGTTGTGGACTGGCAAGCAGGTGTTCAACATCCTTATGCGTCCCAACAAGGATGACCCTGTGCTGGTGAACCTCGACGCTGCTTGCAGAGAATTCAAACAGCCCAAGGATGGGCGTCCGAAAGACTTGGATCCCAAGGATGGCTGGCTGGTCATCCGTAACTCCGAAATGATGTGCGGTGTTATGGACAAGTCCACCATTGGATCTGGAAAGAAGGATAATGTGTTTTACATTATGCTGAGAGATTACGGTCCTGCAGCTGCTGCAGAGGGTATGAACCGTCTGTCGAGGCTCTCGGCCCGCTGGTTCACAAACATGGGCTTCTCCATCGGTATCACGGATGTCTACCCCAGTCAAAAACTTCTACAGTCGAAGCACGACCTGGTCGAGACGGCTTACGCGCAGTGTGATGAAGTTATTTCCAAGTACAAGGCCGGAACACTGGAGAAGTATCCTGGTTGTGACGAATTGCAGACCATGGAAAATCAGCTCTCTGGTATCCTCAGTAAGGTCCGTCAGCAGGCTGGTGACGAGTGTATCGCCCAGCTGAGCAAGTACAACTCGCCCCTGATCATGGCTACATCCGGTTCCAAGGGTTCCAGTATCAACGTGTCCCAGATGGTGGCCCTGGTCGGTCAGCAAATTATTGGTGGACAGCGTGTGCAGGATGGCTTCCAAGATCGTACCCTGCCTCATTTCCCGAAGAATGCTCGTCAGCCACCCTCGAAAGGTTTCGTCCGCAACAGTTTCTTCTCCGGACTTGAGCCTACGGAGTTCATCTTCCACGCCATGTCTGGTCGTGAAGGTCTGGTCGATACGGCTGTTAAAACAGCCGAAACTGGTTACATGTCCCGTCGTCTGATGAAGTCTCTCGAAGATTTGTCGTCTAAATACGATGACACCGTTCGAAACTCCTCTGGCAGTATTGTCCAGTTCCAGTATGGAGATGATAAGCTGGATCCCGTCGATATGGAGGGTAAGGCTAAGCCCGTCCACTTCGACCGTACTTTCATTCACTCTGAAACGACCACGTACGACAACGATGAACGGAGTTTGCTCCCGCACGAGATTATGGAGGTTTGCGAGGAGATGCTTTCCAAAGAACGTGCGAAGTTGGTTCGCAAGGACCTCATGGGTAATGAGCTCGGCTACATGGACCGCAGCGACCACGGTATCGACCAGTATGAGAGTGCTCGCGATTTCCTGGAGTCGATTCAACAATACGTGCAAACCAAGGCTGACAGGTTGATATCGCGTGGTGGTGACATTGACCCCAATGACGAGCGAAGCCAGAAGGGCTTGAACCACACTGGCAAGCTGACCGAGACAACCCTGCGGACCTTTATCAACGCCTGCCTGATGAAATACAAGAAGGCCCAGGTTGAACCTGGCCATGCCGTTGGTGCCGTCGGTGCCCAGTCCATCGGTGAACCTGGTACTCAGATGACCTTGAAGACTTTCCATTTTGCTGGTGTCGCTGGTATGAGTATTACTCAGGGTGTGCCCCGTATTAAGGAAATTATCAACGCCTCCAAGGAGATCAGTACTCCTGTCGTTGCCTGTGAGCTTGTCACCAAGGATAACATTATCGCCGCACGTATCGTCAAGGGTCGGATTGAGAAGACGTACTTGAGGGATATTATCCATTATGTCCGCGAGACATGGACCGGAAAGGAGGCCTTCATCACGGTCAAGATCAACTGGAAGACGATCCAGGACCTGGCGCTCGAATTGAAGATCAACAACATCCTGGCCGCTATCAAGAATCACAAGCGCTTTAAAGCCGATGATCTCAAGTTCCGGCACTCGCGGTCCCACATCCATATCTACATGGACCTCGACCCGTCCAGCAAGGCTTCGCTGTCGAAGACGGAGATTGCGGCCACCAGCCCCGACCCGTTCCTTCGGTTGAAGCATCTGAAGCGTATGCTTCCTGACATCCAGGTCCTTGGTCATCCCCAGGCCTACCGTGCCATCATCCGAACGGACGAAACGTCCACCACCAACACCCTTCTCGTGGAAGGATACGGTCTGCGGGAATGTATGACAACGCTGGGTGTCGACGGTCTTCATACCTCTACCAACAACGTGATGGAAATGCGCGAGGTCTTGGGTATCGAAGCAGCCCGTGTTACCATCGTCCAGGAAATCAGCGAAGTCATGAAGGACATGGACATTGATCCTCGTCACATGCAACTCCTGGCTGACGTGATGACCTACAAGGGCGAAGTGCTGGGTATCACGCGGTTTGGTCTGGCCAAGATGCGTGATTCGGTTCTGCAGCTTGCGTCCTTCGAAAAGACGGCCGATCACCTGTTCGACGCCGGTGGTGCTGGTCGTTCCGATATGATCGAGGGAGTGTCTGAATGTATCATTATGGGTAAGACGGTGTCCCTCGGTACGGGTGCGATGGAAGTGGTGCGCAAGATGAACTTCTTCGAAGGCCAAATGGGCGCTCGGAAGACCACTTTTGAAGACGCGTGGAGTGAGCTTTGCGAGGCTCCTGTGGACGCGAAAAGATTTCGGAAGAGGGCACGCGCTTAGTACTCCTGTCGGGGGATTTTGTCATTTGAAATCAAAAGCATTTGAAGGCGTTGGATTCATCTGTCGGTCTTTGTCTTGATGTGCATCTACTGGTCTTGCAGTTAGCGATACCGTTGAATGCGGATGGCGTGGCTGTCCTTGTATTCTTATATTGTCCGATGAATTAAATAATGATATGTTCTGAGATCTGTTGGCGGCAAAAGTGCTAAATACAACCCTTACTCCCCCTTTCTTGTCGGAAAATCCTCATATCTCTTGAGTGCATCGACGAACTTCAACCGCATGGATCCACATGGCTCGAGGACTTCTCGTAAGACTGGAAGCCACCAATCTTCGATGCAGTCGTGGATAGCCATGGCGACTGCATATTCCATATACTCCGGGAAGAACCCACTGTACTCCCAGTCCACAATTCCAGTGATTTGACCATCATGTACCATAATATTCCGGGCTGCCAGATCGCCATGGGTCAAAACGAATCTGGATGACTTCCTTCTCATGGCAGGCAAGCACGGTCTCCAGAATTCGCGAACAAATACGTTCTCTATCCGGCTCAGACACCACTTGTCAAATTCCTTTTCTGACTGAAAAGGTCCCATTGACTCCTTTCCTGTTCTTTGGAAGAAATTATGGGTCTTCTGCTGGTGAATTCGGCCGATATACGGCTGGGTGCACTTGCGAAACTTTTCCAACTGAATGAGCAACGTAAGCACATGATCATGCGTTGCTGAAGACGGGCAATCAATGGTAAGGGAAATATGACACAGAAAATCGCAACTTACCTCCTTTCGTAACTGCAGCTTGATACCCTCCTGCGTTGAACTCTCCATCGTATGCCATACTTGGTCCAGCGGCTCACCACGAACCCGATCTGACACAGTGACAATCATTCTGGGCGCCACGTCATAACATCCCAGTACCTGAGGGGCGCGTATTCCATTCTCTGAGGCATACTGCATCATCTGCGCCTCGGAGCGCTTGAAGGCGTACTTGGGCTTGACCTTCACCGCGACTAGCCGTCCGTTTGTTGATCGGGATTCGAGCACACGATTCCCATAGAAGTTGTAGAGCTCATGGCCTTGAATAATATCCCAGTACTCTTTAGCTTTCCGGTCCCATTCCGCCAGGAAGGTCGCGTTATCAACTTCATCTGCAGGCGCAGGCTCCATGGTCGAGTTGGATGGCAGACTTCGCTGTTGGCAGAGGAGCGCGCGACACAACTCCCTAGTCTATGAAGCCGGCGTTGATCATAGACGTCTGGCCAGGGAGAAAACACGCGATCAAGATTGATTCGTGGATATTAATGGATCCCTTGGCGTGGGTGTAGAGAGTGGCTGGCGCCAACATCCTTGTGTTTTCCAGCCCCCTGAATCGAAGGCGTCGGGATAGATGTTCTCCGAAAGCTGATGCCAAGACAAATGCCCGTTTAGGATATGTTCGAGACACCAACAACACTACGGAGTACTACTACCCCGTCCGTCGGTGATTTGGCGTCACTACCTATCTCTACAACAGAGATCTTTGTCCGGTAGCAGGCCATTGGCCTTGGTTCTTCCCTCACTATGTTGTGCGCTTCATGAAACCCTGAGAGACAATCACCTAGGCGCCGTTGCATCGTTCACAGCTAGACATTGGCCAGAGTTAAATTGGAGTAGACATGAGAGACCCTACTACTCCAACCTCACCTCTTCAAGCGCCTATTTGAGCCCACGTCTATGGAGGCATCTATCAGTGCTAGCCAGTCATTCATTGACAATCGACTACAACCTGAGACCTCCCCAAGCGCCCTCTGGCCCTCTGGAAATGCGATATGCACGGGAAAAGCGAAGTGTCCAGGCATCGTCTCCCAGCAGCACTATATATACCTATACCAATGCGAGTCCTAGTTCTCGTTCGTGGAAAACTCATCATCTATTCCTATAACTTTACTACAACACTCGGCGTCTTTTTCTGTCAACCTTCATAGCAACTCACATTACTACTACCGAACTTCAATTATCTGGTATGTTCATCTATCAACATCTGGTAGACGCGATGCTCATTCACCTAGCTTCGTTCTCTTCACGACATGTCTCGGCCTCCCAGCACCAATAGTTCGACTACCATCATGCTAGACACCAATCGTAGGGTCCCGCTGTCGATAGTTGCTTGGGGGCGCTCGCATATTGCCCACTGGGCAATTTTTGTGCCATTGGAACAAGGCGAGCCAATGGGGACCGTTGTCCACATTGGTGTACCGGCCAAATCGGGGAGATTCCCGCCGTCCACGGCTACGCCGACCTATCGCAAGATTTACGACTATAATATGACACACAGTGGAGCTCGGAGGTGCTTTGTTATCCGGAATGCTACGGCCACCTTGTCACAGGTAGATATGGTCGGACGGGAGGTTGCCGAGAGGTACAGACAAGAGGGCTACAATATCGCCATCCGAAACTGCCAAAACTTTGCCTATCATGTTCTGGCGCGGCTGAACCAACTTTATCCCTCGAATGTACCCCCGGAAGCTTTGACTGCTGTCCAGCGGCTGGGGACTGCGTCCATCTACCTTGGCAACCGTTTTGACGCGCAACCGGTGGCTCAGCCGCCGTCTACTTCGAGTCGATCTGTCCGGCAACGACCTAGGGACTTTGTGATTGATTAGAGCATAGCTCTTGCACCCGCCGGTGAACCTATTGGATGGTTGCTAGGAAGTTTTGTTGACGGTGGCACGGTGTATCTATTGATCTTGATTGTTACGTAGCTCCTTCTTACCACAGTTGTCGATATGTCTGTTTCTGCGTCATGTTCAGTATAGCTCCTGGTTGCGGTTCACATGTCGCGTTTGTTATATATGCTGAAATGAAACTGTATAAAACGTGCCACAACATTAATGTAGTCCCTTAAAGTTAGGTGCATCACTATTCCCAGATACTCCGTACCTGAATGGATGATAACGGCGGGATCAACGACCCACCCCGCCTGCGATGATCTCATACCTCAGCAAAGACCAGACAGACCATCTTCAATCCTTTTCTTCACCACATCCCACTTCTTGAACATAGCATATCGCGTACATACGACCGCAGCAACGCAATGGCCGCACTCCAGAGCCTCCGCTCCACCTACCGCATGAACTCGGGCCACGAGATCCCCGTCCTCGGATATGGCGTAAGTCCTCCCTACGCGACTCGATTATCACCCCACTGACGAGAACGACAGGTATATATGATGTGGGTTGGAACACCGTTCCCTTCAGACCTGCTACTGACCGTACCAGTCCGGCGTCCAAAACCGAAGCAGCCGCCAAAGAAGCCCTGAAGATCGGCTATCGCCATGTAAGCCATCAGTAACTACTGCAGTCGACGAAACATCCGACTAATTCCCCAGGTCGACTCGGCAATCATGTACCGCAACGAAAAGGCCTGCGGACGCGCGATCAACAACTCAGGCCTGGACCGTCCGGAGATCTTCTTCACGACCAAGATCCCGCCCGGATCGATGGGCTACGAGCGCACCGCGCGCGCCATCGATACCAGCCTAAAACAGGCGGAACAGGATTACTTTGATCTGTACCCTCTCCTCCCCTCAACCAATGTCCAAGAACAATACTAACCTCCGCAGAATCCTAATCCACGCCCCCTACGGCGGCAAACAAGCCCGTCTAGGCTCCTGGCGCGCGCTGGTAGAAGCCCAAAAAGCGGGCAAAACCAAGTCCATCGGGGTATCCAACTACGGCATCCACCACCTCGAAGAGCTGGAGCAGTACATCAAAGAAACCGGGAGCAGCCCGATCGATGTGGGACAGTACGAGCTGCACCCGTGGCTGGACCACTCGGATATCGTGGAGTGGCTGCAGAAGCGGAATATCGTGGTGGAGGCATACTCGCCGCTGGCGCATGGGACGCGCATGGGTGAGGCGCTGCTTGCGTCGCTGGCGAAGAAGTATAACAAGTCTCCGGCGCAGATTATGATTCGGTGGGGGTTGCAGAAGGTAGTCTTTCCTTTTTTACGTTTCTTTTTATCTCGGTCTGTTGGATGGTGCTAATCTTGTCGGTTTGTAGGGATTTGTTCCGCTGCCGAAATCTGTCACGCCTAGTAGAATCAAGGAGAACTCGGAGGTGTTTGATTTTGAGCTGTCGGAGGAGGATATGAAGGTGCTGCATACGGGGGAATATGAACCGACAGATTGGGATCCCACGGTTGACTATGATTGAGCATTGGAGAAGGTGGACATTGACGAACAATGTTGAATAATGGTAAAATATGTAGAGTTGAATTGGCAAAGAAGTGAAAATATAAGTGCACCTCATAGTTGATGACTGTTGGACAACTGGTGACGGTACCCCGCGGGCTGCTTAGCAATTCGCCTCGATTTATCATCTCCGCCTTCAGGAATTCTCCATGACAATCGACACTCCTCACCACCAACGGGGTTGCACCCAGGCCACCAGAACATTCTCATCTGTCTCAGATCAACCGCCACCATGAAGCTCATCCTCTCCACCTCGTAAGTGACCTCCTGCGATCTCTACCCGTGCGCGACAGCGACGGCGACAGCGACACCACTCGCCATACCACCAACCGCCAACCACGGACTGACGCATACAGGAATATCATGACCGCCGGCGGATCCTCCGTCATCCGACACCCGACGACGGCCAAATCGAACGTCGAACTGATCCACGCGCTGCGGTCGAACTTCCAAGCGTCGCAGCATTTATCGTCGTCGGAGGCGGGGAGCGGGGCAATGTATCCGGCCTGGACACGCATGGAAGACGGGGCGCTCTACATCCCCGCGATCGACTTTTCGCAGCCCGGGCTGGCGGAGGAGCGCGCCCAGTACGACATTACAGTGAAACTATTCTATCTGCCCGGGATCCCGGCGTCGCGGCGCTGCGCGCACACCCGGGAGGCGATCGATCTCGTCCTGAAGGAACTACACGCGGACTCGATCGACCTGCTCATCGTGTCGTTCCCGGGCATCCTGTTCGACGCCGAGGACGACAGCGAGGAGGAGGTGTCGTCGGAGAACGGCAGCGAGGAGCCGGACGATTTCGACAGTATCATACAGACGTGGAAGACGCTGGAGGGGCTGCAGGAAAAGGGCTTAATTTCTCAACTGGGAGTCGCCGAGTTTGGCAGCGAGCGGCTCGCCCGGTTCCTCCCGCATACGAAAGTGAAGCCATCGGTGGATCAGATTAATCTCAAGGACTGCTGCGTCGTCCCGAAATCCTTGATTCTCTATGCGAAACAGGAAAACATCCAACTGCTCACCCACAACGACTGCATGGACATCCTCCCCAGCGGCACGACCCGTGAACTCCTCGGCCCCGGCGACAAGGGCGCGTGCATCCTCGCTTCTGCGCCTGATGCGGACGATGGTATCCAAGGCGATGTCGAGCCTCAGTGGGTGGTGAAGTATACGGCCGTGGTGAAGGACCGGGGGGTAGTCGAGAACAAGGGATATTTTGCGCTGGCAGATGTAGGAAACTGTGTCAAGCCCCGTTCATGACCTCCTCAACCCTCTCCCTCTTTCCACTTATTCTTTTATATTGCTTTTCTTCTGGTTGATATTCCGGGTATCTCGAGTATTGCATTGACGATAGAAGCGAGCTGGCGTTTGTTTGTTTGCCTGATTGACGACGAAATGCACATCCTGGTCCCATTAGCCTAGCCACGACATGACCCATGTCGCGCATACCTCTCTCATCCGATCATGCTCCTCTTTCTCCCGCGCATGCGCACCTCCTCCAGTTTCTTCAGCACCACATTCGCCCCCTTGTAGCTCGCCCCGTACCCCTCCAGCACGGCATCGAAGAACCGCTCCGTGCGCGGATGCGTGCTCCCAAACGCCCGCTCCAGCACATACAGATCCACCGCGCGGTCCTCCGTCTGCGCGCTCTGGCTCGCCAGCCCAAAATCAATCGGCACCACGTCGCCGTCCATGGACGGGTGCTCTCCCTCCTCGTCCGCCGTCCCCCACGGCCGCAAGATGAGGTTACTCGTGGTAAGATCACCATGCACAACGCCAGCCCTGTGCAGCGCGCCTATCGTCCCGCCAATGCGCCCCATCAACGCGCGCACCGCGTCCTCCTCCGCGGCAAGCTCCGCAGCCCCCATCCCGGCCTCGTGCGCCTTCATCCATGCCTCCCACTTCTCAAACACCACCCGCACAACCAGCCCGTCAATCCACTCCATCAGCAGCCATGCGCCGCCCGAGTTTTCGTTTTGTGTATTGGTTTGACCCTCCCAGTCCAGCGCCAGCACAGCGGGTACGCTGACGCCCTCGCGGACGAGCTTGGCCAGACACCGCGCTTCCTGGAGGATGCGCTGGCGCGTCAGACGGCGGTCGAGGATGGGGTGGCGGTAGGGCTTGGAGGGGCGGATTTTGAGCGCGGCCGGGGTCGAGGGGGTCAGGTAGGTGGTTTTGTAGAGGTGGGCTTCGGCGCCTTGCGTTAGGAGGGCTGGTGGGGGGTTGGTGTGGGTGAAGGGGGGTGGGAGGGGTGGTGGTTTGTAGTCTGGTTGCATCTTGCTTTCTTCTCTTGGGTGTGGTGGTGATTGCGTGTGGTGTGGATGTGGTTGAGTGGTGGCTATTGTGGTGGTATGGAGGGGTTGGAGTGAATTGAGTTGGTGGGGGAGACTCCGCGGGCGGAAAATTGTTCGCTCCAGCCATTGCTGCATTTATCACTGGCCTGGCTGAGTATAAGGCACGGCTGCCTTGAATGTACATTTATCCGAGAGTAAATAATAGTTGAAGTGCACTGAAGTACATCGGAGATCTACTGTCTTCAGAAGTAAATCGAGTATTGAATTGATATCAGTCTACACTACCATAACTGGCAGCGTCGCATACCCAAGCTCAACCTGCATTGAACCCACATCCAAGATTATATACAGGTGAAAACATGCAAGATCTAAACACCACGCAAAATGCAAGACAAACGATTGACGTTCCGATCAGACCCAACCACAACTCCTGTAGACTGAACGACGCAAGGCTTAACAAGAAATATGGCAAACGACACTAAGTGAATTGAACGTAGTTCGCTTTCTGCTGTTAGCCTTGTTCGCTATCCATATCCTGAGGGAAAACTCACCTGGGAACTGTCCCTGTCTTCCGTCCACACGCCCCGTCCACCACTCATTCTGGTTGTCCGTCCGCTGGACAATCTCAATCACATCACCGGCCGAAAAGCTCAAGTCACCATGTGCCTGCGCCTCGTAATCATACAAGGCCGTCACAGTCTCGACAGGCGCACTGAACTTGGCCGGCTTGGGTCGGGGAGGCGGCGGCGTGGGCTTGGACTTTGCGGCGGCAGCGAGGGCGCTGGGGTTCGACCCGGCGGTCGTGTACGGAGGGGGCGGGTTATCCACGCCGGCTTCGGAATCAGTCCGCTGTCGCGAGGCAAAGGTGCTCTTGTTCTCGTAGGCCATCTTATCCTTGGGGGTGAACTTGGAGTTCTGCTGCTTGCCCAGTCCCTTGGTCTTGAAGTGCACAATGACCAGCTCCTCGGCGCGCTCCTTGACGTCGCCGCGCTTCATCTCGTAGCCTTCCTCCACGTCCATTTCCAGATTGAAGTAGGCGATGTTCATGCCCTGCATCTTCTCGTGCAGCGTGTAGAAGACGTTGAGCTGCATGTAGTAGAAGGACTGGAACAGCGGCCGGATGAACTCGGCCTCGAGCTGGAACAGCCGGGGCAGCTCGTCCTTCAGCAGGTCGTTGTAGTAGTTGAATTCCTGGGTGGCCTGTTCGACGTCGTTCTCGGCCCTGTAGAGCGCCTTCTCGTCCTTCAGAGACTTGTCCTTCTTATCCTGCAGCTTCTTGAGGGTGTTGCGATGCCGGTCGTAGTCCAGCTTCTTGTGGTCTCGCTTGACGGCCACCTTGCGGATCACCTTGATCACCTCGAGGAGCTGGTCGGCGGGGCTGATGATGCGGGATTCGATCATCTCCAGCTCGGGAGCGAGCGACTCCTGCAGCTCGCGCACGATGGTCTCGTATTCCTCGCACGCCTTGATTCCTTCGGGATTGCCTTCGATGGTGTAAGAACTCGGGTCGGAGGCGCGGCCGGAGATGGGCTTGTATAGTTCGGTCATGGCCTTGGAGAATTCGATCTGGTGGTTCAACATGCCTGTGACGTTGTGAGCGGTCGGAGACCGGGGACTCTACGCGACCACAGGCGACCTACCGTTAATGGCTTCGAAATACTTTTTCGACTCATCGTGTAGTTTCTTGGTCTCTTTTTCGAGCTCCTGGAAGCGACGCTCGGCGTCACTGTAGACAGCGTCCTTGGTGTTCTCGCCGATGTTGAAGCGGGCCTTGAAGGTCTGCGGCGCCCGCACAATGCTCTTCTGGAAGCCCTTCAAACTCATTGTGGGAGCGCAGGCAGGGATTTGCGGGGTACCGGGATCGAGAGGATGGAGCGGTGGAAGGGAATTCGAGGGGGTATTCGACAGGGGAACGGTCCTGAAGAGTCTGAGGGCCGTCCAGGGAGATTGAGGAGGAAAGTCAGCGGAGTGGGGGGGAGGTGCAGAGATCGTGTCTTCAAGTTCGGCGTACGGAGTACTCTTGCCCAAGAGCCGGTGACGGTTAGACTGCAGTTCGTCTGCTCGGCGCCGTGGCTGAGCTATGACATAAGACTTGGGCGAGTGTGGCTGAGCACATAACCATGGATCGGCTGAAAGGGGGAGTTGTTTACACCGTCGAGATGGTGATGTGAACAATCTGATAGATCGTAGTGAGTAACTAGACCTTGACAGACCGTCTTCACTGACATTGAATGGCAGAAAATGAGTCTCATACGCGTAGGGCCGAGGATCAGCTGTGGCGCCGACTCTCGGACAATGACGACCGAGTTGCCCTGTTTGGGTCTAGCGTGCGCCTCGTTAGGCATCCGAATATCCCCAGTAGGACGGAGTACTACTAGTCCGAATTCTACTTTGTAGGTGAGATTCCCTCCCTCCCTTTCGGTTTCCTTCTGCCATCCTATCATTTACCGAGTTATGCCTAGGTCGGCTGACTTTCACTCCGGGATCCCCATGACGTCGGCATTTTTGTTTATACTCCGTACAACTTTCTTTGTTGATAGTCAGCATCACGTGGGATACATCAGTGCAGCCATATGTTGCATAAATTAATGAGGATAAAATAGAATAAAACAAATCTTATTTAATAATTAGAATAGTCATGATTAGAGAATACTAGTTCATTTGCAATCTGGGGGTTTATCCCTATGATGTTGAACTATATATATAGTGCTGTAGCAACTTCCACCAAGTATATGGAACTGTGAAACAGAATCACTGTGGTAAAAGGGGCATGGCCACCATCTAGGCAGCAGAGCACTCACCATCTTATGCCCAGCAGTAACCCTCCACCTATCTTCCCCTAGCTTGTCAAACCAGGCCCATCTACAGACATCAGCATCATCCCGAGACAACAGCAGAGAACTCACCAAAAACCGTTCTCTCCAACGACCTTTCTTCCACAACCACCTCGTCTCCCACTCGAATCTTCTCCTCAGTACACTTCGGGTCTAAGAACGAGTATCGCCCAAACACAGGACTATACTTCACCCCTCGATCTACGCGCCGATCGCTCATCAGCGTCTTCAACACATTTCCAGACCCACGGCTCATCTTCCCCGTGGTGAAGTCGATGTTTAGACTCTGACAGCGAAGGCAGTTCGCCGTTAGACGCAGTCGCGTACGTGCAGGCCCAATCGTCAGTGTAGACCAGAAATCTTCCTCAAAGGCAGTCTCCGCCCCAGAAACCACAATGTTCGGCCGGAACTTGGTGAGATCCATTTCTACTCCATCCGGTAGACGTCCTGAAACGTTCGCCACTGACGTTTCGGAGATGACGAGGTACGGTGCACAGTCTGCAAAGGTGATCTGATCCCGCTTCTCATGGCGGAAGAAGTAATAACATGCCAGCCCTAGACTGGCGATAATAACTGCCGGGATGAGAAGGATACTAGATGGCATTCCGCCATCCATGATTCTCTCGAGCAAAGGCATCCCGTTGACGAGGCAGATCCCCACGAGAAACACCAAACCTCCGACTCCCTGTATGTAAAGAGGACTATTCCATGATTGACCTCCCTTCTGTTTGCTTGGCGCAAACCGGCCCAGAACCTCTCTCGAATGTGGTCCGAGATAGGCGAGAACCACAGGGTATCCAAAACACCCGCTGAACCAGTCGTTGTACCGCGCTCCCATGTCGTATCCGGCTGTCGGACTTTTGTGCAAATCAATATCCAGTCGTTGAAGCTGGAGGTCATTGATGTCCGGATCTAGGGGAATCTCAATCCGTCTGGATGCATTCTTTGCCTCTTTCCCGTCAGACGGGGGAGGATTGTACGTGACAACCACCGTCCCCGCATCCGCATCGATGTCGGTTTGGAACAACGCCATCTCAGGAAAGTGCGCAATCTGCATGTTTTTCAGAGTTGTGTTTTCATCTCCATCTCTACCCGACTCGACTTTGAGCAACATGAAACGGCGATCATAAGGTAGGCCCCGTGGAGTGAGCGTGCCCTCCGTGAGGCGAGTCGGTCGCAGGGACTTGATCGGGTAGACGTACAGCTGCGCACGGTGGCTTAGCTGCGTTCCAGTTCTTGTGCATATACGGTCTTCCTGACCTACCTGGCTGATCTTCATGGTCGAGGTTGCTTGCCTTTTGACCGTGTCTTTACTGATTCAGTAGCACAAGACGTCTCGGGAAGATATCCATGCAGACTACATGCTACATGCATCTTGGCAAAGGAAGGTGGGGTATCCATTCCGTGTTGGTTAGTTTACACATGCAAGGCTGGACAGAGACATCTAGGTGATATAGACACGTCATGCGGAATAAGGAGTGAACATATTCTGATGGACTCTCACCTTTACATTAAAAGACCTGTTCAATTTTAGGTACGACAGTCCCGCCACCACCTCTTCAGTTCAAGTCGATGTCCAACCTGTGACCTCTCAAGGATTGAAGAAATAACCAACCAATAATCACTCCGACGTGACAGCCTTGCGACTACCTACACTAACACCGTGAGGCTGTGAGGTGGTGAACGGGGCACACTCAACTACCCAACCGACTGTCAAATTGAGACGAATGGCTCTATCTTCCTTTGAGAGTCTCGAAGTATCGGGTTTTCCCACGTTGAGAACAATGCCCCAACCGTCAATGGTTGGCCTGCGAGGGGGCAGCCTCCCGCAGAGACCAGACAGGTACTATCTCTTCAAGACTGATGCAGCGTAGGTGACAAGGGGCTGACAATGGGTCACATAGTGACAACCTCTGGAAAGCAGCTCTCAAATCCCTACCGGAAGAAGATCAGTCGAGGATCAATGTCCAGTCCCCAAACTTGCAAGTGCTGTCCGAGCTCCACGAGCTGACCACGAACGAGATCCAACGCGCAGAACAAGGACGGCGCAGTTTCAAAAGGAAGAACGGACAGAGGGTCATCGTAAAGGATTTGTTTGCAAAAGTCGCAAAATGGGTCGACCATTTCAAGCAGGTCGGGGATGTTGTAGTCCAATACGACCCACACCATGCAGCCCTACCATGGGCGGGTGTGAGATTCCTTTTGGAGATAGCCATCAGCGACTTCAAGTCAAGAGAGCTTATCCTGGAACATGCCACATCTCTCGCTGAGATGATCTGCCGATATGCGGTCTTTGAAAGTCTGCTTCTGCAATCTCCATCTGCGGCGGTTTCAGAGTTGAAGAGAGCACTGCTTACGCTATACACAAGGATCCTGATTTATCTTGCAAAGGCCAAGGCGTACTTTCACGACAATAGTCTTCGTGAGTCCTTCATACCAATTCGCTTGGGGAATATTCCAGCTAACACCAGTATGTGGATGGCAGAGCGATCAATTAAGAACACAATCCTAGTCAATCCTGATTTCGACTCTCATTACAAAGCCATCGAGTCAGCCCAGGACACAGTTGACCGGTGTATCACTGTCGTGGGTGTGCAAGGAAAGTACAGCCAAGGCAAACTACGGTTGGGAAGGAGCTTTGATTTCTAATCCCATACCTACAGGCCAGATTGCAAGACACGCAGACCTGAAGAAAATTCTTGCCGATATTGAAAGCCCATTAGCGAGGTCAGCAAGCACACTAGAAGAGATAAAGGACGAACTCGATGGTATACACCAATATCCCTATATTCTGTATCATAGCGTCTGCTGACCTGGTTGGAACCAGCTTCGAAACGTACCAAAATCTTGCAGTGGATATCGACCGAGCCCTACGAGAAGCACCATAAACAGGCGCACGCCGATGTACTCCAGGGCACCGGCCAGTGGCTTTTGACCGACCCGATCTATCTGAAATGGAAGAAGGACAGTGCGTCTTCTCTCCTATGGCTTCATGGAATACCAGGTTCGGGAAAGACGAAGTTAGTGTAAGTTAGAAGAGGAACCGCAGTCTCAACATTTGCAGCTGACATATATAGGTCCACGGTTGTTGAAGATTCGATCCAAGATCACCAAGAAGGACGCACTCCGGAACCGGTGTACTTCTACTGTTCCCGGGATCCCGCAGAGCCAGGTCGCTCCAGGCCCCGTGACATTGTTGCAAGCCTCCTTCGACAACTTGCCCGTATAAACTGCAAAGGTCCGCTCCTGCACCCAGTGATAAGAGCATACCGGGACGAAGAGGAACAAGGATTTTCACAAGGCTCATGGGAACTCAACAAGTGTTGTGATCTGATTATGGACCTTCTTCCTTGCCATCAGATGGTAACGATCGTCATCGATGCGCTGGACGAATGTGATCCCTTACTGCGCGATGACCTTCTGGCAACTCTGGCGGAGATTCTTCAGAATTCGTCTACTCTCGTCAAGATTTTCGTATCTAGCCGAGACGACCCAGACATTGTCTGTCACCTTGAAGGGTATCCAAACCTTGTGCTGTCTTCCGAGAGGAATTCGGACGACATCAGCAACTTTCTCATATCCGAGACCGACAGGTTGATACAGAGACGCAAGTTGTTGAGACATACATCAGATCGAGATGGGCTTAGATCTCTCATTATTGACAAACTCAGGGAGGGAGCACAGGGAATGTGAGTCTTAATCCATATAATGTAATCATACATTTGACCAGGTTTTCAGGTTTCGATGGGTCGCTCTACAGTTGCAAGCATTGTGTGATTTGAACACCGACCAAGCAATACGCGAACGAACTGGCAAGCTCCCACCCAGGCTCGAGGACCTCTACCAAGAATTGCTGGTCAAGATTGAGCATTTCCCTGCACGGGCTGACCGTCAATATGCCCGCAACACACTCAGCTGGCTCCTCTCAGCCCAAAGGTCTCTGAAAACGGAGGAATTCCTCGTTGCTGTGTCAAAAAGCATAGGGCTAGGACCGGACACATTGACAAAGGAGCATGTGTTGAGTTTATGCTCCAACTTGGTCATTTTCGACCCAACGCTTGATACGTTCAAATTTGCACATCTCTCAGTCAGAGAATACTTGGAAAAGGAGACTGCATACTCCAAAGAAATGACACACGCCCTGGCCGCGGAAACGTGCTTGCTGAGCTTGATCGGAAGTACTAATACACGAGACACATGGGGCTTCTTGAAGAGCTGGGGCTTCACCACATCGGACCTTGGGTCGTTGAAGCAGCTCTACTCCTATGCGGCTATATACTGGGGAGTCCACTGCCAACAAGCCACGAAAAATAAACCGGAAGGAAACTTCGGGAAGCTGTTGTTCTACTTCCTGTCTGGTGAACGGAATGACATGTCCCCATTTTGTCGCTGGGAATGCGAGTTGTCGGATCTACTAAGAGAAATTGATACCATTGGGTATTCTCTTCGTGACAAACTGTGGGCCTGCTTGGGAGAGAGGCCTTCTCCTATACTTGCCGTTTGTTCTTTTGATCTTGCCTACGTCCTAGAGGGCTACAGCCCGGAGGACCCGGCTCGTTTCAAAACCAGGAACAGGCATGGCGACACCTGTTTTCAAATAATCCTCCACCACCTGAGTTGGGCCTGCATGGACATCTTGGTCGGCATGGACACTTCCTGGATCATCGAAAGCTCGTTATCATTCCCACATGTCCCCTCAAGCGAGAGAGTACGTCTGCTGAGATTGCTCTTAAGTCACAAGAAGACCAATTCGGAGGTCGCAGAGCTCATTGTTGAGTCTGCAGCAGGCGATTATGAACACGGACTGGATCTAGTGAAGCTCCTACTTGATCGGGAAGGGAATCGGATGCCGATTACCGAACGGGCTATCAAAGCCGCCACATCGAATAAAAGAGCTGGCAAGGATATCCTGAATCTTCTTATAGCTCATCTGGGCGATCAGTTCCAGCTTTACGTGACCGAGAGCGTCGTATGGGATGCTGTTCGTTATGGAAACAAGGAGACCGTGGAAACAATACTCAGCCAAGCAGACCCTAGTGTTTACAAGATCGGAGATTTATTGAAATGCGCAGCCCAGTCCCCGTCTGATCACGGAAAAGAGATCATGTCTCTTTTGCTTCAGTCAGCCAAGCCAGAAGACATCTCGGAGGATTTGGTGGTGGGATCATGCCAGCATCCTACACGCGGTAGGCAGATTCTTGAGCTCCTGTTGGGTCAAAAGGGGGCACAAGTCCAGGCAACCGAGAATGTTTTGAGAGCAGCGGTGGAAAATTGGAGGCAAGGTTTAGACATCATCAACCTCCTTGTGGCTCACGGAATTGAGATCCGTATCACTGAAGACGTCATCCAATACGCATTGAACAGCGACACAACAAGTAATGCGACAATGGCTTACCTCTTGGATCAACACAGTGGTGGAATCTCGGTCACTGAAGAGACTCTCATCAATGTGACCCGGAACTACGGACCAACAAGTCTCAATCTCCTGCGAGACCATGCGCAATGGCCAAGTACACTTTCCGACCATGTGACGATGGCTGTCGCGGGAAGCGCTGTCGACCTGGACCAAGCTATCAACATTCTTCTGAGGAATCCTACCGCTGACGAAGGAGTCGTGGTAGCAGCAGCAGGAAGCAGGAGAGGAGCCGACCTGTTGGCTGCGTTACTGCAACAAAGACCGACCCAAATCAAAATCACAGAAAATGCGCTTATTGCTGCGGCTGAAAACAGGTGGGAAGGAGCCGCAGTCATGCAGCTCCTCCTGGGACAATCAATGCATCCAACTCGTGTCACTGAAGAGGTCTTCATTGCCGCTGCGAGAAATCGCCTGCGTGGGGCCATCCATATGCAAATCCTGCTGGAGCGATCAAAGGATCTGTCTAGTATCACCGATAGTGTTCTTCTCACTGCTGCGGGAAGTGCTCTAGCAGGACACGAAATGATGAAACTTCTTCTTGCACGAAAGACCGAAACGCCGATCGTGCAAGGGCTTATGGTCGTCGCCGCCAGAAACCCACGACAGGGGCTGCAGATCATGAAGCTTCTTGATGAACGAGGAATGAGCGTCCGCATCACTGAAGATCTCCTCCATGCAGCATGTGGAAACAGGGGCCAGGGGTTTGAAATCCTGCAATGGCTCTTCAGACGATACAAGAACGATATTCTGGTGACCGATCGTATGCTTCAAATCGCAGCGGGATGCAGCCGCTGCATATTATCAATTCTCCTTGATCACCGGAAATCCCAGTGTGCGATTTCAGAGCAGGTTCTCATATCTGCGGCAACTCACTGCACAGATGAAAGCATGGCACTTTTGGTAGAACGGTGCAAAGACCAGATTTGCATGACGGAGGACGTCATCTTACAAGCCGCTACGAGTCCCTACAAAGGACCAGTTCTCTATTTGTTTGAACACTACAGAGACCGAATTGAGGTCACCGGCAACATCCTCAAGTCTGCTTGCAAGACTAGTCCCAAGGACACAGTGAATTTACTGCTGATGGACAAACCAGACGGACTGCGCATAAGGCACGATATCATAGCAGCTGCAGCAGGGAACACATATTCGGCGGTGGAGATCCTGACACTTCTTCAGGAAAAGTTGGTTTCGGAAGAACAATCCATGCCCGTCACATCGGAAGTTGTTGAGGCTGCAGTGAGAAATGTGCCCCAGAGCGAGCAGGTTCTACGACTGCTCATACAGTGCAACAGACAACAGACCCGGAGCTCGATAACTCAAACTGCGGTTCGTTCCGCTGCTTGCTCTGGACAGAGGGAGATTCTTGAGCTGTTCCAGGTAGAGCTGGGATACAGTGTGCACCACGAAGACTGGTCGATTGCTGCCCTGCGCAACGCCTGTCGAGCTCGCGATTCAGATACTGCGCGGAGACTCATGGAGGAAGGGACTAATCCCGACCATCCTGATCACCTAGGACAGACACCACTCTTTTCGGCAGTCAAAAGGGGAAGTATGGGGATTGTGGACATGCTCATACAAAGTGGCTTGGTGGACGTCAATAGACAGGACACGGATGGAAGATCGCCTATTTTCTTTGCGGTCATGGCTGAGAACCGGGAAATAATTCGTAGCCTGTTGCAGGCTAAGGCAATCATGGAAGTGTCAAACAAATGGGGCCATACACCGGAATCTCTTGCAAGGAAGAGAGGCTTCTATGGCATGTTCCGTTATCTTACAACAAGGTATGCATGATTTGCTGCAGTGATAGGACATATGAAATATATGTGAAGCCATCATTGCACCGTAGGAGGCCCACCGGATTGTGCCACAGCCTTCCACTTGCGCGACCTGTTTTCACTGTTTATGGAAATGTGATCGACTGCGGACTGGAGCTCTATCTTATATTGACGACGTCTATCAAAGATAAGAGATTGCGTAGTGTGGGTACCGAGTATATGTATTAGAAATATCGAGAGATACGCAAAGATTGCAACAATGGATCGTCGTGGGTAAGGTGTCGCATGAGATGTTTCCACTGTGAGATAATCGGAGAGTAATCTGTCAGACTGGGTGGGTCTTGGAGGTGTTTCCACTGGGGTTTATTCAGCTATAGAGAGGATTGTTAAGCTTATAAATAGCGTTTGTCAGCCCCTTATATCATTGGTGGATATATAGGGTATGTTCAGCCCGTTCAGGTCCCCAAAGAGGTGGATATCGAGTGGATATAGGATGGAGGGCTCTTATACTACGTCGACTGGTATTGGTTGTGGCCATGGGGAACAAATCGAGGGAACCCCGAAAGGGAAAGGCGCATCGGCGCCGGTGAAACTTGCTCCTTGCGGCGGGCCAATCACATTGAGTGAGCTTATCAGAATCCGCTGACATAATTCCCCTTTCTTTCTGCAGCAACCCCAACCCAGTTAACTTTCCGATCTCTCTCCAACATCATCTTGCGCTATTTGACTACTTCTCTTTTACGAACGAACCTTGTCGATCGTCTGACACGAAGTTTCTGGGCGCAAATAAATCCCGCATATCTACCGACTCCTGGTGACTGCAGGATGCAACCGGATCAGCAACCAGGCCAATTCCCTATGCGGAGAGTCTCCGTGGGTCCCGAGTTTCCCCGACATTCCGCCACACGGACGGAGGCTTCGTGTTCGCATTATGATAAAGTTTTACTAAACTCGGCGCTCTCTATCTCTTGGCCGCCGGTGCGCCCGGCTTCCCCTTTGGTGCGCCCAATGTTCAAGATAAGGCTAAGGCTGCCGACCGTCCCGTGGCGTACCCCCCTAGCGTCTCGGGTGCCCTTCTGGAAGCCGTCCCGAAGGAAAAACAAGCATCAAGCCCGCGAACGGAGCCGCATCCTTTTCTCGACGTGGACGATGACCTCCAAGACTCATCGGAAAAGCGTTCGCAGGCCAGTGCTAACCCCGCATGACAATCCTCGCACAGTCTGGGGATTAGAAAGGGCGGGGTGGCCGGCATTTGGCTCCAACTGTCTCCATGCCTCCAAAATGCCCCCATCGGTTACCTAATGTAAACTGTTGAGCGCTGCCCAGAGTGGACTCTGGGCGGTGGGCTCACCGAGCGTGCAGCCGTCGCAGGGAAGCCGATGGAGCCGCCTATGCCGCATACGGGCTGTCCGTCTCGGTCTCTGGCCGTCTGGTTGGCAGAGCCAGCCCTGGCGGCGAGCTTGATCCCCACGTGTGCGGCAGGTTCATGTAACTCAACCGCCTCGCCATTAGTCACAAAAATGTTGGCTGACGGGGTCATGGCCCCAATCAGGAAACGCGCAAAGCGCGAGATCGATATGGCCGTGTCCACGGTGGCGGAGGCTAGCGGGTCCATACATTAGTCGTGACCGCTGAGTGCAGAAAATTATAACTACAACCGGGTCTGTCGTAGTATTCTGGAAAACTCCTCTACTACCCTACCTTTCCCCCCCTCCAACCACCCTCTCTCTCGCTCCCTCTCCTGCTTAAACCCCTTCTTCCACCTATTTTCGGGGTTCCTACACACCATCCCATCAAGATGGGCTACCGGACAGAACCCATTGATGAATATGACACCGACAAAGTTGTTGGGGGTGAGAAGGGTGAAGCCATCGCCGACCTTCCCCAGTACGATGGGGACATGGTCGGTGAGATCAGTGACCGGGAACGGGTGATCGAGCGAGGTGAACACAAGTACAACCGGCTGGGATGGAAACGCTTGACCATCGTGTTGATTGTCGAGGCCATTGCACTGGGAAGTCTGTCCATTCCGTCGACCTTTGCCACGCTCGGGATGGTGCCTGGTGTGATTTGCTGTGTCGGTATCGGTTTCATCGCCATCTACACCAGTTACGTGGTCGGTCAGGTGAAACTGAAGTTCCCTCATGTCGGCAACTACCCCGACGCTGGACGTCTGATTGGAGGTCGTTGGGGATATGAGATTGTCAGCATCATGCTGGCCTTGCAGCTGGTCCTCCTCACCGCCTCTCACTGTCTCACGGGTACGATCGCCTTTATCAACATCACTCAGAGCAATGTGTGCTCGATTGTCTTCGCGGTCGTCTCCGCCGTCCTCCTGCTGCTGGTCGCCATCCCCCCCAGCTTCTCCGAGATGGCCATCCTCGGTTACATCGATTTTGGCTCCATTGTCGCTGCCATTGGTATCACCATCATCGCCACTGGCATCACGCACAACGAGTCTCCCGGCCTCGAACATGTCCCCTGGTCGGCCTGGCCGAAGGAGGGCACCACCTTTACCGACGCCTTCATCGCCCTGACCAACATCATCTTCGCCTACAGTTTCGCCATGTGCCAGTTCTCCTTCATGGACGAGATGCACACGCCCAAGGACTACGTGAAGTCGATCTGGGCCTTGGGTCTGACTGAAATCTTCATCTACACTGTGACGGGTGCTCTGATCTACCGCTTCGTCGGCCAGGATGTCCAGAGCCCCGCCTTGCTCTCTGCTGGCCACACGGTGAGCCGTATTGCCTTTGGTGTGGCTCTGCCCGTCATCTTCATCAGTGGTTCCATCAACACGGTCGTGCTGGGCCGGCTTATCCTCAGTCGGTTCTGGCAGAACTCCCCCGTCCGCTATGTCAACACCAAGCGTGGATGGATCATCTGGCTGGCCATTATCTCTGTTATCACCTGGCTTGCCTTTGTCATTGGCGAAGTCATTCCCTTCTTCAACGACCTGCTGTCGATCTCTTCCTCGCTCTTCATCTCCGGATTCACCTTCTACTTCCCTGCGATCTTCTGGTTCGTCCTGATTCGGGAGGGCCCGTGGACCAGCCCCAAGAACCTGGCTCTCACCCTTCTCAACGGTCTCACCCTTATTATCGGTCTGGTGGTTCTGGTTGCCGGTACCTATGCTAGTGTCCAGGATATTGTAAGTTCCCTTGCATCTTGTCCGTTCATACATGGACTAACGGTTTATTACAGATCAACAATTACGCGACGGGCAGTGTGAGAGGCGTTTTCACTTGCGCCGCTCCGGAGTAAGCTATGTTATAACGGATACCCACGAAGGCGCAATGATTTGGGACCCTGATCAGGGGAGCCCCGCAGCTAGACCTGAACACGTTGATCGTGCTGCTGTATTAGAAATGAGAGGGATCGTCTGGGCCTTGAATAGGACCAGTCGAGGAGGCTAATGGCGGCTACTCTGTCACTGTGCTCCACCATGATGTATGCAAACGCGCATCCATCTTGGTGTCCTCTCGGAGCTCTTGGCCTTATCATTTCTTGGCCTTATTATTTTGCAATGTATATAGACTTGTACAGACATTAGTATTATATGGCATCTTTCTGATTTATGATCAATTGTCAAACATCTTGAAGCGGGAAGGCATGCTCAGGGTGTATCCGCGGCGATCGCTGTTCTACCCCAGAGTCACTCCGTACGATCTTTTTTACTAATCACGGACGGTACTACCCCAGCATGCAATCCATTCCAATGATGACAAGCGATCAATAATTCCATCCTTCTCAAGAGAAAGATGTCAAGCGATTACATAACCAATCGGAGTATCTGATAAATCCGATCGGGGTTAGCGGGCTCGGCAATGATATAACCGGATCCAAACTTTTCTCCCGACCTCTTCACTCCGTGTCATCCTCATCAACTGTCCTTCCTCAATACGTGGTACAGTTGCATATTCATCTTCATCATGTCTAGCATAGCTCCCGCTGCCTTGAAACAGGCATCCCGGGCCTACGCCCGTCGTCTCTCCACGACGCAGCACGGCCCCTTTTCTGCCGCCCTTCCTAGACGGGTACTCGCCACTCCGTCGCGCCGGTCGTACGTCTCGGAGACCAAGGCTGGAAATGCTCAGGTTTCGGTCGACACCGCCATCAAGGAGGAGCAGAAGAACTTCATGAAGCAGACCGGCCTGCAGCCGGGCAAGGTGGAGCTCCCGGGGTCCTCCGTGTCGGGCGACGCCTCGCTGAGTCCCTCCGCGGGCATCCTGAAACAGGCGACCGTGATGGACCAAGGAACTCGCCCCATCTATCTCGACATGCAAGCGACAACCCCGACCGATCCTCGCGTTCTCGACGCCATGCTCCCCTATCTCACCGGCATCTACGGCAACCCGCACTCGCGGACACACGCCTACGGCTGGGAGTCGGAGAAGGCCGTCGAGCAGGCGCGCGAGCACATTGCGAAGCTCATTGGGGCCGACCCCAAGGAGATCATCTTTACCAGCGGCGCAACCGAGAGCAACAACATGAGCATCAAGGGCGTCGCGCGCTTCTTCGGTCGCTCCGGCAAGAAGAAGCACATCATCACCACGCAGACCGAGCACAAGTGTGTCCTGGACAGCTGCCGGCATCTGCAGGATGAGGGCTTCGAGGTGACGTACCTGCCCGTGCAGAGCAACGGTCTGATCCGGATGGAGGATCTGGAGCAGGCGATCCGCCCCGACACCGCGCTCGTGAGTATCATGGCCGTCAACAACGAGATCGGCGTGATCCAGCCCATGGAGGAGATCGGCAAGCTCTGTCGCTCCAAGAAGGTCTTCTTCCACACCGACGGCGCCCAGGCGGTGGGTAAGATCCCGCTGGACGTCAACAAGCTGAACATCGACTTGATGTCGATCTCCAGCCACAAGATCTATGGCCCGAAGGGTGTTGGCGCGTGCTACGTGCGTCGTCGGCCTCGTGTCCGTCTGGAGCCCATCATCTCTGGTGGTGGTCAGGAGCGTGGTCTGCGCAGTGGTACGCTCGCGCCTCACCTGGCTGTTGGATTTGGCGAGGCTTGTCGCATCGCCGCACAGGAAATGGAGGTACGTTAGGATCTTTCGATTTTGAAACTTCTTTTGTGTCTTGTGTCTTTTGTTTTGTGACATCACTTGGTGCCCGGCGATGATTATAAGCTATCAGTCGAGTATGGCTTTCCGAGGTGACCGTGGAGGTAGCTTCCATGCCTTGGCGTGGTCCACGGTCCATTGACGTCCGCAGCAGGGGTAATGAGTCGGCGTTTTTGATTATTCATGTGTCTTGTTCTGTTGGACATGGTTCTTAACGACAGTGCTAACAAGCTCACTAGTACGACACCAAGCACGTGCAGCGTCTGTCGAAGCGTCTGACCGATGCGCTCCTGTCGATGGAGCACACGACGCTGAACGGCGATCCGGAGCACCACTACCCTGGATGTGTTAATGTGTCGTTTGCCTACATTGAAGGCGAGTCCCTGTTGATGGCGCTGAAGGACATTGCGCTGTCGTCGGGTAGCGCGTGTACGTCGGCGTCCCTGGAGCCCAGCTACGTGCTGCGGGCCCTGGGCAGTAGCGACGAGAGTGCGCACAGCAGTATCCGGTTTGGTATTGGACGGTTCACGACGGATAGCGAGATTGAGTATGTGCTGAAGGCGGTGCAAGACCGGGTGCACTTCCTGCGGGAGCTGAGCCCGCTGTGGGAGCTGGTGCAGGAGGGGATTGATTTGAACACGATCGAGTGGAGTCAGCATTAGTTCAACTGTCTGAGATGTTTGATTATTGGTATGGACGGCGTTTAGTGTCTGTATAATTGTACTTGGGATGATACCGCTGTACAGAATGCCTTAGGTACCTAGGTATGACCGGATCAGAATGAATAAATTATTAGCATAATATACCTGTACTACGTGTATAATATTTAAGTGCATAATTATACACTGTCATCGACGATGGAATAAGATGGCCCGATGGCTCACCGCAGACCGCAACGGGGTGGCGTGGGTGTCAGCGAAAAGACCCGGGGCGGCTAAGCGAGCCCGATTTCGCACTCAGTGGGGGCGAAAAGCGGCAGACCGGGTGATTCTCTAGCACCCACGCTAGTGCACGTGATCCGGACACCCATTGCGCTTCCACCCAGTCTCCCTGCCGGCGCTGTATCCCCAGCATGCGCCATGCCATCCGGTTCGCGATCTATATCTCCCCAGATCGCGGAGATCGTGGCATTCGGGTTCGGATTTCGTCCAGAATGTCCTTCCAGACGTCCCTTCCATGGATGATTCCCTGCCCCCCGTGCACCAGCATGCTCTCCCTCAGGTCACCCACCTCCCCCATACCTCTCCCAGGCCATTTATTCCGTGCAGCCATAGTCCGAGCGGCCCACCTGCCGGCCATGGGTAACGGTCATCCAGCACCCAGTCGACGACGATAACGGAGCCTCGCCTGATCCTCGCCCTGTCCGGTCCCTAAATCCTCCGTCAATGGACGCGCAGAATAGACTTTGCTCCCCAAGCTGATTAATTACCTCCGGTGTCTCAACCGGTTAATATCCGCGGCACCTCGCCATCCGATGAGCGAGGCACGAGACTCTTTCCCCGAGTCCATCTTTTTATTAAGCGTGGCGTCCCTGGCTAAGCTTCTTCTCTTCTTCGGTCTTGTCTGCCTTCCTGTCAGATTTCCGTCATCTCGCCACGTCGAAGCGTTTAGACTTGGCTTTCTGGTCTAACCAGGCGTGCATCTCCACCATCCCCTGCCTTCTTGATTCATGAGCCGCTGGCCTGGTCAGGATAGAGCGGAACCGGTCAGGCCGTGACCTTTGTCGACGTCGGATATATCCGTCGAGAAGTTGTTTTCCAGCAGAGACGACCTGCTGGAGATACCGCCAGTTGCCTGTTTGGTGGCTCTGTGGCTGCCTGTAGAAGTACACTGGCTCACATTCCTTGTTATTGAGAAAGACTCTCTGCGTTAGAATTCAGCCGTGGCGGGCTAAGGATCCTGTTTGAGGCTTCAGTGAGGACTGCAGGGCCTATATCTCGCCCACATCGCCGAAGCATTCACATCGTATAACGCATCTTATTCTGCATTCGTCCTACACGACAGATCGAAATGCTTCCTCCGGTACCGGCTCTCGCAGACTACGGCATCTCGCCGGATCATGGCTTCCTTCCCACCGAGATCCCCCTCGATATCCTCCCGGACCCATACTACGCCAAGTGGGAATGGATTGTGTCGAACTTTCAGTCGTTGTTGATCACACGGCGGATCCGGGAGGTGGTCGATCGGATGCCGTTGCTGTCGACATCATATCTCCACAGTGAAGGGGAGTGGCGGCGCGCCTATGTTGTCCTGGGCTTCATCTTACATGGATACGTATGGGGCGGCAACAAACCCGCCGAGGTACGTCCGTCGGATATAACCTGACATTCGTATACTAATTGTAGCAGAGGATCCCGCCTCAACTCACTATTCCCCTCTTCGCCGTGTGTGACAAGCTGGAGCTTCCGCCGGTGGCAACCTACGCCGGGGTATGTCTCTGGAACTACCGGCCGATCTTCCCCGACGAACCAACCAACGACATCCACAACCTTGCCTGCAACAACACGTTCACGGGCTCGTTTGACGAGCAATGGTTCTACCTCATCTCGGTGGCTATTGAAGCCCGTGGGGGACCGTCGATCCCGCTCATGCTGCAAGCCATCTCGGCGGCCCGCGTTGGAAACAGCCTGGTCGTGACGGAATGCCTGCAGCGATTCGCCGAGATCCTCGACGAAGTCGGCGTACTTCTGGAGCGGATGTACGATTACTGCGATCCCTACGTGTTCTACCACCGCATCCGGCCGTACCTCGCGGGGAGCAAGAACATGGCGGATGCCGGCCTTCCGCACGGTCTTCTCTACGACACTGGCCATGGGGAGCCGGAGTACCGGCAATACGGCGGTGGGAGTAATGCGCAGAGCTCCCTCATTCAGTTCTTCGACATTGTCCTCGGTGTTGAGCACCGACCAACGGGAGAAACCCGGCCCAACGAGGAGAACAAAGACAAGGAGGGGATGGTAGGGGCGCCCCGGCATGGGTTCATCCAAGAAATGCGAGACTACATGCCCGGCCCGCACCGTCGCTTCCTCGAACACGTCAACGCGGTGGCCAACATCCGCGAGTACGTCGAGGACCGTCGCTCGGACAAGGCGTTGTGTATTGCCTACGACGCATGTCTGTCTATGCTGCGCGCCATGCGCGACAAGCACATCCAGATCGTGTCGCGGTACATTATCATCCCCTCGCGCGACGCCAAAGCGCGTCCACCCCGCGCCACCAGCCCGCGCCGCCAGTCCAACGCCATGAACCTGGCCAACACGCGCGCCGCGGACGGCAAGCCGGACAAGAAACTCCGCGGCACTGGCGGCACGGCCCTCATCCCCTTCCTCAAACAAGCGCGCGACGAGACGGGCGAGCCCGCCATTGACGCGTGGGCCAAGCGAATCCTCAGCAATGGGCCGGCGGAGGCGAGTTTCGCGGCGCTGAGCAAGGTGGGCGAGGGGCACGACGGGAATCTGGAGGTGGTTGGCCTGTCGGGCACATGGGCGGCTGACGACAGCGAGGGAGGGATCTGTCACTGGTGATGACGTGTAGCCTGCATTGTCTTATTAGCGAATTCATCATGTTTTGTTTGTTCCGTATGTCGTCATGGTTGAATCTGGGATGGTTCCTGATGACGTCATTTGTCTATGCTCTAGTATATAACCACTGTACAGACAACCACATACTCCAGACAACATACACTTACGTTACACTTGACTACACTGAAGCCTACTGAAGACCGCATCCACAATGTCTGACACTTCCAACACCAACACCACGAACCCCTCCAACTCCACCATCAAGTCCTACGTGGACCAAGCCACGGGCATGGCCCAGCGCGCCATGGGCAGTATCACCGGCGACTCTTCCAAAATGGTGCGTCCCTTCCCACAACACTCTCCAGTACGAAGGACTAACGTATAACAACCAGGCCACCGGGGAAACAACCCAATCCAAAGCAGACGCCGAGCACGAAGCCAGCCACACAGCCTCCAAACTGGGCCCGGTAACGGCGGACCCGCACACAGGCGCGACGGCGACAGACAACTCGCAGCGCACCAACGGCACATGGGACCAGACCGTCGGCTCGGCGAAGGAGAGCCTGGGCAACCTGGTGGGCAACGAGGGGCTGCGGCGTGCGGGCGAGGAGCAGAACGCGCGCGGCAAGGGCGCCGAGGCGGAGGGACAGCTGCGGGATTTTGGGGAGGGCGTGAGAGACCGTGTGCAGGGGGGTGTCGGCAAGGTTGCTGCGGCGGCGGCGGGGGATCGGGGCGAGGAGGAGAAGTGGACGCGGGTGCATGATGAGGGAAAGGTGAGGGAGAGAGGGGCGGAGGTTGATATGCAGAAGAAGGCGTAGTACTGGGACCAATATGGGGTGTGATGTTAGCGCCCAGAGAGTGCCTTTTGAGTCTTTCCCAAACTCGAGTACCTGAGCCACAAACAACCCCGTAAGGGGTGTCAAAAATAAAATAATACAATGGATATTTTGACGCCAGGAAAATGTCACGTAAGTGCGCCTCCTGCCTGTTACCCATGCTCGTGTAGATTGCAAAACTATCAAATCCGTAGGAAGCGCCATACATTGCACAAGTCGACGAAGTAGGGAACTGAAGACGACAAGGCATAGCAAGGATTTAGGGTGATAATCTAAGATATCTTGCCAATATAGAAAGGCTAGTTAATTCCGGCTGAGAGAAGTAACCGAAGATACATATTGCCTCCTACTACTCCAGCCGGCGTGTTGAAACGTTTTGGCCAAACATCTGTTCCCACTGACAACGAAAGAGCAACAAGGAACATCTTCTGCGTGCTGATAAAGTGCCGAGAGCTTTGAGAACTCTCCCTGTGTATCCTCCAATAACAAAGACCATGGCTATAGAAAAGGCAGGCAAATTAGATCCTCCAAGGACTTGGCTTCTTTGAGACACTCATCACGTGGCATTACTAGTAAAATGATGATCACGTGATACATGTCCTTTTGTTGTCCTCTCTTGCTATACAGGTGGATGTTCCTGCTTTTTGCATTCTTATTTTCTATATCAGCTTTACTAGCACACGGTATAGGGTCGTTCTTGTTTTTTCTATTTTAAGGAGTTTTATCCGGTTAGCCTTTTCCCATCGCTTCAATGCTAGCATCGCTGCTACGATCTCTACCGCCGCTTGGTAGGGCATGGAAGCCCCTCGACTTCTCCAACCCGAACTTCGTCCGGATACCTCTAAGCCAGAAAATGGAGGAAGAAACGATGCCAGATTATGTTGCTTCCCGGTATTATCCAGCTCGAATAGGAGAAATATTCAAAGATCGTTATCAGATTGTAGGAAAACTGGGATTTGGAGCCAGCTCCACGGTGTGGCTTGCGAGGGACATGAAGTGAGGATCCCATAGGAAATAACCGTCCTGAATTGACTCGCTTATACTTTAGAATCACAGCTATCGTCGTTACGTTACCCTCAAGATCTTTATCAAGTCTATGTCCATGGGACAGCAATTGGATGACGAGCTCCAGATGTACAAACGCCTGGAGAGAGGCTCAAAGAACCATCCAGGTCGCAGTGCTGTTAGGTCATTACTGGACTCCTTCGATGTCAACGGGCCCGAGGACAAACATCGGTGCCTCGTACATCCTCCGTTATGGGACAGTGTGTTGACCTTTCTACACCGCAACCCGGAGCAGAGGCTACCTGCTCCGGTCCTGGCATTTGTGCTTAAGCGCCTGTTTCTGGCGCTGGACTACCTGCATACAGAATGCCAGATTATACATACCGGTATATACTCTGACTCTGTACTTCTTTTGCTCTATTTCTTTTACTTACTAGTGTGTCCCATCAGACATCAAGGCCGACAATATTATGTTCGGCATCGCCGATGATTTAGTTTTCAGTGAATTTGAGGAAAATGAGCTTCAGTCCCCTTGTCCAAGGAAAGAGTTAGACGGAAGAACAATCTACGTGTCTCGGGAACTGAGGATGCCCAGAAATTGGGGTGCTCCGGTCCTATGTGACTTTGGCTCTGCCGTCCCTGGTGGCGAAGAGCACACAGAAGATATTCAGCCTAATATTTATCGAGCCCCAGAGGTGATTCTGGAGGTCCCGTGGACGTATAGCGTTGATATTTGGAATGTGGGATGTATGGTATGACAACAAGCGTGATAACCCTGGTTGCAAATTTCTGAAAGATTGCCTCGCAGATTTGGAACATTTTTGAGGCCGAGTCCTTATTTACTGGCTATGATCCAGAATCTCAGACTTATCGAAGTCGAGCCCACCTCGCTGAGATCATCAAGCTGCTTGGGCCTCCCCCGCCCAGTCTCCTTGCCCGAGGGAAGCTAAACCATAAGTTCTTTTCTGGTGAAGGTAAGCCAATGCCCCTACCCTTCCATTATCCGCTCAATATGTCCGACTTTCTAGATGACTTGCGGGCCAAAGTTCCGTCAGAAGGTCGGATTCCACTTGAGAGGAGGGAAACAACGCTCCACGGACAAGACAAGGCGAACTTTTTGCGCCTAATGCAGAAGATGTTACAGTGGGAGCCAGCCAACCGTAGCTCTGCTAGGGAACTGCAAGAGGATGAGTGGATTTGTAAGACTTTAGAGTAGTAGGCATTGAAAATTCACCACGCCAAGCTGCATATGGTTCGACTCACGCATGGCTTTTATACATTGGAAAGAAGCTGGAACTGGAAGCAAGTGCTTCTTTCCTGGCAACTTTCAAAGAAAACCCACTTAAAGTACCTCTTTAAGGCTTCTGCGAATATTGCCTTCTGTGTCTTTATATTCGACTTGAATAATGATAACTTATGCTATAGTATGTAAACTACTATATCGACTGAGGAACGGCAGAATTGTTCGGATTCTATAGAGGCTTTACCACTCGCCCCATAATACTGTTCCATCAGTAGCCAGACACTTATCCCTTTCAGAACATATACGTCACCCGTCACCGCTTCGCGAAATCACAGTCATGAGGAAGAGTGGTGGAAGAAACAACCTACTCCGTAGTACGCTCCGCGTGAGGCAAGGCGGTCAGCTAAAGAGTTCTGAGACGGCTAAAAATTTCCTAGACCTCACCCCCTACACTGTACACTCTACACCAGCCCATCAAAATGTCAACACCGCCACTCCCATCACCAGCCCCCAATGAAAGCACTTCCAATGAAGGCACCCCCAATTCATCCACTCCAAACTCATCCAAAAAACGCCGCAGACCCGAACTCTCCGAATACGACCGCGGCGTGATCTGCGGCATGCGCCTGGCAGGCGCCAGCCTGAACGAGATATCGCGGAAACTCAACACATCCCGGTCGACGGTGCAGTACACGATCAAGAAGCAAGAGGCGCGCGAGGCCGGCAAGACGCAGAAACGCAGCGGGCGGCCGCACATCATCTCCCCGGAAGCGGAAGACCACATCGTGCGACTCCTCGAGGCCGACCATGCCGTCACGTACAAGGCGATCCGCGAGGCGGTCAACCTGACGGCATCGGACGAGACAATTCGGCGGGTGTTTAAGAAGAGAGGGCTGGCGCATTTGCGCGAGCAGATGAATCCCGAGGCGCAGAGTCGGAGGGTGTCTTCTAGTATGTACCAGCGTCTGTATGAGGAGTTGGGTTGTGATGCTGATTGAGTAGCGTCTTTGAATAGGGTGCGGCCGGAGGGTACGGCGGAGACTGCGTTGGGTGCGTTGGATACCCCTGGTGGGCAGTAGTTGTTACGAGTATGCTGGGGAGATTATGGTGAGCTGGACTGGCTGAGTGCTGTTGGAGACTGGTGATAATCTGTAGAATAATCCAAACTATATCCGACAGCTTCTTATCAAAAGCATGTCGTCAGCCAGGCCTTACGCACCCTCATCAAAATCGTCAAAAGGAAAATTATCCCTAACTCTTTCTTGCTCGTCCGCCTCTGCACCGCTCCTTGATCGTCCGCGCAAGCTCTCTCGTCTCTGCGTACGCCTCATTCGGAACCCAGCCAGACACATCTACATCCAGCATCTCTCTCAAATCATGCATCACCGCATCCATTTCCTGCTGCTCAAGATACAGCTCCATAATAGACGCCGCCGACTCTTCCGAGTACTGTATCGGAGGAACATCACATCTACGACAACCGGAACGCAGCACCTCCTGCCAATGAGTGATCGCACCGATAAGCTCGGCTTCCAGCGTGACAGAGTCGCCTTCCCACGGGGTCCCCGCGTTGCACATACAGACGCTGGTGGCGGATCACGCCGTCGTTAAAGATGGCATCATAGTGCTCCGGGCTGTGGCGGAGGGTCAGCGCAGCGTATAGGAAGCGGTTGTGTCGCTTGAGATGCTGTGTCCGTACGGATGCTTGTTCGGCTGGACCCAAACCCTCAAACCCCGCCGGAAGGTCACGGGCAGGCTTTGCCATCCTGTCCGACTCGGGGTCCCCGTAGTTCTGAAAGTACTTGGGCATGCTGGCGGCGAGGCAGAGCGGCATGATCGTAGCGTGTTGCCAGTCTACGATGGCGGTGACGTCGAGCGAGTCTGATAAGAGGATATTGTTCGGCTGGAGGTCCGGGTGTCGTAAGACCGGGCGGTTCAAGTTGCTTCCCTGCGGATAGCCCAGGCAATTCGCGAGCTGCAGGTACTTTTCGAGCGCGTGGATATGTGCTTGGGGGTGCATTTTCTTGAAACCGTGCAGTTTCCGATACGACCGTTCGTAGTGGAGGCGCGGCTATGCGAACGTTTTCGTCCACTGCAGTTCTCGTTCGCCGACAGCGTGGAATATCGCGCTAGACGCAGACCCTGGAAGGTCAGACACGGTCACCGGAACGCGGCGCATACATACAGGGCCCTCTATCGCAGTCCAGCAAACTTCTCTCTCCGCCCCACCAGCTGTGATGGGCCACCGGGCCGATGCAGAATGTACCGTCTTGGTTGGGAAGCGGAACGGCCTGCGCTCGCTCGTGCTCGTTCAAACTCCCCGGGAAGTAGATACTGCCATTGGCTGGAATCTGCAAGTCGAAGAGCCTGCGCTCCAGCTGGACAATCTGCTCGGTGACCTTGTAGCGCTGCTTGAAGTCAAGAATGTACCACACTTCACCAAATGGAGTCCCGTCCAGCTTCTCCATGATGATATACTCTGCGCCGACGGCATTGTCGGTTGTCGAGGACCATGCATGCACTTTGGGAACGGGGAATCCATTCAACCGCAGGTACTCCAGAGTAGCCACTTCGCTGGCTGTGGTATAGTGTTTCGGGACTGTCGAGGGGTAGGGCAGGCGGGCGAGCACGCGTCGTCCATCGCTGCAGGTCGCTTCAAACAGTCGATTGAATCCTCCTTCGGCGACTTTTGCGAACGAGGTAACGCTGGAGGCACCAAGGGCAGATGCAATCGTGTGCTGGAGAGCCGGGACATTGAATTCGAGATATCGTTCTCTCAGCCGGAGGTCCTCGTTGTATCTGCAGGGTTAGCTGCGTACAAACGCAGGGCGATGCACCCACATCCACCTGCCCGACGTGTAGCGAAACCAGTCCTCCTGCGCGGGCATGGATCTCAAACTCCCCAGCCGTCTCACCTGCACTATTGGCGTGTGCAGCGCACATTTTGAAACTCGCATACGCATGACACTGTTATTACAGACGCCGTTGCTTGCACTCGGAAGTCTGCCGGCTGGGCAGCGAAGATGCAGGTCCAACCCCTTTCCGGGGCTCACCGCCACCCCTGGCTGTACTACCTACCTTAGAAACAGTATCTGACACCCTGGTTAGATTCACATAAAGCACGATTATGATGCCCAACTTCTCAGCCGACTTTGGCAAACTCCCACTGGAGGATCCCGAGGATTCACCAAAACGCCACATCCAAAGTATCCCGATCCCTGGCGTCAACCCAGACCGTTGGCGCGGCCCAGCCAAGGACTATTGATGACCTAGGTTTGAGCACTAATACTACTAGTCCACGTGGAGCTGCTATCGGCCGAGTAGAGCTGATGATGAGATACAGTTGCAATTCCGGCCCAATGAACCACGGCCAGACGCCCCCCACAGCGGACAGATACCGATGCACGAGCCGTTTTCGAGCAGTGGCAAAACTGTTATCTATCCAGTCCTAGCCAGGCTTATGCGAGACGGCACCTTGGCTTTCCGTGGATTGAAGGAGGTGGAGAAGTTGGGGAAGTCTGGGGAAGTGGAGATATCTGTCCCCGTACCATGCTGGGTGATGATGATGAATAGATCACTGTTGGCGGAACCAGCATGCAACATGACCAGTTATAGTTTCCAGCACTATCAGATCCCCGCATCATCATCCAAAGCTATCGGCAGATGGTCTGGGGGATTACCGGTCGACTGCCCCGGAGCCATTCCGCGTCGACGGGGGGGAAAGGGGGTTGGCCGATCATCTCTTATAAGAGAGAAGGATGGTCGTAGGCGGGATGGGCGTTGCATCGTTGCTCAGATCAATCCCGACAGATTGAACCATTGCTGGACATAGCCCAGCATGGAGATGAACTATGATGAAGCTGTATGTTTACGCATATCCCATTCCTCAACTCTGCTAACGATGAGTGATAGACTCTCCACCAGTATGTTGAATATCAACCACCTCCTCGACTCCCGCTAATTATGCAGGCTCGAGCGCGAGCTGGACACGGAGATATACCCCGGCACAGAAATCATGGCGGACGTGGGATCGCACCATTTCGTCAAGTCGTCGCATTCGGATACAGCGCTCGTCCCTCAGCCCTCGCAGGACCCGCACGATCCTCTCGTAAGACCCTCGCCCGATGCACGGAGCCGAACTAAGTCTTGCAGAACTGGAACCGATACTGGAAGCTGGCCGTCATCTCGCTGACCACGCTGGTGACATTCAGTCAAGGCTTCGGCCCGCTGGCTCTGGCGCCCATGTTTCCGCAAATGATGGAGTCGTTCGACGCCGAACTGGCCGATGTGGTCAAGTTCACCGGCGTGTGTATCCTCGTTCTTGGATTCAGCAACTTCTTCTGGTGAGTTGCGCCCTCTTTCGAATGAATGGTGCTGACAGGATAGGATCCCGATTGAAACTGCGTACGGCAGACGACCGGTGCTGATCTTCTCGACCCTCATCTGCCTCGTGAGCAACATCTGGCGCGCCCTGGCCACATCGTACGGGAGCTACATGGGCGCATGCGTGCTGAACGGCTTCGGCGCCGGTCCTGCAGAGGTACTAAGCTCTCCCAACCGTCCGAACAACGCTCACAGTGTCAGACGTCGCAACCGGAGATCATCGCCGACGTGTTCTTCCTCCACGAACGAGGCCTCTACAACACCCTCTACTTCACCTTCTACTTCGGCTCTCTCATGGTAAGCCCACACCCACCACACTCAAACAGGCCCTAACATCGACGGCAGGTCGGCCCCATCATCTCCGGCCCCATGGCCGAACACATCGGCTGGCGCAGCTTCTTCTGGCTCAACGTCGGCCTCCTCGGACTGGCCCTCATCCTCACGATCTGCTTCTTCCCCGAGACCAAATGGCACCGCGTGCACCCGTCCGAAGTCACCCATCCGCATGAGCAGCACACCCCCGAGCAAACCCCCGAGACCAGCTCGACAGAGAAAGGCGGCGACGCCGCACACCACGAGGAGATGCTCGCCGAGAGCGGCACCGATCTGGACCCCTACCTGGGGCGGGGCGCGCCGGCCAAGCGGCAGTTCAAGATCCTGCAGCTGGAGGGCAACAGCTTCAAGACGGTGCTGACCAGCTTCTGGATCCCGTGGAAGCTGCTGACGTTTCCGATCGTCGAGCTAGCAGCGTTCAACGTGTCGTGGTCGGCCAGCGTGTTCCTGACGCTGAACCTGACGCAGAGCCAGGCCTTTGCGGCGCCGCCGTATAACCTGTCCAGCCAGACCATTGGCTTGTTCAACCTTGCTATTCTCATCGGATCCATGATCGGCCTGCTGACCAACGGCCCGCTGTCGGACTGGGTCTCGATGAAGGCCACCAGGAAGAACAAGGGCATCCGCGAGCCGGAGATGCGGCTGCCCGCGCTCATTCCGTACGTGCTCGTCGTGATCATTGGGAATTTGGTGGTCGCGTTTGGCTACGAGTACAAATGGGACTGGAGGGTAAGTCGCACGTACACCCAGGTACATTGTGTCGGTCTAACTTGTGACTCGCGCAGGCAATTGTCATTATCGGATACACCGCCGCCGGCATCCAGGTCGCGGCCATCCCGGCCATCATCAGCACGTATGCCGTCGACAGCTACAAGCCGGTGGCCGGATCGGTGTTTGTCTCGATCACGGTCAACAAGAATCTGTGGGGGTACGGGTTCAGCGAGTTCATCACGCCGTGGATCGAAAAGAGCGGGTTTGTGCGGCCGATCATGCTGAACATGAGTCTGACCGTGCTGTGGAGTCTATGCGCCGTGCCGTTCTACCTGTACGGCAAGAAGTTCCGCAAGTGGACGGCCAAGTCGTCTGTTCATAGTCTGTGATGCCTTGGACCATAGTCACATCAATGTCATCTGCTAAGCAATGGTATCTGCGTAACTCCAACCAAACCCATAAAATACACATGCAGAATCATATATCATCCTCCTCCGGATCGTACAAATCCAAATCCAGCGCCGCCGTCGGCTTCACCGGCGCCGGCGGCTTCCTCGCCGTCGCACTGGCCGCAGACCCAGCCTGCGCCGCCGCCTTGGCCGCCTCGCCCGCATGCCGCGCCTCCTCGCCCATCTCCGCCGCCGGCGCAACCCCATCCGCAGCCCCAAACCCCTCCGCCTCGCGGATGAGCCGGTCCACCTCGCGGTCGGGGTCGAAGCCCGGCCGGCCCTCGGCCGCCGCCAGCTGGATCTGGCCCATCAGCCCGAGCCGGATGCGGTCTTCCATCGGATAGGGCAGCATGTAGACCTGGCGGGTCAGCTTCGCCGACTCGTCGAGCCAGGAGGTAGCGTCTTTGGTGACGGTGGCGACGGGCTCGACGGGGCCCTGCGTGTCGATTCCGAGGCCGTTGGTCGCGGCGTCGCTGTCCGGGAGGGTCTTCGCGGGCGCGCCGGCGGCGGCGTCCGCGGCGGCCTGGTGGTTGTATTTGCTGATGCGGCGGGCAAAGTCGAGGAGGAGCTTGTAGTCGACTTCTTTTGTGCGTCGCAGGGTGGGTTTGGTGTCGGCGCCGGCCATGGCGACGTCGCCGTCGTCGGACGAGTCCGCATCGGAGTCGCTGGCCGTCTCGTCGTCGTCGTCGTCGTCGCAGGCGGCGCGGATGTCCTTCTCGTAGCTGACGACCTCGCGGACGATGCTCTTGACTTGTTCTTCGAGGGTGGCGGCTTGCGCGCGCAGGCGCAGGATCCTGGCGTAGTTTTGTTGGTGCTGGCGCAGGGTGGTGAGGGCGGAGGTTAGGGAGTCGTCGGCTTCGAGGAGGTTCAGGGCGGCGGCCGGGGCGCCGGAGCCGGTGGGAGAGGTGGTGAGGCTGGTGAGGAGGGCATTGAAGGTGGATTCGAGGTGGGAGAGGGCGGATTGGAATTGGGCGTTCATTTTGGTTGACCGTGAGGGAGTTGGAACTGAGGACGGGGTCTTGGATGTCATATGTTTGGAGTCACGTGACACACGTATTGCAACGGTCATTGTCACTCTATTCATTCATCATAATTCTGTGCTCCTGATATCGGATAGAATATATCTGTACGATGATCACTCAGTCTGTTGTTTGCTCAGGCAATGAACAGGAGTGAGTGAAGACCAAGTATAAGTATATAGTACCTCGCCCGTAACAACCTCCCTCTCACAACGTATATATTTCACCATTCAGCGACTCTAGTGCTCCCATCCAACTACGTACACCCTAATTTCTACATCTAACCTCTTGCCAGTATAAAGGCGACTCTGATCGGAATCCGGCTACGCGACAGCTACCGAGGGTGGGGTCCCGGCAACCAAATCTCCTGCTGTCATCTCCAGATCGCCCTCCACGCCAACGTGGCATATCAACTGTTCCAACATGGCAGCTCCTACACTCCCCAACGCACCCGCCATCTCCCTAGGAGACAACATCCTCGTACAACCGCCGCTCTCCCGGTGCGGACACGGCCCCGGCCTGATCCTCATCCGGCCCCGCATCTTCGCGGGCTGCCAGGCGCAGAATACCAGTCTCGACCCGGAACCGCTGCAGAAATGGGCCGAGGAGAGCTATGCCGTGGCGCAGGTGACTTTGAACGCTGAGACGAGTGCGGATGAGACTCGTGTGTTGGAGATGGTCAAGACTGCAGTGGAGGGGCTAGTCGCCCGAGAAGAGTGCGATAAGAAGGGTGCATTCGGCCTGTTAGGTATGTATATATAGCCTTTAGGTGTCTACAAGGTGGTCCTACTGATATGTCCAGTCTACGGCTCAAAAGCCGACTACGCCGCGGAGTTTGCATCCATCCTGGCCACCATCGCAGCGATGACGACCGTCACAGCGGTGGTATGCTTCGACGCCTGGCCGGTCCCAGCAACCACCCCGGTGGTGCTACATCTCCCAGGAAAAGAAAAAGCCCAGCCAGAACCGCACGCGGCGGTATATACCTACCCCGAGACAGCCTCGTCCGCCTTCGCCGTCCCCGGCCACGCGGACTTTCGAATCGCCTCCGCCGGGGTCGCCCACACGCGGTCTCTCACCTTCCTCAAGAAACACATGGACGGCCCGTTCTTCGACCTCGAAAAGATCTGGGACGAACACACATACTACGAGTTCGGCGACCGGTCGGTGGAAAAGACCATGGCGACAATGGTGCAGGAGCCGTACGTGAACCATGTTCCTACCGTAAGTGCTCCCCTCGCCTTCCCTCTGTACGGGCCGTGTAGGGCATCAAGCTAAGGGTTAGTTAACGGGCGGCGTGGGCCGCGCGCGCCTGAGCAAATTCTACCTGGAGCATTTCATCTTCAACAACCCGGCCGACACGTCGCTGGAGCTGATCAGCCGGACGGTCGGGACGGACCGCGTCGTGGACGAGTTTATCTTCTGTCTGACGCATAACCAAGAAGTGGACTGGCTGTAAGCCCCCCTTTTCGAGTCTCCTGGGGGATAGATATCTTCTTGGGATGCAGGTAAGCTGACGAGATAGGATCCCCGGCATCCCGCCCACGGGCAAACCACTGCGCATCCCGTTCACGGCCGTCGTGAACATCCGCGGCGACCGCCTCTACCACGAGCATATTGCCTGGGACCAGGCGACGGTGCTGGTGCAGCTGGGGCTGCTGCCGGAGTACCTCCCGTACCCGTATGCGCTGCCGGGCGGGCAGCTGCCTGGGCCGGGCAAGCGGTTCGAGTATCGGGTGCCGGCAGCGGGCGTGGAGACGGCGCTGAAGCTGCAGGATGAGCATATGGTGCCGTCGAATGGGATGTTTGAGTATAGGGTGAGGGAGGTGGATGAGTGACGTTCCAAGTATCATACATGCTAGCACGACCGGCGACAGGGTTGTCAGTCGAGACACGTTGAATGCAGCAGTCCGGATCCCATAGACCGTACGAATCATACCTGGTAGGGACCGCCCGTCCATTGGTCCGGCGGAACCGATCCTGGTCTCGGATGCGGGGAAGCAGAAGGTATAAACGTCCGACGCTGTCACTGTCGGACTGCCAGACTGCCAGACTGTAGATAACTCTACTGAACGTCACTTCAAAGCACCATGGCACGTCGCACGGCCATCGTCACTGGCTCCGCACGGGGAATGTAAGGTCCAGCTGCAAGGGATCAAGCTCCCAGCTAACCCGCCCAGCGGCAAAGCCATCGCCCTCCGTCTCGCCCACGACGGCTACAGCGTCTGCATCAACGACGTCCCCTCCGCGGCCGACGAGATCTCGGCCGTCGTGGCCGAGATCAACGCCCAGACACAGGCGGAGGATAGCCAGCGCCCACGCGCCATCGGGATCGCCGCGGACGTGACCTCGTCGGCGGCAGTGGAAGCCATGATCGGCGACACCGTCGCACAGCTCGGCCCGCTCACACTGATGGTGGCGAACGCGGGCATCGCACACATCAGTCCGCTCCTCGAGACGACGGAAGACGAAGTCGACCGCGTGCTGGCGGTCAACTTCAAAGGCGTGCTGCACTGCTACACGCACGCGGCCCGACAGATGATCGCCCAGGGCGATCCGGCGTCCGCGGCCGGGGTGGACGTGTACAAGATCCTCGGGGCGGCGTCGATCGTCGCGCACAAGCCTCTCCCCTTGTTGGGGGTGTACTCGGCCAGCAAATGGGCGGTGCGCGGGCTGACGCAGGCGCTGGCGATGGAGATGGCGCGACACAAGATCACGGTGAATGCGTACGCGCCGGGGATCGTGGGGACGGCGATGTGGGAGGAGATCGATGAGCGGTTGGGGGGGCTGGAAGGGAGGGCGAAAGGGGAGAGTCTGAAGGTGTATTCGGCGCGGCATATTGCGCTGGGGCGGCCGAGCGTGCCGGATGATGTGGCCGGGTTGGTTGGGGGGTTTCTTGCCAGTCGGGACTCGGACTATGTGACGGGGCAGACGATGGTGGTGGATGGGGGGATTGTGTTTACTTGATGGTGATGGCGTTAGTTATACTGCTGCCTGTGTCGGTAGGGAGTATGAATGATGATTGCACTGAGCTAGTCGTAACTATTACGGGAGGAGACCGAAGAACAGCCATGGCATCCGCGGGTCCCGAACCATCTACTCCGTAGTGTTGTACAGAGATGCTTGGTTCGGCCGAACGGCATGCATGTAAAGCTTAGCTAGGCAGAAGGATTGAGTGGATCGGAATGAGACATGGGATTCCAAGTATGTAGTTACCTAGATACCTAGTGTCGGAGGGTAGTACTCAGAGTAGCGTCGGTGTTTCAGTTTGGTGGACAGAGTGGTGGACAGAGTCGTGATAGAGGCACCACACTGGCTAGGCTGCCAGATCCACCGCGCGATAACCTCAAGCCAAGCTTTACAGCGCGGTGCCATTGGTGAGGTTAATCCCGCACTGGATAAAAGGGTCGGCTCTGATAGCCTGGAGGAGCCTGGAGGAGCACTGCCCCCGTTAGTCGACGTTAGGGTTTGGGGGCGCTGAGACAGTTGGCGCCGAGGACCACGGAAAAAGGGTCCTGCAGGGTTTCATGTGCAGACCAAGAAAATGAGGAGTCAGCCGATTAGCAGAGGAGAATTTAGCAGAGGGAGATTTTAGCCGAGTGATATAGGTAGTTTGGGAATGGGATGGGATGGGAGATGGATATAGGGAGATGTAGTAGGCAACGGCCACTCTCATAACTATACTGACGCAAGAACTCCTCCACCCTGCCGTCACTTCCAGCGTCTAACCACGGAGGATTTAACTAGTCTAGGACAGTCGACGCCCCTGATCAAAGCTTGTCGTGGACCCTGGAGGGGCCCAACAGCCAACGACGAGCGTCTCTGCGGCCGATCGGTGATGGCGACATTTTGGCACAGGCAGCATCATTCTCGTCCTCTAGAGACTCCATACAGTGGAGTACGATGTCGACCGCAACTATTCTTCAGATCGATACATCTGAGTATTCTTCAATAGTCTGTAGACGTAGTATCATATAGGATAGCATAGGAGTAATCTCAATCGACCAGCTATCAGCCCACCACCACAGGCGCTATCAGACTGGACTAGTTCTACTCGGTACATGCTGAACGCGTCAGTCGAGCCATGCTCCATACTTCCCCAGATGAGACACCCATTACTACCATAATTATTATTAGATTAGTTAGTTAGTTAGTTACAACAGATTACATTAGATCATACTTTTCCTACCTACCCTCTAGCCCTATATTCCTATATTACCCTCCTGCTGCCCATCTCGCCCCCTCCTTACCTCTCTCTACTATACTATACCCTCTACTTCCTACACTCGTTCATCCCTCTTCTACACCCCCAACCACCATGCTACTGCGCTTCCTGTCTGCGACAGGCGCCCTCTGCCTAAGCAGCTGTGCTGCTCTGTCCCTCCCTCCCTCTCCCTCCTCCCCAACCCCGGACATCGACATCGACGTCGTCCCCCAACCCCCGTCCAGCCACATCCTCTCCCACTTCCGCCAGATCAAAGTCCCCTGCGCCGAATGTCCGTTTACCGATTCCTGCGACAGCAGCAGCAGCAGCAATAGCTACCTAGTCCGCCCCCCTCCCTCCCTCAGAAACCACACCCATACTAACACCCACAGACCCTCTCCTTCACAACCGAAAACACCACCCTCCTCGCAAACGACGACCCCATCTTCCCGCCCACCGTGCCCATGCAATTCCACGCGCTCCGCCACTGGGCCGCCGGCCAACAAGCCGTGCTCCTCGCCTACGCCCTGGACGCGCGCCCGCTGCCGCCCACCCCCGGCGCCCTCCTCGGCGACATCTTCCTGCTCAAGCTGAAGCTGTTCGATCTGCACGGCCGCCCGGCCTCCGACCACCTCGTCTCCATCAGCCTGGCCAAAGACACCGCCGGCGACCTGCTCATTTCCGACATCGAATCGGTGCCGTTCCATGGTCGCGGCGGCGGCGGACACCGCCGGCCGCGGCCGTCGTGGCTCGCCCGGCTGGGCGAGAGTCTCGAGGCGGTGAAGTCTGCGGCGCAGAGTTGCTGGGGGGATGCGCCGGCGCCGGCGCCTGCCCCTGCGCCTGCGGCTGGCAACGACAGAGTGTCTCACGGCGCCGTCATGGACGCCCACCGCACCATGGCGCCGAACCCGAATCCGCACCGACCGGGCGGGTACCGGCCGCCGTACTGGATGGGCCGGGGCGGCAACGGGAACGCGGGCAAGATGCTGCAGCCGGTGGTGCTGCCGGCGTTGCTGGGGGTGATTGCCGGGGTTGTGGCGTGTTTGACGGGGTTTATTGTTGGGCGGACGGTGATTGCTGTGTATTACTGTTTCCGCGGGGCGGGCAGACGGCGTGCAGGGGAACGCGCTGTTGTGCCGGCTGACGGGGTGGCGGATGAGAAGGAGAGGTTGATGGCGGTGGTGGATGATGAGTCGAGGTGAATGCCCTGGGAGGTGTTTTCTTTGTATGATAGATAGTAATGTGCATATCATGTTTTTCTATTCTGTGCGTCAACTGTACTCCGAGTATGTCTGTGTCCATCGAAATGACCGCCAGGCTACCAAAGTGTGAGCGCCCCAATAGGGTATAGAGTCGTAAGTCCGTATCTAGTTTGACAGTTTGAGAGTCAGTGTGAATTGCATAGATGCTGTTCCGTACTCCCTATGACTCAATTCATAGATCCACTGTATCCACTACCAGTGGAGGTATGGCTGGATTGTGTAATCTTGATGGAGTAATCTTCAATGCCCAGTGACGATCGTGGGGCTTTTATATGAATAGATGCATATCATCTTGGCTGCTTCAGTTGCGTACGTACGCATGAATCATCACTATCATCACCAATCCAGGAGCTGTTCTTCGTATACCCACTTCTCTCCATCGAACATATTCCTCCAATTCATCTGTAACTTGTTCTACTCAGCCATGTAGATCCAGACTACAGTGACTACATAGTGTTCTCCTTTCTTAACAACTATCATTCAACGACTATATCTAGTCTACTAATGATATCCATCTCCAACTCGTCAAGCCATGTCCAGGGAATGCTTCACCGTCGCCAGTAATCCTCCACACCATCGCTCCATTCGTCCGCGTAGATCTGCGCTATCGACTCGCGATCCCCCTGGGACATCAATAAAAAGCCATGGACAATCTCAGCCGAAAAACGGAGACCAAAGAACCTGTCCCGGAGAACCTGAAAGATCTGCAGAGGAAGATTGCTGCCAAGGCCTCGCCTGACCAGCGACACAAACAGATAACGCAGGAGGTCGTTGAGGAACCGGGACGGCGTCCCCCATCCCCCCGTCGCCCCGGCCGGGAGTTCCCGATATCGCAGGAGATCCCGTGTCTGTGAGCTGTCTGGCATGAGAATCTCTTCGGGTAGAAACGAATCCATAAATACCGCCATGACTTTCCGGGTGGGTAGCGAATCATTCATCTGCCTTGTGAACAAAGTCCGATTGCATACAATAAGGTAGTACGCCAGGATACACTGCACTGTCTCCGCGTACAGTATACTGCCTGTGTTCGAATCTACACCATTCAGAACTGCCTCGGGGGGATACATTGGCGAAGGCGGGGTTTCCCGCTGTGCTCGAGACCGGGCCTGTGCCACGAGGTAGTCCACCAGCACATCAAAGTCAGGCCCGTATGCGTTGTAGTGTACGGTACGATTGAGCACTGGGTATGTGAGCAGATGCTGGATCTCGTCCTCGACTAGCACGCGAACCCCGTCCTTCACCAGCCTGTAGGCGCAGTCCTCAAGAAAACCAGCGGGAACATTGGGGCCTGTCGTCTGGAAGGGCTCCTGATACGTCGGGCACAGCACGGCGCCGATCAAGAAGAGTCGACATATGGAGCGACGTAGGTTCCGCCTCAACGCAGTCCAGTTTGCCCGGTGGCGTACAACTTCCAGACCGGTAACGTCCACCGATGCGTCGGTCAGCAAGGTATTCTCAATACAGTCCAGCAGATGGTCCCACTCGGAGATGTCTTTCATATCGTCGAGCGTGATGCGCTCGCCTGGTGGGCGTAGAGTGCGCAGCTTTAAAGGGTTTTGGGGGAGACGGCCCGACGCATAACACTTGACGACTTTTCTTGTCGCGCGTACCTGAACGACGTTAGGTTGCATGGAGTCAGATTAGGAAGAGAAACACTTACTGTTACCCACGCATCGTCGAAATTAAGGATATGCCGCTGGGCGAAGGGGTACATGATAGAGTGCATGTCCCTGGTGTAGAGTTCGTAAAGCCGCTTGCATGATCGAGCGAGAGATACCAGCTGAGAAAAGCTGTCACACTGCCAGAAGATGTGACGGAAAATCTCATTCGGTAGAGAGTGGAAGGAGGCCATTATGTATGTCAATCGGCGTAACAACTGAGTGTGTGTGGATATGTATGAATGGCCGAGACTGTTCTGAGAATGAGTTGCATGGTGAAGATATTAAGAGGGATTTCATGTTGTATATAGAATGGTAGGAGCAAAGATGCTGTTTGTAGGCAGGAGCCATGTAGCGAAACCATGGCCTCCCGAAGATATTGACTTGGTGACTTGGTATCTCCAGGATGATGTTTTCTCGTCAGTTGGAACATTTTCCTAGTTGGATGAGATAGATCCTCGCTGGAGCTCATATTTTGAACGTCTGATGATATGTTGGATGTCAGAATAGACTGCAGCCCTGCTTTACAGAAAAGCAATGCTAGTAGTTAGTAGTTCCTGCATCGGAGCTTTGTCCTACATCACGGCACATATTGTCGCATCGCATAGCATTATTGCACATAGCTGGAGCTGTCACGTACTGAAGCTATCTTCAGTACACGACTTCATAACTAGAATTTGCTGATACAAAGCATACTACAGATCCTCCTTCAATCACCAAAAAGCCAAGATGCCATAACAACTCTTGACACATCACAGCCTCCACATGTGGCACATGCAGTACTTGGCGTTGCTCGGACGGTGGCGACAGCCGAATAGTATCTTCAGGCCGTGGATGCAGCCTAGCCCAGCTCCACTGCAAGATTTCTCCCTCACGTCTGGCTGATAAAATTCCCTCGCTCTGAGTCTGCAAAATACGAGGCCTCCCAACGGAACCCCTGACTCACTGCATCAAAGCTACAGCGGCAGCATCGCATGATGATCGCAGCAGCCATCGCCCCATTTGACCGTCTCAGTCTTGGTATGATGAAAACATCCTGCTGATAGCCTCGGAATAGTATCGATCTGCCTGCATCCCAGTCACAAAAAGTCTGCCTGGTTTGCCGCCACCGACGGGGTGCACACCAGGTAGCCTCCCTTGGCGTCTTCGCGGGGCTGAACAGCACCCTTTATGAACTGTGGCTAGGTCCAGAGACAGTAGGAAACAACGTTGTTTGCTGAGCCAGAGCTAGAGCCTAGAAACCAACCCACTAGCGGTACGTGCGCTCGCCTTGTCCCATCCTCCCCAAACTAACCTCCTTCAGACATGGACATCTTCAACGACTACACCTCCTACAGCTCCCAAGAGCTCTACCGCGAGTGGCGCTGGCAGGAAATCCGCGGCAAAAAGTTCACCGTGCCGCTGTGCAACTGTCCCAACGGCAGCAGGCCCGGCGAGCCGTGGCGGTGGCATGCGCACAGCCGGTGGAAATGCCAGACCTGGAAGAGACCGCAGCTGCCAGAGGGCGAGCCGACGTACTGCAACTGCGATCTTGCGCCGGGGCTGACGCTGCTCAAATACGATGGTCATTGGAAGGATGGGGTCTGCGAGGAGCATTTGCGACGGCGGAGCGTGGATGCGCAGGCGAAGCAGGCTCGTCGTGCGGCGCAGAATGTGGCCAGGGAGAAGGAGAGGGAGAAGGAGAAAGAGCGGATGGGTGGGGTGTCTGAGACGAATGCGAGAAACACCTCGGTAGATAGTGGGATGGGGCATGTGGGTGATGGTTGAGCTTACTCGCTTGACGCTTGGGTATACGAATGTCTACAACACCACACTCAGCCTGATCAGATATATTCTAATCGCATTAATCTAAGGTATCATTACCTCTAGGCCAAACCGAAACGCCACGATGACTCGCATGAAAGCCCGCCCGACAATATGTATGCTCATAATCATCACTCATAGAAACGCCCCCATCATATCGACCATCGCATCGCGCTTCTCCTTGCCCAAGAACTCGCCGAACCCGCGCGCATTCAGCACCTTACTCAACCCACCATTCGCCTCGATGTTGCTCAGGGCCGAGCCCAGATCCGGCGAGTCGGAGGTGATGTTCAGCGACGACAACAACCCCGTCGTGTTGGAGCCGAGCAGCTCGTGCAGGGTGTTCTTCAGCAGGTCGGCGATGGGCACCTTGGCGGTCATGGTGAGCTGCGACATGACGTCGGTGTAGTAGGGCACCTCGACGCCGTCGTAGACGACGGACTTGCCGACCGTGTCGAGGCTGAGGTAGCCCTGGGACAGGGAGTTGCTCTGGGAGCGGAGGACCTCGCCGAGGTTTTCGATGATCTTGTGCAGGTCGAGGATACCGTGGACGGGGGCCGAGTGGTTGCCGGGGCGCAGGACGAGGTTGTCGATGGTGGCGTTGCCGATGACGAGGTCGCCGCTTTTGAGGTCGAGGACGGTGGTGCCCTGGCTGCATTAGAACTTCGCCCGATGTGTGGATGGGTGTATACATACAATCTCCAGGGTCATCACCGACGGGTTGGGCAGCGTCGCGTTGGCGATCAGGTTGGTGCCGTCTTCCCGTGGCGGGAGAATCACGGTGGAGTCTTCGATGGAGAAGCCGCTGAACTTGTTCAGCGCTGGGTGGGTTAGCCGGTTGCAATGAACTGGTCGATGCGATGGCGACTTACTCGTCTGCGGAATGTTCTTGTTCATCGTGATGGAGTTCTTCAGCTTGCCCAAATAGGCCGTGGTCTTCCCTCGGACCGACAGCGGCGCATGCTCCATAAACACCGCGCTGTGCACGTACTTGGCCCACTGCTCGACGTTCAGCGGCGTGTACTGGTTCGTCACGCCCAGCGTGGTGTTGCCATGGACGGTGGTGCCGTTGATGTACACAATGGCGTAGGTGCCGTTGCCCTTGGTGTCGCGGTTGAACAGCTCCAGGGCGATGGGGTCGACGCGCACCGGCACCGATAGCGGCAGATCCAGGGCGGACTCGATGGTCATGACGACCGAGTCCGGCCGCGGCTGCATGATGTCCGCCCTGACGAGCAGCAGGGTGGAATCGTCGACGACGCGCTGGGCGATGGCGGGAATGATCAGGGTGAAGCTATCCGCGTCAGAACGCCTGCGATGCAAGACAGTGTCCCATCCGCACTTACAAGATGGGCAGGAAAATGGCCAGGAAGATCAGCGACCAGAAGCAATAGCAGCACCAGAATCGCCCCCAGTGTCGACGCAGCTTCTGCGCCCGGGTTTTCTGCCCCGTTTCCAGCTCGACCGCGTCGGCCTTTTCGACATGTTCGGCCCCGTGTCCCTCGCTGTCGAGGGGCCCACGATGCACGCCCAGGGCGTATTTGGCAGCCTGGGAGGTGAGGTAGGAGGCCTTCTCCGCCATTGTCTCGAATAGTCACCTATCTACCTGTCCACGGGGGTCGGGAATGGGGGGGAAATGGGTCCTCCCACTAGCATATATACCTACCTAGGATAGGGGATCGCGACGATCGGCCAAGAATGCAGCCACGATAAGCATCAGCTATAGCCGAGCAGTTGACTGGCGGTTTCTCCCCGGAATAACGAGAATTAAAGAAGGATACGTATCCTCCGCATGGATCGACAACGCCCTGCTGGTGATTGGCATGGGGCACGAGTTCACATGCGGGCCAGAATGAGGATCTACACGCACTATCGAACAACCGCGGTTGTCCGCCAGCTTCGGGGGGATTATGACGGAGCAAATCCTATGGAGCCGCTCCACATCGACAGAGTCAAGCGGATTCAGTACCTGTTTGAGATGCGGGGGAGGGAATACGGGGTGAGTTCGGTGTCTATCATTTTTTTTATTTTTATTTTTTTTTCCCTGGTTTCTTTTGGGTTCTTTGTGATTTGGTGATGCTGCAGCGGATTGTGCTGCGTAGGGATGCCCTCATGCCTTGATAAACCCGCCACCATCACCACCCCTCCCCCCTTGACTATACCATTTATACCATTTACCATTTCTTGAATAGTCTCCTTGAGCCCCTTTTATTCTTCTAAATCTCAGAATAATAAGAATAAGAAAGCATAATGTCCCTAGACGAAAAACACGACGCCCTCTCCCAAGCCACCTCCGATCTCTCCGAGACGCACCGACTCGATGCCCTCGACCAGCTCGAGGTCATGCCTCACATCTTGCAAGAGGGCATCCTCTTTGCGGCCTCGGGCTCTGCGCTGCTGCTGCAAGCCGCCATGCCGGGCATCAACAACCGCAGCAGCGACAGCCAAGCGAGCCCCAGCCCCAGCAACGGCAACCTCGCCTCCGAGCTCGGCGACGCCCTGCAAGCCTATCTCAGCTACATTGCGTGTCTGGTGTTCGGCACGCGGCAGGAAAAGAAGACCCTCCTCGACCTGCTCGCGCGCGGACAACCCCCCCTCCGCGGCAGCGAGTTCTACTCCACCCACCAACCCGCCCAGCGCTGGGTCGCGGCGACGCTGTACGCGACCGCGACCGACTTCTACCAGCGCGTCTACGGGCGCGTCAACTACCGCACGGCCGAGAAGGCCTACGCCGAGTTCGCGCTGCTCATGAACTGCATCGGGCTGCAGCCCGGCGTGTGGCCGGACACGCGCCAGGCCTTCTGGACCTACTGGGACGACCAGATCGAGCAGCTGAGCGTCAGCGCCGAGGCGCACCGCTTCGCAAAGGACCTGATGGAGCGCGGCGACTTTCCGCGCTGGGTCGCGCTGTCCAAGCCGTTCCTGCGCGTGCTCACCATCGAGATGCTGCCGCCGCGCATCCGCGAGGCCTACGGGCTCAAGTCGACTGCCAGCACGCGGGCGCTGTACCGCACGACCATGGGGTTCTCCGTCGCGGTGTACCCGGCGCTGCCCAAGTCGACGCGGCGGTACCCGTGGAAGTACTATCTGGATGAGCTACGGAAGCATTTGAATGTGATGATGTGACGGGAAGGAATCGTGTCGTTCGTTTCGTGTATACAGTTATGCTATTTCTATCTTATATATCCATTTGTTTAGACCCTCACAACGCCGAACTCAGCAGTCCACCCAGGAGCTTGGACACATTCGAGACCAGCTAGAGCCGTTAGCGTGCACTGCGACGGTACTGGGGTATGAACTTACAGGCGTCGCGTCCTGGATCAGCGTAGACGTATCGTTGACAAACTGCGGCGTCAACAGCGAATCCGCATTGTCCAGCAGCCCCTGGATCTTCTTCAGGTTGTCGCCCGACAGCAGGTTGGCCAGGTTCTGCGCATTGTCGCCGCCCAGCAGCACGGCCGCGCCCTTGACGATGGTCTGCAGGTCGTCGAGCGTGTCCTGGCTGAGCAGCTCCTTGACGCCGCTGAGGATGTCGGGCAGTTCCGAAAGCAGGCCGCCGCTGCTCTGCGGTGCGCGCGGCACGACCGGGTTGGGCTCGGGGTTGGCATTTGCGCTGGCGAGGGCCGGGACGGCCAGAACGAGGTACTTGAAAACGCGCATTTTGGTAGATGATTGTGGGTATCGGTGTATGGGTGAATCTACGTGATATCAAGCAATTGACTACTTATATGTACGGAGCACGGTCAAATCCAGATAGATTAAGTGAGACCCCGCCTGTGCAGTAGTCCCGGTCGTCCTCCGTACGCCTCTGGACCGTGTCTTATTATCGCCCCGGTCTAGTCGCCATCCATGGAAGCGCAGTGGAGAGCGCCGACTGCTGGCCGTTCCAGCCTCCGATTCGGGCGATGAGATACAGCTGCGGCCGGTCTAGCCAGGGAGACTGCCGATCACTGTCTCGTTTTTGGGCTGTCCTCCGGCGTGCAGGGCAGACTGTGCAGGGTCCGAGGCTGTTGCTGCACCTCTTGCTACGGAGTATACAGCACCGACCTGCCTGCCATGTGAATCCCTCGTCATCCCGTCCAATACGCCCTCTACACGGCCTATCGCAATGGGAGTGTATATTAACGCCCCCACGGGGAGGCGAGCGAAAACTCGGATCCAGCGACAACCCCGCAGAATTAGGGCTCCGCTAGCGCTGCAACTGTCGATCCTTCGTGCCTGCGCCATTCGCATCCATTTCCTGCTCTAGCTGGTCAATCCTCGGACCGACAGACATGTGAATCTCTCCGACTGATTAGGATGTCGGAACCTTCTGCCGCTGCCGGATTGCCTGCTGGGCCTATACGGTATACGGGGTATGGGGTACGGGGTACTACGGGTATGGGACATCGTCATCGATCACGAAAATCGCATTCATATGATCGTCCTCTATCCAGGTTCTCCCGGCCCCAATGTCTCACTCCACTCCCCACTTCACCGTAGCCTGGTTTCCTCTATCGTCGTGGTGGGACACTGTCCATCGCCGATGGCCGGTGAAATCCCTCCGCCACCGCATCATACCATCCACGGTCCCCATATCTCGTCGCTCATATCGTCGTATCCCATCAAGTGTCTCATCATACCCGTAGACTCCATCCAGGGTACACTACAGTATAGGCAGTGCCGATCACAGCACCAGTGCCACCCCGAGCACCCCCAGCGCCCCCATCCCGCTCACCAGCACGCCCGCCCCCGTCGGCCGTGCAGCCATCCCCTCCGACGAGGTGGACGCCGCCGCACCACCCTCACCCGTCGTCACGGGAGTCGGGGTCTGTGTAGCAGCCGCATGGGTGGCCGTCAGGGCGCCCTCCCGGAGCTGGGTCTTCACGACGGACAGGTAGCTTTTCACGTCGGTGGGCAGACTCTGGTACCAGTCGGGGGTGTTGCCGGCCTTGAACGAGCTGGCAAGTTCTTTCCGCTGCGCGGGGATGACGATCTGCGCGAGCGCCGTGGGCGGCACGTTGTTCACCAGCTCGGCGAAGAGCGAGCGCGGCGGGGAGGCGAGGTTGTCGAGGTTGCCTGTTTGCGAGGGGAGGGAGAAGCTGAGACTGCGTCTGTGGGTTTGTTAGAGGTGTAGATTGAGATGTTGGGTTGGGTTTGAGGATGTATGTACATGGCGTTTCCGAGGGCAGACCAGTCGACTGCGTCGCTGGTTTGGGTTGCCTGCGGTGCGGCCCAGGTGGTAGCTGCGAGGAAGGTAAGGAGCCAGGTAGTCTTCATTCTGGTGGTGATAGGAGTATAGAGGAGTGAGAGTAGAGTAGGTGTAGGGTGTGGACGTCCAGGATGAGGGCTCTTGTAGTTCTAGTCCTAGTTCTAGGCTCAGGCTTATGCTCCGTGCTGCGGCCGGTATCCGAGATCCGATGTGGAGGGCCTTGCGGATCTTGGACCGGTCGTCGACTAGCCTATGCGATTGCTAACGATTGCTAATGGCGGAGACTGGTCCGGTTGGTTGCTGGGGTTGTGCTATGGCCATACTAGGACTGGAGTTGGCTAAGGCCGGTCTCGCTTACTGGCATTGGTAGTGCCTGTCTATTGTACTGGGTTACAAGAGACCAAGCCCAGAGATTACAGGAGACTTCATTGGCCACTACACCTTACATAGGAAGGGGACTTGCTGCACCGGAGCATTTCGCAAGCGCCAAGTTTGGTGCTACATGTATAGGTATTATGGATTCCTATCGACTCGCCCAAAAACTCTCCAACTCCCTCACCTGCGTCCCAGTCACCCATCCCAAATCCGCCTCAATGCCACGCAACAAATCCACAATAATGCGCCTCTCCTCTTCATTCTCCATACACTGCCCCACCGCATAAAGCAGGGGGATCATATAAACGCGCGCCGCGCTCTGCGGCCTCGCCAACGCAATCCCACAAATCTCCCGACAGCGGTAATCCGCCTCCTTCATCAGCTCGCGGTACGACTGCAGCTTGTCAAAGACGGTACTGGGCGCGCTGACCGCGTCCGCGGGCCGGTTGAGCGCCAGCGCCAGCCGCCCAAAGTGGTACTGCTGCACGGTCGACGCGCACGTCGTCAGGCAGTAGAAGATCTCGGGGAACGGCATGTGGGCGATGTCCGGCAGCCGCGCGATGTCCCTTGGGTGCTCGATGCGCAGGCACGGACGGAAGGTTTCGGGCACGCGCTCGAACCAGGACTGGAATTCGAAGCTGAGTTTCAGCCACGAGGCGGTGGTGGGGGGCGAGCGTGGCGAGGACGATGTCGAGGGGGTGGAGGGGTCTGGGGAGAACTGGGCCATTTGGTCCCAGGGGGCGGTTTTGGATTCGCTGCGGAAGTTGACGACTTTGTTGAGCAGCCAGATGAGACTGTTGGCTGCGAGGTCTTCTTGCGAAAGAGGTGAGCTGTGGGGTGGCGGGTTGGTTAGGTTGCCCTCGTTGTCGATGGGCAGGCCGGCGGCGCGCCAGAGGGTCAGGTTCTGGTGGTCCAGATAGGTCTGGGAGCGGGTGTAGTATGAAGCAAGGTAGTCCAGACGAGCAAAGTTCCAGAAAGCGGCCGTGGCTCCTTGCGAGAATGCCGGGGGGGAATCCGAGAATGCACTGTGTAGTTGTAGCAAAGCATCAAACACGGGCCGGATTTCCGATAGATATCTGGATGCCGTTTAGTATGTGAGAGGGCAAGCGGATCGGTTACGCACGATTGCCAGCTTTCTCCAGGCTCGTCTAGGAGTTTATACATGGTGAGAATCGCAGACGCGGCCAGCAGGTTCTCTGTCTTCCGCCAAAAGGCACTGACGACAGTCTCGTCTGCGCGGTTTATTAAGTCCGAATTCTTCAAATGCCGGTTTAGCCACTGTTTCACAATCTCGACGGGCGACGCGAGAATGTCTGAGCTGGACATGGTTGCATAGGCGTCCGATATCGCTGAGCCCATGCTCGACGCAGCAAGGTAGTAGTAATTCGCAGCTTTCAGAAACCAGTCCACCTGCGACGAGTTCGGATAGCTCTCCATGGTGGAAGGACTAGTGAACATCCCGCTGACGGCCGACAACTTTGCGCCCTTCATCCTTCCTAGATGCTTCGCGGCCAGGGCGGCCATAGAATACTTTAGATATTCATCGCCGATAGCGCGCACGGGGACGTATGCACCAAAGAACTTTTTCGAGTCGGACAGATCCAACCTGCAGGCAATCAGATAGGGCCATTCTCCAGGGCATCTGTACTTACCAGGGTCCTACGATCTCGGAAAAGTGCCGGGTCAGAAATGCCACCTCGTGTTCAGTCCCGGTCATGAGCTCCGAGAAAATGTCCTGGAACTCCTTCTCACTGCGTTGCGAGGGACTCCCGGATGATGTCTGTCCGTGGGGAGAGAACGGCTTATGCCGGAGGTCGTTGTACGCACCGCCGGAGAACCCAACGCCTTCAGCCGCGGTCATCGGCGTCGCTGGACTGCTGCGGATGCTTCTGTCGGGGACACTCCGCGCACGGTCGAGAGCCGTGCTGCCCACGACAGGCCACTCAGTCGCTCCTTGGACTTGCATCCGGTGCATTGGTTCTCTGTGCATCGGCTCTGTCGAGGCTGCTTCTGCGCCATTTGCCGGCGAGGGCACCTGAAAGTTGCGTGCTCCGCCTACTGGATTCTCTGCAGGGGACGGGACTGCCGGATAAGCCGAGCCATAGGCCGCACTCGTACTGGCCGGCGCAGACTGATCTGGAGCTGAGCCCGGGGTTGCTGAATGGCCACCACTTGCCTGGAAACAGGTGAGCTACACTCATTTCAAAGCGAACGATAACGTACACTGCCTAGGTTTTGGCCAGCAGACCGGCTCCCGCTCTCCTGATACGGGGCATATCGCCTGCGCACAGAAGCGCCCTGGTCTATGAACTTGCGCGTCTGCACATACCCGGGACATTCGACGCCCGCATTGGCACACCGCTGGCAGCCTGGGCGTGTCTCATCACACTAAGCACCATTAGCCGCGGATCCTCAGCGACAGGCCTGAAGTCAGGCGCCACCAACCTTGAGATGCCTCTTTTTACATCGCTTACAGGCCTTGTTCGACGGTACCCCCGGCATGGTGTCCACTGTAGTGGGGCGTCAGCTGGTGGAGAGAGGACCTCGTCGTGAAGAGCAGGCAGAGACCATGCTCTACGGGACCAAGCAGGATACAGAGTGGCGGACCATGTGCGCAGGCAGATGAATTTCAGTCAGATAAGGAAATGCCCAGGAGCTATCTAGCAGGAAAGCTTCTGCTGCCAGGGGCGCTTGGGCTGGAATGGACCAGACGAAATGACGGCAACGAGTCGATCCTGACGGCGTTCCTTCGGAGTTGTCTCGGTCTCTTCCCGCATCAGCATTTTTCCGCTCGTCTATCTATCCATGATCAACGCTTCTATCTGCGCTCAAGCTGGACGAAAGCTTCTCTTTATCGGTCGCGATGCTTCGAAGAGAACTGGGTCAGTCAGGCTCAGCTCGATGGCTAGGAGACCCTCCGACAGGACCTTCTGCATCTGCATGGCATCTCTGTCAAACGTCGACGTCATCGGGAGATGTCTATGGCTTGCGAGATATATCAGAAGCGGAGAAGAGCCGAATATACTATGAATGGATCGGTTGGTATTCGTTTCGTCTTGAGGAAATGGATCTAATGTGATGTAGAATCCGGGAAGCCACACAATCTGGTCTGCTCTCAATGCCATAACCCAGACAATCTGATGCCCTGCGAGACCTGTTGCAGATCTTACCATCCCGCCTGTCTCCCACCTCCAGGAGATGCTGCAGTGAATAGACAGTTTTACTGTCCATCCTGCAAAGCATATCAATGGGATCGAGCGCCCCCGCAGATCGGCAGCGCTGTACAATCTCCAAGCGCGTCTAGGAGCAGTACCCCGAGTGCGAGGAGCTCTGTTCAAATGATAAGTCCTCCCAGCGGGGACAGAGTGACGGCACTTCTAGCATCAGCCGCACGGGGCATGAAAAACGCAACACAGCCACCGAGTATAGAACAGCATCAACACCAGCCAAACGACGTTTCCCCGCCGCCACAGTATGATCTAGTGGCGCGTGCCAGGAATTTCCTTCTGGAATATGGCGGTTTCCCGCCGAACCAGGAGTTCCGTCTGGACCTGCTTCTGAAACTTGGAACCATGATCGACGAAATCGAGTCCCACCGTTCCATCCACCAAGAACTGCGGGAGCTGAGGGCCGAGAATGCCAATCTGCGAAGTAACGCTCGTCTGAGAGGCGTCTCGTCTAGCCTGCCAGCGTCTTACCTGCCCCCCATCCTTCCGAGCCCGGCTGGTGCTGAAGGCGAAAAGTCTTGGGATCGGATCGTCACAGACCTGCTCTGAATTGGGAGGATTGTTTTGGAATCATTCACTCTGTCTCTCCCATTCTATCTTCCTAGGTCATGCTCCATGCACATAGTGGCATTATCAACAGCCTGCATAGTTCCGAGCGCAGCGACAATGCAGAAGCGTGCATAATCTCACCGCGTGTGTTTGCATTGTATCAGAGACGGCGGGTACAGCGGCTCTAAATGTCGGAACTGTGTCGAATCTATTCGAACTATAGGTGTTCCCCTGCTCCAGACTAGAGCGATCTAGACATCGCTCAGGATGTCTACTTCCATACAGCGACGTGAGATCTATGTTGCCTGGCTCGATCAATATTTTGCAAGTCTCAGGGTTGTTGAATGCCAGCAAGCCAGCCATGCCAATGCTGACCGCGAGTGATGATGTGACGTGGCGTCAGGGGTGCATATGTGAAGCCGCAGCCTTGTGAACAGGCTTGTTTGATTTGTTCTCTGCAGAGTAGACGACAGGGCAAATATCCCATTGCCTCTGACGCTCGACATGTCAATTTCAATTGAGACCGGGCTGAGTCTGCCTTATTTCCAACATTCCATCCCGCTGTATAGACATCGTATAACCGGGGGTAAGGGTATAAAGCCAACCTCTGGCATCCAGTCAGAGTTCAACTTTCACAAATATTGACAAGAAACTCCTGATATCGACCCCCAAAGCTGAAAGGTACTTCCCCATGAAATGCGAATGACCGTCGAATGATCTTCATCTTACACACACCAGGTCAAAATGCCTGACCCATGGCATGTCGCCAATACCGTTGCGGGGGCCGTGAGTGCAGCAGCTGGATCAGCAAGCGCTGCTCTTGCGGTCTACGCGCTCTACCAACACTGTACTTGCAGCGACGCCGAAAAAAGACGCAGGCAAGGAGCAGAACCTCCACAAACAGAAACTCCACAAACAGAGGTTCGAGTGTTGGCTTTCGCAGACTGGAGTCGAGCTAACCGTATGTATCTAGATAATATGTAATTCCACATACCCCTGTCCAGTTCATGGGCGATACGATGTTAGGGCAAGATATTTGTATTGGCATCCCGACGATGCCTAAGGAATGGAATGGGCGGTACTAGTTGTTCGCAGGAGTTGTTTCGTGTGTTTGACTCTTGGATATTATGTGAGATTCAATGGATGGCGGCAGCCAAGCCACATGTACATAGGCTTAAGGGTATTATCTCTGTAGCCAAGATAAATATGTTCAGCAGAGTGAGAATCCCAAGACACGCTCTCATTTTCTAATTTCCCTGGAGGAGATTCCTTCCTATCAACCACACATAGAGCAATAAACAGTCCTTCCCCGTGAATAGCGCTTCCTTGATCGTCTGTGGATCCGAAAAGAACGTCGGAAAGACCACCTCCACAATCACTTTCCAGTCGCTGATGAGCAACACGCACCACCCATTGTCCACGTAACACTTTGGATGGGTGGCGAGGGCATCGTGACCCAGCTCTTCACAGCCGATCTGCCTTCTTTCGAGCGCGTACGGCACCATTTGGCGCTGCAGACAGAGCATGGTATCGGTAACCCAGTTCTGTCCTTCGGGGCTCATCCGATCGCGCACCGCCAAAGATTTCGAGCAATATTTGTACCCCTCCCCGATGGGGTAACCAGATGGGCCGCAGCGGTATTGGGGTTCAAGACATTCTTTATAGAAGCTGCAGTCATTTGGCTGAGGGTTGGCGCAGTCCGTACGCGTGAGATCAGCTTCGCTGGTTGCTTTATTAGCCAACTTGACCGTTCACATATTCGAATTCGATATGTACCCTGACACGGCTTGGATGCTAACTATCCATCCGAGCAGTAGAAGCAAGTTCATGGTACGCATAATAGCCATCATCCCATGGATAGCTCCTCGGGCCATTGTAAGACGTGGGAACGATCAACGTATCGTATCACCCCTGAAAGCGACTGCAGGTCACCTGATCCACAATGTAAAAATAGCCCGATATAGATGCTTCTGCATTTTCTTCCTTGCCTACCAATTCCACCCCTGAGTAGAAGTTATCCAAGCCACATGGTCAGCAGGGTCCACATGCGAGTTATTGTCGTCTCGTCGAAGGATCTCCCATTGTATGTTCTCAGCACTTAGAAAAAGAGTCTTTGATGTAGATTCTGGGTCCAATAATCTCTTTTCTCCCGCCACACGCCCCGTACCTAAGACTAAGGTCGAAACATTCATGGTAGAACTGCCGCCTAACCACTCACGGTGTTGTTCGCCAAAACTAGCCCCAGAACCCGTGTCAGGGCAAGGGACCGATCCGCGGAGGGTAAAAAAGCTTGTCCTCGAGAGTGGGATACATTCTAGGCTGCCAGATTCCCCATAGACCCCGTCAAGGCCCAGATGATAGGATCTGGCGTAGATTGTTCGATGTCGCGTAGATGCCTCCGAACAATATGAAACAAACCCACCTTCTAGGGCCATGCGGTAGAACGAATGAAAGGGATCAGGTGTGCAGATTGCCTTTGCGCTCCTCAGGCTAAGCCGCCAGGCAGACAAGTATACAACTTCGCCATCCCACATATTGCCCTTTTGGACAAACCAAACCAACCCCTAAAGGAGGCTATTTTTGCCGTAGTTCAGAAAATACCTCATCGCTTCAACATACTGTAACTGCATCGTGTTGCCTCCACTGTCGAGGTTGAGCCTATAATGTCTATTGATTCCATACCCTACTTCCACCTCTTACTTCTCCGGACACTCGTGCTTCTCTCCTTCTTTACCATAGTACGGTGCAATCATGGGCCTCATCCAACGCCATATTCACCATGGCCTACAGAACTTGCCTCAGGAGCCCATATCCAAGCTCGCACCGTTCTCTGCACTTATCATATCCATCGTACTGGTAATATTATTCCTGACTCGGTTCTTCCTTCTGGAAGGATACCTTATCCAGCGTCTATATGGGAAGACATACCTTGATCTTAGCGAGCTGAACAAACGCGGCTTCATAAACCACCATATAGCCGGCTTCACCAAGATCGTCATCCTCATCACAGCCGCCTACCCTTTTATCGCCATCATCGCAGGACGTGGCACGTATCAGACGCCCTATGCCCACGGCAGCGTGGTCCGGCTGGGCGATATCCTGATTGTTGCCGCCCAGATGCTGGTTGCGATGTATGTTTTTGAGCTGATATACCGCTCCAAGCTCTCGCCCATTGCGGTCATGCACCATATCGGGACCATCATCATTGGCCAGACCGCTATAGCGATCAACATTGGACACGGACGTGAGCCTGACGCCAATATCGAATTCATCCTCTGCTGTGTATGGGGTACGTGTCTTCTTCTTCTCGCGATTTCTAGACAGTCCACGACATAAGCCATGACTAACTCATTTTCCTATACGCAGGCGCCTTCGACATCGTCTCAGAATTCCTACCCCATGTGGCGATTATACTGTACCGCGTTTTTCCGTCGCGACATCACTTCCTCAGCGGTGTGTTCTTGATAGCCTGCATCACAACCGCAACCGGTACGACCTGCGAAACAATTGTGGCCATGTGGCTCTTTGGTGGCTTGTGGAATCGGTGGCGACTTGCGTTCAAAATCGTGACTCCTATATTGCATGTGGCATTTTCTGCGACGCAGATCCACGGGAGTATCGTGTTCTGGAAAATGTATCAACGGCAACGAAGATTGATGTTGAGGAAGAGGGAGGAACAGATGGGGTTATAGCAGGGGATGGAGTTATATATCGCGGCCTGTACGGCCAACACAGGGGTTGGTTGATTCTACCTACTATATTTCGATTGATAGAATGTTTGCTTATTCAATGTATATGCCAGTTATAGACAACTTCTATTCTTGAATCGAGAATAGTACTTGACCTGTTTGATGGAGGAATTATTGAATATACACCTGCATACCGGACTCGCGTACCACCTCATCTATCCCTTTCGGGAAATGTGCCCTGTCAATCCCTGTGATCGCCCATTCTCCAAACCAGGGGCCATGGCCGATGTTACATTTCTAGTTATTTCGATGATACAGACCCCTCACTGGAGGGCATTAGTGAGACTGTCCCCTCTTTTCTTATATGTCCACCCTGTCGAGCAATTCATGTGGGAATTCACCACATAGGTAGGGAGATACACTTGTCACTTGTATGGAGGACAAGACGCGTGAATGACAGGCATTTCTACCTAAAACTCGTGCCTCCTCAAAGATCTATCCTCTCACTCTCCTTGTGAGATTGTGATAGCCTCTAGCGTGTATTCCTCACAATGAGGGCGAATACTCCCATAGGCGCACTCACTACGGCGTTCCTCGCCTCACTCGCGTTCGGCCAGGATGACAACCACCCCAAATTCGACGTCCTAGACTTTGTCGATCCATTAATTGGAACGGCAAATGGCGGTAGGTATCACCTAGCGATAATCGACAAAAGCGCGAGTACTCATAGTATCCCAGGACATTCGTTTGCCGGCGCAACCCTGCCATTCGGTACGTTACCTGCCCTTTCTCCAAACACGCGTCTGACAGAGACAGGTATGGCGAAGGCCGTGGCAGATACGATGGGCGAGAACCAGGCGGGTTTCGCAACCGACACGACAAATGTCACTGGTTTCTCGCATATGCATGATTCCGGCACGGGTGGTGTGAGTCGCGGCACACAACAACCCACATGCCCGGACATACGACTTACCTCTGTAGGCGCCTTCACTGGGAAACTTCCCCATCTTCGTGCATCCTCAGTGTCCAGACGATCGCATCAGCAACTGCAAATGGTCCCAGAAGGAACGGGCAACCGACTGGATCCCCGGGTCCGTCAAGGCACGGCCGGGATACTTTGGCATTAGCCTGAAGAGCGGGCTTCATGCTGAGATGACGGTAACAAACCGGTCGGCATTGTACCGTTTCACGTTCGACTCCGACTCCAAGGACCTCAGCCCGCTCGTCCTGGTGGACCTCATGGACCTCCCTCAGTCACGCAAGGCAGGGCGAGCAGCGGTTGATCCACCAACCGGGAGATTCACCGGTAACGCGACATTCGAGCCCAGCTTCGGCCAAGGACAGTATACGCTGCACTTCTGTGCGGATTTCAAGGGCGCGCGTGTGCGCGACACCGGTGCATGGGATACTACGCGCGCCGCGCTCAACTCCACAGTCCTCTCGCTGGACGGAAGCCGCCCTGCTAGCTCGTTCTCCGGGGGCACATTTGCGAGATTCCACGCGCCGAAAGACGGGGTCCTGCTTGCCCGCGTGGGCGTTAGCTTTATGAGCGTGGACCAGGCGTGCATGAACGCGGAGAACGAACAGCCGGATTTTGATTTCCCTGCGACGGTCGCTGCGGCGGAGTCGGCGTGGAGAAAGAAATTGAGTCCGATCAGCGTTGATGCTGAGGGGGTATCGTCTGATCTCCAGAAGGTGTTCTGGAGTGGTGCCTATCGTGCGATGATCAGTCCGCAGGACTATACGGGGGAGAATCCGATTTGGCAGAGTGACGAGCCGTACTATGACAGCTACTACTGGTTTGTATTCCATCCGTCCAGAACTGGTGAGGGTGATCTTCTGACTTGAGCAGTATCTGGGATTCATACCGCGGCGTCCACCAGCTCCTCACGATCGTGGATCCCCTGTCCCAATCCCTGATGATACGCAGTCTAGTCGACATCTACCGCCATGAAGGCTATCTCCCCGACTGTCGCATGTCGCTATGCAAAGGCTGGACGCAGGGAGGCTCCAACGCCGATGTCCTGATGGCCGACGCGTTCCTAAAAAATGTCAGCGACGTCGACTGGGCCACCGCCTACGAAGCCGTGGTCAAAGACGCAGAAATCGAACCACCGAACTGGGACGTGGAGGGCCGCGGAGGACTCCGCAGCTGGAAAGGACTCGGGTACATCCCCAAGAACGACTACGATCCCGATGGCAGGGGCTTGCACACGCGCAGTGTGTCTCGGACTGTGGAATATGCGTACAACGACTTTTGTATTGCGGAGATGGCGAAGCGCATGGGCCATGAGAGCGATTATGAAAAGTACACGAAGCGCGCCTCCAACTGGATCAACGTGTACAAGGCCGACCAGAAATCGTCCATCAACGGCGTCGATACCGGCTACACTGGGTTTGTGCAGCCGCGGCTTTTGAACGGATCGTGGGCATATCAGGATCCGATCCTGTGCAGCCCGTTGCTTGACTTCACCGGCTGCTACTTGAATGCCGGCGGGCACGAGACCTATGAAGGAAGCTGCTGGCTGTATACATTGTAAGTACTCCGTCGCGCTGGACGGACGCACAAACTGACCGTTAAAAACAGCTACGTTCCCCAGGATATGGCCAAGCTGATTGCAACACTCGGTGGCCCGAAGAGCTTCACGTCTCGACTGTCTTACTTGCACGAATCCGGTCTGCTCTATGTCGGCGATGAGCAGGCCTTCTTGACAGTCTTCCAGTACCACTATGCAGCGAGACCTGCCCTTTCAGCCGAGCGCGTGCACTTCTACATCCCGTCGCAGTTCAACACCTCCGCGTCCGGCATCCCCGGCAACGATGACGGCGGTGCCATGGGCGCATTCGCTGTTCTGAGCATGATGGGCCTCTGGCCCGTCCACGGCCAGGATGTATACCTGATTACGCCGCCTTTCTTCAAGGAAATCAGCATTCGCAACAGCGCGACAGGCAATGTCGCTACGGTTAAGAATGTCAATTTCGATCCGTCGTACAAATCGATCTACATCCAAAGCGCCAAACGCGATGGGAAGCCGTGGACGCAGAACTGGGTCGGACACGACTTTTTCTTGATTGGGGGTGTTCTTGAATTGGAATTGGGACCGAAAGAGAGTGCTTGGGGGACTCGTGTGGATGATTTGCCTCCCAGCATGAGCCCTTATCAGCAGTAATGTAGCTCCTTGTTTATATCTTGATCGTTACTACATCTCTTCCCATCGTGCAGGGGAATAAAGGGGTTGCGCCTTGCAGTAATGAATCAGCCTTGCGATAGGCAGTTGAGTGGAGTATTCACGTAAGATCAGTGCCCTATTGTGCGGGGCAAGGGGGCATTGCTGAGGACGAGACGAATATCCACACGAGTTTCAATAGTCCAAAGTCTTCACCCATATTATCTCTAAACAGAGCATACTATTCTTTGCGCAAGGGCTGATGGACCCCCTCAGCATCTCCGCCAGCATCATAGCGCTGCTCCAAGCCACCAACGCTGTGCTCTCCATCTGCTACGACTACAGCTGCGCCGTGAACGGAGCCCCATGGGGCCTATCCAATCTGATTGACGAGACGCGCAGCCTGCGCAATGTGCTAGAGGCGCTTGTGCGCCTTGTCCACGAGGACAAGACCGCTCACCTCCCCACTCTTAGGCTTTTGTGTCAGCCTTATGGCCCGGTGGAGAACGGCATCGGGCGGTTGGAAGAGTTGGAGAGCCGACTATCGTCGGGAGGTTATAAAGCCCGAGCTCCTTCTCGACGTCGTGCTTTCTTCGAAGCCTTGACCTGGCCGCTTCGAGAAGCCGAGACAAAGCGGACAACGGAGCAGATTGAGCGACTCGCGAGCACCCTGAGTCTAGCTATGCAGACTGATCAAACGTACTTTCTTTTACATTGCTCCTGACTCGTCTGGACTTGTTGGGAACTGACGCTAGTGCAGTCGATTGATGCTTGCGATCGAGGATTTGGCCATCGAGAACCAGAATATGACCGCCGAGACGCGATACGGAGTCGCGCAATTGCAAAAGGCGACACTGTCCATACAAGATGGTATGTATCTCTCATAGGCCAACAGACCCCTGCTAATAGTGCAGACGCTCGACGCCAAAAAATCAAGGCGTGGCTGGCAGCCCCAGACCCTTCGATAAACCACAACGCCGCCCGCAGCAAACGATACCCTTCCACAGGTGAATGGCTGTTCAAAAGCAAAGAGTATAAAGCCTGGAGGAAGGATTCCTTCACCACTCTTTGGATGCGCGGCCCTGTTGGCTGTGGCAAGACCATCTTGACCTCAGCGATGATCGACAACTTGGTTGAGGTCTGCAATGATGGCCCGTCCAAAAGCCTGGCGTATTTCTACTTTGATTTCAACGACCCGTCTAGACGGACGTCGGACGCCATGCTACGCTCCCTGATTTCTCAGCTCATCATGCAACGCGAATCAGTGCCGGCTGAATGGGACAGTTTGTTCTTCGCAAACGGCGACCGACAACCAACCATCGAGGAGCTGCTGTCCATTCTTCGGGAGATGATGCAAACGCCTCACGAGGGTGGGTTCCTGGTCGTGGATGCCCTAGATGAATGCGTCGATCCTAAGGCTGCCGGGGACATTCTGGACAAGATCGACCGCTGGGATATCGAGGGCTGGTGGCTGTTTGTTACAAGCAGAAAGAATGCACCGGGCCTCGGAACAGAGCTATTTTTTAACGGGGCCGTGTTCTCCATCCCCGTATGGCGGGTCAGGAACGATATACATCTCTATGTCCAGCAGAGACTCGATTCTGACCCGAAGCTGAGACGGTGGCAGAGCCGTTCTGATCTCAAGGACGAGATCAGGGAGACAATAGCGAACAAGGCCGAGGGAATGTAAGTCCTCCTCCTTATCAAAACATACCCCCACACACTGCTCTAACTCGCCCAGGTTCCGCTGGGCTGCATGCCAGCTTGATGCACTTGAGAAGTGTCTCAACGTGTCAATGCTGCGCACGACGCTGGCTTCCCTGCCCAACTCTCTCGACGACATGTACGCCGAGGCTCTTAAACTTGTACCAAACGAGCACGCACAGCTGGTATCAAAGCTCCTCCAATGGCTCGCATTTTCCACCCGCCCACTGTACATCGAAGAAATCGCAGAGATAGCCACCGTCGACATAGCGTCTTCACCAAAGTGCGACCGGGACAGAAGACTGTTTGATCCGCGAGATATCGTCAACCTCTGTCCCAGTATATTCGTGGCCGTAACCAACAGCTCCGACGGCGACTCAGCAGACCCTCCAGCGCAGCAACTCCGCCTAGCCCACTTCTCAGTCAAGGAGTATCTACTCTCCGACCAGATTCGGACAGGCGATGTACGCCAGTTCGGCATGACAGAGCAAACCGCCCACACTACGATCGCCGCTGATTGTCTGGCGTACCTCCTGCAATTCGACCGTCCATACGTCGAAGTCCCGGAAGTGGTCCGCTCCTCACCACTTCTTCGCTACGCGACGAACTACTGGCCCGAGCATGTAAAGCGCTCCGGGGAAGAAGGGTACATCAAGTTAGAACCCCACGTTTTGGAACTGTTCGAGTCGGGCACTGTCTATGCAAACTGGACCGCATTCCTGGAGGGATACACACCATTCAGCTCGGACGAAGAGGGCCTCAGTTCCCCTCCAGACCCGCTATACTACGCCGCTTCCTACGGGCTCAGCTGCGTATGCGAGACCCTGATTCGAAATGGGAGCCCAGTGGATAGCCTAGGGCAAGCGGGCACGGCCCTCGCCGCTGCTTGTTTGTCGGGGGCGACAGATGCAGTGCGTGTGCTTGTCGACAATGGCGCGGATGTCAACGCGAGTGGACCGCTGGGTCCGCCGTTGCTACAGGCTGCTGGTAAGGGAGTTGCCGAGATTGTGGAGTGTCTTCTTCAGGCGGGAGCAGATGTTAGGTATGGGAGTGAAACGGGGGAGACAGCCTTGGTGGAGGCCGTCAGATATGGTCACAAGGATGTCGCTCGCTTGCTTCAGTCTTAGTGGTACTGGCCTATTGATTGGATATTTTTATTTATGTACAGCGCTGTTTATATCAAGACTGAGCCTTCGATGCAGTGTGCGTGTTGACATCACAATCGACATCTGTCATTTATCAGGCCACTGAGAGCATAATTTGGCAAATAATTCTATTGTTGGAACCAGAAAATATGGTGGAGCATTGCTCCTGGGAGCTTGAAAGTCATGAAGTCATACCGGAATCGGCATAAGGAGACCGTATAAATAGGTACATCCCGCGTCCACAATGCGTGCTGTATTCTTTCTTGAAGAAGTTAGCTCATATTAAGATGTCTGACCTACCGAAAAATGAGAAACGCCCAAGACGCAAGTCCTCTCTGGCGAGAGAGCTCCAGGACTTGATAGACCGGGAAGAGCGGTTCAAGGACAACTACGGCGATTTCGAAAACTCATGGACGTCAACGTGCGTATCACCTCTGCTACCTTTCGGTGCGCCATCACTGAATTCCAACGTTATCTAGGCGGATCAATGATGGTTTGGCGAAAGTCCCATCCTCGGAAGGCTCTCGTCAGTCCTTCGACCAGACAGATATGAACAAGAGTGATGCACGAAGGGATGGTAACAGGTCATAACGGCAAAGAGGAATTGTATTTTGTATGGGGCTATCCTGGGCTTCCACGAGAATTCTACATTCATAGATACGGTGACGGAAGGAATATACAAACAATCCATCCATTGCTATAACATTCGGGGTATTGCCAACACAAAACGCTATCTCCATGACCAGCATGGACCCAACACAACCATAAACTCCATCGTCCAGTTACCACTCTAACCGATCGTCATGTATCAACTGTACATCATACCGTTCGTCACCCTTCAGCACCTTTGCCGGGTCATTATGTGCAGCCACCGCCGTCCGCAGCGAGGAAATCAACCCGGTCGGCCCACTAGCAAATACCCGAGTAGGGCCTTGCACCGTTCGCGACAAAAAGTCTGACAACAGGGCATGGACATCGGGATGTGGCGAGCGTCCGTCCGCCCCAGGCGTACCCAAGCAGTGCACCGAGAACGGGCTATCGGCCGTTGCGCCTCCTTCAAGGGAGGTCAGCGAGGACGACGAAGGACTGCGTTTAACGTCCACTTCCTTTTCTCCCCGTGCCAAACCCACATTGTCTGCTGAACTTGCTCCGCATTCGCGAGTTACGAAAATGCGGATCCGGAAATGAGGACACGTCGCGGCCACTGCGCGGAGGGCGTTGATCTCATCACCGAGCCAGTAGATGTTATCCTTGCGGCGGATAATCCAGATAAACTCCACCTGGCTTCGCCGCTTGGGAAACAGGCTCGTCATGGTGATTGCCTGCAGGAGCGGCAGGACGAAGGTAACGCCCGTGCCGCCCGCGATGCAGAACAGGTTGATATCGTCGGTGCAGTGGAGATCGTGGTCCACGATGGATTGACCATACGGGCCTGAGAGGACTATCGACGTACTCGGCAGGTCTCCAGGCACTAGCGGTGCACGGGCGATCTTAGCCAGGTCGCCGGTTAGGCCCTTTTTAGCCCGGATGATGTAGGTGTGGTGTTGGGGGGAGAGCCCCGGGACGGTAGCTGGGGTCATGGGGTGCGATTGCCACACGCTGAGCTCGGGGAAACACAGGTAGAAGTGCTGTCCGATGTCCCAGGGCTGGTGGTCATGTTTGAAGTCGAGGCGGACGACATCACCGTCTTTCTCGCTGGGGAAGGAGACCATCTGCGCCTTGGGCACATGCAGCCCCCATACCGCGTGGGTCTTATCCGAGTGCTTCCCTGTATGGAGCAGAAACGTCCGCAGGAGGCGGACTCCACGGTCCAGAAGCCACACCGCCAGCGACGCAATCATCCAGCAGGCGAGCTTGGACCAGTGCCCCCAGCATGCGCCGACATACAGCATGGCAACGACGTAGTGCGATTTGCGGAAGAATTCGTACCCCGTCCAGCGGATAGCCCATTTCGTGCTAAAGACGACCAGGAATGTCAGGAAGATCATGGCGACGATGCCCCAGATGATGTATTGCTGTCCGATGAAATTGTTCCATGTCTCGGGCTGCGGCTGGTATAACTTTGCTTCGATGACGGTCCATCCGAGCGTGTGCAGTGCGGATTGAATGTAGATGATCCACCCCAGCCAGCGGTGGAGGAAGTTGAAGTGGTGATACGGGATGCCCGTCAGGAGGGAGAGAAGCGACTCCCGTGTGCACAGCAGCACGGTGAGCGGCGTGAGCGCATAGGCGAGAATGCCGATGCGGTCCGACCACGGGCCCAGTCCCACGCGCGTCGTCCGCAGCTCCGGGTGTCCCTTCACCGGGCTGTACCAAGTCTTGTATACGATTCCCACAAACGTGAAGATCGTCAGGTAGCCGATGATGATGGCCAGGAGGAGGATGTTGAACCGCGTGGTGTGGCCGAATATCGGCGTCAGCGCCTCGCGGAGGAAGTGCCGGTGGTAGATGGATCCGAACATGCGCGACACGCGATACAAGGTGCTCTGGCCTCGGCGCGGACATTCCGTCGCATTGCTCTTGGTGATGCTCCGCGCGATCGGGTTGCAGTAGTGTGCGATAAAGAGGAGCAGGAGAATGCCGAGGATCACTCCCCACATGATGGCGCTATACATGACCGAGACATCGTGGCCATGGTACACTGTGTCCAGGTAGGCACATGCTCCCGGGTCGCTGGTGCATGGGACTTGTCGAGTAAAGTAGCCCCAATGATAGGTGTAATTTCCGCCCTCGACGACTTCGTGGGAGCTATGGCGGGGAAACAGCATCTCGGTCAGTCAGCCCCATTGAAGGGGATATCAGGCGAGTCTGAAGGGGTGAGTTGAGGTTCTGGTGAAGTCTGGAGAGCGCTGCGGGCCCATCCACTTTATAGAGGCCGACCCTCATCTGGAGGGATGAGTTCGTCCTGGTCGAGGCCAGAGCAGTGGGCTGCCAAGCAAGAAATCTGCTCAAGTGTGACGCCAAGAGTGCCAATTAATATGGGTCCGACGTCCGGAGTCTGGGCTGGCGATGTGAGAGGCCATCAAGTAGTCGCGTGGATGCACACGGAGGAAGGTCCGTCTGAGGTTTCCCTTCAGGAAGCGTCCAAGAGAACACCATGATAAGTATCTATTCAGTATACAGTACTGTATACAGTACTCGGCAGCGTGCTTCATATTGCGACTGGAGAGCTTCGGATAATTTGATCGTGAAGAGGAAGCTTGGCACGCTAATCTGACCTACAGCCAATGAAATCGCAGGATTGATGGCACAGCATGGGATCAATCTTATTACTAATATGCTCAAATCCGATCGTCTCCACACCAACACAGGCCAATCAGCAGCAGCCGGTAAAATGCCTTTATCTTTTTCAACTTCGATTGTTCCATCTTGATTGATAAACTGCCAACGGAGGCGTTGGTGATTCAAGTACTTCCATGTTCCTTCTATTCATGAAGCTATGCTCGACAGAAGCTATCCATCAGAAGACTGCTGCTCCAGAAACCACACAAAAGAGGCAACTCCCAGAAGTACACAGTTCGTAGCCTGTGATCGGCTGTAACTAACGTCTGGATGTTTAGCGGTCACACCTTCCAGCGGAGGGACCTTGCCTTGATCATGGCATCTTGGCTCATTTGTCCCCAACATTCCCTCCGATGCATTCTTCTCCACCATGTGTGACTGTGGCTGGTCTAGATTCTCGGCAACAGCAGATGCGGCCTCGCCCAGCCCTGAATCATGTAGCCGCTGTCTCTGTCGTTCGAGTTTGAGTATAAGAACCGCCACAGCTTCTGTATACACTACGACTATCGGAAACATGGTCGCCTCTTAGAGGTAAGACAGGACGGTCTCATTCATGAGCAAGTGTCGCAGAAATATGATATACACCGCGAGCCAAGATGCCAGATATGTCGCAAACACGGCAATTCGAAAAGCTTTTGAAGATGCCAAATACCACTGCCCTAGCGACCTGCATCCGGGGATAGATTTAGCACCCGGAAGCACATCAAAGCAAATATGGACATTCCGACGCAGTTCAGGAATGTGAAAAATGAAACCTGGAAGACGAGGCCGCTGACCTGCTTTGAAAGCGTGAATTGCGCAAAAGGGAGCATGAATGGACGCATGTCCAGATGTATCACCCACGCAATGGCCAACATCTCGGCTGTAGTCCAGTGCTTTCTGGTTTTGAGGTCATGTATATGAGACGAAATGTGAGACAACAGTAATTTGAACATGTCCAGTTTTGCAGAGCGTGACAAAGGACAGCTACAATCCCTGATTCATGGTGTGTGCTCCAAACTGCGGTGGAGTTGTGCGTGTTTACCCCGGGCGATGTCGCCCAGAAGTGTTGTACGCGCTCGCAGAGATTCTGGGGGTTCGAAATCGCGGTATCAGGTCGATCACCAGGGTTATGGCCTGTTTTCTCCATATTCGTAGCTGTGGCTCCGACTGGTGAGTGGTGCATGGGCAACCTATGTCTCTCGGCATCCCTTTTGCCCATGAACGTCCTCGTGGGCCAATTCCGGTGGAGGAAAAATCGCTCAGGCGACTTAGCAACGGGGGAGAGAAAGATTTCCATGTATATAGCCTCCACAATGAAGCATGTCGCGGCGATCTTTAACCCCCAGCTGCAGTCTGTTAACAAGAGCTTGGTATAGCATGGCACCGTCACTACCATCAACAGCCCCCGTCTCCCAATGCTCTACTACGATTTTGGATCAGGAACTCGCTTCTTGCCCGGGGTTTATGCATCGAGGTATAGGCGTCCAAGAACATATACCGCAACATGTGTGTCCGTGATTCCCGATAGTCGCCAGTCGATAAACGCCAGTGTCGCCTGGACTGGCAATGCCGGAAGCGAAGGGGGAAAATTTCCGTAGATTCTGTTTCACGTTTTCCGAAAATTGTCTCTGTCCAACTGGTTTGATCAGGCTACTGATAGAGACTGAGAAAATAGCCGTTATGATGACCCACGCGGTGGGAATGGTGTCGGGGAACATCCTGCGAAAGACGTTCGCCGTGCATGGATGATATTGAGAGGCCACATCGCGGATATACTAGCTAACCTCATATCACGCATTATCAGGCTGAAAACAATACTATTAATAATAGAACAAAGTGCGATTCACAAGTCAGCCCTAGTTCCTTAGCACGAGTAGGCGCAGGCGGGGTTAACTCAGCTACCTAGTAGATCTCACCTCGTATTTCGTAATATCAACACATCCGCCTGGATAGAAACGAATTGGTTCATGAACTGTACCAGGACTATCACCAGTCGAACAAATCTCCATGGACAGCCTCCAAGCACTCGTGTCAAAGCTTCCCATTAGCTCATTCCCATGTTTCAATATACCCGCCTGGTCAATCGTTGCTTATGTTCTTGCTCTCCTGGCATGGCTAATCTGCCTTTCTTCCCTCCATTTATTAGACCCAACCAAAGCCGCCCAGATATTTTCAAAGACTTCGGCGGCAGGTTGTGAATTCTCCTCCGACTCACTGGAGGCCTGCCTCACTCCCATTAGAGCTCTCCAGCATGTGCATGAGACGGCAGAGAAACTGAACACCTTGATCGAAAAAGGGGGCGCGGGTTCCTGGCCGCCCCGTGCATCGCATGGCGATGCCTGGCCAGCTGCCCTGCAGACCTACCATGATATCTACCTCACCCTGGCACCGCTCCTGCCCACCACGGAGGTTCTTTGCGACGACAAAGCTAACGCGGGCCGCATCAACGCTTTTAGAATGAGGATGAAGACGCTTCTGCGAGAGGGAATTAATCTCGTTGCGGTTGAGAATATTCTCGGCTCCGGCAAAGACCAGATCTCAGCAGACGCATGGAATGGGCTCTTCGGGTGCATTGCCATTTCTAGACATGCCTATAGGTACAGTGATCGTCATCGTGCCCTTCCATTCACAAGCCCTCCCGAACGAAAAGCTAACAGAGAAAAGATGGGCCACCATCCCAGTTGTGAGGGCTGCCCAAGTAGACAAGCTCATCTCCTTTCCCGCCGAACTAGACATCCCTTGGAAGCACCTCCAGAAGCGATACGGCGTGACTTCAGCTGGTGGAAATGTCACATCGAACTACTTCTGCAATTTTACATCAGACGGGACCCTCGTATACGCGATTAACCACGGGATGTCCGATCTCATTAAGACGGCGGAGTATAACTTCGGCCATATTTTCCCCGCGATGGAAAGATTAGTTAATTTCTCCTGTTTTCTTCACACATTTCAGATCTCAGTAACCAACGCTAACCGCTTTTCCAAAGTCTCTTCCAATATATAAGCACATTGTAGCCGCCACCATCGCCTTTACCTCTACTAACATCTCCACCACACTCAACCACCTCCGTGCTATTAACGCCCACCTGCTCTTTCCCCTCAAATTCTATTATGACACCCTCACAGACGCTAAAATATCCCGCAGTGTTTGGATGACCTATGTGCAAGGTTTTCAAGGCTGGGGAGCCGGCCACCTCACCGCCAATGGCGAATATATCGAGTACGACGGGCTATCGGGAAACCAGCTCCTGCTGCCAATGATCATAGATGCGTTCACCGGGATGCCATTGTACCTGACGGAGGAGAGCATGAAGCGATATATCCCTGTGCAGCAGCGGGAGTTCGTGGATTCTGTGCGGAAGCATAGTTTTCGAGAGGTGGCGAGGGAGAGAGGGTTGATGGACGTTGAGCGGGAGATGTTGAGGATTGTTAAGCAAATGCGGGCGAGTTCCTCCCTTCGTCTTCGGCACTGATTGTGTGGGCCGGTGCTAACGTTGACCGGTTGATAGATGTTTCGCGCGACACATAGGTCCAGAGCTAAGCCATATTTGAGCTTGTCTGCTCCTGAGAGGTTTATCATGACGGCAGGCAAATCAGTGCTGGAGAGCAGTACCATCCAGAATCTGAAGGCAGCTTTTCAGTTCCTAGATACATTTATGATGAAGAGGTTGAAACAGACCGTCTAATGTGCATAGTCAGGTGGGACTAGGGATATAGTGTTTGAGATTGTGACACTACAATTGCGCTAAAACAGGGCTGCTGCTGTTGTCGTACGCATAAGCAAGCCCACTGCCTTCGGTGACACGTAGCTCATCACTTGTGTAGGCTGCAGGAATGAATTAGGATGCTTTGCTGCTGTAGCCATGGCTGGGGCTAGACATCTTCAGGGAGCATGAAAGCCCAAGCCCACACTCAGGGCCCATGACGGGCTTTGGGTTCATAGATATGGCCCAAGCTCACGCATGGGGCCATATGGGCCTGCTAAACAGTATCAATAGCGCTTGACCCCGTGACTATATAACTTGCGCATTATTCAACTGTTATCTAAAGTAGCCAAGGCAATATTATTGCTTCTAATGGCTTGTGCCTGAGGCGCTAGTGCCGCATTATTCTAAGAGGACGCAGCTCCAGCGACGAAAATGGGAGGGCCTGCCTGACGGCGACGTCAACATCACGGCCGAGGATTTCGACGCGCTTCTCGGCCACGCAGATGCCGTCGTCGAGACTCCGGCCTGGTTCTTCGCGTCGGAGATGATCCAGGCCTATCCGGATGCGAAGGTCGTCCTCAACCTTCGACAGGACCTCGACGCGTGGCATCGGAGTGCGATGGAGTCGCTCATGGAAGAAGTCGAAGACCGGTGGTCGATCCAGATCCTGAAGCGGCTGACTGCGCCGTTCTTTTAAAAATCCAAGTTCCTCTACCAGTATGGGTTCCGGCTGGGCTTCCGGACTCCGTTTCCTGGGCGGCTGCGGCCAGGTCTTGCTTGCAATGGCAAATGGAAACACCGGGAGCACTGTAATATTATCCGAGGGCTCGTTCCGAAAGATCGTTTGTTGGAGTGGAGTGTTGGGGATGGATAGGAGCCGCTGTGCGAGGTAGGTGCTTTGTTCCGCTCTAGGGGGTTCTCTAATATCTCTTTTTTTGCAGTTCCTGGGCAAGCCATGTCCCGATGGGCCTTTTCCGAATTCGAATTCCCTAGGGGTGGGCTTCTCAGACTGCATTGAGCTTTTTTAATGCTTTAACAGAAGTTCCAACCCCTACTGAATTTATTGATGCATTGTACCCAGCAAAGAATACTACTTTAATTCCGCAACTTGTACCCGCAGGCACCAGTCAACTACGTACATTGTGGATGGACTCATGCTACACAATAGTCACATCAGACAGTTCATCTCGCTGGAACAAATCCCAAGCTTGTTCAGCAATGTTGGTAGGATTCAGCGACGACGCTTCTGGCGAAACAATTCCTCCAACAATCACCATTCCAATGTGTATACCTCAAGCCTTGAACGTCTTCTCCAGCGACTTGACTATATTTTCCTGTGCGGCTTTCACCAGTGACAAAGAGAAGAGCTCGGGGATCGGGTCGACAGGCAGGAGACTGCTCGTAATAAGGATGGACGGTTTATAGTCCGCACCCGGGTTATTCTCCCTTGTCTTCAGGAGCAAGGGCATCGCCCATTTGGCTGTCACATATAGCGCAATTACAGAAATCTTGGTGTCCAGTCACTCTACAGGTCCATTCTGCAGTAACGTATCATGGACATACCTGAAAGTCACTTCCAATCTTCTCAGTTGGAAAATCAAAGAACATGCTCTCGCCCACTCGAGCCGGGTTGAAATACACGCATTCGAGCGTCCCAAATGACTCGACCTCCTCCAACGCCCCTTTGAGCTGGATCATGTCACTGACATCCACCTGCCATGTCTTGACGATCACCTGGCGCCCGACCTTTTGTGTTGCGAACTGGATGGCTTCTTTGCCCTGCTGGAGCTGGGATTGGGTCCGGGCAAAAAGTGCAACATGATCGAAGCGCTCTTGGGCAAACCGAGATGCCACGGCTACACCGATTCCTGGGCCAGAACCAAGAAGTAGGAGAGTTCTTGAAGTAAGTGCATCCATTGCAAGTGAGGACAGTAAGCAGTAGAAGAGAGCGCTATCAAAACAACCTTCCCTCCTCGTGGGGATGACGCTCTCTTATGCTTTGAAGTATACTGCAGGTTGACCTGGCACGTCTTCGCTGTAGACGAAGCGGAATAGTTGCACAGATATTTTAGGTCAATAGCACCGACAGGCTAGCGGCATCATCTTGCATCAACATACAATGTACGACAGGACCACAGTTACATTATGCCACTGCAAAGTTTCGACAGGGCCATTTCTTCATTCTGCCTAGTCTGGCGTCCACCTCAGCACTGTGAATCGACACTAGCGGCCGACTCGGGGTCGCCGACCCCTCTCTACGGTGCCAGCCTGCAGTGGCACATATCTTGCAGATCCAATAGGTCGTTATATCCTCTAGCTTGCCTTCCTGCGGATATGCGGGCCAAGCGAATGGGACTAGCGGCCGCACCAGCACTGCACGTAAGCATCACGAAGGCCGTTTTATTGGTAGGACCTGAGGGGCGTGCTTTTGGACAGTTCATCGTTCATCCTGACATATAATAAATAGGATTGTTGCCCGTCTTAAGCATCAATCCACCCCACTGCTCTTTCCAGACTACCATCCCTATCACCCTCCATCTCTACAGCATCATGAATAAGCTCTTTCCCAACACAGAGTCCCCCTTCATCGCCAGTGCACCCATGTTCGGGTACGCAGATGGCCGGTTGGCGAGTGCTGTCTCAGCAGCCGGCGGCTACGGTAGTTCTCTGCCTCCAGCTGTCACAGCGGGCCATGCGATAGCTAACCCCCAACCCGACAGGCTTCATAGCGGGCGGCTATGATTTCACGAGCGGATCCGCGCAGCTCCAAATGCTAGAAGCAGAGCTCTCAAAGGCCCGCACGCTGCTCGGAATCCAAGATCCAGAGGAGAGCATGCCGATCGGCGTAGGCTGTCTGACCCTGCAAACGGACGGCCTCATCGACAACGCACTACCTATTCTTTGTAAGGCCCGGGTGACGGGTATCTGGTTGTCCTTCCCCCAACACGGGGCTGACCACGGGCCCATCATCACCCGAATCCGGGAGCTTCGAGAGACGGCCGCATGGGACGTGAAGGTTTTCGTGCAGGTGGGAACCGTGCAGGCGGCGCGGGAGGCTGTGGAACTACAGGCGGATGTGCTGGTTGTCCAGGGCTCGGATGCGGGTGGACATCAATGGGCTCATGGAGCCAGCGTGATGACCCTTGTGCCTGAAGTGCGTGATTTACTGCAGGAGCTGGGGAAGTCGGGGGAGGTGGGTATGATTGCTGCCGGGGGCATAGTGGACGCGAGAGGCTTTGCGGCAGCGATTGGGCTGGGTGCGTATTGACGGCTTGCGAGATGTTCCGATACTTGCTGATCTGTCTGGCGTTTTAGGTGCAGAGGGAGTCGCCATGGGCACTCGGGTAGGTCACCGCATGCTGTTAAAGTATGAAGCGATGCTCATGTTGTTCTCTAGTTTATCGCCACGACGGAATGCCTAGCTCCGGACTCGGCCAAGGAAAAGATCTTGTCCACTGTGGACGGCGCCACGACGACCATCAAATCAAGGGTACATGACGTGTTTCAGCATACGGATTTCTGGCATGAGCGTTACGATGGACGAGCCATAGTTGGGCCAAACTACAAGGATTTTCTGGATGGCGTCGAAAAAGACGAGATAACAAGACGCCACGATGAAGCAAAAGCCAACGGAGAACAGGAGAGAGTGACAATCTGGGCGTACGTCTTCCTACATTTTCCTCCGTATACCCCTCCACTCTGGGAGCATCATGCTGACAGCAGTATAGCGGTACAGGTATCGGCCGCATCAGGGAGATTGTAGCAGTCAAGCAGCTCCTGGAAACCATTCGTGCTGAGGCTCGATCGGTAGCGACGCATATTCAGAAATCACTTACGGGAATATGAATGTATATCGACAAGAGCATTCAGCCAATGCGTCTCAGATAAATTTCTAAATGATCATTAGCGTTGGAGTCTTGCACAGGACAATGGATAGCCTACCACAAATCCTCCAATGTCTCCTAGAATAGATCAATGTCTGGCGCAACGGTCCATCGTCCAGTTGGAACTCGTTTCCAAAAAGCTTCTTCATTCGAATTGTTGCAAAAATAGCCTCCCCGATGCACACAACTGTGTGCAACGGCACCCAGTCGATGTTGTCCTCCGCAGCCAGCGTATTAAATTTGCAAGAGATGTCACGAACCATGTTAATGAAGGACTTCAGTGCTAGAAGTGAGGGTGCTGTCGAATAACATGGGTCTGAGTAGGAAAATTGGTTACAGCGATCAATCCGGAGTTGGTGAAGAAGAAACGCAGCCCTATTTCCATCAGCACGGGTTTCCGCATGATGGTAATGCCTCACATCATGGTCATTGCATTAGCTCCGCATGAAACTGCCCAACCGCGGGGAGTCTGCTCAAGCAGGCGCTCCGCAAACTGCATCAGTGCAGTATCGAGAGCAGTGAACTTCACTGGGAAGGATTGCGCATCCATTGATTGTTGAAAGGCCTGTACGTGACCTAAGAGACGAGCCGATTGGATTTCTCGGGCAAAATAACAAAGTGGAATCTCAACCGGGGCAGACAAGGTGAATTGAGGAATATCGTGAAGCACTCCCTCTTGGAATTGCTCGAGGATGAGATCATCCACTGGCAGCCGAAAGTGATCTGATAGGTCTGCAATGGTATGAGGGGCTTTGAAGTCGGTGACTACCTGATACACAACACTGGCGAATGTTAGCTCTCGGCCTAAGCTTTCTCATACTTTACATACCGATCCAGCAGATATAGTCCAGCCCAGACTCTCCGCCGCTCTTCACCGTCAGCCCAAGCTAGCCGGTCAGTGCATCCACTCCAATCGTCAGTATCCAATTTCAATGCGTATCCTAGGCGTACACAATTTGCGATGCTCAGGGAGGCGGCACCCGAATCAGAATCCCCAGCCTCATGTAGCACGAGTAACAGTCCGCTCTGTACGAGTTGCAAGGAGGGTGCGCGTCTGAGCTGGAGAAATGAGAAGAGATATTTGAAGAGGTTGCAGAAATGGGACTTCAGGTCATTCTGGACACCTCTGTGCATCACGAGAACTATAGCGAGGACCAGGAGGGCTGTCTCTGCACAAGGAGTATGCTCCAGTTGTGCCACCCGTTTGCGGAACGATCTCTCCATAACAACAGGTAGCCATGGATGGATGTTTCCGAAATAGGCCGCCAAAACACGATCTAGCGATATGCCCTGTTCTTTTAGGTTTTTGAAAACCAGGCTCACGTATAGTGGATCGATCTCCAGGGAGAGTGTAGAGGACTTGTCCATCCCCGGCTGCAGGATCCGAGACAAAAAACTCAACGGGGCGCTTTGATTATAAGCATTCTGCCCAGTACTACTCCAGCTGTAGTTGCAGGATCGTTTTAGCCTTCTTTGCGTTTAGTACTATTGCAGATCAGAGGTAAGAGAAGAAAACACGGTCTACCTAACGCAGCGAGAGCAGGCCGGCAGTCTTTTGTCGCATTTGCGTTTTTGCTCCCGACATGCAAGACAGACATTGATCGCATTAGTTGAAGATGGGTCTGATCGTATCTGGGAGTGATCCATTGTGATGCGGGTGGGTGTGTTGATATCGTGAAATACGAGGTGAGATCTGGCCGAATTAACCCCGCCGGCGACTACTCATGCTAAGCAACTAGGCCGGATTTGTCAATCGTACTTTGTTCTATTCTCTTAAGCCTGATAGTTCTTAATATGAGGTTAGTTATGTACAGGGATTTCGCTCGATATGATACTATCTAGGCACCATTCTCCGATCTAGTACGGCCGACTGGGCGACTTGACCTCCTTCTAGATACAAACACACTCCACCTATTGCAATGTCAATGACGAAAGAAAAACGCCTGTCACTTCCGATCTATAAAACAAAAAGTTTCGCGGCTACGTCAAACTCCGATAAGCTTCAGAGATCAACCCTAATCGAGCTGCCTGTTTGTTCGCAGTAGCCATGACGTCAGGGTCCATTGCCATCCAACTGCTATAAATTCAACAGCGTGCAACTAGCACTGCGATTTAAGTGCTGCATGTTGCAATTCTATAAATCAAAATCACATTAACAGCCCACTATGGTCAAAGACAAGAACACTGTCATCGAGTATGCACACCCCCATACATCCATCATTGCCGATGCTGATTCCTCCAGGGAGTTCAACGAGCTCGTCAACATGACTCCTAACGAGCTGCGGGACTGGTTGAAAGAGGAACAATCGCAGTCTTCCGGATGGAGTAACGACTCGGGAGAGACAATTGGACATGAAAGGTTTCGCTCACTCCCCTGGCTCCTACGGAATGCTAATTGCTAGGCAGTGGACGGAAAATCGTCTCTATCCTTGAACGTAATCCATCCAAAGACCCGTCCGGGTACGACGATCAGGACATTGACCATATGCGTCGCGTGGTCGCATACTGTAAGCGACATCTCGCGCAGGAGGAGAAAGCGAAACAGAACACAGAGAGTCGGAGCTATAGGTCCCTGAAGAACTGGGGCCATGATCCGTTGAAGACGTGATATATAATATCCTTTATTCGTGTTATCTGTAGCTAAACTCGGGCTTACTCACAAATATGCTTCGTCAATATATTCTCCGAAGCAGAGAGACACATAAACGTCTGGATAATCAGGATAAATAGGCAAGGAACGTAAAAACACATCCATCAGGACTTGGTTTGATAAACATTAACACCAACCGGTTCGGAAACTATGGATAGCGTGATTATCATCTGAATGCATGATCTCGTACGCATTCGGTGAGGCCGTTGGGGTCCATATCAGCTCGACATAACTTTGGTTAAGGTATCTCAACAGGTGAACATTATCTTTTCGCAATCAGGCTCACTCGACACCTTGCATCTTATCTATTAGTCCCTTGGAAGTTTATTCCAGTGTGTTGGTTTGTGGACGCCTGTCCATGCACATGCCCGCTCATAGAGAGATTGCCAGCAGACAACCATTCCGTGTGGCAGTGAGACATGCAAAGGGATATGCATGTTGCGCATCATAGAATTTCGTCACACCCTTCCACGTCATGTCCAGATACGTGACTATGCTACATCCACGTGACTATCTGAGTGGCCAAACATGTCGTGCGTTGATTTCCTCCGTAACCCTTTCGATCTTCTGGCATATACTTTGAGATCTCTCCGTGATTGTACTTCGGCGAAACTAATGCGTATTTCGTCGCCGTATGGCTCCTACGCAAAAGTTCCTTGGTCCCTTCACAAATATTAGATCCAGTTGACAGAAAAATGGTGAAGAGCCAATCTTATCGTAGCTACCAACTGGAAGTTTATTGAAGACGGAGTGTCGTATCGTCGCAACATGCCACGTCGAGCGAGTCACAGCACTGAGCTCATGCATCCTGTCAAGTGGATTATCGCTGCAGGTCTACAAAAATCGGGATTGATAAGCTGCGGCTTAGTATCTAGATGCCGAGCACTTTCCCCTGGCTATTTTCACTTTAGAATACCTGCAGTCAACGAAACTCTATCCCAATGCGTGGCGGGTTTACGCATCTTGAGAAGTAGTGCCAAAATAAGGTCCCTGCATTAAAACCAATGCAGCATTCTCGACAAAGCAGCTGTTTGTGATGTCATGCGGGCTTCGGCTGAGAATAAAATAGGTCCTTGTCCCGTCGCCATATACAAAGAGCAAAGCACTCTCAGCCCGCTTTGATATCAATCCCAAGTCCCTCGCTAGCACCATGGCTGATACCAACCCGCGCATCCAGACCTCCACGGACCACCTGGCTCCAGCTACTAGGTCCAAGTACGGCCATGTCCTCGAGGACATCACGCATATAACAAGCCACAACACCAACTATGCGGATGTGAAGATTGAGAACTTCATCGGGTATTCGACCGTGCCCATGGGTCTTGCCGGTCCACTGCGAATCCACGGCATAGACGGATACAATAACGATACATACGCACCCATGGCTACCACCGAAGCCGCCTTAATAGCCAGCTGTTGCCGCGGGTGTAAGGCAATCAATCAGAGCGGCGGCGTAAAGTTCCACATCTTCGACGATGGCATGTCCCGGGCCCCGGTATTCCGATTCCCTGGCCCAGACGATGCGATTGCTTTTGTTCGGCGACTGCCCGAGTTGCAGTCCGCAATTATCGAGCAGGCAGAGTCCACCAGCCGTCGCGCGCGCGTGAAGAAATTAACACCGCATGTCATGGGGTCGGAGGTGCACCTTCATTTCAACTACGCCTGCGGCGACGCCGCGGGCCAAAATATGGTGACCATCGCTACTCAGTGGGTATGCGAGTGGCTGATGGAGCCGGCCCGGCGCAGAGAACTCAGGATTCTGGATTATCAGGTCGAGGGGAACATGAGCTCGGACAAGAAGCCGTCCTGGGGCAATGTGACTACCCCTCGCGGCGTTCGAGTAATGGCGTGGGCGTCGATATCCGAGACGGCCTGTCAGGATGTCTTCGGCTGCCCGGCAGAGTCTCTCTACGTCGCACAGAGACGGGCGGAGGCTGGTGCTATCCGAAACGGGCTGCATGGAAGCAACGTCAATACGGCCAATATGCTCGCTGCTATTTTTATTGCGGCTGGACAGGACACCGGCAGTGTAGCGGAAGCCTCCTGGAGCCATACAGTGCTGGAGTATGACCGTCCGAATCAGTGTCTGAAAGCCTCTGTTTACTTTCCATCTCTCCCAGTCGGGGTGGTCGGAGGAGGCACATCATACCCAACCCAGCAAGAGGCACTCCGGATCATGAAGTGTACGGAATCCGGAGGAAAGCATCGCCTGGCTGGTATCATTGCTTCCTTTGCCCTAGCGCTCGATATGAGCACCCTTGCTGCCATTGGGAGCAACACCTTCTCACAGGGGCATCAGCTATTGGCACGTCGGCCTCCGGTGGACAAATACGCTGGAGTTAAGTTGTAGGTAAGCAAACCTCATTAATATTTGTCCCGTACTTGATTCTGTGGGTAGGACCTGGGCAAGACTTTTAAGAGTAACGTGTTGAATTATGGCGTGTAAGATTGACAGACGTCGGTTGCGCCGAGAGATATGCCTCTTGTTCAATACAAAACTTTTCCTACACTGAACCCGGTCATTTTGGCGGCTTCTTGCCTAGTATCCATCTGTCAACAGATCACATATCGTTACGAATATAGTACCAATATCGTTCGTTCCCCGCCTTATAGAGAAGATCGATTCATTTGTTTGCCTAAGGTGGTGAAGATAGGGTGAGCTGGGTGGCTTCGTCTACTCGTAGACTTTATCTCGCACGGTTATATCTGCATCTCCCAGAGACAGAGAAGTTATGATGGATTTGAAACAGGTATAGAAACAAGGGGCCCTTCTGTCCCTTCTTCAATTCGAGGTTCTCCCTCTACCAGAAAGACGGCGGAGGGTACAATTGTACATAGCGAGGCAATGGACTCGGCTGGCATACAACCGTGAAACCGATCCCAAGGCGGCGTGGGAATTAGCGAGGGATTCACCAGGAGCTAATGACCGAATACGAAGGACAGAATACATCGGATGCGTGGCAGTGCACACATGGCGAGAAGGAAATATATATTGCAGGGGATAGAGTATCTGGATAGCCACCCCACACTCTTTGCAACAGACGAACTATACCGTACAGAACTGTGGGATGATAGAAGACTACGACAACAACTGCAGTGTTCTTTTCTAAATATACCTGGTTCTTTCGAAAGGATAGTGTTGAGCCACGGGATCAGGCCCTAGCAGAATCAAATTAGGACCCGCCGAAATTCCCCAGTCGCTCATCGTTCAACGAAACTTCGTAAAGGAACTCAGCGACACGAGCCTAGCGCTGAGTTGAGTCAAATCCTTAGCCAGGTCCTTCAGAGGCACGGTAGCCCCCAGCTCCTTGGCAAACCACGTCCGAAATTCCATCTCGATCAAGGAGTCGACGCCGTTCGCACGCACATTGAGGCTGTCATCGATGGAGTCCTCAGAGATGTTCAGCAAATCGGCCATCTTGCGTCGGACCGCCTTGTGAATGATTCTTGCCGCCTCCTCTGGGGTGGTAGCGGACTGGAGGTGGTCGCGAATATGAGTCGCCGATTGCGCGCTATGTGAACCGCCAGGACCGGTGTTGGAGAGAGCTGGAGGGAGATGGACAAACATGGGATACTTGAGATGGGTCGGCGGCGCTTCGTTACTGAGACTGTATGAAGCCGGAGTGCGAAGACCACAGATGAGCTGCGCGGTATCGGGGCTCAGGGCCATATGATGACGTCGATCGATCAAATACTCGACGGTTGCCAGGACCTCTTCCTCAGTTTGTGGATTGGCCATTTTGAAAGTGTGTTTCGCCGCGTATTCTGCGTTTTCCGCAATGAAGCCGATCCCTACGACTGCGCCGAGATTAACACTGGCACCGTGCATCCCCTTGGAAACACGGTAGCGTGCCAGAGCATCTTGGAAGTTGTTGCCGGCATTATAGTTGGCCTGGCTTCGATTGCCCACAATGCCAGTGATGGAACTCAGCAGCACGAAGAAATCAACATCCGGCAGCAGGCAGTGAAGGTTCCAAGATCCAGAGACCTTGGGGGTCAGGGCAGTCTGCCATTCCTCGTGTGTCATGGAGTCGAAGGCTTTGTCCTTCAGGACAAAGGAGCATTGTATACATCCCCTGATTGGGGGCAACGTTTCTCGAATCCGCGTGATAACCTCAAGGAGACGTGTCTCATTTGAGATATCACACTGGAAGACATGGCTGGTACAGCCAAGAAGCTTGAGTTTGGCAATCGTCTCTTGTCCTGCTTCATGGACTGTTGCTGACCGTGACAGGAACACAATGTGCTTGGCTCCTCGACGAGCCAACCTGAGTGCGATGCTGCGGCCGATCCCTCCCAAACCTCCCGCAAGGATGAATGATGCGTTTGCATCGAGCTCCAGAGGAAGAAGTGGTGGCGGTATGACAGAAATAGGATGAGTACCCGGAACAAGAGTAATTTTGCCGATGCTTTTTCCTGTTTGCAACAGACGCAATCCTTCCTTCAGCTGGCCATAGTCAAGGACTTGGGTTGGGCGGGCTTCATGAATATCTTGGCTGGACCACAAGTCAATCGTTTCTTGCAACAGCTCCTGGCAGACCTCTGGCCGGTTTTCAGCCAAAGCATTGAGATCCACGCCGGAGAAAGAGACGTTGTAGAGGAAAGGAGTCATGTCCAGCTTCGAGCCAGCCTGCAAATCAAGCTTTCCAATCTCAACAAAGCGTCCAAAGGGTGCAACACACTGCCAGGACTGACGCAATGCTTCACCGCTGAGAGAGTTAAGAACAACATCCACCCCAGCTGGCGCAATGCGTTTGATGCCTGCTGCGAAATTTAAATCACGACTCGAGAAAATGTGGTCGGCGCGAATATGCAAGTTTTCCATGATGTATTGCTTCTTTTCAAGACTCGAAAGGGTCACGAAAATCTCTGCCCCCTTGGCATGAGCGTACTGTATGGCGGCTTGTCCAATACCCCCGGCCGCCGCATGGATCAAGACTTTCTCACCGGCGCGGAGCCGAGCGATGTGGCCGAGCGAGTAGATCACTGTGCCATAGATAATGGGCAAACCTGCGGCAATTTCGAAGCCCATCGTGTCCGGAATCTTGATAGCAAGGCCGCAATGGACGCGACTGCGCGTGCGCAATGTACCCATTTTGCCGGGCGAAGGGTCCCCTAGGTACATGACCCGATCGCCAGCCTTGAAGGCGTTGACGGATGAGCCTACTCGGACAACTATACCAGCTCCTTCGTGTCCAAAGCCTGGCTGATCAATCTCCCCCATGGCCACCAATAAATCTTTGAAGTTCAGCCCAACTGCATGAACATCGATCTCGATTTCATCTACAGCAAGTGGCGTCCTAGAAATATCTTCATCGGTGACCCATGTAAGAGAATCAACCCCGGGGCTTGTATTGATCAATCGAACAGGCCGTTCAATACTTTCCCAGGTAGATAGTGTCGGCTTTGGTGATGAGAACTGTGCTTCAATGACGGCGCTGGCCACTGTGTTTTTGACGGCATGGTTAGTCTCGATGACTGAATCCCGAATGCGATACTCAGCATTGGTATTGCCAGAGTCCTTTGAACACTGGTCAAGGAATTGATAACGAAGAACTCGGATCAGAGCATCAACATTTATGTCCATAGAGGCTGTAGACCCGCCGTCAAGGGAAATTGTGATTAAGTTCAGGTCATTGCGATCCAGTTCCCAGCGAATGGTACGGATTAGCCCCGTTGCCATTTGGAATTCTGGGTGCGCCAAAGGATCGCCAGTTACCCACAACAGTGAGTCGCATGCGGTAACTAGATTCTGGATTGCCTGGAATGTAGTCCCGTCCATGGAGTTCAGTATGGGCTGCTCGGCCTCGAGCAAAGAAATACAGACTCTGCCAATCACTTTATCGGTCTGGATGTCATCGATCAGACAGATTGAGTGAGGCACTCCTGCAGTGAGCAGTCCTCTGGCGAGCGAGCGAGAGATCTCCGAGTGGGACTGGATTATCACGAGGACTTCGGATGAAGTAGCGGTAGCCTCCAACATTCTCTGACTTGCAGTGGATGCTACCAAAGAGAAATCGGAAAACTCTGGATAGATAGAGCTTGAAGCTTCAAAGTCAACCCCGGAGAACCCAGTATTACGCAGGACCCTGTCCCATTCAAGCTTGTCGGTGCCGCTCCCAGCATCGCAGGAGGCCTTTGTCGCCTCTCGCCATCCGGGCAAAGAGCCAAATATGATATTGGCGTGGAGGGACTCCGGTCGAACATCCTCAAGAATAAGGAGACGACCCCCTTGTCGTATCAAAGAGTTTAGTCGTATCATAACCTCTTCCATGTCCGGCTGCGCCCGCACAAAGTTGTTGACAATGACGAGATCGAAAGGGTCGATCTGGATTTCCTGCTCCGAAGACTTGGCTGTCAAGTCAAGTGCTTCGTATCTGATAATGTCCACCCACGTGGACAGACGCTTCTTCAGTTTCTCACAGTAATCAGCGGATTGAGAACCAATGGTATACTGCTCGATGGAATTCTCAGTGCCATCTACGCAGAGCGTCTTGAGCACGTGTTCAGCCAGGACTCCTGTGCGACTGCCCAATTCCAGGATGCGAAGGCTTCGTTGGCTCTTGCGAAGGAGAGTGAGGTATTGGGTCAGTGCGGGAATGATCTCGCCGCGGGATAGTCTGTTTTCATCCCATACTGAGAGGAGGTCGTCCTTTTCATAAAGAAGATACTGAGCTGTGATCTCTCTTCCCAAGATGGACGGGATTGCTGCTCCCATTCTGACAAGAAGGGCGCCATCGGGGCTCTTGTCCTCAATCTCACGATAGAGTTGCTCTTTCAAGTCAGGGTTTCGAGAATACTCCAGCCACATATCCAAAGAGACATATGGGATATTTTGAGTCGTGACACCGGCGGCAATGGCCCGCAGGAGCTCTCTATACCTTCTCTGATGATCTTCCATGTTGATACCGTTCATTTCACGAGTTTCCCGGAGACCATCAGTGGCCAAGAGAGTTGAGGCCAGTTGTAGCTGACTGAAACATTTTAGCTGGGCATCGAACGTCTCCAACGAAGCGGGAAAACGTGATAAAAGCTTCTGAAACTCCCGTTTGGTAAGAAGGTTCAAATCCGGATACCATTCAACCGAATAACAAGTTCTATTTTCAGCGGCGATAGACTCACTGGATTCGGGCTTGAATGGAGACAGCCGAATACCTGCCAGCGAGATGAGCCTTTCGCTGGGGTTTGCCGGGTCCCACGCATGTACTGTGCTCTCGAAAGCACCGTGCAGAGCATGAGAAGCCTCACTAGTACAACGCAAGATGGTACCGGGGTCAGATGAGAGCGCAGTTGTAGACAGCCAAACGTCTTGGACATAGCTGGGGACACAGCCCCGGCGCATCATTGTCTTGCCCTCAAGATTATAGATAGATGCAAATGACGCGTGGAATGCATTATCCAAAGTGGTAGGATGGATTAGATGCTCATGCGCGTACTTCTCTGGCATCACTTGCGTGATATCCGGGACGACAATGTCGCCTGTCATCAGTCCTTGTTCTCGATCGCCAATGTTGACGGCGGCCAGATTGCGGAAGGTGGGCCCATGATTGACACCAATCTTTCTGAGGTGATCGTATACAGGTGTAAAGTCGACTGGCACGGTGCAAGCATCCTCTCTGGACTGAGCAAATGCCGCGAATTGCGCTTTCTCGGCCTCTTGCGTACCAGACCCGTCAATTGGATTGAGTGATTTCTTCAAATCTGGTGAGACTTCACCAGTGCAATGCTCAGTCCACTCCTCAGTTTTCTGGTTGTAAGAAGCCACCTCGAACCGCTTCCATGCCGTCGACATCGATGTTCTGGATTCCGGCACTGGGTAAAAGGAGAGGCACACCTCTACTCCTTGCGTATCGTCTGGGACCACGAGCATTGCTTTGAACTTGACGTCCCTCAGGAAAATTCCGACCATCTCGGCGGGATCAGTGATCTGTTTCATGCCTTCTACAGCCATTACCATATAACCAGCTCCGGGGAAAACAAACTCGTCACCGATCTGAGATCACGTCAGTGTGTGTGCTCAACTAGGCTCTGCACATGGTATGTGATACTTACTACGTGCTCCTTCAACCATGGGTTCTCTGAGACGCGCAGGAAATGGCGCCAACGTGGGCTATTTGGGTTCCAATCGGGTATTGGGGCTCCAAACAAGTCATGTCGAGGAAACCGTCGCAGACGGATGTTCTTTATCAATCGGCTCTCGTAAAGCCCTTGTTCCTCGTGGTTAAATGGATACGGAGGTAGATCCGCAAGCATCCGAGGCTTGAGCAAGGGATTTGCTGACCTATTGACCTTGTCCAGATCAACAGGGGCACCGTGAGCAGCCAGACTCCCTATTGTGTCCAGTAATGTGCCCAACCCGGTATCCTTTCGGCTCAAGGTGGCCAAGTATGGAATCTCTGAGCCCAGACCGAGAATATCCTTGACTGCACTTTGCATTGCAGGGTGAGGACCGACTTCCAAGATAACGTCCACCTGACTACCCTGAACCGAGGAGCCGTCACCCGAAATGGAGTCAAAGCACATCGAAGAAACCGCCTTTGTGAACTCGACGGGACCAACCATGCTGTTCGACCAATGCGAAGACTTTTCCGGCACACATGAATCGTCTAACAATCGACCCGTCAGGGTAGAAAACATATGCACAGTATGGTCAAAGTGCAACAGACGGTTGGATGGCAAGTCACCCACAAGCTCTTCGTATTCCCCCGTGTATTGCTCCATGTGGGCAGAATGGGCGGCATGCTCGACTTTAAGCTTCCGAGTGAAAATGCCCTGTTCGTCCAGCAAGACTTTCAACGCATCCACCATCACATCATCACCTGATATTGTATGATTTCGGGGGCTATTGTAGCAAGCGATTGACAGAGTACCACCCGGCAGTGCAGTGTGCACTTGCCTGAGAAGATCTAGCAGAGGCTCCTCCTCAATACCAGCTGCAAGCATGCCGCCTACACGATCTGTCTTTCCATGGAGGAGGACATGACCACGGAAGTAAGCCACTCTCCACGCTCCCTCTCGTGAGATTTTACCTGCGCAGTAAGCTGCTGCAATTTCTCCTGATGAATGGCCCACAACACGGTGAGGCACAACGTTCCAACTGAGCAGAAGATCAAGCAGCGCAATTTGCACCGCGCAGGATAACGGATGAGCAAACGCTGATTTGGATATCCTGGAGTCTTTTGGATCCTTTTTAAGCTCTTCAAGTAACGACCAATCACATCCCAGTGACTTGAAATAGAGACTTGCTTCTTCGAGGGATTGTCTAAAAACTGGATATAAAAGAAGCTGCTGGCCCATCTGTGCGTATTGAGCTCCTTGACCGGTGAAGACAAATCCAACTCGGAGAGGCGATCGTGACTTGATCGCTTTGAACTGAGGCTTGGATAGTTTCTCATGTAACTCCATCAGGGAGCTGCATAGGGCATAGGTTTTCCAAGGAAGTCGCGATCTCCTCGTCGATAAAGTGAAAGCAAGATCATGCAATGCTTGCCCAGCAGAGTTTGAATCCAAAGACGAGATGTAGTTTCGGATTTGCGCAAGGACTTTCTCCAAGCTTTTCTCGTCGAAGGCTGAGAAAAGAAATAGACTCGATGCTTGGGCCGCCTTTGTGGTTTCGAGCATATGCTCAGTGCTCAGATTGATGCCATTGACTCCATTTCCGTTGGCCTCAACAGTACTGGCGACACCACGGGAGCCATTAGCGTTGGACCCAACACGATCACTGTCATGAGACTCGTCGAATTTGTTGACTCCATTGGAGCTATTAGTCTGGTATCGCCGGACGGCCTTTGCGACAATAAGTTCAATATCCCTCTCCGAGGGCACAGTTTCAGCGGTCCTGTGCCGAACAGAGATCCCTCGTTGGTTGCAGTAATGGTATGCATCATCCAGAATGCAGTGTGCATTTGTCCCGCTTATTCCATACGAGCTAATCGATGACCGCCGGATGCCAGCGGTGGGCCACGGAACGCACCGCGTAGGGAATTGAAGATTCCATTCTGGGCGAATTTTCGGGTTGATATTCTTCAGAGTCGCATTTGGCGGGATAATACCAGACTCCAAGAGGAGCACAGACTTGATGACGCTGGTGATGCCAGCGCCTCCTTCGAGATGTCCGACATTGGGCTTGACAGCACCAATGTAGAATGGCCGATCTCGCTTCTCAGTCTCAAATGCAGCCGCAATTGCGGTGCACTCCATCACGTCTCCAGCTTGGGTTCCCGTTCCATGACTTTCGGCATATACTGTGTCCTTCGGGTCCAGACCTGCGGCCATGTAGGTCTTCCTGATCAGTGACTCTTGTGCTGCTGCACTTGGATATGTCATGCCGGGGGTGTGGCCGTCATGATTAAGGCCCGTACCGCGGACGACGGCTCGAATCGTATCGCCATCACGAACGGCGGCTGATAAGGTCTTGAGGATTACTGTCCCTACACCTTCTCCGAGTCCGTATCCATCTGCCCGTTGGTCAAATGCCAGGGACTTGCCCTCCGACCCCAGGAGCCCGGAGTATGACATCTTCATCAGATGGGAGAGGTATCCGATCACGCTGACACCACTCACAATGGCCTGTATTTATCCAACATAGTTAGTGCAATTCTTGCTAGCTATTTCATATAGAAAACACTCACCATATCACTCTCCTTTGCCTGCAGGCTCTGCCTGGCCAGGTGCAGCCCCACCAGACTGCTCGAGCAGGCAGTATCGATTGTAAGACTAGCTCCTTGAAAATCGTAAAACCAGCTTACTCTCCCGGAAATCATAGAGTTCTCAGCCCCGGTGGGCCTGTGCTTGAATGACAGTTCTAGATCACTGTTTAGACGATCGGCGTGGTGGTAGTTGAAGCCGCTCACAAACACGGACGTGTTGGAAGAAATGACATCTTCCATCGGAAGACCAGCTGCATAACCCCATAGTCAGTGCCTATGTTCCCAGTTCATGGCTCGACTATATCAGACCATTTTCCAATGCGTGATACACATTTTCCATCAAGATCCGTTGCTGAGGATCAAGACTTTGCACTTCAGTCTTGCTCATTTTGAAAAAAGCCGCATCAAACCCATTAGGGCTTTCCTCGAGGAAAGCAGCACCTTTGACGTAAAACTACCATGAAGTTAGTCCTATCTCGGGCACATCAGCGTCTTCTGGACCAACCGATCCCCCGCGGTTCGGGTCAGGGTGATAGAACCCCTTGGAGCTGAGTCTATCCTCTGGGATTGGACGAGCTGCCTGTCTTGCTCTGACGAGAAAGTCCCAGAAGGCCTCTGCGTCTGTGGCCTCATCGGCTGCACGCATGGCCAAGCCGATAATGGCCATTGGCTCTGTGTCGTCATGGTCGGGTTCAGCGCTATGGGCCTCATGGTGGGTAGTGTTGCCCTTGAGGAAAGGCATTTTGACTAATCGGCTTTCAGTCAAAGACTGATGACTGTGTCTACATGATTCCTTGTCTCACAGGCCCATTTGTCTGGATTTATACAAGACCGACTTGACTCCAGAGAAAATGATGCTTCTATCACGATATACTCCGGAGAGTGAGCCCAGTGCCAAGGCCTGGGTCCTCATCCTCCGCAACAGTCGGGCTTGTTGCTGTCAGACCACGGAGTATATGATCGTCCACGGAGAAATCAAGACCCTACGCCAATTCTTGCCAGGTTGGGGTTAGTATAAGCACGTGCCAAATCCGAGCTGATAAGGTAGACGAAACAGTCTTACGTGCCATATGCCACTTCTGACAGGCACTCCGACAGACCCATCCTAATAGTGAAAGGGCCAGATCTGGCCTCGGTGAACTTCCGCCATAGCCGAGCCCCATAACCGTCGGGCACTTTGCACGGTAGAAGAAGGATTTCGCCCCCCTGTTGATGGCGGTTGAACCTAAGCTTCACTGATCCAGTTCTTGGGCGCCCTTTTCGGCGCTAAGCTTTACACAGCTTGGCGTTCCAAGCCCGTCCGGTGCCGGCGTCTGACATGCATCCCAAAGGATCACATCCATCTCCACCCACACTGTCCTGTCACGGCTGAAGCGCCGCCGTGGACAGTGGCTCAGCACCGATTGAGAAACTGGTGCGCCAGAAGAACGTGGGCGATAGCAGGGTCGTATCGGGGGCGTGAGGCTAGGCTTAGAACCGCCCATGGAGCGGTATATTCCGCTTACGCAGTGCGTCCACCGAGTGGGTCATCAACAAGGTGAATGAGGTCTGTGTCCAGGCGAGCTGGTGTCCCATTTGCGGGCATACCCCAGACATGCAGCGCTGTAGAATTGCAGAAAGCGGCTGAAAGTCACTTTACATGCCCCCCTCGACTTCGTATCCACAGAGATGGGCTGTGATGGCCTCTGCAGGCAAATTATCCGCCAGTGTCAGTAGTTTTCACCTGCACATGTTGCCATTAGGCCGGTTCAAATGTGTCGTGCCCCTGTTCAATACACCCGATCGTTACGAGCTATGATCCGAAATACGAGATAATCAGAGATCTGTAAGATAGCCGAGGCATCATACTCTGTTCTTAGGGAGTTAACATGGTGGCCACCATTTCCAACGTTAAAGAACGAGTAGAAGGACCGCCAGACGCAGTGAAGTAGGATCTTTGTGACACACTGGACAGAATAAGGTGAGGCCGTTGTTGGGAAATCAACTGAGGGTCCTTGACATGATCCTTCGGGGGCTGATCCTTGATCAGGTTCTTCAGCCAATACGAGGCTCAAACCGACCCAATGCATGCATCTATCTATCTACAACATTCTATATCACCTCCTTCCGATGCAGCCTTCCCGCTTCCTCACGTCAGCCCAATGGCGACCCCCTGTTCCCACCAAATATTGTAAGTCGAGTCGGGGATGCCGAGAACCAAGGCCTCTATATAGCGACGACTGGGGGCCCATGGGTGACACAAGTCCTATGCATCCTCACAGGCACAATGTCTCCCTCCCTGAACGAACCGGAACGACTGAACCGACAGGCCCAGGGCCTGGCCTGCAATGAGTGCCGAGCAAGGAAACTTCGATGTGATCGTGTGCGGCCAACCTGTGGGACCTGCGAGAGCCTCGGGGTCACTTGCACCCCGAACAGTGTTCGACAGCCGCGGGGGCCTCGAAAGGGCTATTTGAAGACATTGCAGTCTCGCATATGTAAGAATTGGATCCCGTCTTTCTTGCTGGTCCTGCCTGAACAAGACTGACTGGCCCCATTCCAGCGGCACTGGAGCGCCAATGGAACGGACAACAGAAGGCTGCCGGGGGTTCTCCGGGGGAAAGCCCCCCGTGTAGTGAGGGAGGTCAAGCTCTTCGAGCAGTTTCCGAGTCGACATCCGATGAGGTTCATGATGAAGACCCCGCGAACGGCGCAAGGCCGCCGAGTTCTCAGTCGTCCATTGAACAGCCGATCCTTCAACCGACCGTGTCGCTAGATGGGATATCGGCGTTGCATGGCTTCGCACCCGTCAACAGCCCCTTTGCCTTTGCTCTGCCAGTGACAGACCCCTCAAAGCCGGTAGACCTCTTCACCCACATGGAATGCTTTCCTTCAATGCCGACAAAGCTCGACCCAAGAGCATATGTTCCACAGCAACTCACCCCAAATAGCACCATGTCGAACGGCCAGTTTGATTTGCCCACTGACTTCAACGTCACGTCAGAATTTCAACTCTCCGATCTGATGAAGGCGGATTTGAATCACCTGTACTTTGACCGTGTCCACCCTTTTGCCCCGATCCTCAACAAGCGGCGGTACTTTGCACGCACCGCTCGCCCGGTGAGTGACCAAGGGGCAATGACGTGTCTCCAGCATGCCATGTGGACATTGGCCGCGTGGTTGGGAAGCCAGTTTAAGCACATCCAGAAAGACCTTTATATCCATACGCGGGGGCTGTTGGAGAAATGGGAGCTCAACATGCATCCTGGGAATCCCCCCATCGAGCTAGCCCAGGCACGGCTGTTCCTTGCCATCTATGAGATTATGCAGGTCAATTATGAGCGCGGTTGGCTGAGTGCCGGGCGCTGCTTCCGACTCGTTCAACTGATGAAGCTGCATGAGATTGACGTCCCGGACGGGGTCTCCGAGTCTGGCATTTCGTTCGGCGAGATTGAGGAACGCCGACGGACGTTCTGGATGGCGTACTCCTTGGACCGCTTCATCAATCTCATTAATAAGATGCCACTTACCCTCAACGAACAAGTGGTACGCATTGGAACATGATCCTGTGTCGACTCCGTTGGTGTTCGTTTCTGCTGACCGAATGACAGATTTTCACTCGCTTGCCAGCACCGGAAGGCGCGTTCCAACGTGAACGACCAGTGCAGACCCAGTTCCTGTCCGAGTTCATGGCCGGAGATGATGATTTGCAGATCGTCTCGCCGTTCAGCGCCTGCATCGTAGTCATGACTATCAGCGGTCGCTGCCTGGCACATCAGCAGCAATGTGTAGTGGAAAGAGCATACGGGGGCATGCCGCAGGATTTCATCACCCGACATCAATGGCTTGAGAGCATCCTCATGAGCAAAGGGAAAGCGATTATCGACTGCATCTCCAATGATCTGGATGATGAGCTCACAGATCCGATGCTGCTGTTCACCAACATGGCCGCGCATGCGACGACCCTTCTATTGGGAATGACGATGCAGTCTGGCCTGTGTAATTACGAGAGCTTGATCAGTGGGTTCGAAGAGCGCGCCACGGAGGCCGCGCAAAAGATCTTACATTTATGCCAGCGGCTCGATGAGTGTGGATATTTCAAGGTATGAGAACAAGCCCCCTGACTGCGCAATGAGTAATCTGTTGTGCATGTCCCTGCTGACCTCAAACTCCATCACCAGGTACATCCCTTCACGCCCATCCCCCTTGTCTTCTGTGCCGAATGGGCGCAAGTACGAAAGAGCCAAAACCCCGCGTTTGAACCCCTGCATAATTCCATGTTGTGTAGTCTGGGGGATCTCAGTGTAGTCAACATGCTGGCGGAGACGTGTTTGGCCAGGTTGAATGATTCTAACTCGCAGATGGGAACGGATATGTCCAAAAGTCAGAGCTAGTATAGAAGTTCGGCGATAAAGATATAGACGAAAATAATATCTGATAAGATTATCATATTATGTATAGTAGTGACGTCTAGCCTTTGGGATATGATCGTTGACATTCAGACTATCTGATTCTTTTCCAAGAGGCTATCCACGACCACATGCGCCTCCAAGAGGCACAATTATTGTATTCCCCATCACAGGTTCTTCTAGTCATCGAACATCTACCATATGCGCCGATACCCAGGTTAGGACGGACGGTGCAGATCCTAATGGGCCAAATCATTCAGGAATCCCGTGCAGAATAATCCTTCGGGCTTGGGCTAGCTGCAATGATCCTTCAGATAGTGGGTTTCCGGTGTGCGATGAATGTATCCGCGCCACTTCCGTCAAGAAGCTACTAATTATCTCTACGGACTCTGCGGCGGCGGATGCGGGTGCACTTCAGTGTGCCCTGAGAGACTCCGAGACTCCGAGACTCCGATAGGGCAGCAATAGAAAGACATCCACGACCCATCGGTCTTGCAATTCTAATCAATCGTAAGACAATAATCGATTACTCCGAAGGACTGTAGTCGATCCGGGTTCTGTTCAGAAGTCTTTCATGCAGACTTTGTACCTCTCGATGCCACCTGAAACCACTTCTGTCAGTCCCGAAAAGTCCTGTACACGGACGCGAGTGTCCATGTTGGAGTCTAGTCTCTCGTCTAATTTTTCTCCTAATAATATTATAGAGAAGGATATTACCTATACGGGTTGCAATACTCTTACGTAGGGTAGTTTGTTTACTACTTGTGTTGCCCGCATATCTCTAAGGCCACGGCTTGCGATCGGATTGAACACCTTGGGTTCGACGGAGACATGGCGTACATCCAGGCATCCTCCACGCAAGCAGTTGTCGTTCTGCTGTTGGTTCTCCTGCTCGTGAGTCCTAGAACCGACCATCGCCTTGGGTGGGACTGACCGTAACTAGACCAAGATCTATCGGGTCTACACCGGCCCTCTCGCACATCTCCCTGGTCCTGCCATCTCCAAATGGACGGGTCTGGTCTTGCAGAAGCACTTATTTGCCGGGGATAGGCCACGATATGTCCAGAAGCTGCATCAACGATACGGTAGGCGCTCTCGAGGAACAAACCCGACAGGACTAACCACAGCGGTCGTCAGGGCCCATTGTCCGGATCAGCCCCGATGAACTGGACGTGAGTGACAGTACCGCAGCCAAGAGCATTCACAGGGTGGCCAGTCGATTCTACAAGGGCCGATTCTACGAGCATATTGGTCACCGCAGTCCCAAGACACTGTTCAGCTCTACGGACCCTCAATTCCATGCATACCGACGTCGGTTGTTGGGTGGTGCGATGTCCGAAACCTCCATTCGCCAGCATGAGCCCACCGTCGCCCAGAAAGTCAAGTTATGCGTGGATCAAATGGCCAAGGAAGCCGAAAGGCGCGGTTGTATTGATGTCTTCAAGTGGTGGTGTTTTCTCGCCACAGACACAATCGGCGAGCTGAGCTTTGGCGAGTCGTTTCGAATGCTCGAGAAGGGAGAGGTCAGCCTGTCTATGAAACACCGGCCCTTGGTTGCTATAGCTGACATGGACTGTATAGAAAAGTCAGTATTCGCGGGATCTCGAGCTTGTTTCGACCTTGATGATCATCCGGACGACCTTCCCGTTCCTATCTCGAGTCGCAGAGTACGTACCACTACCGTACTTCAAGCAGGCGGCACAGTCGGGCAAGCGCATGTTCGGATACGCGTCGGAATCCATCCAGAGGTACAAGAAGCATGTCGAGATGTATGGCGATGGGGTCAAGCCCACTCTGTTTACCAAGTTGATCACCAAAGGCCACCAGGAAGGGAGTCTGACCGAAGCGGAGATCCGACTGGAAGCAGGCGGATACATCGTCGCTGGCAGCGACACCTCAGCAATCTCATTGACCTACCTGGTCTGGGCGGTTTGCAAGAACCCTCTCATCCGAGACCCGCTAGTTGCTGAAGTTGCGACCCTCCCCGAGGACTTCACGGACGACGATGTGCGCGCTCTACCGTATACCCGCCGGGTCATAGACGAGACACTGCGTCTGTATCCGGCGGTGCCTGGGGCGTTGCCCCGAGAGGTGCCTCCCGAAGGTGCAACCCTGGTGGATCATTTCATCCCCGGGGGTGTCACGGTCTCTACACAGGTGTACAGCCTTCATCGAGATCCCAAGATCTTTCCCGATCCTGACCGGTAGGCTTTCTGCACGACAATTTACAGAATGTGACGGACTAAACCGGCTCAGATTTGACCCTGACCGATGGATTGATCCCACTACAGAGATGAAAGATTCCTTCATGCCGTTTGGAGGTGGCTCCCGAAGTAAGTGTCTTGCTGTGCGGTTTGCCTCGCAACTGACGGATTGTAGCCTGCATCGGTATGCACCTCGCGCGAATGGAACTCCGCCTCGCAACGGCGCACTTTTTCCGTCGTTTTACCAGCCCGACTGTATCGATGAAGGAAGGATTTACGGACGATGATATGTACCAGCACATGTATTTCCTGGTGTCTCCAAAAGGCCATCGATGCTTGATAGACGTTTGAACACGGGAGAATGTATAAGGATCTGAGTTTGGTCTATATGATAGCTATTGACAATGGATTATATGAATATCAAACTATTCCCAACTGCTTTTTGAAGAGCGTGTTGGTCTGCCTCATCATCTCATCAACATCGTAGTGCCAAATCTTTCGACAACGCCAATCAATCTCTGCTGCACATCTGGTATGATCAAGTCCAATATCAGCGTTCTGGCCCTCGTAGATCTCACCAATTTGCCTGCTGGTCTCCACCAACCAGTGCGCTCGCTCTAGACGCATAGAATTGTAGGTCTCGAGGGCTTTGCATAGGACCACCGACTTCGGCATGTCGGCCTTCTCAACATCATGTATCTTGAGATAGTCGTACGCAACGGAAAGAAGCTGCGCAAGAACTGCTGCATCTTCCACAGCAAAACCAGCTCCCGCACCGTGATATGGTGCAGCCGCATGGGCCGCATCCCCGGAGATGCAGACGCGGCCGCGGACGAACGTCGGTGCCGGGTAGTCGTACGTGTCGAATACAGCCCATCTGCTGAGTTCCTCCGGAAGCATGTCGATGATGGCTCTAACGGTGGAATTGAACCGCTCAAAGGCCTTTACTGCATCGGTCTTGCTGGCGGGCAGGGTAAACTTCTCACCGTCTGGCCACGAGCTGGGATCGGTGACAAAGGCAACGACATTCAGGAGCTTACCACCGGCCACTGGGAAGGTGAGAGCATGGGCGTCAGGTCCGAGGTACATGTGTCGGGTGTCAGTCTTTTCCTGGCCGAGGGCAGCATAGGCTTTGTCCATGGGAACCAGGCCGCGGAAGGCATATTTGTGGGTATAATGCGGATGGTGAGCAGGTTGATCATCTCCCCCAATGACGAATTGCCGCACTTTCGACCGAATTCCGTCGCAGCCGATGACTGCACAGATTATCAACATACGTAAAGAGCCTTGTGAATAGTCTCAAATGTGGATGTGACGTACCAACATGAGCACTTGCTGTACTCCCATCTGAAAACTTCAGCTGCACCTCACTCGCACCATCCTCATCCACAATATCGACCAGGTTTTTCGAGAACTGCACGGTCCCTGGCGGTAGGCTTTTCACCAGCTCGTCGAGGAAATCGGCCCGCGCGCAGCCCTCGAACCCCCTCTCACCGAGATACATCTTGTGAACCACCGCTTCCTTCTCCAGGCTCCCGTCCATCCAGATGAACCAGTCGGTGCCATTCTGTACCGTGACCCGCTTGAAAGCCGCGTGAATCTCCGGATTGAGAACTTTCATTGCCCATTCCGCGTTGGGCGTGAAGCCGATGCCAGCCCCGATTTCGCGGAAACTTCGACCGCGTTCGTAGATGATCGGTTTGATGCCACGCTTGAGCAGACCGAGGGCCAAAGTGACGCCGGCGATGCCACCACCGACGATGGCGACGTCCAAGTTGCTTGTAGCGGTTTGATCTGGAATGTAGGATCCCATCTTGAGAGCGTAGCTAACTTGTGCAGATGTCGGTGATTGCTTGAGCACAATGTATATATCTAGGAGATGTATCTACAGTACACCAGAGCAGCAAGTTGAGTGCGCTGGCTAAGAACAACACGAGAACATCCAACGTGACAGTTGGTTACCAATCTCACCTATCGGAGCACGGAGGATCTCAAGGCTCCGTCTATCAGCCCATACATGAAGACTCCGACACTCATCGCTAACTTCATATCCATACATGTTCGGAATCCAATTCTCCACTCTAGCTAAGTTGATTGCATCCACTACTCAGGGAGTATCCTCAATACGATACACCAGCTTCTCTCCACTCACTCGGCCCTCTCTCATGGCCTGGAACCCGTCCAACACTCCCTTGAGCCCGTCCTTGCCGACTCGGGGCGGATGGACTCGAATCTTTCCCTCGGCAACAAGCCCTTCACTCAGCTTCCAGAACATCTTCCCAAACTCCAGATCCTCGGGCCGCGCCTCAAACTTCCTGGTACCCGCAATGCTGAAGTACTCTCCGAAGGCAGTATAGGCCAGGGTATATTTCGCCTCAACATCCTCGCGCTGATGTTTTAGTGGTAAGAGGTAGGAGACTGTGCCGCCGTTGGAACCAATCGCTGCTGCGCAAAGCTCGGCGCTGGTACTTGTAGAAACACAGTCCAGGACATGAGCCAGGTCGTCCTGGGTGTAGTCTTTGATCTGCTGCACGCAGTCCGGATCGCGGTAGTCGAACGATGCGTCGGCACCCAGGGATTTGACCCAGTCAAAATGGCGCGGAGAGCAGGTCGTGATGATCGGCGAGCACCCGGACAACCGCGCATACTGTATGGCGAGGCTTCCGGTCGCGGTGCTCCCACCGTAGATGAGAATCGGGAAATTTGCTGTGGCGCGAGACCCCGGCAAGGGGAGCCCGAGGGATTGGTACAGGCCCTGGCCGACTGTCGTGATGCCGACACCCAGGGTGCATGCGTCTTCATCCGGCATACCATCGGGGATCTGAATGATCAGCATGATACGCCAACAACGTGGCGTGCTTAATGCAAAGAATATACCTTCATCCCTATACCAGCCTTCGCTAGACAGTACTCTGCGTGGCAGCCGGCCTCCGGCTGAACTTCGCTGCCACCATGTGTGAAGCCCGCAATGCGGTCACCTCGCTTCCAGTCGGTCTCAACATTCGATCCGACGCCTTCCACCACGCCAGCGAAGTCGCAGCCGATCGTTGTTCCCGGAGGGGCAACAAAATCAATATGTTTCCTGGTCGTGAGTGAGTTTTGGCCGTAGAACATCGCGTTATGCTTCTCGGACTATACCAATCGGTTGGATTCAAGGCCACGGCCTTGACTTTCACTAGAAGGTAGTCGTCTCGGATTTGGGGAATTGGCACCTCCTGGACTTCCGCCTGGTGGTCTGCGATTGTCTTGATAGCTTTCATTCTTGCGGGTCCTTGTGTCGTATTCCTGTTCGGAGACGCCCGCTAGCTCGGTCGGTATGGGAGAAGAACAAACACTTGGAGGGCAAACGAGCTGAACATGAACGGAATTTATGTAGGTGCAAGTGACAAGGGAAATCAGAGCGCAACAGCTTCGGGGTAACTCTACGGACTGTGGAATGCGTGCACGAATTGTCCCAATAATTACCTGTTTAGTACGTTACGGAGAAAACATAAGGAAACTCCGATGCACACGTCTATATGCACGACTACACCCTCACGTATAGCTCGCTTCTGCACACGTCTACCAAAGTACATTGTAGCGCAAGTCCAAACATTGTCGAATAATCCATCTCATTGCCCTCCTCTAAGCCAGGGGGATGGGGTTGCCCGGCCCAAATTTGCCCTCTGGATCCCACTGTCTCTTCAACTGTACCAGCCTGGGAAGGTTATCCTTGCCATACCACACCTCCGGGCCTTCGTCACCGTGCGCGTAGTTGATGTAGGTTTGCAAACTGTCAAATCCACTAGTGGCGGCTAGCTGACTACGCAGCTTCTTGCTGAACCGGTAGACGTCGGCGTCGTGACGCGGGCCATCATAGTAGTTTTCGAGGATGCTGTGGCTGGGTGTCAGCGGGCACGAAAGCGATATGACGATTACTCGGGGCATGTCTAAAAAGTATCACGAGAGGATCGAAACATACATGAGGGTGCTGAAGTCACGTCCAGGATAGACACCTCGCTTGCTCTCTGGAACCGCCAGAGTCGCCGTCGTGTTGAACCGCTGGACGACAAGGGCGCTGGTGAGCCACGGCCTGGCCTTCATTATCTCCACGTACTGGTTGAACACGTCGATGTAGGTGGAAGCAGACGTCTGCTTGGCGCCGACAGAGGGATGGTTGTTATACTTTCCGGTGGCACAAACGCTGGCGCCTGTGCCAAAGCCGGAGTTTTGGCTGACCTCGCTCCACGGAAGGGTGGCGTTGCGCCACTGCGTCGGGTTCAAAGCAAGCAGTTGATCAATCCACGGCTGGGCGGCTTCTTGGGTCCCAAAGTAGGTCAAGGACGCAGATGAAGAGGTCTGTAGCTCCGGGGTTTGTGTTAGAATATGGAGTCATTCGACCCTTCAAGATGGATACACGCACCGTTCCGGTTGTCTGGCTATAAGAGGCCGACATTGTAAGGCCCATTTCCTTGGGATAGGTCTCCCCCCATGATTCCAGCAGCTGCCAGAGGGAGCCATTGACGGAACCAGGGTATGCAAACTCGGCCAGGACCACATTTCCATTATTAGGGGCATCGAAAATCTCGTACGTTGCTGAGGTGATAATACCAAAGTTGGCACCGGCGCCTCGCACCGCCCAAAAGAGGTCGGGATTCTCCTCATCGGACGCTGTGACAATATCACCACTCGCAGTGACTAGGCGGACGGAGCGCAGGGCATCAATGACCAGGCCGTGGAGACCCTGATAGGGGCCTACGCCTGCGCCGATGGTGGCGCCAATCATGTTAACACAGAACGCATTGCCAACAGCTGGAGAAAAATGTGTAAGTGAGATGTGCCACACAAACCTAGTTGAGAGAAGGCTAGACTTACGAACCATCTTTCCGGCGTTGTATAGGTTGGTCTCAAAGGCGGAGAAGGAGTTTCCAGGGCCGACGGTCAGTGTATTAGCCTCCAGGTCAAGGACGTTCTCTTTGAAGTTTGACAGGTCAATGTTGACGGCGTGCTTCACGGTAGCAAAGCCCGTTTCGCCGCCATGACCACCACCCGTAGCAAGGAAGGTCAGGTTATATTTGTTGGCAGTTCTGATCTGATCCCAATTAGAAGATGCCTGGCAATGGACAAGGTCGTATGCTTACGATGTACTGCACGTCTTCGTCGGTGGCAGGCTTGATGGTCACCGCGAAAGTCGGCTCTGCCCAAGTCGACCAGCGCTGGACTGTGGTGGTATTATAGTCAGGCTGGCCTGGATAGTGGATGCTCGCATTCGCCGACAGTCCGCCGCCGAAGATCTTCGAGTAATTCACGCCTCCGCCCCAATTGCCAGACGTCGATGCAGCCGAAGCCAGCAATGGCAAGGCAGCAAGGATCACGGTGTTGGAACGCATGGTTCACGATGAGTTGGATATGAATGGTCCGAATAGGCTGTAGACATGTGGATGTGGGAGACCCGGCGATGTGTTCGCTTTTAGAAGCAAAGCCAGACTCCTTCAGACGCGCCATCATCCCGTCCAACGCCTCGTAATCTCACTCCTGACTCGCGCGGGGCCATCACATCGGACCATGTTGGATGAAGGCATTAAAGTCCGAATTCATCATCTTGCCCGGAAATGAACCTAACAGTGGCACGTCGCATAGCCCCCTGTGGTGGCATCGAATACGGGTCGATGAGAGCCTCCCAGCCGGTGGACAGAGGTGGAGGTGACCTAAAAAGGGGGCTGACTACAGGATTCTTCACGAAATTAAAGAGCTGAGGAGCTTAGCACAGTCATTTAGATAGTAATTAGCTGATTACGAGGGTCAAAGCGGTAGTTAGTGTCCTAGTCCACCGGTGGGAGCAAAGTATCCCTGGATATCCCCTCGACTCACGCCTCACTTAGAATAATTATTATTCGAGGTCAGCCGGGGGGTCGCTTATCCGGGCAACTCCCATCAGGCAATCTCAAAATTAGTCTAGTCTTATCTTGCTGGTGGTGAACAATCTCACTAATCCATGTGGGTTAAGGCGCCGGAGTTTCTCATACTCCATTTGACGAGACACGGAAGGTAGACTCTTCCATTTCATAGACCTTACATAGTGAATGATACTGATTTTCTCGGAATAACTCATGATGCCTCCCATATAGAGCAGTGTTCATGGATATCTCCCACCGCGCGGTCTATGACCAGTGGTGACTGATTTCCAGATACACCGACATCCCGAGGCCATTGATGTACATCACACCATGCATTATTGACCACCAACTACAGGACATCAGGCCATTATGATCTCTCAGCAACGGTATATGGAAGCCGCTCCAAGTATTGATTATGGGATTAGCAATTTCTCAAAGATCTCCTTTCACGGCCTATTGTCTTTTAGTTCGGACTGAATCAAGTTCTAAGATAACAGACCTCCATATACAACACACTGATTCCAAAATTGCTGTACTATGATGTCCATTTTGAAACTCGTGAAGGGTGTCCTGTACGGAGAAGGGGAACACCACGAGAAGCCCAAGCAAACACATATCATCATCATCGGTGCAGGTCTCACAGGACTCCTGCTTGCGCAGGGGCTGCGAAAGCTGAACGCGAGACTGGAGGCAGAAGGCCAGGCCGCACCCTTCACATTCAGTATTCATGAGCGCGACGAATCGTCGTTCTACCGCGGCGGTGGGTTCAGTCTGACCATCCACTGGGCGCTGCAGCAACTCTACGACATTTTGCCGGAGGAACTCTCCGCGCGGATTTTCGAGTGCGTGGGCAATCCGGATGCAATCAAAAATGGCCAGATGGGCTCATTTACCTTTCTGAACCTCCGAACTGGAGAGCCCGCGCTCAAAACTACGATTCCTGCCGGGTGGAAAGGGGCGCGCATGTCGCGAGTCAGGTTCCTACAGCTGCTCATGACTGACCTCGATATCAACTACTCGCACCGTCTGTCGCAGATTACGTTTCCCACCGATGATACAGTTCGGGCTCATTTTGAAAATGGGGATCAAGAGACGGGAAATCTCCTCATCGGCGCAGATGGAGCAAATTCCGTGGTGCGCCGGTTTGTGTATGGCGCGCAGAATTCCAAAAACACCCAACTGCCCATACGCATGCTCAATTGCCGCTCTGAGTATCCTCTCGAAGAGTTGGAGGCTTGTTTGAGGGTCGATCCGCATCTCTTCCATGCCGGGGATCCCGTGCAAGATGGCTATTTTATGTTCGCTTTTTTGGATATGCCGCCGCCGGGGTCGAAGAACGGCAAAGCGGGCGTGCAGCTAACAATCAGCTGGCCCTATGAGCCGGGCTACTTGGGCCAGGAAGCACCGTCCGATCCGCCAACCGAGCTTCCTGAGCAACTAGCATGGTTGAAGCACATGGCCAAACATTGGGCGAATCCCGTGCATGACTTGATTTACGGTATGCCGGATGATAGCATTGTTCGAGTTATCCGTGTGCAAGAGTGGATGCCGAATGATGCGAATCGGCGTCCGACAGACGGACGAATCACCACGGTTGGTGATGCTGCTCATCTAATGACGTCTTGTAAGTGAACGGCCATCACAAATCTCCTAGGATCTCTGTCCTGCATAGCTGTTTTCTTTGATTCGCTAACAGAGGATGGATACTAGTTCGCGGAGAGAATGCTAATCATGGCGTCGTTGATGTGGCCAAGCTACTCGCTCTGCTAGCACCCAGTGGAAACAAACCAACTAATTTGAAGGAGGTTGTGAGCATGTATGAAAAAGAGATGATCCAGCGATCTCGACCGGCAACGGTCAAGGCCCGAGAGGCCTGCCTGGACGCCAATCACTACTCCAAGATCACTTCTGACAGCCCGTTCTTGTCTCGACGGACGATGCTTGACGAGGAGGAAAGAGGACTTTTGAAATAATCTACATGATATGTGTATCCTGTGTGGACTTTGGACACGTGCACGGATCTTACATTTAGCTAAAGAATTAGAATTGTCTTGCTGTATACTTTGTGTCTTCCTGAACATTGTACCGGGAAGTGATGTAGTGAGGATGTGAGGATGTGGAATGTGGATCATCATGGTAACCCATACTACCCGCGCCGTGCCTGTTTCAATTGCAACTCTATGTCCAAGAACAAGCAATTTGCAGGAAGAGCTAGAGTGCCAAGGCCGTAGTTGATATCGAGACCTACTGTATAATGTGCTAGAGTAATTAGTCGACTGCAGGACGGAGTACTCCGTACCGAGAGGCGACTTGTGATACTCCGAGCCCTCCCCGGCTGTCTCGACGTATTCCCCCACCCACGGCGCCTAGCGAAGGAGTGAGACCCATGGATGCCCACCCGATATCCACACGGCTCGTGCCGCGGAGTTTCAATCGCAGATGCGGATTTAGAGGCAAATCGCCAGGCTTTAACGCCGGGCCAACCACAAGCATCAGCAAAAGCCTCATCCCTGTGGTGTCGGTTTGATTCGGCGATAGGGGGTTTGACCCCATATTAGCGCGGGAAATTGAGGTCTTGAACCAGGAACAAAGGACAAGAACGCTTTTAGCATCGGGCTTTAGGGACTTAAGTAGGGGAGGCGTGATTGGCAACGAGAGCACAAGCAAATGCCACAATATAAACCGGTGGTGGGACACTTCCTATCTAGCTATCTCATCCCACCATCTACCATCCCTTTCTCCGTGAATGCTTCGCATATTCAGGTTGAAGAGTCTCTTCGGCAACCAACCACTCCCAAAAACAATCACAAAGTCCGTTCGTCCAACATCCACCATGACCGCCGAGCACGATGCCGCCATTCTCCCCAAGCCGGGCGGTCCCTTGGCCGTCGGCAAGCGGGCCACTCCGGAGCCTGGTCCCAACGACGTCCTCATCGAAGTGAAGGCCGTGGCCTTGAATCCCTGTGATTATTATCAGCGGGACTATGGCATGCCACCGGTGCCAATCTACCCGGCGGTCATCGGCGGTGATGCAGCTGGTGTGGTCGCCAAACTCGGCTCCAGTGTCACAGCAGGCCCTGTGCCTGGTCCCGGAAGCCGAGTCATTGCCTTTGCCTCGTCCTTCTACCAGAACGGCTCCCCCGACCACGGAGCCTTCCAAAAATACGCCCTGGCCCAGTCCGAAGCGGTCATTCCCCTTCCCGACAATCTCTCGTTTGAAGAAGGCGCCGTCTTCCCCCTGGCTGTCTTAACGGCTCTAACGGCTTGGACTACGATCGGTATTCCGCTCGATACTCGGTATACTCCTGCGGATAAGCAAGCGGTCCTGATCTGGGGCGCGTCTAGCAGTGTCGGCTCATTCGCCGTCCAGTCAGCCAAGACTCTTGGTTTTACTGTCTACGCCACGGCCAGTCCTAAGCACCATGAGCTAGTTAAGAAGCTCGGAGCTGATGCGGTCTTTGATTATAAAGACAGCGACGTTGTCTCCAAGATTGTCGACGCCGTGAAGAAGGATGGTGTATACTTGCACACGGCGCACTGCGTCGTAGATGGCGCCCTGCAGCCTACGTTAGACATTCTAAAGGAAACTAAGGGGGATGCCTTTGCTAAGGTAGCGCATTCGCCTGTTCTCCCCGAAGGCCATCCGACTCTCGATAACACCCAAATTACTTTCAACTTTCCCTCCATGGACGAGGTGGTGCGGAGTAAGCACATCAAGGAGGTCTTCCATGGGTGGCTGCATTCTGGTTTGAAGGATGGGAAAATCGTCCCTAGCCCGAATATCCAAATTGAGGAGGGCGGCCTTGAGGGAATAAATGCAGCTCTAGACAAGCTCAAGGCTGGTGTCAGTGGTACGAAGATTGTTGTGCCAGTTTAAGGGATCGTCTACCTGGTCCATCTGCGTACAGGAGCACTTTATATGCAGAATGCAACGGACAATCTTGGTCGTCGTTAGCTTGCAGCAGGTATCTAGAATAAAGTCAATTCAATAGCTGAATTTCTCACGAAGAAATAATCAACCTATCTTGTTGTACAGTAGGGCTTCTACAATTTACTTATCGAGTCGATGACCGGCGATATCTACTGTGTGCATAGTTAGCCATTTGAGATCTCCATCTCGGTGTGGAGATATATCATCATAGTCTGTCTCTATGTTGTCAATAAAACTTCCGGTCATATAGCTTTGGGAGATGTCCGTTCCAGCCCATGCTCCACTCAGCCTTCCCTATGCGATGCTACTGATGCTAGTGATGCTAGTTATATACGGAATTCATGGTGTCGAAGGCCATGCATTGATGGGACAGAGCCACGACGAAGCAGTTTCATGCTGGAATTCTATCTACACCGCGTCTACCCCAAGACCCTCTGAGATCCACCGCGCCCTCGTAGGTAGACAATGGCCTACGCACTTGCGTTGAATACAATCTCGATAACAGACATAGCAGTTCCCGCAGGAGTAACCACCGCCTTTACCGAATAGCGCGAATCCGCCCGCTTGACCACGTTGATCCAATCCTTCTCGGATCGCTCGGGCGCATTCACCATCGTCATCATCTGCATTGACCGGATGGTTGATAGACGCTCCAGCCACATTGGTCCGGACTGAGTATTCTCGGGTCCAATAAAATCGGCAATCAGTACCCGCGCACCGTCTTTGAGAGCTGGCACGAGGTTCTTCAGAATGAGGACGGCGTATTTGTCTGACCAGTCGTGCAGAATCGAGCGCAGAAGGTAAACGTCGGCGTTGGGGTGCGCATTCGGCTGCAGGATATCCTGTGCTTCGAAGCTAATCCGCGACTTGAGCTCATCCGGAACGCCATCGTGGAAAGACTTGAGACCCTCGAAGTCTTGGACGACGAATTCCAGGTCGGGGAATGCCTTGGCCAGCTCGATCGATACATGGCCCGCGGAGCCACCCACCTGTGTTCGCCCGAGTTAGCCTGATCCAAAAAGCCAGACACACAGCACACAATACTTACGTCAATAACCGTAGCTTTTCCCAGCCCTGCCCAGTCAAACGCCGAGTGCAGGTGGTGGTGCGTCTGCGGGTTCCCGGCGGCGCGGCACTTCATGCCCTGGGCAAACCGTCTCTGCCGCCAGCCCTTGTTCTCGCCCTCACCATCGTTGGCAATAAAATCCCAATAGGTCTTGCCAGGAGCGAATCCAAAGGCACGCCCAATGGCCGAGTCGGCCGGCTCCTCGCTGTCCCCGCAGGTTCGCAGAGTCTCCACCAGCTTCGTGTCGGCTTTCCAGACCTCATCCAGGTTGAAGGAGACCCAGTCGCGGAGAACCGGATTGCGCAGGAAGGCAGCCGAAGGCCCGGTGTGCGCTACATAGCCAGGACGCGGCTCGCGGAAGATGCGAGAAGTCATGGCATGTCGGAGAATGCGATGCACGCGGTACTCGGGGAACCCGACCTTCTGGGCAATTTCGGCGTAGGACACCTCGCCATGCAGCGGGACAAGCTGGGGGATGTTGAAATCCACAATGACGTGCAGCGCCGCGAGGTCGTGCTTGATCTGGTTGACTCGATTAGCTTCCTGATCCTCCATAGTTATGCTGGTCACATTGGGACATACTCCATCTGAGAATGCGGTAATGCAATCTTCGGGTCCAAGTGCTAGATCTCGGATTGCGTTTGCGGATTCGATCAGAGCCATGCGTGCCGCTTGGATCTTCTCGAATTCTTTTCCATGTGGGGGCGCTGGGGGTGCGTCGGGGCCAAACGAAGGAGATGGTAGGTTTGCCTCGGCCAAGAGTGTGCTCAAGGTAGATGCCTGAGCCTGGACTTGGTCTGCAAGACCCTCAAGGGTAATGGTCTTCGTCATCTTGAATGTTCTGATTGAGCTTGCGCAGTTGTCGCTGGTACGTTGGATATGGAGGTTTCCCGCTGTCTTGCTTTATAGAGACACATTCTGTTTCCCATTGTGACTGCATATCCTTGGGACAATCTGTATCAGTAACTGCATGAGCCATTCACCTCCCGGATGGAGCGTACTTCCTAGCTAAGGAGCTTCTTCTGACCGGAGGATGGATAACTCCATAAACAGCTTCGGGTCGACCTCGGGTGTATCTCGAAACTCCGCGGTGTGACGGTGGGAAACTCCGCCGTTGGAGAACTACCATCGACAGAGTACGGCGGACTATCGGCTCCACACGCTGTTGACTTATATCGAGTGAGAACACAGTCTCACATTCGGAACAGCAATCATAGTCCGAAGCTCTCGATCTCACATCTTCTTTCACAATGACGGCGTTCGATTCGGCCCAGTATGAGGATGTCCTGGGGCAGCTCCCGCGGCTCAAAACATATTCGCATCTGCTCTTGGCCTTTCGTCTTCCCGAAAACCGGTCCCCGGAGCATTTTATCGAATTGATCGAAAGTGCCACGCAGGAATTGACGAAGGCCTTCCCTTGGCTTGCGTGTCGGGTGGTGCATGAGGGCCGTGGGCCCGGGAACTCGGGGGTCTTCAGACTGGCGCCGTGTTCTAAATTCACCCATTCCCATTCCATTGTGCGCACGAAGGACTGTACAGACCTTTGTCCCACATACGAGGAGATTATTGCTGCCCGTGGTCCGGTGGCAATGCTGGATGGGGCCATCCTAGCCCCGGTGCCGGCCTTTCCACACATTTACGATGATGCCGAGATCAACCCTGCGCCAGTGATCGCCCTTCAGGCCAACATCATCCGAGGAGGCCTGCTTCTTGACATCGCAGGGCAGCACAATATTATTGATGGTGGCGGTCTGATGCGTGTCCTGGTGCTTCTAGCGAAATCCATGCGAGGGGAGCCGTTCTCGGCGGAGGAACTGGAACATGGCAACCGTGACCGATCCAAGCTCGTCCAACTGCTGCAACCTGACGAACCCATGTTGGACCACAGTCACCTACTCCGTGAGTCTCTTGGAGTGGTTCAGCCGCGTGCCAATCGTCCGCCAGCGCAGTGGCGTTACGTACGATTTCCGGCATTGAAAAGGACGATTCTCAAGGAACGTGCGATGAAGGACATCGGAGGCGAAGATGATGTCTTCGTTTCAACAAATGACACCGTGAGCGCTTTTCTATGGCAACGAATTTCCGCTGTCCGACTGCTCCGCCGCAAGCGGCCAGATGATCTGTCCAAGTTCTCTCGCGCGCTGGATGCCCGCCGTCCTTTGGGAATTCCCCGAGAGTATCTGGGTCAAATGGGTTACAACGCTACCTGTTACCTGAGCTTTAGAGAGCTTAAGGCTTTGCCACTGGGCCATGTCGCGTTGTTTCTGCGCGGTGCAGTCAAAGAAGTCAACACGACATATGCCGCTCGTAGCTGGGCAACTTTCATTGCCAACGAGCCTGACAAGTCGAGAATTATGTTTGGTGGCTCGTTTGATCCGGATAAAGATCTGGGAGTCTCTTCTATTATTCATGCCACCTTTAACGACGTTGTATTTGGCGAGCTGGGCACGCCGAGCTTGTTCCGGCGTCCCATGTTTCCGCCCCTGGAAAGCTGTATCTATCTCTGGACGCAGACCGTCGAAGGGGATGTCGACGTACTTCTTTGCTTGATAGAGGCCGACTGGGATGCACTATCGGCCGATGAGGAATGGTCAACGCACACTGAGCTTATCGGGTAGATTATCGTGCTAGCTTTTCTTCCATTGCTGCGAGTGGCTATCCAGATTCCTACAGATCAAGTAAATACAACTAGGATGATTCTATAGGTGCACCAATGTCAAAGTCGAACTTTGTCTTCAATTTGTCCCCTCGCACGATTTCAGCCTCCTTGGACATCAACTCTGGTAAATCCCAGGTGCAGTTGATATATCTGCCGCCGAGCCACTCGCGCCTCTTGGACACCAAGAATACCACCGAGTCCCCACTGAGCTCCGGGGTTTCCACAAACACTTGCAAAGTGGGCATTAGCGGAACATACCTTCCGACATTTCTGGCCTCAGGAGCCACTTACCATGCTTGTGATGCGGCGGAATCGCATCCGGCCCTCCCATAATATCCGTTGGGCTATTCCCAGGGTGGATGGCAAACGTGATCACTCCCGGGCCGTACTCAGCATTCGTCAGGGTGGTGAGCTTCAAGAGCGCATTCTTGGAAACCTGGTAGCTACTCAACGTCGGGTTGGTCAAATGGGCCCCCACGCTGCAGACATTGACGATGTATCTGATGTCGTCTTCGCCGGCCTTGAGAAGCAGAGGCACAAACGCACGTGTGACGAGATATGGCCCGCGGAGGTTGACATTCAGCACTTCCCACCACTCCTCGGGGTCCGAGTCCGCGATGAGACCGTACTTGCCCAGAATCCCGGCATTGTTGACCAGAACGTTGAGCTGGCCGAACGCCCGGCCGACTTCGGTCGCAGCGGCCGCCACGCTCGCTTCGTCGGTGACGTCCAATTTCACCGGTAGAAATACCGGTGGATTTGCGCATGCCTCGGCGATTTCCTTTGCAAGACTGTCCAGGGATGAGCGAGCTCCCACGGCGATTTTAGATACGCCGGCCTTGGCAAATGATAGAGCCATGGACCGGCCCAGCCCACGGGACCCCCCAGTGATGAAGACACTTTTTCCATGCAGATTCAATAAACGGGGGTCGATCTCGGGATAGGTGTCGTTGTGCACCCGGGTTGTCACCTCGTAGTCACCTGCGCATTCGATCAGTATGGGGCAGGGGACATGTCCCGAGGGTAGCAAGCACACCTGGGCCACGGAGGATGTTCGGCTGATCCTTGGAAGGGGGCATTTTGTAGTAACAGGTCCAGAAAGTGGTTCTATGCTTTCGTTGTTACTGTCTAGTTGGCCTTTCGGTCGAAGCGTGCGAATTACAATAGTTAGGTGGACGAGGGAGGTATCCAGCAGTGACTAGATATGCTCTCGTGGTGTAAGACGGAGTTTCATCTTGAGCAACGTGCGGATACGGAACCCCATTGCTATCCGGTTGGTACCTAAGGCCCATTATTGTAAATTCCAGAAGTATCTTTCTTGATTCTTGTTGTCTCAATAGCCTTCGGTTGGCACTGATTGGGCTTCATTCTTAGCATACTGCCAGCCTTTCGGAGTCTGACACATCGATCCCTTCGGAGTTACTTCCTTCGAATCCAGGCTTCGGAGTATAGCCTCCGCGTTGATTGGCATTTCTGACAGGACGCCCCCATTGGAGGACTGGTCTGTGATAGGGAAATAGCCTCGGATCCTTCCACTGCAAAAGTTGGACCGGAAGCGATATCAATCTTCGTCCGTTGGGTCCATGATTTCGAAGACGGCATGGGCACTGTGGCCACCGGACTGCGAGTGTGAATCCCCTCTAACACACCTCTACGCTGGTCTGAAATTCCATTCACTAGTTGGCAAAGACAATGCGAGCCACCATAGATGACCGTCAAGCAGCATTGCCCCGTATCCTCTGCCTCCACGGCGGCGGCTCCAACTCCCGAATCTTCAAGGCGCAGACGCGCGCGCTGCGATATGAACTATCCAACTATTTCAGATTTGTATTCGTTGAAGGGCCCTTTGACTCCGAGCCCGGGCCGGACGTGACATCAGCCTACGAAAAGTTCGGCCCCTTTCGGCGCTGGTTTCGGTCAGGACCGCAGCATCCACCCATTGATCCGCACACCGCAGTTGCATGTATCGAGAAGTCGATATATGCGGCGATGGAGCGCGACGACCTTCAGGGCGGCACGGGCGACTACGTCGCCGTGATGGGCTTCAGCCAGGGTGCGAAGCTCGCCGCGAGCCTACTGTTCCGCCAACAAATCCGTGCCGAGAAACTGGGACAGGCCATGAGCGGGACAAACTTCCGGTTTGCCATCTTGTTGAATGGGCGAGGCCCACTGGTCTCGATGGATCCGGAGCTGGTGATGAACTCGGCTCTCCTGGATGCGTCGCAAATTGCGTTGGATCGGCCCGTCACGTTGGAGGACCTCTGCCGCAAGGAGCATGTACTGCGCCTGCCCACGATTCACGTACACGGTCTTCAGGACCCGGGGTTGGTGCTGCATCGCATGCTGCTGCGGGAGTATTGCTCGAAGAATGCGAGACTCGTGGAATGGGACGGTGCGCATCGGGTGCCCATCAAAACGAAGGATGTCCTCCCTCTCGTTCATGAGATTCTGCAGCTGGCGAAGCAAACAGGGGTTGTGTTCGCGGCTTGACTTTGTTGTCTGGGCTCTTTCCATTCGATTCCTTTTGGGGTTTTGTTAGATGGGGCATTCTTTGAAAACCTGGGACAGACATGGGGAGATTTACCGGTGTTATCACGGCTTGTTGTTGGTGCCATTTGTCAAGTATATATATAATGCTGGAAAGTGTTTGTTCGTACAAGAATGTTATAGAAAGGGAGAGATGCCATCAGATATATACGGTTACGTGTAGTTGAGTTGTGTAGATGTATTTGACGTGGATCAGGTCCGTCGATTCAGATATATAACTCAGTAGCTCCCATTGCGAAACCCCATGCTACAGTATGTACATATGAGTGGACTGTCTACATAACCCCCCAAACCCCTTCGCATCTCCTTCTGCTCAGTATATGGCTTCATATTCAATTGCGGTATTTGCCGAGCGACCTGATTCTCGCCCCATAGAATAGAAGGACCATGGGGATGGGTACAAGTGCAAGGGCAAATATACCAAGCATATTCGTGGCCCAGAATACCTACTCTCTATCAGCCATATTCATTGTATAGTCAACACGGCAATACTCACCCCGAACTTACGGTACATCTGAGGCGCGAAGAGAGGAAACGTTCCTCCGACGAGCGAACGCACAATCATGGTACCCGAGATCGCCGAGGCTGCCCCGGTGGTGTATATATCAATTAGGTACGCCAGCGACTGCAGCAGAATTACCTGCACTCCAACGCCAATCGGGATGCCGGCTAGGATCTGCGGCCAGGGGCTGATGGCCGGAGAAGACGTCCACGCGAACCATAAGAGGCCAACGGCAAGGGACACAGCACCAACAATCATAGGGTGTAATCGGTCTTCTGGGACCAGAGCGTTTCCACTGGCGGCCTTTTGTTTAACCGTTGTAAGCGTAGACCACGAGGCATAGAAGGCGCCCACGACGATGCCCACGCAGATGGATAGCAGCGGTAAGGTGCCATCAATCGCACCGTATCCTCTTTCTTGCACAAAGCTGACGGGATATGCCTTGGAAAGTTAGCTCGAGTAAATCAAATCTACCCCGAATGTACTTACGACAAAGAGCAGATAGATCAGTCCGAATGTAAAGGATATGTAAATAGTCATTGACAGAAGGATGGGCTCTGATACGAGCATGGAAATCGGCAAGGTCAAGTATTTGGTGAGGAATTCGCGAATGCTAACGGGCTTCTCGTCCAATCTTGAATGCACCGCCCAGTCCTTTGTTTCTTGTCGCAATTTCCGGGCATGTCTCTGTTCGACGACGGGCAGATACGTCTCGGGCAGAATGATGAAGCCAGCAACACCAGAGACGATCCCCAAGATCATGGTCGTCCATGCCGTCATCCGCCATCCCACAGCCGTCTGCAACTGAACCTGGCTAGTGATGGCACCGATGCTGGGTCCCACCAGCGTCGTGGCCGCAAAGATGGCCACAGCGACACCCCGTTCCGCCGGTAGCAGAAAATCCGCCAGCCAACCCCCAGTGATCGCAGGGCAGACAGACGACGTGACACCGCCGAGGAAGCGGAAAACCAGGACAGTGGGAGCATCTTGACCCAGAGCAACTGGGATCTGACTCAGGACAAACAGCACGTACCCCAGGAAGAAAGGCAGTTTGCGACCATATACCTCTGAGGCGGGTCCCATAATGATCGGGCCTGTCGCAAAGCCGAAGACGAAGAGCGATGTGCCCAGCCCCATTGTCTCCGGCTTCACATGGAACTCGATAGCCGTCACTGGGATGGCGGCGTTGAAAGCAGCACTGGCGAATGCAACGACAAAGGTCATGGCACCCAAAACGCTTGCGCCGGCCCATTTTCTCCACCGAGGGAGATTCACAGGATTGAGAGGATGGTCCAAGCTACTCAGATCCACGAGCTCGGACTCGCGATGTCCTTCGAGTAAAGGCCGTGTTTCGCCATTGGTGGTTCTAGCGAATGAAGGCATTCGGAACAGAGATTCTTACTTCTTGAGCGATGTTTCCTAGGTCTCCAAGGTGTTGGAGCATACTTGAGACTGTTATCTACTACAGATTTGCATACTGGGTTCATGAGAGACGAAAAGGCTGGGGGTGTATTGAGATGGGCGAAATAAGCACGACCTTACAATGTCGGTCCGAGAGAATACCCCGACAGCCCAGAAACTCCGAGAGAGCAACGCCCACCAGATCTAGGGGTTTACGCCAATCCCAATTCGGTCTGGAGGGTTTTGGCAAGGATTCGGACCATCCGCTCGGCACGCTCTGGCTCATAGAATGCCTCGTTGTAGACCAAATGGAGTTCCAATCGGCCCCGAAACGTCCACAGAAAACAGTAGGTTTGACGCGTTAACGTTTCGACTCCAATGTCCACGCTTTGCACTTCCAGTATTGTTCCATTGTGGGTGAATCGTGGGGACACGAGAGCTTCGGCGTCTCCCACGCTGGAAATGTCGACCTCGCTTGGTGGTGGATCGGGCGGTGGTGCACCCCGTTGAAGGATGCCGATTAGTTCGACTGCATACTGGCGGCGACATTTCAAGAAATCTTCAGTAATGCCGGTATTATACTCCTTTTCGTACTGCTTCGCATTCTCGATCCATGACTGTGAGGCTGGTACGGGAAACATGTAGCCGCCAGTGTACAGACCCGCCGCATAGGCCGGACCGGAATACGGCGGGGGGAGATGAGGGCGCAGACTGAATCGCATAGTGCTGGTGTAATGTTTATCGCGGTCATTCGATGAAGCTTCCAGCCAGGTGAGGGCGGCGCAGGACGCGTGTACGGCCGAGAGAAGGCTGATGTTTCGCTCTGCGCAGGCCGCCATGACGGCGCTGGTATCAGCCTCCGTCAGGCTCAAGTGTGCGCTTCGTGTTCCTGCAGGGGCAGCGAGCTTGTCGCCTGAGAGCGCAGCCCCTACCGCCCCTCGCGTGTGCGCCAAGGTTTTCATACATTCCTTGGTGGCTTCAAGAATCTCGGGCGTGGCCGTAAGGGGTAGATCGAGGACTTCCTCAATGCTCGGGGTTAAGCGGCGCCATTCCTCGCCCCATTGAATCGCCTTTGAGTGGCCGCCGACAACCTTGCACAGCGTGTCCAAGAATGCATGCACCAGCTGCAAGGCTCCGTAGCCATCCGTTCTCCAATGCGCCGCATGGAGAATCACTCTGCTCTCGCCAGGAAGTAGATGAGCGGTGAGATACCTGGATGGTTTTAGAGCGGCAATCAAGTCGTCAGAGGTTGTGCTCAAGTCGTGAATGTGAAATGTCTCGTTTGCCCAGGATGCCAGCTCCTCGTTAAAAGGCGTTTGATAGCTGACGGTATTTCCTTCCACTGTGCACGCAATGCTAGGGTGGTCAAACCGAAATGCGCGCCAGGCGTTGAGACAGTGGCTCGATAGCTCCGAAAGAGTCCAGTCTCTATTCAATGTGAATGTCGCTCCTGCTGTGACAGACCAGTGCTCACGGCCGATTTGATGAGATCGATCGCCTATAAACTTGATGAATTTCTCATTGTCGCCTATTGGACGCTGCCAAAGGCCGGGCTTTGTTTCTATCCAAGGCATCTAGAGACTCTCAAAGGCCGGTGATAGAGAGACGGCGGTGTATGTGTCCCTCCCTGCAGCAGCTATGATCGTCTCATGTATATATGGTCGGAGAGCCTTTATGCGGCGCACCAGTGATAATACGGAAATAAGGCCTCGGAGTTTGTGGTTCTCCGAGCAGTCACTGACTTGATACTACAACACTGCAGTACAAGTTTTGCTTGTTACCCTGGTCTTTCAACCAAGCATCGGTTCTATCCCGCGCGTTCATCGTCAGAACCAACTTCACTTGCAAAATTCCTCGCAGAATGGGCTCCATCATCGACATGCCCGGACTTCCAGATGGCGAGTTCAGTAATTATGAACAAGTCTATCTGAAGATGTCTAGAGCTTTCAGCCACTTGGAAAAGGAACACTGGGGGATTCACTGCGTCTGCTCAGTCAGTCAGGATTCACCAAACGGGAGCACATTCAGCGAGTCCTTGCGCAAGGCTTGGATGAGGCTGGTCGTGGAGTACCCCGGGCTGAGCATGGTCCCCGTGGGACTGCAGAAGAAATACCCTAGGCTGGATGAAAAGGGTATAGAATCATGGGCAGAGAGTACATTTTTCGTCTCGAGTCGTCAATGCGCCGATGAAGTCGTCAGTGAAGCTAAGCCACGAGATCTACCTGGTCTCTATTGGCTTCCTGCGTCATCTGAAGTTGTGCTCTTGATCCAACATTGGCGAGTGGATGCCCTGGGGACTTGCATGTTACTGGATCGGCTCTTCGAGATCTTGGAGCAATCAACAGTTCCGTCAACCCAGCCTGATCAAGTTCAGCCAAACCAGCCGACACCCAGCTTTGAGTCCGCCGCGGGGGCTTCCAAGACGGGGGACGCCGATTTGCAAGCTTACGCTCGGGACTACATCGATTCCTTCCATCGGAGGGCTGTGAATGCCGGCGGCTTGCCATATCGGGGAGACACAACCACGCCGCCTTCCACCACCGCACACTGGGACTTGGACTTCTCGGTTGACTCGACAAATGCCATTAAGGATGCATGCAGGCGTCACAATATCAGCGTTACTGCAGCAATCCACACAGCACTGGCACGCACCGTTTTCTCGTACCTCACGGAGACGGAATGCCAGGCGGGCTACACGACCGTGATGGCTGTCAACATGCGGCCATATCTTCCTCCTCCCTACGATAGCAAGAAGCACGCTTGTCAGACATTCGTGGCAAGCATCACGCCGACTGTGCCTTATCATAGCGGGTTTGTTGAGTCCGCGCGTTCCTTGACTCGCGAATATCGTAGTTGGTGGAGTGCAGACTTTATGCGCTCACTCTGGTGGATCTACGAGTACCACCTTGCCAAACTCTCTACGCCGCGCCCAGCGAATGCAGCGCCGATGAAGCCTCCGAGTGGCGTGACGCTGAGTAGTCTCGGGGTCGTCGACCGGAATCTTCGAGGGGATTATGGGCCGAACCTCCAGGTCGACAAGTTTCGCTTGGGTGTGAGCATGATGACACGACAGACCATACTGTATGCGTGGACGTTCAAGGACCGTCTGACTCTTTCACTAAACTATAACGACGCATACTACTCTGATTTTATGGCAAGGGAGGTTGTATCTCGAGTTGCATCGCATCTGGAAAAGGGACTCGAAGTGGAGTTGAACACAGTTTAACCACTGACAGAACATATAAGACATTGTGTTTTTCTTCTGCGAACTACTATCTATCCCACTCTTTAACCATGAAATTTTTCATGCAATAATCTACAGTTCCGTCCTCCAGTGTAGGGGAACGGGGTTGTTGACACTGAAGCGCTGTTCCGGATCCCATTTACGCTTCAAGGCCGACAACTTGGGCAATTTCCGCTCACCGTACCAAGCGACTGGGCCCTCATCTCCGCGAGCATACTATATAGCAGAGTTAGTCACATTAAAGCTTCAGGTTGACGGGTTTCTTGCTCACATTAGAATAGACTGCCAGTTGGTCAAAGCCGCTTGTCTCGGCAAATTCTTGTCGACCCAGGGTCGCAAACTCGTTCACAGCATCGTCCAGACCGCTATCGGCATAGAAGCCTTCAATGTTCCTTTGATACAAAGTATTAGTGAAGTGGGCTACTATGATAGTCCAGATCAGACTTACATGTATGTCTTCACGTCACGATAGGCATAGGCCGTTGCATCGTCCGGCACTGCCATCGGACCTTCATTCGAGTAACGCTGGATCAAGAGCCGGCCTTGGTAGGTCGGGTTGGCATTCCAGAAGTCAACCAACTTTGAATAGAAGGATTGAAAAGTAGGAGCGTGAATTTGCCTCAGGGCCACGGTGTAAATGTTGATGTGCTGATTCGGGGTGCAGGCGCCGTTGTCCATTCCGAAGAAGCTGAAGAAGGCCGCGTCCATCATCTGCTCCGCGGGAATACTGGAGACATTCTTCATTTCTGGCTGCAAAGACTCGAATGGCTGCAAATGAGGAAGTGCCTCCTCGAGCGGACCGAAGAACACAGCATTGACAGCGATCACGGGCTATACAGAGGTCAGAAATTTGCACGGTACAACGGACTTTCCACGGGCGGCTTACCTTGTTGTTAACGCGATCGAAGAATGATGCTCCCGTAATGGCCAGTCGAGGTGGGAGAGTATTATCAAACTGCTCCAGCACTTCGAAGAAAGATTGGTTGGCGCTCACGGGATAGACATAGTCCGCATTCACATACACTCCCTTATTCGTGACCTCTGGAAGTCTGTACGTTGCGGAAGTGACAATTCCATAATTGCTACCGGCTCCACGCAGCGCCCAAAAGAGATCCTTATGTTCGGTCTCCGACGCCTTGATGAGGTCGCCAGACGCGGTGACCACTTCGACCTCTTCCAGGTAGTCAACCAAAAGACCGCGCAGGCCATGGAGACTGCCAATCCCTCCGCCCAACGTGGCTCCTACCACGCCCACGCACGCGCAAGAGCCAAGAGGGAGCTCTTTGCCCCATTCAGCGAGAGGCTTGGTGAGTTGGTGGATCTTTACCGCACCCCCGATGGTGAGACGATCTCCTGCGGCGTTTCTCTCCACCGTGTTGAACTTGCCCATGTCGATGGACAGCCCGTCGAAGTTGTGGTAGTCGGAGATGCCATGGCCACCCCCTGTCACAAAGAATGGGATGGAGTTGGCGTTGGCAATTTTCACAATGTTTTGGACATCCTTGGCCGTCGCGGGCTTGATGGCCCCTGCGCCATATGAAGGCGCCTTGTAGTCAGTCCATCTCTGTTGCAACTGGGCGTAGAAATCGGTATCGTTCCCGGAGAGGATCTCTGCTTGTGGTGACAGATATGGGCCGAATAGCGAGGTCAGATCCTTTGCTGCGCTGAGGCCTAGGGCTGTTTGCAGAATGGCGGAGAAGGCGACCATTGTGAAGGTGCCTATTGTGGGATTCCTTGGGAAAAACTGAGAGCGCGTCAGGGTATCTCACAGTCTAAGATTAGCTTCCTCTAAGAATAAGAATGAGCCTCTTGGGGGAAGCATGGGTTGACTGTTCGGGGAAATGTGAAGGTCCGAGGTGGAAGTATACGGAGAAGGATTCCAGGGCCTGCCTTCTCCAACTCCGGCTTTCCAGCCCTGCTCGGAGAATCTCACTCACCCATGAACAAGACTCCAGCCACTCCATCTGGTTTGTCCGGTTGGAGCCATAGCTCTCATGGTGACATGCATGCCGACGATATCGGTCCATTCAACCCAGATACGGGTACGACCCTACTTGATCTTGTCTTGATGACAAGACAAACGGCACATCACGTCCATTTCCCTTCAGACAGCGTGTATAATTCGATCCTTTTCTTTTCCTTCTAGCAGACCATTCGTTAAACATTCACTTTCAACCACGGTCGCGTCTCTTCAACAAAAGACCTACAATGGCTGTTGCCAACCACGAGGAAGCAGAGGCCACGACGGTTCTTCTATTCGGACCCCAGGCTTTGTCATTCACCGAAGAATCCTTTCAGCGAATCCGAGTGGCGTTGAACGATACCGAAAATGCTTGGATGCGTCAGGTTGTCGAAGAACTCCCGGAATGCACCAGCCGGGTTGCTGAACAGTTCCCTAAGCTGCAGGCCACGCCAGCCGCGAAGTTACAGGACAGCTTAAGAGACTGGTTAAGGATTGACGAGGGCGTCGCTCCAGCTGCGTCTAAGAGCCTCCCAAACGCCCTTCTTACACCTCTCGTCGTTCTCGATCATCTGGCACAATATTCACAGTATGTCCAACTCGCTCATGTTGAGACCGGACTTGAGGCCGATAAATATGGCCCTCAATCACGCCCCACCCGAAACCTCGGCTTTTGCACTGGCCTTTTGAGTGCTCTTGCTGTATCCAGTGCCTCTAACAAGGCCGAATTTCGAAAATACGCCGCAGTGGCGGTTCGCCTGGCGGCAGTGATTGGAGCGCTGGTTGACGCTGAAGATGCCATTGGGCATCATGGGGAATCCAAGACCTTCTCGGCGGCCTATCATTCTTCCAAGCAAGAATCGGAACTGCAAAGCATACTGCAAGACTTTCCAGAGGTAAGGAGATGAGTGCATGGCACTACAGGTAACAGGATGCTGATTCTTCCGGCAACCTCCAGGCATATATTTCTGTCAACTACGACGAAGGCCGAGCGACTATCACAACGTCCAACCGTACAGCACAAGCATTCCAGCAACGACTCCGAGAGGCAGGCATCACTGCGCAAGCCATTGGTCTTCGAGGTCGATTCCACTATCAAGGTTATCAACAAGACCTTGCACGACTGATCGAGATCTGCGATGCTACACCAGAGCTCAGACTTCCCAATGTCACCGATGCATTAATTCCAATCCACTCCCTGTCCGGGGGTGGACTGATTACTGAAGGACGGTTGCATCACATCGCCCTGCGGGAGATTCTCGTCGAGCAATCGCAATGGGGCTTGACATTTGATGCCATGTCGCGGTCTAGCCTCGCCAACAAACAGTCACTGTTGGTTTCTTTCGGCTTTGAAAAGTGCGTGCCACCGTCTGCCATGCCCCGGGTTGGTGGGCAGGTCGTCTACATGACGGATCAACGCGACGCTAGGTTGAGATTGTCAGCAGTCAAGACACCGGGCGAGATGGTCTCGGAAGATGAGATTGCCGTCATCGGAATGGCCATCAAAGTGGCGGGAGCTGACGACGCCGATGAGTTCTGGGATCTGAATCTGACAGCAGAGTCGCAGCACCGAGAGGTACCAGCAGAACGATTCACCTTTGAGACACACTGGCGCACCGTGGACCCCGCGAGAAAGTGGTATGGCAATTTTGTGCGAGATCATGATGCCTTTGATCACAAGTGAGTTAGCCCTGAGAGTAATGAGTTTTCTTTTTTGGGCCACATCATCTCACCTCTTCCCTCTAAATCACAGGTTCTTCCAAAAGTCACCCCGTGAAGCGACCACCCAGGACCCTCAACAGAGGATTTTCCTACAGTCAGCCTACCAGGCTGTGGAGCAGTCGGGCTATTTCAATTCGCTCCATGCAGATCGAAACGTGGGTGTGTATGTGGGTGTGTGTGCCGCTGACTACGAGGCGAACATTGCCTGCTATCCGCCGAACGCGTTTTCAGCCACGGGAAATTTGAAAAGTTTTATCGCAGGGAAGATCAGTCATTATTTCGGATGGCATGGGTATGGACACGTCCCTATACCCCAACCCTCTACCAGGTAGACGTGAGTACTGATCGGAGTCCACCATAGGCCCGGATTGACAATTGATACGGCATGCTCGGCATCAGCCGTTGCGGTCCATCAAGCATGTAAAGCCATCCAGAGCGGCGAGTGTACAGCAGCCTTGGCTGGGGGCACAAACATCATGACTTCGCCACTCTGGTTCCAAAACCTGGCAGGTGCTTCATTCCTCAGTCAGACCGGACCATGCAAGCCCTTTGATGCCAAGGCAGATGGGTATTGCCGTGGAGAAGGTGTCGCATGTGTCTTTCTGAAGAAGATGACCAAGGCGATTGAGGATGTGAGTGATGGCCATGCAGTCTCCACTACGCGGCGCGCTGACCCCGAACAATAGGGCAACACCATCATTGGATCCATTCGGAGTACAGCCGTGTATCAGAATGACAACTGCACGCCTATATTTGTCCCAAACGCACCGTCGCTATCCGGTCTGTTTGATGACGTCGTTCGGAAGTCTGGCCTCTCCCCCAAAGACATCACTCTGGTCGAAGCTCATGGGACGGGTACTCCGGTCGGAGGTATGTAGAGAGGCCTTCGAGACCGAAGCGTGATTTGGACAGCGAGACTAACGATTCATATAGACCCAGCGGAGTGGGATAGTATTCGCAAGACCTTGGGGGGGAGATCTGTACGATCGGTCCCCATGCCTGTTGGCTCGGTCAAGGGACTGATAGGACACACGGAATGCACCTCCGGTGTTGTGGCCTTGATCAAAGTCCTCTTGCTTATCCATTATGGGATCATTCCACCTCAAGCCAGCTTCCAGACTTTGAGCCCTGCTCTGAAAGCCACTGCGGACGATATGCTGGAGGTTTGCACCAAACAGACGCCTTGGAATGTCGAGTATCGCGCAGCGCTTATCAACAACTATGGAGCTTCCGGATCGAATGCATCTATGATTGTCACTCAGCCACCCAAACTGCGCGGGAACGGTCCATCCTCCCCTCCTACCGATGGGGGAAAATACGCATTTTGGCTGACAGGTTTGGACGAACGCAGTCTTCGAGACTATGCTCGCAGGCTCAGCAGTTTTCTCGCATCTAAAAAGATCTCATCGCTCTCTAGCTTGTCTTTCAATGCTTACCGGCAGTCCAATCGCGCCCTTCCGCATGGTCTAATTTTCAGCTCCAGCTCCATGGAAGAGCTGCAGACTCAGTTAACTGACTTCGCTAAGGGGAACGGGAAGCTGTCCGTCACGACACGGAAGCCAGTTCGTCCTGTGATACTTTGCTTCGGGGGCCAAATATCGCGGTTTGTTGGCTTGGACAAAACAGTCTATGAGTCCATTGGCACGTTGCGCGCACACCTTGATCGCTGTGATGCGACGCTCCAGTCGCTGGGCCTCGACGGCTTATACCCCGGGATCTTTGAAAGGAGCCAGGTTGACGACCCTGCCAAGCTTCAGACGATGCTCTTTGCCCTGCAGTACTCATGTGCTAAATGCTGGCTTGACTGTGGCCTTCAGCCAGTTGCTGTGGTTGGGCACAGCTTTGGAGAGCTTACTGCTCTTTGCATCGCCGGCGTGCTCACTCTCAGAGACTCGCTTCAAGTGGTAGCCATGCGAGCTCAACTCATCAAGAGCAGTTGGGGCCCTGACCCCGGTGCTATGATGGCAGTGGAGGGAAACCTGGCCGACGTCCAGATGCTACTGAAGAATGCCGAAAGGGCACGCCCTGAGGAAACACCTGCTACCGTGGCCTGCTTCAATGGACCCACAACGTTCACTCTCGCCGGGTCGACTAAAGCGATTGACGCCGTGGGTGAATGCATCTCTTCAGTTCCCGGAGTCCGTGGAAAGAAGCTCTCTGTATCCAATGCATTCCATTCGACGCTCGTTGAGCCGCTCAAAGACCGGCTTGGAAAACTGGCAGAGGGCATGATCTTCGGTGAGGCGAAGATCCGGTGGGAGAGGGCTACTGAGAATCAGACCTCTGCGAACATCGGGCCCGAGTTCTTCGCATCCCACATGCGCGATCCCGTCTACGCCAACCATGCATTTCAGAGACTGCATCGAGAGTTCCCCTCGGCAATATGGCTAGAAGCTGGCTCAAACTCCACCATCACCAGAATGGCAAACAAAGCGCTCGGGTTCCCTGCTGAGTCCTACTTTGCCGACATCAATATAACTTCTGACTCCGCCTCGAATATGCTTGCGGAGAGCTTTGTTAATCTGTGGAAGGAGGGACTGGCAATTCCGCACTGGGCCCACCATTGTACCCAGGCACAGGCTTATTCGACACTGCTGCTGCCCCCGTATCAGTTCGAAAAGTCTCGACATTGGCTCGAGCTCAAGAAGCCACAAGCACTCCAACAGATCGAGCTGCCATCCAAGGCCCAACAGGAAGAGCTTCCAACGAAGCTCTACACATTTGTTGGTTATCAAGACAAAGGAAAACGCCAGGCTCGTTTCAGGGTCAACACAATGATCAAGGCGTACGAGGAATTTGTATCTGGTCATTTGATCGTACAGACTGCTGCAATTTGCCCAGCAACCCTCGAAGTGGATATCACGATCGAAGCTCTCTTCACCTTGTGTCCTGACTTTAAAGCTACAGGACTCCAACCACAAGTCGCAAACGTTGAAAATTTGGTTCCCATCTGCGTGGACCCCTCGCGTGTGCTCTGGCTCGACCTCCGGGCAACCACGTCTGATTTCAAGTCCTGGGAATGGCAGATGATCAGCACGAATGAAAAAGGTGAATCAAAGTCTACGCACGTGAAGGGCCAGATCATATTCCAGTCTGCGGCCGAAGCTCAGGTTGAGTTCTCTCGTTATGAACGTCTGGTTCCTCACCGGAGATGCACAGAGATCCTCAATGACTCGGATCCAGACGACATCCTTCAGGGACGGAACATGTACAAAGTCTTTGCCGAGATTGTAGACTACTCTGAGCCTTATCGAGGCCTTCGGAAGCTAGTTGGAAAGGGCACCACCTCCGCGGGCCGTGTTTTGAAGCAACGTTCTGGAAAAACTTGGCTCGATACTCATATATCCGACTGCTTCAGTCAGGTAGGAGGATTCTGGGTGAACTGTATGACCGATCGCTCCGCGTCCGACATGTACATTGCCGCCGGCTTTGAATCATGGATTCGCAGACCCGGGAGCACGGCCGCACAGGATGATCTTGAGAAGACTTCCGTGTGGGATGTTATGGCTTGTCACGTCAAATCTTCGGAAAAGGCATACACCACCGACATCTTCATCTTTGATGCCACCAGCGGGCTTCTTTGTGAGATCATTCTTGGCATCAATTATTCCAGGCTACCCAAGTCCACAATGAGTAAGATGTTGACGAAGCTGACCGCTCCGAGCGAGAGGAGGGCACAGGTTGACTTACCGTCGATGCCTGCATCAATCAATGCACCCCCCAGCGCATCGGAACAGGCACCGGTTGAGCCAGTGCCACAGACAAAAGAATCGGCCCCCATTGCCGAGCCCGGCGCGGGGGGTCAGAGCAACTCTAAAGTCCCTGGAATTGTTGTCGAGGTCCTTGCAGAGCTGAGCGGTGTAGAGCCTGACGCCATCAAGATGTCCACCAAACTTGCCGACATTGGAATAGACTCCCTGGTTGGTATGGAGATGGTTCACGACTTGGAATCCAAGTGCGAATGTTCCTTGGACATGGATGAGATGGCCGAAGTAGTCACCGTCAACGACGTGGTGCAATGCGTTCACAAAACACTCGGTATTGAAGGAGGCTCTGCCGCGCAGGAGAGCGACGGCAATCTCACACCTGCTTCGAGTGGCACTCAGAGCCCACGAAGTGATCCAGCTTCCGACACAAGCTTGTCCGATCTCGAACAGCTGCCCAGAAAAGAGCCAGGCCTCGAACTACAGCTTTCTGCTTCCGACGTGCTGGGTGCTTTCGGAGAAACGAAGAAACTGACCGATCAATTCATCACTGATTTCAACTGCGCGGGCTACATGGATAATATCAACCCGAAGCAAACACAACTCTGCATCGCCCTCACTATCGAAGCCTTCGAGAAGCTTGGGTGCAATCTGCGGACGGCCAAGGCGGGTGAAGCCTTGCCTCGCATCAGCCATGCACCGCAACATGGACGGTTGACGCAGTACCTTTACGACATGCTTGAGCACGAAGGGCGGCTGATTAACATCGAGGGCGACAGGATCGTGCGAACTGCTGTCTCAATACCACATAAATCGAGCAAAGAGATCTTAGCCAGCCTGGAGGCCGCATACCCAGAGCACGTCTGTGCTAACCGCCTGGCATTTTTCTGTGGCACACGCTTGGTAGAGGTGCTCGAAGGCAAGCTCGATGGCGTGAAACTGATCTTCGGGAACGAAGAAGGCCGGCAACTAGTTGCAGGCCTATACGGTGACACTCAGCTGAACAGGATCTTCTATAAACAGATGGAAGATATCTTGACTCGTCTGATCTCGCGTATCCCGCGCGACTCCGGCCCGCTGAAGATCCTCGAGATGGGCGCTGGCACAGGCGGCACAACGAAATATCTCGTACCACTCCTCGCGAAACTCGGAGCGCCCGTCGAATACACGTTTACTGATCTGGCACCCTCATTTGTTGCTGCTGCTCGCCGGCAATACAAGGCATACCCATTCATGAAGTTCCGCGCTCACGATATTGAGCAGGAGCCCGCGCAAGATCTCATCGGGACGCAGCATATTATCATAGCCAGTAACGCTGTCCACGCAACCCACAGCTTGACGGTCTCTGCAAAGAATATGCGCAAGGCGCTCCGGCCGGATGGCTTCCTGATGATGCTGGAGATGACGCAGACGGTACCATGGGTGGATATTATCTTCGGCCTCCTCGAGGGCTGGTGGCTGTTCGACGACGGTCGTCAGCATGCGATTTCTCCAGAGTCCCGGTGGGAGAAAGATCTCCAGTCTGTTGGCTACGGCCATATAGACTGGACGGATGGTCACCTGGCAGAGAACAAGCTCCAGCGCATCATCATTGCCATGGCTTCTGGTCCGCAGTATGATCGCCTTCCCATTGGACCTATATAAGCTGGACTTTTAGGCTGACCCAGATATTGCTGCAGGGGTGGGCGGCTTCCTCTCCCAGCGCCGCCGATAGCTCAGTCAACTTCCAACATTACTGAGAGGGCAACCGCTGTAGAGGAGTATGTGGATAAATTTACTTCAGGCTTTGCTATGCCCCCATTGGCATCCTCGCCAGGCACTGCGGCCAGGAAAGATCGTGCGCAGAGTGTCCTGGTGACGGGGGCAACGGGGAGTTTGGGTGCACACCTGGTGAAGGAGTTGCTGGGCCGGTCCGACGTGGCAACAGTGATCTGCCTCAACCGACTCAGTCGAGGCACCAACCCCGAGCAGCGACAGTACAGATCGTTCGAGGAAAAGGGACTGAAGCTCAACTCTTCTCAGTCGGCCAAGCTACGCATCATTGAGACAGATACGTCGAAGCCTCGATTGGGCCTCAGCGACGAGCAATATGAGGAGGTTACCCACATGGTGACTGCTATCGTACACAACGCGTGGCCCATGAGTGGCGCCCGACCACTGCGAGGCTTCGAAGCACAGTTTGCAGTGATGCGCAACCTGATCGATCTTGCGCGCGATGCGGCTTGCGTATCTCACACCATCACCTTCCAGTTCATATCCTCTATCGCGGTTGTTGGCCACTATCCGCTCTGGAGCCACGAGCGCAATGTGCCGGAAGAACGTGTTGGTATTGAGTCAATCCTCCCCAATGGCTACGGTGACGCCAAATACGTCTGCGAACGCATGCTCGACGCCACGCTGCATAAGTATCCGGACCACTTCCGCGCCATGGGCGTGCGTCTGGGTCAGGTAGCTGGCAGTAGTGAGACGGGCTACTGGAACTCGCTGGAGCATCTCAGCTTCTTGGTCAAGTCGTCCCAGACCCTTCGCGCATTGCCAGACTTCCAGGGTGAGCTGTCGTGGACTCCGGTGGATGTTGTCGCGTCTACCTTGGCCGATTTGGTCTCGTACGCTGCCACCGACTTCGCAGCAGCAAGCACGGTCTATCCGATCTACCACATCGACAATCCGGTGCGGCAGCCCTGGCAGGACATGATCCCCGTCCTCGCACGGGCCCTTGATATTCCACCGGCCAATGTGCTCCCATTTCCGGAATGGGTGCGCCGCGTGCGACGCTTCCCTGGATCGACCGAGAAGGACAACCCCGCGTTCAAGCTCATTGACTTCTTGGATGACAACTTCGTCCGCATGTCCTGCGGTGGATTGCTACTCGACACTCGTCATACGCAGCAGCACTCGCCCACTCTTGCGGCGCAAGGGCCTGTAAGCAAGGAGGTTGCTGAAGGGTATATTCGGTACTGGAAAAGGACGGGTTTCCTCGCTGGTTAAGGGTAGGCTTTCATGTTAGGAGTCTCTTTGTGAACTACATTGACAGATCTCATGTTTAATTTCATAGCATAGATGTACGCATGCCATGCAAAATGGTTATCATGCTGTCAATCGGTGTAAGAGGCAGTAAGCTCGTGTAATGAGCTTCATCTTCCTGTAAACGCGGGACGGCGCATCTGTTTTGAATGGTTCAGCGTCTTACGAAGAACCGGCATAGTAGATACTTTATACAGCAATAAACGCCTATCGGTAGTTAATAGCCTGCGATAGATCGAGCTTGATGCTTTGTCCTTTGTACCCATGGCATGTATCGGAGCTCCGCATCGCTAGCTCCTGCACTAACGCAACCCCCGCCGACAGTCTGTCTTACATATTCAAAATATCAGAACACAGCCCCGGTGTACGACGTGGGAAAGAACATGACAGAGTATAGATGGCCGTCAAAGTCGCTCTTCATGTGGGTGTAGTCTATCGGAAACTACCAGGTCGCATAGTTCTAGCCCATGCCCTCCACTAGGCACCTGGTCCAGCTCTAAAAACACCTAATGGGCTGGATTATGCCGTCTGCCAAACCCTGCACCCAATGTTACTCTATCAGCGGGGCCAGGATGGTCCCTCCGGCTATAAAACGGTCGTCCATCCGCATCTTCCCCGTCCACTATCGACAACCGCTCGCGATTCCAAACACAGTATAAGATGCGCTCTAACGAATCCTCCTGTCTCGGGACAGACCGCAATATGCAAACCGCCTGGAAACTCGACCCAAGCACCCCAGGGTTTACCCCTAAAAAGCTACGCGTGGTGTGTATCGGCGCGGGGCTCTCCGGTTTGATGCTAGCCTACAAGCTCAAACACGAGCAGCCGATGGATTTTGTCGACCTGCGCATCTACGAGAAAAACCACGAGGTCGGCGGCACCTGGCTGGATAATGTGTATCCCGGTGTAGCATGGTACGTGGGTTGTCGGAGATTTGCGCGTTGAGCGTTACTAACGGTCATTGATAGCGACACCCCCTCTCGTAGGTTCCTTGACTACCTTGTTTGGACGGGGCTGACCGATCATAGCCTCGTACGTGTTTCCGTTCGAGCCGAACCCGGACTGGTCCAAGTTCTATGTCGGTGGCGCGGAAATCCAACAGTACATTCTTCGCACGACCGCAAAGTACGGACTCAGAGAGCGGATCGTCTTCAACACCAGACTCCTCACGGCCGAATGGAACGAGGATAGCGCAAAGTGGAAGCTCCAGTTGGAGCAGGAGGGACGCGTTTTCGACGATGAGACTGATGTCCTGATCAACGGCACCGGGTGTCTCAGGTGAGTCTGATGTATGGGTGTGAGACGTCCGCTGATCTCTCCAGTCAGTGGAAGTGGCCCGATATCGAGGGTCTAGATTGCTTCAAAGGAAAGCTGCTTCATAGCGCCCGCTGGTATGAACCCCTCTCAGGATAGTTTTAATATTAGCTGAGATAGCAGGGACCCTGAGTACGATTGGGAAGGGAAGCGAATCGCAGTCATAGGAAACGGTTCTTCTGCCCTGCAGCTGGTTCCCTCGTTGCAGCCAAAGGCTGCCAAGCTGGTCAACTACATCCGTCATCCAACCTGGGTAGCCGTGAACTTCTGTCCGGACCTCACGAGAGACGGCATGGGTAGCAACTTTGAATTTACTGAGGAAGAAAAGCAGCAGTTCCGAGATGACCCAGAGATGTTCTTCCAGTACCGAAAGAAGGTCGAGCACGGGTGAGACTCCCTCACCTTCAAGAAAGGAAACGCGCTGATGACATATACAGCTTGAACAGCGTCTTCCAAATGATGATCTCAGAATCAGGCGAAAACCACTTCCTGCACGATTCGGTGGAAGGCCTCATGAGACAGCGTCTAGCCGACAGACCCGACCTCATCGACAAGATGATCCCCAGCTACGAGATAGGATGCCGCCGCCTTAGCCCCGGGGATGGCTATCTCGAAGCCCTGCAGGCCGCCAACGCACGACCCTCCTTCGCCAACATCAACCGCTTAACACCCACCGGGATCGAAACCGACGAAGGAGAGGAAGAGTTCGACCTGATTGCCTGCGCGACCGGCTTCAACACCAGCTACATTCCGCCGTTCAAGATCACGGGCCGCGGCGGCCGGCGCTTAGACGTGGAGTGGAAAGACCAGCCCGCCGCGTACTTTGCAACCTGTGCGGCTGGATTCCCCAACTACTTCATTTTTGCGGGGCCCAACGCGCCTATCGGTCATGGGTCTGTGAATCGGATGCTCTGGTCTCAGGCGGAGTACATGCTGAACTGGATTGAGAAGATGGCTACGGAGGATATCCGGTGAGTACTTCATCTCGGACAGGAGAATTGAGCTGACGGTTGTAGGTCGGTTGCCGTCAAAGACAGTGCCGTCCGCGATTTCAATGAGTTCGCAAAGGAAAACCTCAAGCGTTGTGTGTGGTCCAAGGGGTGTCATGCTTGGTATAATAAGAAGACCGATGGAGAGGATAGCATCGTCACGGCGATGTATCCTGGCAGTCTACTTCATTTTAAGGGTACGTTCGACCCCCTGTGTCAGAATATTGCTGACAGGATATAGTCTATTTGGACAAAATCCGTGGTGAGCATTTTGATATTCAGTACAACACGTCCAATATGTTTGGCTTCTTGGGGAATGGGGAATTGGCATTGGAGCGAGAGAAAGATGGGGACATGGCTTTCTATATGTAACAGGTTGATGGATTTGTTAGCTGTATATTGCATGCACCGTGTACACTCTGGGGTCGTATACTCTTTGCTATGTATCCCATTGAATGTACGGTTTCTTGCAGTCCTGTGGGTCGGGAGCTTGATGCGAGCATTGAATACCTTCCTTTGAGCCGGTGGTAACGCTGTCTGAGGCAGCACAGATGTGATAGCTTTCTACAGCCACAACAGAAGAGCGGATGATCCGCAGGTAATCAGCGGTGATCAGGATAAGCTTAACTCTACCGTGTCCTGTTGAGTGAACTTTTGTTTGTGTGGGACTCGATCCCCTGAGTCCTTCCACCACCAAGACTCATCACCCTCAAAGCCCAGATGATGGCATCCTCAACTCGGTGGTGAGTTCCATCCCTCTCTCAGAATTTCCGATTCTCTGGTGGCGTAAGGCAGCAAGATCCGATATGTGATCGGCCACGTTGCTATGTCCATATTGATACCCGAAACCGCCGAGGCGCAGACTGACTCCCATGAAACGGGCGGCGAAAAGCGGATTCCATCTTGCCGACGGCTTCGACGAACACTTTTTTCCCTCTACATCAAGGGTGGCCTCCGTCTTCTTTTCAGTGGTCTCGGCGCTGCGTGGTCTTATTGGGTTGTTCACTCCTCTTTGACCAAACTGCTATCCTCTCTGTTCCTGCGACATAAACCCCTGCAGCTGTTAGTTCATATCGTCTCATCCCTCCTCGCAGAGTACCATTTCTTCTGGTCCGCTCGTAATATCCTCCCTCGAGACCAAATCAGGCAAGTGAGCAGACGGCACGACTGGGGACGATGGAAATCCTTGACAGTTCCGGCCTTGGTCTATGCCGGCACAGAAACTTGGATGCGTCATATTCCTGCTATGATTGAGGATCTCAGTGGTACGCCCTATGAACCTGTGACATTTGCAAGCAAGTCGAACATCATCCTGTCAGATATTTTGGTGTCTGTCTTGATGTTGGCTCTTCATCTTGTGCTCCTCCTTCCTTCATATATCGCCCTGATATCAGTCGAGGCGAGTTTCCTTCCTCGATCTTGCGAAACTATTATTCCTCCCCCCTCCAGGCAGCGAGCGGCACGTGTCAGAGAGCGATTCCCAGCTGCTGATCTACCGCTACAGACACAGAAGGCGTGGCAGATGATAGGAGTTGGAAGAATACTGTGGTGTCTTGAGTTACATGGGAAGATGACCTTATGTTTGGTGTGTATTGCGGCTATTGTTCATTCTCTTGTTTACTGCCTTCTTTAGAGTGGGACTTGTGTACCAATTGCCCTGATCTGGCCACCTGATGAATGACTTGAGTGAGTGGATATGTGCGTGGATAGGAATTTTCTTCTCAGAAAGGTCATATAGTCGAGCGGTTCCCACTCTGTTGTAGGCAAGAGTAAAAGACCTAGGCGTCAGTTTAACCCTTCAGTGTATAACTGTACAAGATTGAAGCTGAACATTGAGTATCTTGAAGTAATAGCATGTCACAACATCAGGGAGTATCTTAAACAAATATCCACCTCAAAGAAACAGGCATCCAAACGCTGCATACTTCCACCCTGAGAGAGTCAAGCGGGCATCCTGAGAATCCTTGAGACCATCACATCAGCGCCCTCCCGCATTTCCGAATCTGCTTGCGAACCAGCTCCTTCGCAACATAATCAAGCGTCGCCTCCACAATCGGGGCGATCTCATCAGTATCGTCCGGCCGAATATCCGCCATGCCATTGGGCACATCAAACCGAAACAACCGCTCCTCGTCATCGAGCTCGCTATGCTCCTGGATGAACTTATTAGTCTCCGCGTCCGCATCCGGTCCTCGCTGCGGCATGGTCTTGACAAGCCCAAAGAACCTCCGATGCAGCCGTTTCATCGACGGCGCCCCCGCGCCAATCGAAATCATGCAGTTGAGCTGGCTCTCCAGCGAGCCCGACGGCCAGGCGCCCTTCGCCTCGATCCACACATCGCGCATGGGGTTGTTGCCCTCCAGCGAGGCGTCGTGGTATGCGCGTCCGCTGGTCCCGACGGGGATGGGGTCGAACAGCGCGGGCACGGCGAAACAGGCGGCGCACGCTTCCCAGACTCTGGCAGTCTTGTAGAGCTCCGGGACGCAGTATTTGCTCGGGTAAGTGGTGAGAGGGATGACCTTTCGGCTGGCGTGGTCGGTCACCAGGGCGAATCTGCGCTGTCAGCACGGCACACAATATGCGATGTGACGGGCTTAGCTTACACTTTGCACGACGGGTCGGGTTCTCTCAGGGGAGTATCCTCGTCTCGTCCGTGGGTATCAAGGTCGCGCTTTATCATGTGTTCCAGGAATCGGGAGTCGAACTTGGGTCGCGTGCGCAGGTTGCTCCCGATGGGGATGTGGCGCTTTCTGCGAAATACATGCGTGTAGAGACTGCGCACGGTGTGGATGCACTCGTCGATGTCCATCTTGAGGCGGCCCAGGAGAATCGCGATCAACCTTGCGGTGGTGTCAGCCGGTTCCACGGGCTAAAATAACTGTACATCGACCTACCCCCCGGATCCGGTCCCGCCGATCATATCGAAATAGTCGCATGGTTTGGGCGACGGGTCCGCGGTGATCGAAGCCATGATCTCCTTAAGAATGTACAACGTGGAGATCCCGCGGACGCCCCCGCCGTCTAGGCTGAGGATGTTCAGGTTTCGTTCTGCCATGGATGCGAGATGCGATCAACGCACTGCAGGAACACCGCCCGTCGGATGCTGCGTCTCTTATAGAGGGGTTACAGGCTTGCGTCGATAAGCACAGCCACTCGCCGACGCGATCTGCGTCTGCCAACAGCATTGCAGGATTGGCATCTCTGATTAGCTGGCGCTTTGACCTAAACGTCTCGTACAGACGCCCTGTGCATGTCAAAGTTTTTCGGATGACGTTGGGCTCGCATTGATAGTCAGGAGTGGATTCTCTGGCGCATATGCAACCAGTGGCCAGGATTGTCTCTTGGGAAGGGGAGACACGTGTCGGCGCTTAGTAGGAGGCCCCAACGGTAGATCATCTCCACGAGGTTGGCTGCCTCGCCAGACACCCAGGTTGGGAGTGTAATGCCCTGCTTGGGGCTGCTGCGGCCTGAGCTTGATGGCAGAATATGAAGGACTATGTTTCTCACACCATACAGTAGATACGTTCTTGGGTACCTATATACCAGTATGGGAGACCGCATTATCATAGCGGTCAATGCACAAATCGCTGGGAGTCAACCCCCAACGATTCTCCGTCTCCTGCCACACCCGTTCCCCCCCGTCTATTCCTCGTACCAACATAATAGTCGCTACGTCGATGTTCAAAGTGCCCGCCAGATAATGCAGCGCGGTGTTGCCATCCACATCCTGCGCCCCGACATCACACCCACCCCAGTCCAGCAACACCTGGACGGTCGCCTTCTGCGCCTGTTGCTGGGACTCGGTCATGGGCCGCGGGTTCCGCACACCCAGTCCAAATCTCGCGCTAGGACGATGAGGATGCCGCCAGCGCGCGTCCAGCGTGCGGATACAGTGAATGCTTTGGGCGACCTTAGGGTTGCCGCCATTTACCTGCCATCTTGTGAGAGGCAGTGAGGCCACGTGAAGCAGAGTATGCCCCAGGGCGGTTGTCCCGGCCGCGCCCAAACCGGCTGGCATGAAGCCGGCAAGCCAGCGGAGAAGCTCGGGATCGTGATGTGCTGTGGCGAAGTGGAGAGCATGGACATTGAAGATTGCGGTGCGGATGTTGGGATTCAGCTGCGGGTGGGAGAGCAGATCAACTAGACACCTTTGAACACCGGGGTCGCTGAGGTCACATCGGGCGATGGCGTATGAAAGGGGCGGAAGAGCAACAGTCGGGGCGGCACGAGGACAGTAGTTGGGGGAATACCCACAGGTATCCAGCAGGTGCCTCAGCATCATCACGCGGCCAGCGGCGATGGCTTCATGGACCGGAGAGGACGTTGACAAGGCAGAAAATGGAACGTCATCTTCGTCTTGGATGTCAAATAGCCGGCCAACATCTTGTTCTGTCACTGATGCTGCGGGTTGGAGCCAAGCAGACTCCTCTGCTCCAGCCACCCGCAGGATATCAATCATTTCCGTATTGCCCAATTCCGCCGCGACTTCAAGCGAAGTCAAAGGCCTGGGCATCCGCAGACCTTGTCCGGGGACGATAGGCTCCGTCCAGAAACGGGGCAAGCCATGGCGACGCTCGTCCAGCTCGGCTCCCGTCAACGGGCAAACCGGGTGAGTGATGCCCTCTTTTCGTGCAGTTTCCAGAACAGAGACCCGATATTTACGCCGTCTCGGAAGATTGAGCTGGAAATGAAAATGGCGGCCGCGGATCCACTCGACCGAGTAGTCCGCCATACTGAACAGTTTGATGCCGTTCGGGTCCGCCCCCGCGGCCAAGAGAAGACGGAGATGGTCTGGGAGATTGGCGCCGATGGCGGTAATGATGGGGGAATGGATTCGATCTTTGCAATCCACACTTATATTGGGGCTTAGTGAGCATAGCTTTTGTTTCTGGGCCCTTGTCAGGGTCTTCCCTTGGCTCCGTTTGTCGAACCTTTCATAGTCAGTCAATATAGCTTCGAGGATAGCTATGTTAGGGTTAGCTGCTGCTGCAATGACGGGGATATTATCATCAGCAAAAATTTCAAGGTCGTCGGCCGTGAGATGGGACATGATGATGATGGAAGGGGTAGAAGAGGGACAGAAACTGCCAGGAAGGTGGCTCGGGTTGTGCTTAGCGTGGTGGAAGCATGCCTGAGGCTTCAGGTTTTGTATACCGGATCTATCACGATTCACTCCTGTCCTTTTCTCAATATGTTTTTATTTTTCTGGTAGGATCTCGGGAATAGGAAGTATTAGTCCTAGATAAGCCATTCTGATTCATGTTATGTCTTGTATTTGCCTACCATCGGCCTATATACGATGCGAATCTAAGGGGCATGTGTAGCCTGACTGGAGTGCCAATTTCTAGAACATCTCCCTCTAGATCTACAGCGATATCTATTCATCACGGGGTATGCTCCGTGCTTACCTGGGCCACCACTATATCGGTTGACGACTAGGCACAGCTCTTGAACCCGCATTAACAATGGTGATGATTGGTAATCCAAACTCTTGTTATCTCCTATAAAAGGTATCATACCTGAAATTTTGGCGGGAGACGACTTGAGAATCGTGTAGGCTTTTTTGATTTCAAAGTCTCCAATATTCAGAGATGGTACCAAAGATTTTTCTTACAGGAACAGTAATGCCCCCTCTTTGAAGGCCACGTTGACGTCCTTGCTAACTGCACCATAAATGCAGAGCGGCTACATAGGAGGAGACGTCCTATACGAGCTTCTGAGCGCACATCCCGACTGGGAGCAAAGCATCACTTGTCTCGTGCGCAACGCAGCTCATGAAGCACAATTCAGAGCAAGATATCCAAAACTAAACCTATTATTTGCTACATTTGACCAACCGGCTCTTATTGAGGAGGAAATAGCAAAACATGAGCTGGTCGTTCATTTTGCGATAAGTGCTGACAATGTTCCATCCGCCACAGCTATTGTGAACGGACTGCGGAAGAGAGGCGGGGGAGTGTATATTCATACAAGCGGTACTGATATTCTGCTGGACTCTGGACATGAAATTCAAAGTGTCCCAGATCGAATACATATCTTCGATGACTGGGAGGGTATCTCTGAGCTTACTTCGCTACCAGGTAGGTATACACCTCAAGACTATCCCATCCCTGCAAGCGCTAATCCCGATATCTCTCTTAAGACGAGGCCATACATCGTAATATCGACAAGATTGTCTTGGCAGCCGGCTCTGACACACTGAAGACTGCGATTGTTTGTCCTTCAACCGTGTTCGGGGCTGGAAGGGGCCCTGTCTTGCGGAGGACCGAACAGATGTATAACCTTACCCGGCTTATCCTTGCAACGGGAAAAGGGCTCCAGCTAGGTGATGGGAAATCTTTCTGGAACTGTGTTCACATTCGCGACCTGTCTCGTCTATATGTTCGCCTGATTGATGAAGCCGTATTCGGAGGGACCAAAGCTTCATGGAACTCCAAGGGCTATTACCTTGTGGAAAGTGGTGAATACTTCTGGGGGGATATCTGTCGAAGAATTACGAAAGAGGCATATAAGCTGGGACTCCTGGCATCGGAAGAGATGACGGTGGTTGATATGAAGAACAGGGCTGTCATGGCACCTGCTGGCCGTGCTGTAGCGAACTACAGGGTCAAAGCCAGAGCGGTGCGGGCTAGAAAGCTCCTCGACTGGACACCCACGCAATCAAAGCTCCTGGATGAGATCCCAGATATTGTGAAAGGGGAGGCGCGTGCGCACGGTCTGCCTTGAGAGGTATCTTGAGCGATATAGCTATTCTTGCACTGTCCTTGATCTGTTTTGCTTCTCTTAGACTATCTATTCAGACCTGTGCAGTTCACTCTATTTGGTTCTTGAACCAGAGTTCTAGTTGGTATCGGAACTCCATATATGCTTAGCTTGTGATGCCCGATGCGGATTTTGTCCTGTGCTGAATGAGGGAGTCTACTGCGTTGTGTTTTCTATGGTCGGAATTACAATCGTGCCAGTCTTTTGAGGCCTAAGCCTGGCTTGGTCCTTGCGAATAGGCTCTATGTGGTAGTGTCGAGGTAGTAGCCTCTCTTGGAATGAAGGCACCAATATGTCCCCATTATTTCAGACCCGGAGCCAGCAGCCAGTATTTAATTCCAAGGAATGCTTAGAGAGCCCCAAAAAGAAAAGAACATAAAGACACACACACACACACACACACACACACACACACACACACACACACACACACACACACACACACACACACATCTCCAGCCCATGCATTACATACACATGGACAGTGAACTTAGGTAGCTAGAGGCGAATGGAATCGTCGGATGCTAGTCACGACCGTTTCATCACAGACACTGGGAGTACCACTCTAGAGGAATAGCAAGGACACCACCGGTTAGCTTCCATGCAACAGAATTCAGTTGGTTTGTAGCGGGAGCACTTACCGTTCTGGAACTGACAGGTTGATGGCGACTCACACTGTGTCGGTCCAGTCCAACCTTGACCACCACACTGTCCCCACTTTGTCTGCTGTGGTTGAGCCGCCGAAGTTGTTGTCGAAGAGGTCGATGTTGCGGTTGTAGAAGATCGCGTCGTGGTGGTGGAAGAGGCAGTGCTTGAGATTGCACGCAGCCGGAACATCCGACATCCCGTCGCAGGGATTGACTGCGTAATCGTCCCTGAAGGCCCTGAAACCGATCCAACAGACACTCCGAGTAGCTTTGAGTTTGCTTGAGATAAACCCGTCGAATAGCTCTGGGAAGTGGCATTGTAAAGCAAGGATGAATGGGCGGCCGCGCCGTCATTGATAATTGACTGTGCCTGGCTATCACTGAGTCGAGATCCCCAAAGATCTCGAATCTCAAATTGGGACGACGGAACACTGGATGAACCAAAGATCTCGGAAAGGGTGGCGGATGCCGTCGTGCTTGAGCCTCCATTATTGAAAAGCACGACAACAACGTCGTTGACTGAGCCACCGGTGGTAGATGCGAGAGGTCCACTCCATAGTTGCACGTTATTTCGTGTCCATCGGTACGAGGCTGCCACTCCCAGCGGATCTTGGTTAACTGCAATGACGGCAGGATTCGCCAGGATGGAAAAGCCGCTAGCAGTCAACTTCGACATATCGTTGCCCATAATGAGTGGACTTTTTGCAGCGGACCCTGGAATCACACAAAGTATCAATAGTCAGTCGAAAAAAGACAGCAGGTTCAAGCTTCTCATTGTGAGAAAGAGAGGGAAGGCGTACACATGCTGAAATGTGCCACATATTGCGCATCGGACATTCCACCATTGCCGACTTCCAGCATGTCCAAATCGTTCCAGCCGCCTTTAGCCGAGTATGAAGAGATCGTTGCTTGCATTGACATAATCTGCGTGACGGAGCACTGGTAACCACCGGAGTTAGGGCTTGGAGATCGGATTAGCGTATGAAAAGTCTCATGCAACCAAAGGGAGCCCATATACTTACACTGGACAGGTTGAATATGCGGTGTTGAAGTGATCAGAAATGTCTCCTGTGATTCTCCAGGAATTTCCGACTGACGGGCCCCATATCCAAGGCTTGTCTTCGCCCCAATTACAGATGGCATAGAGAATTTGGCGACCACTTGCAGCCAGTGCTTTTTGCATGACCGCATACCTGCAGGAAGACGTTGAAGGAGTCAGCAGCTTTTATACAACGATCGTCTGAACATAGAGTGCGTTCATACCGAGCAGAGCTGACGGCTTGACTTCCAGATTGTCCATTATTGTTGCAATTGTCATATTTCAGGTAATCCACGCCCCAGCTGGCAAATGTGTTGGCGTCAATCGTTTCATAGCCCAGACTCCCAGGATATCCGGCGCACTATGACCGCCAGTATGTGAGAAATGGTTTTCAACCAGCTTGAAAGACAGACAGAGGCATATTCAATCGCAGGACCAGGTAAAACGGCGTAATCTTACCGTTTTCGTGCCGGCGCTCGAATAGATTCCAAAGCCAAAGCCATCTGCATGAAGTTGATTGCCTAGATAGCTCATGCCGTTGGGAAACTTGGTGGAATCTGGTATGAGCGCCCCATTTGATGCTCGACCAGATGACCAGCAGTCATCCAGAATAATGTAGTGATAACCGGCATCTCTCAGGCCAGTCTTTTTGATGAAGCTGGCCGTAGAGAGGATCAAACTCTGACTCAGACTGCAACCAAATGCATTCCAATTATCTGCCAGCGGACGCGGTATCAGCATCAATCATTTGGTAAGTTGCGTCCTAGGAGCATGAGCACTTACCCCACCCCATTTGCGGAGTCACGGCGAGTCCATTGTTGAGTGCCGTGACAAGATGGACGAGTGAAAACCCTCCTCCGATGAGAACGGTGAATCTCATGGCCGGTAGACTCAAATGTCAGTACTAAGCATAGATTGATGAATGTTCGAATCCTTGAACAGAAGAATTTGCTAAGACCACGGACGAGCAGGAAGATATAGGATCTCCTCCTGAATAAAGGCAAATCATCCATACTCCGTCCGGTTAAAACAGCAGGCAATCAAAGTAAGTTTGCTTCAAATTAAGGCGTCTTTCCTCTCGAGGCGATGCGCTCCGAAGGCCGTTCCTTTTAGGGTATGAGGAATGTGAGCGTTGCATAGAGCATGCACGTCGTCACAACCGCGGGGCATGAATGGTTTCCCAAATACCGTGAGGAAAGAAAGATTCTCCGCATTTTCGGGAGTTGGAGGCTGGTGATGAAGCCGATCACTGTCATACGGCCCGTTAAGCCTAAAAGCTTACTCCGGAGTAAAATGTGGAGAGCCCTGATGCCCCCGCCGGGCATACCATGTCTGCGAGTGATCATGTATCATGCATGGGCCTAGACCGGAGTTATGGTAGGGGCAGCGGGCGTTACACGGGGCTACCTGAAGGAAAGGCAGAAATCCCTGCCAATCTGTAGTTCGACTGTGGTGGATTTCCTTCGAGGAGAGCGGAGATGAGATGCTTTGACAAAGTCAATCCAGATTGTGCAGAACTGCCTCGATCGATAGACTTGGGGTCCACCTTTACAGGCAATAGTGAAGGATCCAGATTCTGTGAGATAGCTTGTTCATACTGGGTCTACTATAGTTTCGCTATCGGAAAATTGTCGGCGATGCAGGGTGAGAGGAACGGCTCAGTAGCCTCGTCTTTACATACTTCCGCATGATCTTTATTCCCATTTTTGCCGAGGTCTTGGGTGAGGTTCCTTCGTCCTTTCTGTAACGTTCATATGGACTAACGGGGCATGAAGGACTCTATGATTTGGTTGTCGCCCTCTTAACGGACTCTAGGTCAGGCGTGATTAAGTGCAATTATAAGAAAGTGCTTTACTAGCCTAGAAGCCCCAGCGGGGGTGAAGGAATGAGAAAACACCTAGCAAAGACCCTAGCAAAGCCCCCGTATCTTCCATACATCAGTGTAGTGACATGGCCATGCATATCTCAATACATCCGCCAATACCAGGCTCGCATGATGAAACACTCTACATAGGTACAAACCGGACGACCCGTCTCAAGGAAGTGTATATCCCCCATCAATAACAATGTTCGCACCCGTCATGTAGCTAGACGCATCTGAGGCACAAAACACGTAGGCCTGCCCTCGTTAGAACAGTCTCAATAATACCCAGGTACTATAGGAAAGACTCACCCCCTTGAGCTCATACGCCTCGGCAAACCGCTTGGCCGGAACCATATCATACCACTTATCGCGCCACTCCGCAGGATGAATATCGAGAATATCGGTAACGATGAAACCCGGCGAGATGCAGTTCACTCGACAGAAGTCAATCCATTCCACCGACAGACACTTGGCCATCTGCACGACGCCCGCCTTGGACGCATTATACTAGCCCTACTAGTCAGCAACAGTCCCCGACCTCAATCAAACAAGATCAAATCGCATAACTCACCGCCGCCTGCTTCTGCGGCACGTTCACCAGCGTCGCGCTCACAGACGCCGTGAAAATCACGTTCCCAAATCCCTGCTTCTTGAAGATCCGCGCGCCCGCCTGCGCCGTGTAGAACGCCCCGTCCAGGTTCACTTTCATGATATCACGCCACTGGTCGGTCGAGTACTCCTCCGCGGGCACGTTCGTGCAGATGCCCGAGTTGGCGACGACGATGTCCAGCCGGCCGAAGTCGGTTGCAATCTGCTGGATGGTCTTTTCGATCTCCTCCTGTTCGCCGACGTTGGCCTTGTAGGCTACGGCTCTGACATTGTTCGTGCTTGCGATGTCGCGGGCTAGGGTCTCGGCCGTTGTGGAGGAGTTGTAGATCAAGGCGACCTGGCTGGTTAGTGGGGGGTTGAGTGTGGGTGTCGAAGGATCAGACTTACGTCGGCGCCTGCTTCGGCCAGCGCGATGGAGACTTCGAGGCCGATGCCGCGGGCGCCGCCTGAGAGTGTTAGTAGACCGCGTACTGAGGGAGAATATGGAGGAACGCACCGGTCACGACGGCTACCTTGCCCGAAAGGTCAAAGGCCTTGAGGACGTGCTTGTTCTCGGGCTGTGAAAGGACCATTTTATCATGGGAGAAGGCAATACACAGATTTGGAGCAAGTTCGGACTGTCTGTTGCTTCATATATTTTTCCCCGCGAAGTTGACCCCGCAGCGGAGAACCCCAAGCCGGACAAACACCGGGTCAGTTGATAGACTTGATAGGAGGATAGAGGTCAGATGAATGTATATCTTCCTTCTCCTGTCTGTTGGTGTTGCTCTACTGGCGTACACTGATTCTTGGAAAGGACTGAACGACAAGTTCGGTTGCGTCATACTACCGCAAGTATACTTGAGGCCGTTGATAACCGAGTCAGAGATCTTGTCAGCCCAGGTAATATAGAATACTGCTGGGCAGCACGACGTCTATAGGTTGTTTATATACAGCCCCGTTTGTTTTTAGTCAGGTCAAGAAGTAGGATATGATCATGTATTGACTTCTCGTATGGAGTACATAGACACTAATCTCGCATACCCACAAACATGCTCCTACACCACCCTCGCCGGCATAACCGTCTGCTGCCCCGATATAGAATGCCCACCCTCCGAACGCTGCGACGACTCCTGCATTGACCCACCCACAGCATTGGGATCAAAAGACGCCGACCCCCGCGGGCTACCATACGCCCTAAGATCCGGCTGCGAATCACTAGCAAACATGATCGATGCGCGATCGAAGCGCGGCTCGCTCGTCGGCTGACCGGCGTCATCGGTCAACGGGACCATGGTGTACGTCGAGCCGGGCCGTTTCTGGGGCATTGCGCCGGCGGCGGCGGCGGCTTTGCGCTTCTTGGCGAGGGCCTTGCGCACGCGCGAGACGATGCAGATGCCGATGAAGAGGCTGCCCAGGAGGGTGAAGGTGATGATGGCGGCGATCTTGCCTTTGCGGTTGCGCTCGGCGAGGGCGGCGCTGGCGGTGCTGGTTGCGGTCGCGGTGGATGTTGTGGTGCTTGCTGTGGATGTTGTGGTGCTTGCGGTGGAGGTGGTCGAGGTGCTAGTTGTGGTTGTGGATGTTGAGGAGCTAGTCGATGTTGAGGAACTGGTGCTCGTGGTGGAGGTTTCCGAGGTGGTTGTGGTGGTTGAGGCGGAGGTTGTGGTCGCGTCTGTGGTAGTGGATTCAGTAGTGGTTTGGGAGGTGTCTGTCGTTGCGGCTGTTGTTTCGGCTGTTGTCGCTTCGGTGGTGGTATCGGCTCGCGCGTGGATCCAATGGGCGTAGGTGTTGAAGCTATCGTTGTGGTCGCGAGGAGCGAGAGACGGTGGGAGGGTATTTGTTGGCTGGGCCGGAGCGAGTTGTAGGACGTTAGGGAGTGGTTGAGGCCAGGACACCCCGAGCGAGCATACGCAGCCCAAAGCGACGAGGAGGGCGGTTTTCATGATGCTGTTGGTCGGAATCAGGCGTACCAGTGTAGTTGAAGAGTAGGTGGGAGGAAAGCAGAAGCCAGGACATTAAAGAAACTATCGCACTCTCCCTGGCCCTATTTTTAACCAAGACACTCGTGTACTGCGTCGGCGAAGTCAAGAGTACAGCCTCATCGATAGGAAGTAATTGCTAGGGCTGAGCGGATGATTGGCGCTCATACTGACGGCCACGCGGCAAGCTCCACCGCAAAGGGCGATATCCATTGCGCAATGGGAGAGCGATTCCAAATATAAACTAGCCGGATGAATCTTCTCGAGGTTCGGAGTTATGCATACCTCAAGAGGCAAAGAAGCCCGACGAGTGAGATTGATGCTGGGGGTCATTATAAGGGCGTAACAGATACTCTGGAGTCGATGGATTGTTCGAACAGGATGATCAGTGATCTTGAAGGCCTGAGTAGCAGGGTGGTAACATTAACATTGTCGCCCTCGCGGATGGTGGATTCGTCCCACGTAAGCGCTTTATTGCATCTTGGATCTGTATCTCCGCGATCCACGGTTCTTCATATAACCTCAGCAGTACACATCGGTATGACTGGGGAGTGTTCTTGTGTGGCTCTATATATATAGGAACCGTCAGAATAGAGTATAAGCCCACGCATGCCGTCCTTATCTCTTGGCACTGTGAACAATACCCCATCATCAATAACCATAATAAAATCATCCCATTCATGCAGTCCAGCCGAACCGAGGAACTCGGGCTTGGCAGATCCACTTGGTTCAGGAGAACAACGTTGTCTCCTCTTGTCACCCACCATAAATCATCATCACAATCACCCGAACCCGCGTCAATCCCCACTCACCCACATCTGCACGCTATTATAGTGCTCAACTCAACTCAACTCATCATGCCCAACGCCCTCCAAACCACCGCCGCGGGATGGCTCCTCATCTCCCTCGGCCATACGGTGTGTACAAGACCCATTACGAAGTACATTCATAGTTCCTAACGGTACATCCGTAGCTCTCCGCCAAAGACTGGCAGAGTCTGCCTAATTTCCGCGCCCTCCCAAACCTGGCCTATACCTGCGCCAAAGCCGGGTGGTATCAGGGTAGTGCATTTTTCTTGATGACCGGTAAGTCGGAACGGTTCAATGGAATGCGCTTGAATTAATATCCATATGCCAGCCCTGATCAACTACCAATGGTCTAAGAATCCCGCGCTTCTGAACGACCCCGTGAACAAGGCCATCGCCGGCCTGATGACCGCCATCGTCTGGGTCAGTTCGGGTTGGTATCTGAAGCGTGGCGTCAACAGCAACGGCGTCGTGGTGGCCCTCATGGGAGCCCTGCAGGCCTGGGCCGCCTTCAAGAACTAATGTAAATATATATGTAAATAGATTGCTACAACTTTATATGAATATGTCAATCTTCCAACCATATGTACACCACAAGGTATCATGTACTCGAATAATATAAGACCGATTCAATCCAAAGCAAACTCCAACCATGCAGGTCACCAAAACATCAAATGAAATGCAACCGACAGTAATGCCCTCACGGCTTCTCACACGGCTCGTTCGTCGCCGACACCGCGCGCCGTCCCCATCCACTAAAGAACCCGCCTCCCGCCGGCTCGGTCGTCGTCCGGGTCGATGCTGGCCGACTCAGCGACGGACTCGGCGGCTCTATCGTCGTCACGCTGCGGGCCAGGCCGCGTTGTGACGCCCCACCCACCATCTTCCGCAACCCTTCCAGCTTCGCCTTGACCTCCTCCAGCTCCTGCTTGGCCACTGCCTCCGCCGTTTTCGCATTCACCAGTTCCAACAGCAACGCCTCCTCCGCCGCCGGCTTGTTATTCTCCGTCGACAGTACGCCCTGCAGCCCCAGACTGCTCGACCGCTTGTTGTACGTGCTCCGCTGCGAGCCTGATCGCACGAGCTTGAGCTGGCGCAGGCCGTTCGCGGCAACGCCTTCGCCTGGCTCACTTGTGGGGGAGTCGGCTGGAGAATCCGACGTGGGCGTCTTCATGGCGCGGAGTTCCCGTACCATCCGCTCCAGCCGCTGGCGATCGCGGTAGCCCTCCTGGATGCGCCCACGCGCCTCGCGGAGTTGCTCGCGCAGCGACGAGTTCTCCTGTTCGTGCTCGTCAATGCGACGGGTCAGGTCGAGACAACGGCTGGATTCGACCGCATGCATTTCCTTCCAGTGGTTAAGGTCGTCGCGGAGCTGGTGTTTGGTCTGGTCGATGGAGACGCGTTTGGCGGAGTCGGCAAGGGTAAATCGAGCTTCGGCTTTGCTGACGAGATCAGTGGGGGCGTCCTCTGCGGTCTTGATGAACTCCAGCATAGACCTGGCCAGCAATTGATCCTCCTCGCGTTCTTCGCGCTCCTGCTGCAGCGACCGGGTGAGATCGGCGTGCTGGCGCTGCAGGTCGCTGAGCGCCATGAGGAGATCTTCGATCTGGGTGTGCAGATCACGGTCCTTGTGGGTAGACATGGTCGATTTCGCGCGCGGTTTCTGCGCTTCGGTCGAGAGTTCGGTAGGTGCGGTGCTGGCATCCGAGGTCGACTCGACCGAGTTGAGAGTCGACGTCATGCTCTGCTTCGACGCCGACCGGCGGATTGCCGCGGTGGCACTGGGGTTGAGCTTGATAGAGCTATGGGAACTTGACCCGGCCCAGAAGCGACCCAGGAACCGCGATGCGGCCGCCTGCATTTGTGGGAACGAAATGCCTGTCGGAATGCCCTGCGATTGGTTGTAACTGGCTTCAAGCGCTTGGAGGCTTTCCTTTGTCACTAAGGATGTCAACGAGACGAAGTCGTTGACAAAGTCATCCGCATGGCATGCGTAGCTGCGACGATTAGTTGGGCTGGGTGGACGGGAGGTAGGGAGGGCAAGCTTACGTATCCCACAGACTCCTCGACAATAGCAATTGCATGACATCCTCAAACTCCGCGCACGCGAGAATCTTCTTTTCGTTACGCTGCATCAGCGACAGGGCGACCCGCATCAGTGTCTCGCACGCTCCCTCGAGGAAGATGACATCGTAGATACGAAGGAGCATGGGAAGGGGACACGACACCGCAAAGAAGGACAGGAACCATTGCGATACGTAGACTGGCTCGACGTTCAGGGACTCCAGGTGTGCAAACAACGCAGGCCGCAGGCGGGACAGGAGATTTTGGAACTGGTACACGCGGAGATGTAGACCGGAGAGATCAGGGAGGTAACAGGTCCGCAGATCGTAGTGGTCCATTAGTCTGTTCGATTGGTCAGTGTGTCGGCTGGCGAGATGTCAGGGACGACGACTTACCGAACGAGGACACAAAACGCCTCCGCATCGGTCATGTGCATCAAAAGGGGTCCCACTACAAACCCAAGACCTTGACAGTATCCAATCTGGGTGTCATACAGACTAAAACACTTGAGGACACGGGCCAGCATCTGCTGTCCTTCCCCGTGCGGATCGCGGAACATTTCCACATTGGGGAAGCTGCGGCCGATATCCTTACCGATCAAGCCTTCGTAGGGACTCGTTTCCGTGCAGAGTCGCTGATACTCGGTGAGCAGTGACGCATCGCGCGCTCCAGCAATACTGGGCCACACAACACCTCGCAATGGAGGTGGGACACCTCCACGGATCTTGTTGGATGTCAGGGTGGGCAGACGCTGCGCAGTTTGGGGGTAATCTTGGACCAAGGCCGCCCAGAATTCCAACTCGGTCATAGGGGGAGGAGCGGGTAGCTGCGAATAGCGCAGAGACGACCGCGGATCATCGTTGATCAATCGCTTGATCTGTTTGATGGACTGCGACCGGGAGGGCCGTTGTTGCACATGGCCGGAATGCGCCACTTTCGACAACCCCGACTTGGGGTTCGTGGCGAGCGCATTGTTCTCTTGTTCAAGGCGGGCGAGTAAGAGAGCCGTCGACTAGATTCAAGTCAGTTCCATCCATATGGTAAATTGTCTTCTATGGACAATTGACCCACCTCATCGGACCCCTCATTTCGAGGCTCCTGTTCCTCGGACTTCTCCAATCCCTCCCAATCAACAATATCTTGTTCGGTACGGTCGACTTCATCACTGCTCCGCGACGAAGCCGAACAGCTGGGTTCTCGATAGGCCACCGGCTGGAGAAGGGGCTGGGAACGCTCCATGGTTGGGGTGGACGATCTCGTTGCACGTTCTTCTGCCTCGGGATTTTCTTCCACGGTAGGGGTCGTCGCATCGATTGGGGTTTGGGGGATATCGAGGGTGCGCCATTCGGGTTGGGTATGTTCGGAACTTGATTGCAAAGGCACGGTCACCATCGAGTCGGAATGAGCATGCATCGGGGCCATTTGGCCGGGGAGGCCGTCGGGGTGAGGGTGAATCGGCGACGCAATGGACACCTCCATGTCGCCGCGACGGTACTGATTGGGTTATTGAAGCTTTAATGCGTTCAATTCGAATTCCAGTAATGCATTCCTCGGAGAATACGATATCGAGTGGCTTTCACACCCACTGACAGGGGGCAGGCAGGACGCGAGGGGACCGAGGGGTTCACGCGTGCGATAAGGAGAGGTGCAGAAACGGGAGGATCGAGGGGCAATGGTGCATCAGACTGACAGCATATCTCTGAACGTCGAGGGTCGGGATCGCCTCACTTGGGGGATAGGAAGATAATCACGAAAACAAATCTGTGGAAGGAAAGGAGGGAAGGGAAAATTGGGAAGAGACACGGAGTGTGCTGGAAGTCATGATGGTTTGATTATTATTAGTGAGGGCGGAATTAGCCTGGAGACTAGTCGTTCCTAGTCTCAGGGGGGATTTCTCCCCTCTGCCTCCGCTTCTTGTCCGGTGTCGATCGCATCAATAATTCCTCTGATCAGGGACGATTATTGATTTGGACACGGTCTTGGTCATTTGCAGTTCCTTCTCCTCGTGGATTCTTCATGATCATTCAACCCGATAAGAACTCCCCGAATGCATAGATCCTCGACAACCAAGAACACCACCAGAGTTCATCTCAACGCCTCCGTAATAAAACAAGGTGATGGATGAATTAGTCCCCGTCGATCGATCCAGCCGTCTCCACAACGTTAACGGAATCCTGCTAGTCTTGCCAATGATGGGTGACCGTCGCGGTCTAGATGTATATCATACCTGTGTGCAGGTGATCTGTCAAGAGCTGGTCTGGGTACTGAGTGCTCCGTGAGAATACTCCGTAGGCTATCTTACTGCTGCTTGATATTCGACATCCTGCGATCTCCTATTCTCCCCTCTCTCTATACTAATCCATCATCATCCCAATGCCATGGCTGTCCGTTCTCACTCTTAATCTCCCGTTGTTTGGGATTTCCCCTAAATGGCCGGTCATACGTTTCATGACCGGTTTCATCCCCTGTCCCGCTCTCTTATTGGTGGATGTCGACCACGATCGAGTCTTATTGGATAATATGTAATTTACATGGTACCATAAATACCGCCCTATAGGGTCCAACCGGAGACCCCCAGGCGTAGAAATCACAATGTGTACAGGTAGTAAGGTATTCAACCTCACGAGGTCATTATTGACAGCATTACAATATCATCGTTTACCTAGTTAAGTAGTAAAAACTGAGAGCCAGGACCCCGGTTCAGGGAGCCTTCGCAGCAAGCCTCTCCTGTGCAGCCATACATCGACCCATATGTTCAGCAAAGGCCACAAGTACTAGGTAGCTTTCTATAACACCAGCAACTGATAGTATCTCTTGGGTCTTTCTGAGCTTCTAGGCTGTACCTCGTTGTTTCCGAGAGAGCGATCTCCAGTTATCCTGGCGTCCCATGAATGTCACCTAGTTTTTCATTTCCTGGGGCATCGACTCAGCATCTATTCCTGTCAAATATCATATCACTGCTTCACTCAGACTTGAGTGTGGCATAGTGATTTATATGCTTGAAGATGCTATAAACAACTAAACAAGGTCAATCTGTTAGCGGCTCTGTTTCCTGTTCGTATTCTAGGTCCCAGCTGAATGGCCAGGATGTCGTTTGTGGATATATATTCTAGTAGGATGCTGAGGTTGAACATAGTTTGAAGGAGTCGACCATACCTATACTCCACACCACGAATAATTCCAGCTAGAGATGCATAGCAATATTTGCTCCTACAGAATTCTCAGAGGTACGTAGAAGTATTAAGACCCATATGAAATCATGATGTGATATCAAGTCTCGGAGCATGACGCACTCTTGGTTGTCTAGGGTGACTGACAGACTCTCCTTACAAATGTCTCTGGCTGACAGCTGTCAACCTCGTGAGGACTGGAACAAAGAAAGATGAACCACCAACAACAGCATGAAGAGCCACTGAAGACAACAAGAGTGAATGGATGATTGTTGTTTGTTTCCCCTCCCCCGCAGCCCTTGCATGTTTTGGTCCGCCTTTCCCCTTTCGGGCGAGAGTGTTTGGGATTTTCCATTTCCGGCGATCTGAGCGCCCTCCGGAGCGGAATAACCTCGATCCGGATGGCGGAAACAGATTCTGCCGACCTCTTTGCCTTCCCCGAGTCGCGCGTCAACAACAGCCAACTTCGCGCCCAGTTCATTATCAATTCGCAGAGGGATTCTTTGTTGTTCTTCCCTCGTTCCCTCTTGACTTCCTTTTTCTTCTTCACCCTCGAGGGGTTTTCCTCTTATCCCCTGATTTCTCCCTCTGTTTCTCTGTCACTCGTTGTGCTTCATTCTCTTTCTTCGCCCGGTATTCGGCTTTGACCGCCTCTCGTTTCACCATGTCGGACGACTCCATGGTTGAGTCCGTCTTTGACGACGAGGGAAGCTCTGACTTCGTTCCCGAACCCGCTCCCGTATGCATTTCCAGTTCTCATGGCGATCCCTGAGGCTAATGTCCCGCAGAAGCCCAAGGCGAAGGCGGCGCCCAAGAAAGCCGCTCCCAAGAAGTTAACTCAGACTACCCTCACGGGTAAAGGAAAGGCTGCCGCCTCCAAGAAGCGCGCCAAACCCGACAGCGACGAAGATATGTCAGACGCCGACCCCTTCGACATGGGTGATGATGACGACGACAACTCCGTGCTCTCCCATACACCACCGAAAAAACAGAAGAAGGCCCCGGCCACCAAGAAGGGCGGCTCAAAGCCACTCGCAGATGTGGAAAACGAGTCATTTATGGACGGCATCGAAGAATCCAACAACCAGGACAAGGACACCAATGTATCAGAGAAGTACCAGAAAGTAAGTCCGGTCGCGATTCGCTTTTCACGAGCAGTGACTAACTCATCTCCAGCTCACCCAACTCGAGCATATCATTAAACGTCCGGATACATATGTTGGGTCCACCGAACGCACCACGCAGCACATGTGGGTGTACAGCTCGGAGTCGGAAGGCATGGAGTACCGTGAGGTCTCCTACGTCCCTGGTCTTTACAAAATCTTCGATGAAATTGTCGTCAACGCCGCCGATAACAAGCAAAATGACAAGAACATGGATGAGATCCGTGTCACAATCGACCGCGAGTCGGGCGAAATCAGTGTGTGGAACAATGGTCGGGGTATACCCATCGAGATGCACTCCAAGGAAAAGATGTATGTCCCGGAACTGATTTTCGGTCACCTCCTCACGTCCTCGAACTACGATGATACGCAAATGAAGGTCACCGGTGGTCGTAACGGTTTCGGTGCCAAGCTCTGTAACGTGTTCTCCACTGAGTTCACAATCGAGACCCAAGACTCTCGCCAGAAGAAGAAGTACAAGCAGACGTGGACTGCGAACATGACGAAGATGGGGAAAGCCAAAATTACCGACGCCAAGGGCGCCGATTACACCAAGGTTACCTTTAAGCCTGACTACGCCAAGTTTGGCATGACCGGTATGGATGATGACTTTGAGGCCCTGGTCAAGCGTCGTGTCTACGATCTTGCTGGAACCGCTAAAGTGGCGGTCAAGCTGAATGGCTCTCGCATCCCTATCCGCAACTTCAAAATGTATATGGAAATGTACACCAAAGCCATCCGGAGGGAGCGCGGTGATATGGGCCCTGGAGGCAAGAACGAGATCATCACCTGCAGCCCCGATCCTAGATGGGAAGTCGGATTTGCTGTGTCTGACGGTGCTTTCCAGCAAGTGTCGTTCGTCAACTCCATCGCCACAACCTCTGGAGGTACGCATGTCAATTACATCGCCGACCAAATTTGTGGCAAACTGGCCGAGCAGGTCAAGAAGAAGAACAAAAACGGCGCCACCCTCAAACCTGCCCAGATCCGGAACCATATCTTCATTTTCGTGAATGCCTTGATTGTCAATCCAGCTTTCACTTCTCAGACTAAGGAGCAGTTGACGACGAAGCAGTCTCAGTTTGGCAGCAAGTGTGTTTTGGAGGAGGACTTCTACAAGAAGATCTTGAAGACTGAAGTGATGACCAACATTCTGCATTTTGCCCAGCAAAAGGCCGATCAAATGCTGAAGAAAACTGACGGCGGCCGCCGTAGCCGCATGAACAATCCCAAACTGACCGATGCCAACAAGGCCGGCACCAAGGAGGGTCATCACTGTACACTCATTCTTACAGAAGGTGACTCCGCTAAAGGCTTAGCTATGGCGGGGCGTGCCGTTGTCGGCCCTGATCTTTTCGGTGTTTTCCCTTTGCGTGGTAAACTCCTCAACGTTCGTGATGCATCCTTCGATCAAATCGCGAAGAACCAAGAAATCCAGAACATCAAGAATTTCATTGGCCTGCAGCACAAGAAGGAGTACACCGACACCCGTGGTCTTCGTTACGGTCATTTGATGATCATGACTGATCAAGATCATGATGGGAGTCACATTAAGGGCTTGCTTATCAACTTCCTTCAAGCTCAATTTCCCAGCTTGCTCAAAATTCCTGAGTTCCTGATTGAGTTCATTACTCCAATCGTGAAGGTCTGGAAGGGCGATCCAAAGAACCCTACCAAGCAACGTTCGTTCTTCACTATGCCCGAGTATGAGGCTTGGAAAGAAGAGCATGGCCATGAGCGTGGTTGGGAGCATAAGTACTACAAGGGTTTGGGTACCAGTACCACAGAAGATGCGCAAATTTACTTCCGCGACCTTGACCGTCACCTGAAAGAGTTCCACACTATGCAGGACAATGAGGTAGAGCTCATCGAGCTTGCATTCTCGAAGAAAAAGGCCGACGAGCGTAAGGAATGGCTGCGCCAGTTCCGCCCCGGCACTTTCCTCGACCACTCGGTGGACAAGATCACCTACACTGATTTCATCAACAAGGAGTTGATTCTATTCAGTATGGCCGACAATATCCGTTCCATTCCATCCGTGGTCGACGGTTTGAAGCCTGGTCAACGCAAGGTTCTCTACACCTGCTTCCGCCGCAATCTGAAGAAGGATATGAAAGTGGTTGAACTGGCGGGTCACGTTTCCGGAACTACCGCATACCAGCATGGTGAAGGTTCTTTGCAGCAGACTATCGTTGGTCTTGCTCAAACCTTCGTTGGCTCGAACAATGTCAACTGCCTCGAGCCAAGTGGAAACTTTGGTTCTCGTCTTCAGGGTGGTGCTGACTGTGCTAGTGCTCGTTACATCTACACTCGGTTGTCGCCTTTTGCCCGTCGTGTCTTCCATAACCACGACGATCCTCTCCTTACATACAACGAGGATGATGGTGCCAAGATTGAGCCGGAGGTTTACGTCCCGGTGGTTCCTATGATTCTCATCAACGGTGCTGACGGTATTGGTACTGGATGGAGTTCCTCGATCCCCAACTATAACCCCGAAGATATTGTGGAAAACCTTAAGCGGATGATGGATGGCGAGCCTCTCAAGCCCATGCAGCCCTGGTTCCGTGGCTTCACCGGTGAGGTGACTGCTGTCGGCCAGGACCGCTTCAAATTCAGCGGCATCATCAAGGAAACCGGCGACAAGGAAGTCGAGATCACAGAACTCCCTATTCGCACGTGGACTCAGGATTTCAAGGACAAGCTTGAAGACATTATCAAGGCCGAAAAGACACCTTCCTTCATCAAGGATTACAAGGATTACAACACCCACACCAAGGTTCACTTCGTCATCCAGATGGATGAGAAGCATATGAAATCCGCTATTGCAGAGGGCCTGGAGGAGAAATTCAAGCTATCCAAGACGATGACGACTACCAACTTGGTTGCATTCGACCCCGAAGGGCGCATCACTAAGTATGCTTCGGTGGAAGACATCATGAAAGAGTTCTATGCTGTCCGCTTGAAGTACTACGAGCGCCGCAAGCAATACCAGCTGAATGAAATGCAGAAGGAACTAGACAAACTCAGCAACCAGGCCCGCTTCGTCCAAATGATCATCGATGGGAAGCTTGTTATTTCCAAGAAGAAGAAGGCCGTCCTGGTCGCTGAGTTGAAGGAGAAAGACTTCAAGCCATTCCCCAAGGTGAAGGAAGCCGTCAAGGCCGGTGAGACAGAGCCTGTGGTTGAAGAGGAAGAGGACTCGGAGTCTGGTGACACGGAAGTGCTGTCCAACTCCTACGATTACCTCTTGGGTATGCCCATCTGGTCTTTGACTCAGGAGCGTGTCGAGAAGCTCCGCCGCCAGATTGGTGACAAGGAACTCGAAATCGACACGTTGATCAAACTGTCTAAGGAAGATATCTGGAAGCGCGACCTTGAAGACTTCATCAATGAATGGCGGTTCCAGAACGACGAAGAAGCACGCCGCCAGCGTAAAGTTGCCAACATGGGTCGTCGCACATCGTCCAAGCTCATGACCACCGGTCGCGGAGGTGGCGCTGCGGCAAGAAAGAGAAAGGCAGCCCTTGGAGATGACCCCGATGACGAAGATTTTGCGGCTCCAAAGTCCAAGAAGTCGGCCGCGGCAAAGAAAACAGAGTCCAAGGGTGGTGGTCTTCTCAGTTTCCTGGGCAAATCGTCGGCTAAGCCTAAGCCTTCTCCCGCGGATGGAGGTGATTCAGACGATGACTTCGATATGGAGATCATGCCCAAGAAGAGCAGAGGAGCACCTAAATCGGAGCCTAAAGCCGACCCCAAGCCCAAAGATGAGGATGAAGATATAGTCATGGAGGACTCTGACATCGAGGAAGTTATTCCGAAGAAGAGTCGAGGCGGATCCAAACCTTCAGTCAAGCCTGAAAGTGAAGATGGGCAAGCTAAGATTGCGGAGGCGCCAAACAGAGGTCGTGCAGCTGCCAAGCCGAAACCGAAGCCGAAGTCTGAGGACGAGGAAGATGAGCTGGATGACGACGACTTCATGGAAATTACCAAGGCTGAGGCTGCTAAGCCCTCAGCCCAGCCCGCTCGATCTGGCCGCAAAACGACCAAGTACGCCGAACTGAGCGACTCTGATAGTGACAACGGGGATGACTTGCTGGGCGATGTGAGCAAGATGGTCAAGGGTATCGGTAGTACGAATGGCGCTTCGACCTCGGACTCCCGCCTGCTCTTCTCTGAACGCTCTCGTCCTGGAAGCAGCGCGGGCCTGAAGACCACTGCATCGAAGGCCTCCAAGCCGTCCGAATTCGATGCCGACGAGACTGACTACAGCAAACTCGTCCCTTCGAACACTCCTCGTCGTTCCCTGCAGGTCAAGCCCAAGGATGCGAAGGTGTCGGATGACAACGAACCCGAGGACGACGATGGCGAGCCTGTGAAACCCGCTGCCAAGGGCAAGGCGGCTGCTAAGGGCAAGTCAACCGCCACCGCGGCGAAACCAACTGCTGCAAAGGCTCGTGGTCGGCCGAAGAAAGATGCTGCCAAACCCATCACCCAGACTACCCTGTCCCCTGCCGCAAAGGCGTACGCTTCGAAGCAATCCAAGGCCACGACGGCCAAGAAGAAGAAGCTAGTAGATGACCTCTCAGACGATGATATCGACGCAATGGCCAATGACATCCTCGACTCCCCCGCCGGAGGCAAGAGGGATGCGGAGTCAGAGGAAGAAGAGCGTCCTACTCGAAAGACCGCGTCTAGACCAGCTCGCCGCACGGCCGCTGCGAAGAAGACGTATGTGATCGACGACGACGATAGTGAGGAGGCTGGTGGAGACTCGGGCGACGACTTTGACGAGGACAGCGAGTGAAAGAAGCGAGATTTATAGACGTTGATCGTCTAGATGGCCTTCTATTCGTGATTCCGTTATATTCATCAGCAACCGTATTTCCCGGGCTTTTTCGTGTATTTTAGGCGTTTATGCAAGCAATTCAGGTTCTTTTACCAATTAATTCTGCAGAGGCTCGTTCTCAGTAAAATCATCTTGAGACGGGGGAACACATCTGTTCTACGCTAGAAATCGACGAGGAAGATACGTCAACCTACGCTCTAATCATACTAAAGCAGCATTGAATTACTCAAGCCAGCCTAATAATAACAAAAACAACAAGACAACCACAATCAACCCGAACGCCGACCTTCTATCATCATCGCATCATCAAACAATTTGTGACCGTCCCCGCGAACGCCATGTAAACCCTGATGCCGCTGGATGCTTAAGCCGACGCTCTCCGTCGCTTCCGCTGGTTCCTCACTACACTCAGAACCTCCTCGTCACTAGCAGTTGCGTCCTGCATGTGCAGACTGAGCAACGCATGCGCAGCCTTGACCTCGCGCGCAAACAACGCCACTGCGCTTGGTTTTCGGTGTGACCGCGTCTCGACAGTCCGTTTCCTCTTGCTAGCAGCAGCAGTGAGGTTCTCCCGCGACTGAGACCGGGACTGGGACGTGGCGCGCAATCCGCCGTCTCTCTCACCCTCACTACCGCGACACACATTGTCCCCGTCATCGTCCAAATCCGACAGACAATCCGTCGCCACGCTACTCCCCACCTCGGAATACAGAGATGATGATGACGAAGAGCTCGACCCGCACTCCTCGTCACTGCCCTCGTCCGCAGGCGAGGGCACACGCACATGCACGTTCGCCGCCGCTGGCAGCGCCAGCGGCGGCGACGACACCCGCGAACACACGGCCTCGGAGCTGCGCGGTGTGTTCACCGGCGTAAATGTGTTCCGAAACGGACTGCTCGGCGACACGCAGTACGACTCCGCCGCGCTGAACTCCGACGACGACCCGTACCCGCCTACGCTGTCGGCGTAGCTGCCGTGGTGCCGGTGCTGCGCCCGGTGGCTGTGGCTGTGGCTGTATCCCCGTGGGATGAGCGCGCGGCGGCGGTGCGTCTCGTCCTCTATAGGGCTGGGGCGGTCGTATGCGCCTGTCAGTGGGCGGATGGATGGGGGTGGGAGGGTCGGGGCTGGGGCCGGGTTGGGGGCGGACTGCAGCGCCAGATGGCGGTAGAAGGTCGCGGTTTCGGTGGCTGTCTTTACGATAGCTGGGTCGATGAGCATTTGCCCGAAGCGGCGGGTGCGGTCTTGCGGGTGGATGCACTGCGACGGGAAGTCGAGGCCGAAGACGGGGGTCAGCGCATAGCGGATGCGCCAGCAGAAGGTTGCTGCTACGGCTTTGGCGGCTTCGAAGGGGATCCAGTAGCCTGGTTTATTTGTTAGAGGCTTGCTCGAGGAAGGAAAAGGAGAAGGCGTACCTTGGGCTACGATGGCTCCACCGGTGATGCTGTGCGAGATCTCGCGGAGGCCTGGGTTTGCGTCGAGCACTTTGGCTGGTGTTGTCTGGGCATGGTTAGCGTTGCTGGAACTATGAGACGGGTCACTTAGACTTTGGCTCACCTTGGAGTAGTTCTGGGAGCGGAAGAGAGGTGTTGTCCGGACGAGGCCGATGTTGTAGTCCCACATGATGAGCCATTCCTTGTCGTTGCCTGGGATCTTGAACGTGTACTGGAAGACTGGACTGGCTTAGCAGCCTTCTTTTGTAGTATCAAGAGCGGGTCCTGGTGGGCTTACCTTCGAAGCTCTCCCGCGCGGTCTTATCCTGGAAGGTCTTCTTGTCGCTGTTGTAGGGGATGTGGCGGGGGTAATCGGCAATGTTGCCCATGGGGTAGATTTGGAATTCGTGATGGCGCTTGGCCAGCTCCTCATCACGCTCTTCGCAAGGGGGATAGCGGACCTTCCCGCGAGGCTTTCCCTCGGTGAAGACAGCGGCGTCTTTGGCCACTTTCTGTCTCTTCTGCCGGGGAGACCGAGAGGTCACTGCCGCCGTGGACAGGGTGGTCAGTGGCGGGCTGGGCAGAGAGTACTGGACCTGGCTGGGGACCGGGTTCAACAGTGACTCTATCGATGCCATGGCTAGACTGTCTTTTCTCCTCAGATGAATCCTCTGGGAGAACTGTGTAAGCTGGGTGTCCAAGGAAGGCTAGCACTTCCACGGTGTAGAGTCCAAGACGAGGGGTGATTTATCAGGCTTTGCGGGTGTCAAAGAATGTGGCTAAGCGGATGTGTTTCTTCTGGAGCTAAGACAACTGAGAAGGAGACGGGTTCTAGAAATTCTAGTAGGTGTTAAAGAAGAGGGAGACAATGGAGGGAGACAAAAAGGAGATGGAACCAGATGTTATTAGAGTAACGGGATCTCAGTTCACCGTCTGGTTCGGAGCAATCGTGAGAAAATATAGAAAAAGAAAAGAAAAGAATATGAATTTAATTATCAGACGAACGCCAAGCAAGGTCTCAAATCATTCAGGAGAATCGCTCACCTCCCTTTGTCAGGCAGGCAGATGTTCGGCTCCCGGTCTTTCAGGGTGGAGGGACAGCGCGAGGAGGGCGTGATGGCATCTGATGGGAACGGGCTCTCTCGCTGTTTGTTACTTCTCAGCCTGAGTTGAGAATCCACGTGCAGCGTTCTCCTTCGAGGCCAACGTTGCTGAACCAGACAGCGGTGAGCCCCAAAGCTTCTGCTAGGCTCTGACCTAGACAACCAGTATGGACGAGATGTCTTGGACGGGTTGAAGCAACTCGGCATGAGACAACTCTCACCGGTACTTGGACAAAGGAGGCATCACGAGGTATCATCAGATTGGGCCAGAGCAACTCGGGCGAGTCCATCTTGCCATACCACATATACCCCTTTGAGTCTAGCAAGTACTCCCTCCGAGGGAGATTTTGCAACAAGCCTTGACCGGCGCTAAGAGGGTGAAAGCCGGTCACAGTAGGGATCGAGATGTTTCCCCATGCCAAAAAGGAAAAAAGAAATAATAATTAATTTCTGAAAAGGGACAGCGAAAAGTAACGCATGTCTACAGCTATCATTTCGAGGCTTCACCTGTTCCACTTCCCATCTGCGGCTACCCTAGCCAGAAGATGACGCAGGACCAAGAATGAGACGTGGTAGATCACGTTTCAGGGACTCTTGCCACCATGTGGAGGTTCTTGCATTGCTAGTCCCCTAGGTTGGCCTTTCTGCCCTGATCCAGATCGCCATGCAAACAGATGAAGACGGCGGTCTGACGAGAGTCAGCCGAAAAGGGGCCAACCATGGCACCCAAAAGGGTGTCCACATGCCGCTTGGATTGCAATACATCTTCTGATGGCGCTTGTAGGTGTCTCTCTTGATCTGTCCGGCTCGTAGACGAAGATATAACTGCTATCGGTAAGGCAGTAGTGAATCCTTGTCCAGTAAACTCGACGTCCAGTAGAAGCAGCCGCCATGGCAACCGGAAGAAAGACCCAGCGTGTTCGGACAGCCAATGAACGACTGTATGTCAAGGCGTTGGCTGGACGAGACGGGTATCAGTGAGGTCTGAGACCATCGGGAAGCTGCATAACCCCCTTCATCCTGTATGACGGCCGGTTGCTGTTGTTACCAACCAACGCGTCCCACTGAGTCCGTTCCTACTGGTAGAGAACGAAGCGTTTTGCAAGACATCAGCATGGGGTTTACCGGCCAAGAGCACTGGGCAAAATATGGTCATCGAAAACAAAAATCGAGAGTTTCTCATCCGGCGTGTCAGGGTCAGTCCATCTCCGTCTCAAGGTGCTCCATGACGGCATCAATATTTTAACGCTATACAGTCTAGTCCGTGAGCTGTTAAATCCTCGCTCCAAAGGGATGGGGTGGTCCCCTCTCCTGTCAGGCGACTTCGTGGGAAACGTCGGATTAGAGGGCTTAGTTCGACTGAAACTCCCTCCAGGCGTGACACCCGTTCGTCAACGGGGTCGCCCAGTACCGATAAGGACTGCTGCCCAGACAGACAAGGGAAGCCCAGCCAGTCAGCTTGGTATATGCGTGGGCGAGCGCGTGTGGAGCGGATTCAAATGGTTATGAGCATCAAAGAACCTTCCATGCGGGCTTCTCTGCAGAAGATCCACTCATCAGTGGCGTTCTCGTGAATTATGGTCTGGTGAATGGTTTCTTTGACGATACCAGTTCGTCAATGGGCTGGTTCGCAATTGCATTTTTTCGAACCTTTAGTTCTTTGTTTCTCTGGCTCTTTCACTCTACCTCCTTAGGTATGCAGCCTACCTTGAGCGGAGAGTAATCTTCATAGTGGTCCCGGAAAACGAGCTCCTGCAATGGAAAGAATATGGTACCGAATCATTGGGAATGGTATTCTCGGTAGCGTTGATGGTTTGTAGGTGCCATTCAGCAAACAGTTATTCATTCACGGCTAATCCTTTCGGAATGACGCCTGGGGATCTAGAAACGGAGAAGCCCAACTTCCGAGACATGGGCTTGGGTCGCAAGTCTCTCTCCTGGGCTGCGGTCTATCTGGCCATCGCTTGCTGCAGAAGACAAGATCCTCAGCAGTCGACAGAAAAACCAAGTAAGCAGTCGGGAATTGGATGCATGTACGCTTGCAGGGGTGATTATGCGTCGAATATTCCTCAACCCTTGAAGGCTCCCGAACCCCGCAGATGCGGTACCATCCTCCGAGGCTCTCTCCGTCAGACAGTGTTATCTTCAGGCCCTATGCTGATCGGAAATTCTGCGGCGCCTTGGACGACGGTCCTCGAGATGATGTTCAAGAGAAGGAGTTGAGCCATTCGACAGTGAGCTTTGTTATCCTTGTGCAAACACAGCAAATAGTCATTAGTCAGCAGATGCACCTGAACCAATCAGGTTGCAAGATTCTCTACTACACAGCAAGATATCAAGATACCGTAAGTAGAAAGAAAAGAATCACCATCACCAGCCCCTGGTCTTTAGCCCAACCTCGATTGGGGAAATGCCTCGCTCCTGCACGCCCGTTACTCGGATCGAACTCCCGGCGTCCGCCGTCGGGATGATCCCTGTCCGCTACGGCATCATAAAACAGCATGGGGACACACCTGTGCAACATGGCCCGATCTGGGGTAAGATGATGGAGGGATTTTATGCGTCTGTCGTGTTCAGATCTGGGTGGACTGTCGTCGCCGATGGGCTCATGTTGTCGGGGGTTGGATTTGCCCCGTCGGTCTATATCTGTCTATCGATGTAGAAACCTGCGACAAGACGGAGGCTGTATAAGCAACGCATGCCCCGTGGTTTGACTGCGATGGCATCGCGCAATTCTTCCGTAATATCGTAATTCATAGGTGAGTAGGAGTCGACCAGCTTGCTCGCCTTGCACAAGGTACACGGTCATGCAACCATGACTCGCACAACGCATGCAATTTCCTGGGAAAGAATCCTGCGCCGTGGTCGAGAGCTCAATCCCTTTCATGTTTCCAGGTTTGTTCTTGATTCCAGTCATTTCTTTGCCTTTGGGAAATCATGCCCTCGATCTACGCGGCATGCATCGAGGTTATCAGACAATCAGTCACATTTTGTATATGCACGAGGTACAACGTCGGAGTCAAAATCATACTAAAATAGAACACGGACGCCTCAAAAGAGCTCCGGACACGAAACCTTCGATGGAATAAAAGAAGATAGGGGAAGAGAAAAGGAGACGGAAATAACTGAATCAATCCCTTCCAAAGAGACATTACCACCATCTCGTCATTGTACACACAGACCGACCCATACCGGGCAGGGTCCTATCCCTTTCCAGCGCAATTGTCCTACATACCATGCTGGGAAGATTGCAACCTTGCGCAGCGGGCTCAGTCTCGCCACCACGATCGTCCAACCCATACATGGAACACAGAACACACCAAGCCAGAAAGAACGGCAGAACCGCCGTTAGGCCAAAAGGGGTTCACGAGTAGGGATGGCCTCGCCGGCCTCGGCGACGGGCTCCTGCTTAGGGGCTTCCGGGAAATCGGACGCTTTGACGGCCGTCTCGGGTGTAGGCTCCTGCTTGACCACGGGGCTGGCGGCCTTGGTCATCTCCGGTGACGCAGATCGACGGGGGGTAATGTACTCCTGAGCCTTGGCGCTATAGTCGTCCACATACTGTTTCATGAGACCCGTCGCATGAGAGGTCTGCTCCTCGGCAAGACCCTTCAGCTGGCTGGCCTGGGTGTTGATGACCTCCTGGGCGTTCGCAATATGGGCATCAATGACTTCCTGATTGTTCATATACACAAGGGGACCGAAGTAGGCAATGTTGACAGCAATCAGGGACAATCCCCACAGTGGGAGCCATTTGATCAACCAGTAGGCGGAGAACGCGGAGACGAAGGCCTGTGCACCATGATTGGTCAGAGATTCCGTTCGCAAAATCGGAGCAAGCACGTACAGCAACAGTGTGGACAATGTTCTCGGCAAACAGAATGCGCTGGAACTCAAGGAGGAGGAAGTCGAAGAGCTGCTCCAAGTCGGCCAGAACCCCCTCCAGAGTATCCTTCGGAATGGTGTAGTATTTACGGGGACGGAACGAGCTGGCTAGGCCCTGCGAGAATACGAGCCTACCACCAAGCTCGGCCGCAGCAGTGACTAGTCCCGGTCAGCACGCATACCAGGACCCTGGTCCAACGCGGGGTATCACCACTCACAACCCAGAGTCACGTAAAGGAACTTGAAGAACCAGCGCAGCAGAGGAAGATATCGGGCGGCGAAGATAAAAGTCACGACGGTCGCATAGGAAATGGCGGTGGCACGAGGTTGTTCCCACTAAACGATGGTTAGACTATGGAAGTTGGCAGTCGAATGGTGCACTCACACTCAGAAGGTTATAGAGGAGGGAATGGTAGTCTGAGTCTGGTTAGTATCTCCATGTATTTTCGACAGCCTATTCAATCCCAACACATACAAGTCAGAGGCTGTCCGGTCGCAGTGGTGGAGGATGGCGAAGAAGACGAGGCACGGAGATCGCGCAGCTCGTTACCGGCACGGGATGCCTCGGATTTGATATGATCGACGACAGGGCCTGTACATATGGCTGTTAGATCATTCCTTTGGATTCTCCCAGTCGTGTTCCGCTCTTACCTTGAGTCACAGCATCTTTGATGCCTGAATCCGTCAAGTCAGCTTGTGTAACGTGCATTTGGAGAGCTCACGACTACACATGGGTCAGACTCGATTAGTTTTGATCATTCGGTACGGAATTGATAGAGCACAATCCCACAATGTATAAATTGATGCATATCGGGGGGGTGATCCCATACCTTACTGGAACCATTGGGATCAGGGTAGCTCACGTCACCGGATGCCATGACGGAATGTGTGCGGAACCTTAGGGATCGGTCGGGAATTCGGAAGGTATTAAAGGAAGAAGAAGGAATTTGAAGGTGAGTCCGATCTCGAGACGAAGAAGAAATAAAGGGAATGAAAGAATGAAAGAAAGAAGAGAGAAGTCCGTGGGAAAGTGAAGAGGGTTGAGGGGAGAGCAGAAGATAGGAGAAGGTCGGCCAAAAACAGGGTGATGCAATTGACAAGCGAGCAACTCGTTTTTTCCCGCAGCACACGACAGCTTCTTCTTTCTTTGGAACCATTCCGCACTCAGCTCTCCCCGTCCCGATATTTCTCGCCCACTGCTCAGAAGAATTATTCCTTATTATCTACGGCCGTTCTCTTCTTTCCCTGTCGGCTCTCCAGGACCTGTACTCCCAGAGTCCCGACGGCGTTGACATCGGCATGTGAAAGCAGCCATCACCCGATATATTGTACACGACCCTCTCCCAACAGCTAGATACAACGTCGAGGAAACAGACACCGGTGGCTCAACGACCTGCAACAGGCTATCAACCGCATTCTCACCACATATGCGCCATCTCACATGCAAGGGAGATGATCACAGCGTCCTACTCGGCTTCTATCATGTTCTTCCATCCTCCCCACTTCTCAACCAACCCTTTCCGACGCACAGGTCTCAGGAGGGCCTTTCGAAGTCACTCACCGCAGTCGTGGTCGCCATGAGTTTCTTCCGTCTGTGATCTGGCGTAGATAGGGATGCCTAGTGCCCCGTCCGACAGGACCGAAAACACCTGAGCTCCCACGATGACATCATGTTCAGAGAGATGGGACGAAGTGTAGGACCTGGGCCCGAGAGTGGTGTACGAAGCTTGTTGGTGTATTAGCAAGAAGTCGTAGTCCTAACAACCCACTTTTTGAAGACTCTGTCGCTATATGCGCTGGGGATGGGCGTCGGATGGAAAACGGGTGATCGTTTGGGAAGATTCCAAACAACACGTCGATCGTTGCCTGGCCCCTGAGGCAACAACACCGGGATGCCGTATCACATCACGTGACCAGGCGGGACTCACGCGTTTCCGATGTTTTGATGCTTCTCGATAGACCCTCCACCCACCATCGACATCCCCATTTCCACCCCACCATCACCGCCCATTTCGATGTCGAGTCTGTTCCTCCTCGGAATTTTATAGCGGGCCAACTCGCCCTTCCTTTCTCTTGACTGATCGCGCCTCTCCCCGACCCTTCACCCCGGAGAACCGCGTTTGTTTACATCGCCATGGCTGCTACCGGCGCGAGGGTGCGGAAGCCCGTCGGCTCTGCAGCATGGATCGCAACAGAGAAGGAGAATTTTCAGCAGCTGGTGAATCAGGAGATGGAAGAAGTGGAATATCCGGTGCGCCATGAGATGGATTGGCTGAATGAGCACATGGCCGAGATCTTCTCCAACAATCAATTGTCCGTCGCGACCGACATATCCCCTACATAATCGCCCATGCTGACACCCGCATAGCAATTTTACCGAAGCTTTCAAAACGCCCGGCAAGATGAGGGGCAAAACGCCCCGTACAGCCCGAAAGCGAGATCCAAATGAGGCTCGAGTGGTACGTGCCTGCCCTCGACCCCCAGCGTTGTCCTTGACTAATCTCCCTCACTAGCCCTTGAGTGAGATCTTTTCGGCCTCGCACAAGAAATTTGAGAGCAAGATCGCAGCTAGCCCAGCAGTTCAGCGATCGCCTGCGAAATTAGCTGCCACAACTACCGCCATTCCCACCCCTACCAAGGCTAAGAACGCCACCGAACCCAGCTCTCAACCTCAATACCCCGATCTGACACAGAACCTCAACTCCTTCCCGCAATACAATGCGGATTCTGGCTACCATGGCATGCCGGAAGGTGATGCCGATGAGGACGACGATGACGACATGGTCCTAACGCAGGTGCAACCCGACTCGCAAACGTCAACTCAGCCATTTAACGAGGACCCTTTTACTGCAGGTGGCCCGGAGCCACCTTCCTCCGTTGACCGTCGAACGACCAGTGCCTCCTTCCATTCGGCCCAGGAGGAGGTCCGCCAACGTGGAGAGACCGTGGAACCCATGCAGGTAGACACAACCCCGAAGCAAGCAGTTGAGGTTCACCCTCCACCGCCTCACACCAGTTTGAAGAAAACTATGAAGCAGTCTGGACCGAAGCACAAAGAAGAACCGGAAGGAGCGGCCCCCGAACCACAGGGGGATCAGCACCTGTCCGAAGAGGCAGTTTCGTCACCAGCGAAACCGTCCATTCCCCAGGCTTCTGAACCCAACAAGGGAAAGAACGAGGAAACCGATGAGATGGCCCTGGACAATATCGACGATATCGGCTCACCTTCCGACGGGTCTACCCCCGAACGGCCCCCGATTCGCAAGAGTAGTCTCACATTCGCCTCTCTTCCTGCACGTGAACCCCTGACGAAAAAGAGCCTGGGCGGTACCAGAATCTCCCGCACGAGCCATGTCGATCTTGCAAAAATTAACAACACTGGAATGTCGGGCTATCTAGGGAGACAGACGGGGGGACATCGTACAACCCAGGTGGCCTTTGACGAAAGTGCAGCCCAGGCCGATAAGATGGACGTTGACGAAAACAAGGAACAGCCTGAGGAACCCGATGCCAGCAAGCTCCACAACAAATCTTCGACTCAGAGGCTGCATGAGAAGATCAGCATGCTTGGCAAGCTACAGCCGTCACGGCCAACGAAATCAATTCCATCGGTTTCGGGTCTCTCATCTCAAGTGGCTTACCCTGAACTCCCTAATGCTAAATCCGATGCCAAAAGGGATTCATTGAGCCGAAAGTCTCGCGAGACGCCAGGTCCTGAGCCTTCCAAGGCTGCGGAGAATGATGATTGGATCAAACCCCTGGACTCGCCTTATCGTGCCAATACCTTCAAGGGTCAAGCAGACAAGGAGAAGCGAGCTAGATCCGAAACTCACAATGATAGAGAGATCTCTCTGAATCGCGATCAAAAGATAGACCGCGAAGAGTCTGTGAGACCCAGCTCAAGACACGCACTAGAAACCTTGCGCGGCAAATCCTCGACCCCCATCTCTTCCCCATACCGCCCTGGCCACTACAAGACCCAGTCCGTGCCAAATATAGACGCCTATGCGTCAACGACGCCGGTGGGGTCTCCTCGGCATCAGGATGCACCGCTCAGTGCATCGAAGTCAAGGTTGCAATCGATCGTGAAGTCGGCCAAGGGCCTGTTCAGCAACAGTGGCGATACTTCGGCAGCGGCTCGCTTCGAGGCTTCTTCACCCGACGAGCCACGATTGCGTCATATGAACGCTGACATTTCAAGCCTGAAGGAATCAAAGAAGGCAGCTCCTCCCCAGCCGGAGAGTCCTGTCAGACAAGAAGGTCGCAGGACTCGTAGCTCCACCGAGAAGGAAGAGAAGCGCAAACAAAGGGAGCGCGAAGAGCGCCAGCGGGAAGAAGAAGCGGAAAGGATTCGTCAGCAAGAGAAGGAAAGAGCCATTTCCCAAGAGAAGTCATCCAAGGAATACGAAGACCGCGGTGATCAAATCCGCCCGTCAAGCCCACAGAAGGTGCCTTTACAGAAATATTCGAAGGAGCCCGAGCGTACCATCGAGGCTCCCTCTAGGACTCGCGCACAATCGGTGTCCCAACAACAGTCACTCAGGCAAAATGATCGTCGTCCCCTCAAGCCTGCCCGTGAAGCTCTTCAGAAACCGAAGCCTCAGCCTCAGCCTGTTTCCATTCGTGTGGGCAGTGCCCTTTCCCGTCAGATTCCACTAGCTTCGTCCGCTGTCTCCAGCGTCACGGAGACCAGTGCCACAGCACCCACGCCGGCCTCTGCCACTAAACAGCCATCGATCAAAAAGAAGGCTAGCAACACCTCCCTGCATACATCCACCTCCAATAGCAGCTTCAAGAGCTCCGTCTCTAGTCAATCACAAAAGAAAGCCCAGCTCGCTAGTGAGCGTAAGCGGGAGCAGGAGGAGCGTGAAGCGCGACGAAAAGAGGAACAGAAGCGCGAGTTGGAGCGGAAGCGAGCTGCCGATGAGGCTCGGCGTCAGGAGGCGCGTAGTCGAGCAGAAATGGACCGATGGACACGCCCAACTCCCGAAGATCCGAAGAAAGCCGCGCAGATGCAAGCCATCGAGAAACGGAGACTGGAGAACGCCCGTAGGCTCGAGAGGCAGGGGAGCCAGCAGCCAGTCGATGTGGTATGTAGACCGCTGGTCGAGTTTCATTATTTGTGCAATGTGCTAACTCTCCTTCAAGGGCTCCCTCCACCAAGAGAAATCATCGCAAAGCACCCGAGAGTTGCCCAGGCCAGCTTCCCGAATCGGCTCTGTCCAACCATTTGGTCGGTCAATCAACCCTCCCCAACCCAACCCCGCGAAACCGCCAAAGAGGGGTGCGGAGGAGGAGGCAAACCATCGTCCTGCGACGGCGAAACCCGGTACCATGCAACCATCCGGCGAGTCCAAGCGCAGGAGGACCGAGGACGGACAGAATCCTGTTACGCGGCCCACGATGGCGCCACCTATTCGCCAATCAAATATCAGGAAGGAGTCGAATATCCGCAAGGTAACGAGCGTATCTCGAAATCATCTTCTACCAAAGCTAACGTCGTGCCAGGAGCCCACGAAACACTCCATGTATGGTCTTCCTCAGTCCTCTGCACACCAGGCTGGATCCTCCATCTTCAAGGCTGCTCAACCGCAAAGGCCCGGACATCCGATGGACATGTCCAAATATGCTAGCGGCAAAATCCCCTTTGCCGAACCGGCCAATGCCAATCCTCAAGCCACATCTCATAAGACTCCTGGTGCCAGTTCCTCGCAGAAGGCGCCGAAGCCTTCCCCGAACTATCCCAACGGCGAGAACATCAACCTCCCGGAGATTGCCACCGACAGTGAAGACGAAGATTCCGATGCAGAGATGCTTCCTGTGCCCAAGTGGGCCCAACCCAAGGAGCTGGAGACTCTTCTGAGACAGCAAGAAGGCATGGAGGTCGACTCGATCTTTGGGCCTATTGCGCCATTCTCACTGGAGGAGACTTTCAAGTCCGACAAGAAGATCAAGAAATTCCGCGATCGTACCAGCAGTGCGAACTGGTCCGGTCCCGATGGGCTTACTCAGGACGAGATCCGCAGGGACCTTGCTGAGCGGCAACGGCTGCGGCTTAACGGGGGCTGGACATTTGGAACTTGATTCTACGACATTCGATCACACGCATTCTGTTTATCTGAGTTGGAGACTTGGTTTGTTTTGGTAGGGCAGCAGACTTCTGCAGCAATTTGGAGTTAGCATGACTGGACAGGCGTTTTATTACCAGATTGGCTTTTGCTAGATAATTCCCTGGGGAGAATTGCATGAATGCATTGATTATGTGCTTGAGATTTGACACTTCACTGATTTTTTCTGTCTGGTACGGCATAAGATCGATCTCCCGGTCCATACATCAAAATGACGGAGAAGTCGTGTCATAGCAAGCGACACAGGCATGTCGATGAGCTGGAGAATTTTTCCTCAGTCATGCTCGATTTCAACTCCCATCCCTAAGCATCATGGCCGCAAAGCTTTTTACCCACTGCGTATCCTGCGGGTATAAGATAGCCCGCGTGAAGCCAGCAAAATGGCAGTCAAAGTATCGAATATGTGGGTCAAGAAGACCAGTCTAATCTCCTTCGCGTCTGACATTCCATTGCCAGTATACCAAGCAGGCGAGAAGATCAAACTAATGCGCTCCAGCAACGTGCTGTTCGACCTGGCTGGTTACCCCAAGATGTTGCTTCCTATTGGGCACAAGAGTAATCCGGAGTCCGGGTACGATGGACTCTATGCGGACATTCAGGGAGCCTTTATTTTCCATGCGGTTTGTTGGGACGAGCTTTGTGGCTTTTTTGGCCCTGCAGGACCTGATCTTAAACGGCTCTATGCGGCTTGTATGGAATCGCCCAAGACGACCGCAGGTGCTTATGCTGCCCCCTAACACATCGGCCGGGTGCTGACAAGCCCAGGTATACATGACGATTATACTCCACGCCGATTCCCGTTCTCCATTGATGGGACCCTTCTGCTCACTTCATCGCCACCAAGGCCCTCGATGCGGCGGATCTGGAAACTTCGCAGCCAGTGTCCTAACGGCGTGGAATCCAGCTGGGTTCGGACGACCCGTCTCAAACTCCTCGCACTACAATATATCCTCGAGCTCAAACATCAGGGAAGATGCAAAGGACGATGCACGCGCATTCTACGTCTTTTGTACACCCAGTTTCCTCCGCCAGACTCCCCCAGCTGTCCAGACATCTTCAGCCGGCTACCCGTCGAGATACGCGGGGAGATCGCACGCTACCTGTCTACGACCGACTTCTTCGCCCTCCGACTGGCCTCCCGCAACATGGCCTGTCTCTTCGAGGACCAGAATTTCTGGAAAAGCCGGTTCTTCCAGACAGATGAGCGGCCGGGTGTCGACCTCGTCTTCCAGCAACAGGGCATCAGCACACGAGGCCCAATCGACTGGCGCGCGCTCTACCGGTACCGCCCATGCCATGTTGAACATCTGCAGAGAGCGGCGTACGGCCAGACGAAGCGGTGGCAGAATAATACATGGCTGAGAGAGAGAACGCTGTCAGCTTCCGGCCACCTGCCGTCCCTGCGGGACTTCATGGCCGGGAAGTGCGACGCGTCGGCCAACTGTCCATATAAATTCCACAACACTCTCTCGTTGGAATCGGTCATGCTCCCCCAGCGCGATGTAGAGGTCGCCGTCTGGGTCAGCGGGGATGACGTCGGCGAGCGCACGTATGTGGCTGGCCTGGCGATCTCGTCGCCGGACCAGCCTACCACCTACGTCGGGTATCGTCTGCCCCAGGAGCCGGTCCGACTCCGAGTGTCGACCTTGCAGTGGATCAACGTCGCGTCTCACGATGATGACTCTGGGATTGCTGGGATCGCCATCGCTAATACGGAGCCTACGGAGCCCTGGAGTGAGTTGACCTGGGCTGGTCAGCATGAGGGGATGACGGTTGTCACCCACGCGACAATCAACCGCTATCTTGTTGTTCATTGTCTGGTAGGTGAGGCTTTGCTTTGCTGTGCATGATGTCTGATTGTTTGATAGGTTGGCAAGCTTGGTAGGATAGAGTGCACTCACTGGTAGGGGCGGGACTATATATATCTGGGGATGCCGAGGTGGTGCGTACCGATGAAGAGTGCTCTGCGACAAACTACCTTTTCTATCTTTCTACGAGGTACAATTTATTTAGCGATAGCAAGCAAAACAAAATAAAAGATAAAAAACAGTAGTACACGATCATTCTGTGTCGGACGAATAATAAAACGGGGTGCAAAAAGAATGCATCATCCGTGAATCGAACACGGGCCTCATCGATGGCAACGATGAATTCTACCACTAGACCAATGATGCTTCTTATTGTAAGGAGCAGTTTATTTTGACGCTATCAGCAAATCTTAGGCATTCGGACTTAACGCTAAACCCGTCTACATGATCTACAGGATGCCGACCGAGATCCACCATAATTGGCCATATTGGCGCCTCCAACTGAAATAGAACACTGGTGGTCAAACGCACAGCTCCCTCCATCTGCTGTAGAATGCCTAAGTCCGTTGACTCGGAGATATTCGCTACTTCACCCCCGAAGGGGGTGATATAACTAGAGCATGCTACTACATACCCTCCCACAGGGACCAACCACAATCCCAACCAACGCACCATGTCCATGACAACCACACAAACAATCGTCTTCATAACAGGTCCACCTCCAGCCCCTCAACCCCAACATCACTAACAACACCAGGCGCAAACCAAGGCATCGGCCTCGAAACCGCCAAACACCTCCTCCAGTCCGCCAACTACCACATCATCATCGGCGCGCGCGACCTCACCAAGGGCCTCGCTACAGCGCAGCATCTCCAATCCCTCCCAGGCACAAGAGGCACCGCCTCCGCCGTGCAGATCGACGTAACCTCGGACACCTCCGTCGACGCCGCGGCCGCAACCATCGGCGCGCAGCACGGCCGCCTCGACGTGCTGGTCAACAACGCCGGGATCGTAGGAGCGCCGCACCTACCGCAGCGAGATGCCTTTCGCGCCGTGCTCGACACCAACGTCGTCGGCGCGCTGAGCACCACTGAGGCGTGTCTGGGTCTTCTCCGGAAATCGGCGGAGCCGCGGCTCGTCTTTGTGAGCTCTAGTATGGGGAGTATTGCGCATGCGGCGGACCCGGGCTCGCCGTATTACCGGCCTGAGGCGACAGAGTACCGCTGTAGTAAGGCGGCGGTGAATATGTTGATGGTTATGTATTGGGCTCGGCTCAAGGGGGAGGGGTTTAAGGTGTTTGGGGCGGATCCGGGGTTGTGTGCGACGAATTTTGTGGGGGATGCGGACGCGCTGAGACAGAGGGGAGCTGTGGAGGCGGATGAGGGCGGTCGTCGGGTTGCGGTTGTGGTTAGGGGGGAGAAGGATGCGGATGTGGGAAAGGTGCTTGGGGTGTATGGGGTTTCGCCGTTTTAGGCTGGGGAATGGTTTAGGGTGGAGTGCATGGCACTGAGTGAGAAGGTCTTTGCATTTCTTTTATCACCACTGTGCAAGGTGTTCGTACATACATGTCCACTGCGAGTAGACACCCTCTATCGTACAGTCCAATGTCCCACCTCTAGTCGTACCTCCGGCTCGATCTCGCTCACATCCTCGAAGCCCTCGTCCATGGCGTCGGGGTTCAGGTTCGCCGCGTCAGGGGCAATACCGTCTTTGTGTTTGGCTTTATCGTGGGAAACGGTCTTCCACCCTGCGGGGTGGGCCGGGTCTTTAATGTACTCGGACATGGGGAACTATTCTGGTTAGTGATCGGGTGGCATTATATCAACGGAATCCGGGCTAAACATACGTAGTGATCATTTTTCTTCATGGTCACGACCCACGGCACGTTGTCGAAGGTGACAGCACGTAGGCGGAAGTATGTGTTGTCCGGGATTTTGCTAACTTCCTGGACGAATGTGTCCAAGTTCGGGGTCGGGACGCCGTTGACAGCAGTGACGAAGTTCGTCGGCGAGAGTCCGTATTGGTAGGCTGGGGAACCGCGGCTCTATTCGGAATTAGCACCATGTGTTTCTGCAGGATTGGAGCAAACATACCCTTGCGCTGACATATACCTCGCTGTGGAGCTTGGAGATTTGCTGGCGTACCGCGTGGTGTGGCTTCTGCAACACAGCACCGCAGAACACCACCGCACGGTCCGTTTCGAGATCCTCCGTCGGCACGGTGGGAACCTGGATCTTCATTTCTTGTCCGTTGCGGACGATCAATGCCTCGAGGACATCCTTGTCATACATGATATCCAGTTCGGAAACACGGGTGATCAACTGGCCGTCCAACGTGAGGATAATATCGCCTTCCTGGAAGGAATCGTCGGCCGTGGTGCTGAAGCCGGCAGGGGGGCAGTCGACCTTGCGGACCATGAACAGTTGGTGTCGCGAGGGATTGGCTTGCGTGACGCGCTGAATCCATTCTTCCGACACTCCCATGATCCGGGCCTGGCTCATTTGGACCACATAGCTCTCCATGTTCAGAATGCGCAACTTCGGCATTTCGCCCGCTTGGATCTTGGATGCCACTGGGAGGAGAGCCGGGGTCGCGAAACCGAGATGATACTCCACGTCCTTGTGTGAGGAGGGCGTGCGCTCACCCAGATAGTTCAGCCAGAGGGCCTGCACGACTCCGTCTTCGCCGACCAAAACACCGTTGGAGCATTGTCCGCTCAAACCTGTGTCGACGGTAATTGCGTCGAGGTTGATCGCTCGATACCGAGGGGCTGATGCATTGGCGGGAATCGAGACCGTAGTGATATCGGTGACGGCGGTCTTGGCCACGACAATGCGGAAGTTCTGGTTGAATCCCACGAAGATCGTGCTTTGGCCTTGCTTAATGTACTCTGTGCTGAGTCGCGCGCTCTGCACCGGCGCCTGCACCAGGCTCGGATCGTACTGCACGATCGTATAGTTCTGCAAAGGATGAAGGAACACCACCTTGGCGCTGACGATGATCGAGTCGGCAACGGTAACATTGATGTCACAGAGGTCATACGGCACAATGGCTCGCGACACGACCACCAATCCCTTCTCCGCATCAATCACCAATCCAAAGCCAGTCTTCTTGGCCTGTGGGTAACCGTCCAACTTGAGGGGCATAGTGCAGGACACGCGCACAAAGCTGCGCACAATCTCTGCCGCCGCAGGTTGACTCACACCATCCAGCTGGATGAAGTTGGCCTTTCTCGGGACGGGAGGTAATGCTGGGATGGGATCCGCCAAGTCGGAGAAGTCCCAGAGACCGGTTTCATCATTCCGGACGGCAAGTCGCATCTTAGGATGCCAGTGACGGTCAATATACACAATGCTGGTGCCTCGCGTGTGAAGATCGCGAATATGACGATACGAAATGACCACTCGAGAACGGTCCGGAATGCTCTTCATGACTTCAACAAACTCGTCCAGATTCCGTGTGGGCCTCTTGTCGACGGAATCAATGAGCCACCCCGACAGGGTGTTTTCGAGTTTGAACGACCCAGCTGCTTCGCAGACGTACACCCCACGAGTGGCGATCGCATACAGGCGGGCTTGTTGGTAGGACAGGTCATGGAACGTGCCACCGGCGACTGTGACGAAGCGGTCGGGGGTGATGGCGTGCAGGTCGCCCACCTCACATTCAAGCTCGACGTTCTGACCACCGCGCTGCACCAGTAGACGCACGGTCTTGCCCACACTCGAGTCCAGGATGTCGTCTAACCGGATAAATTGGGTGAGGAGCTCGCCGTTGACCTGTAGGAGGACGTCTCCTTCCTCGAGCTTGCCATCGGCAGGCCCCTCGGGAAGGATGATCTCGGCAACCAGCATGCTCGTCTCCGTTGGGGCAGCCTTGCGGACCTTAGCCTCCCATTCTGGTGTCAACCCCAGCCGGCGACACTCGTCGAATGGCTTAAGAATCCACTGTGTCTGAATCGTCCCACGCGTGACCGGCTCCCCGCGGCGAATGCAGTTCAGCGCCCGCAGAGGACGATCCAGGGGAAGGAAGTAATCAGTGGCAGCGCCGTCCGCGCGACCACCCGCCTGCAGGGCGATCGCGTGGCCATCAATATTAACCACGGGACTGCCGGAACTACCACCGCTGGCCGCAGCGGCAGCCTGTATATAGTTCGTGTTGAAATCGCTGTAACCCTCTCCATACTCTGGCGCATTCCGGTCCAGACGACTGATCACACCTGACAAAATACTCAATTTTTCACCAGCGTCATTACCCACCACCCGGATCTCCGAACCGACACGGGCAGCATCAGGCTGCAGCTTCAGTTCCGTCAACTTCAAGTAGCGGATGGCTTTCGGATCGAACTTCAGGATACCAAAGTCGTGGACCGGATCGCGGTATACGGGACGTACGTCGCATTCCTCATGGTTATCGAAAATCACGTACCCCCAGAACGGACCGGGACAGACGACATGTCGATTCGTAAGGATATAGCCCCGCTCAGCATCGACCACGAATCCCGTAGCCTGACTGCTCATCGACAACTCAGTATCGAACGAACAGGTCTGACAGAAATGGATGGACACCACACTCTTGACGACTTCTTCAATGGTCGCCTGCCATTCGGGAGAGTCGGCCGGTGCAGCGGCAATGGGTATCAGATGGCTGGATTCGGCGTCATCCTCCACGTTGTAGACGGTACCATTGGCGGGGGTAGTATCGCCGGGGGTCAAGCTCGAGTTTTCGGGTCTGAGGTGCTTGGCTGGGCGCTCCGCAGCGGCGCTGATGGAGCTGCGCTTGCGCTTCGCGTTGGAATCCCCATTCAAGTCCATAATCGATCGGTGGGGGTTATGCGACGTCGGACGGTGGATGGAAGGGTTGAGCGAAGAGAACAGTCGAGGCTGACTGGTGTTAGGCGCTCTCGTGAGCGACTGAGGACCCGGGAGCCGCTGCACCCACGGACGGAGTGTATGGGGAACGAGCGGTCGTCGGTGGTTCCTGGAGAGACAAGGCGACTGTAGGGGTGTTGTAGAAAAAGAGTAACACTGCTTCTGTCGAGAAAGGTGGCTGGGCAAAGCACCAAACGCCAGAGAGGCTGCGACTGCGGCGGGCGAAAGCGATGCAGCGGCTCGAGTGATAGTCGTAGCAATGAGGGATCGAGGAATGACAGGCGAGCTCCTTCTGGACGCAGGGAGCCAGGCGAAAGACATTCACAGGACCCGGACGGCCAAGGAGACGGAGGGGGAGCAGGTGAAGAATTGAAGGCGTCAAAGAGGAAGCTTCATTAAGTGAATTTGAACAAGACCAAGAGGATCACCTGCGGCAGTGCCCGATTAGGTAAGGGGCCCGGTGTGGATGCTGATTGGTGGGGCCCCCGTCCAGTTGACTCGATCATTTGATGCTTTTACTACCTAGTAGGTACTCAGGATTCCATTATCAGGCTCTATGAAGTGTAAATTACAGGCATCATCCATTGACTCCGCGCCACTCCGTGACTCCGCACGTCCCCATGCGTCCGTGTGATCACTTCTATGTCCATTGGGGGCATGTATCCTGCAGGATACTTCTATTCCTCTCCTTCATCCCGACAATGCCAGGTTGTGATATCACTAGTTTGACGTTGAAGGACACGGCGGGGACAATGGTGGGCATTCCATGGCAGAGGAAGTCCTGTTTCACTCGCCCAAACCCAAAGGGTGTCTGCAGATCGATGATGTGACGCGACCGCTCTTGGGGGCGAGAGGGGGAGGGGGACCATCCCTGTTCCCGGTTGAGTTGAAAATAGTGTGGCTAGCTCATCATGCCGGGGTAACACAAGTGACCAAGCCCTCTTATGAGGCCTTGGGGCCTAGTTGTGTCCACTTTGTGTTGACTTGAAAGGTGAGTGAGGTGATCCTTTGTTATAGCGTCCAAGATCTGATGTTCTGTGCATCAAACACAACCATTGTCTGCTCAGATCACGGACTCCGCCGCTGGGGAGGGACTAGGGTTGCCATTGCCTTGAACGCCTTGGGAGCCGGGCTGGGGTGTTCCCCCTTGGGCCGAACGGGGGAATAGCTCACTGAGCTTAGCATAGATGTCATTCATGGACGGCATATGGGGCGGCGGAGTCATAATGGCCGGGGCTTGCGGAGGAACGCCGCCAGACTTCTTTGCGCGGTCGGCAATGTTAGCCAGATAAGCCAAGTTGGCCTGTAACCGACGCATACAATCGACATATTCCGGACTCGGCTTCTGCGTGGGCCCTTTCGCGGCGTCCGAGGCCTGATCCGACGACGGGGACGGGTTGTTGGAGTCCTGAGACCCTGGTTGCGGAGGGGGACCGCCCGCCTTGCCGGCGGCTTGAAGATTGACCACTTCCTGTAGGAGCATCGAGTTGATATCGAGGAGGACGGAAACGCGTGCTTTCTCTCGCGATGCAGCGGGCGATTGCGCCGCTGGTGGGACGGCTCCCTGTGTTGTAGACGACTGAGACATAGCTCTTTGCTGTTGGTGTGGTTGTGTTTGTTGTTGTTGTTGCGACTGGGCCGGGAGCATGTTGTTGGCAGGAATAGATGTCATATTTGGGGGGAATGATGCCGCGGTGGTCGTCGGGAGATTCGCAGCAGTGGTGGGAGCCGACTGGGGAGGGAGGAACTGGTTCATGGAAGCCGGGATAGGAGGTTGGGAGAAAGGCGCAGAGAAGTTGGCGTGGGGACCTGCTGCGGATGATCGCGTTTTCCCGTTAGCGTCTTGTCCTGCGTGACCACACCATCGAATCCCCATCCCTTTTGGGAATCACCGCGACCCTCGCCCATCCGATCACCAGAATTTCTTCAACAGGAAGAGATCGAACTCACCGGGAGATTGTTGGGGGTAACCAGCGGGCATCATGGCACCACCGGGACCGACGGGCTGCATCGGCATGCCCGCAAACTGCTGCTGGTTCTTCGGCTGAGGGAAGGACGGCATGGCATTAGGGTAGTAAGGGAATTGTTGTGGACTCTGCGTAGGCATCGGATAGCCGGCCGGGTGTTGCTGGGGAGGCTGCATCGCGTAACCGTTGGGGTCCATGATGGGAGAGGAAGGATTAGAAAGATGGAATATAATAGAATAAAAATAAAAATAGGAAAGAGAAAAAGAGGGAGAAACGAAACGAATCGTGTATAGTAAGGTAGAACCAAAGAAGAATCGATAGATAGTCTTAAGATCAGGGTGATATGAGATTATGCCAATGGAATGGAGAAAATGCGGCGATCCAAACTGCGTCGACAGAGGGACAAAATAGGTAGAGCCGAAATCTAGCCGAAAATCCAATCACTAATAACGATGGATGAATAATAGTAGGAGCAGTAGGAGTAATAAAGAGCGAGTGGTCAAACCAAACGATGGGGAGGGTGAGAGGTGTGTTATTGGACCGAGATCAGAAAGGTCGATGACCGCACGGACATAGCAACGAGCGATCTTTAGAGGGAGCAAGAGAGAGAAAAGACACCGGAGATGGTCAGGGATGAAGGGTGGACGGAAGAGAACGAGAGAACAAGAGCAGGCGTGAGAGGAGAACGAGCGGTGATTGGCTCATACGCCAGGATGACTCATCCAGAACTGCCTGATCAGGTTCGTTCTGGGACTAGCGTGATCTAGAAGGAAAATAGTCCCTCCGAGATCACTTTTTCCCGATCAGGCAACTTCCATACATCTCCTCTACAGTACCATCCAATCCATCTGAAATAACAGTTCTTCTCAATGAACTGACTTTTTCTGCAACCCCGATATGACACCGAATGCGCCGGCCCGGCTGCCTGATCTCAATCTACTTTCATCGATCCACCCCATCCCCGTCGATGCATGACAAAGAGGCGAGAGAACAATGGGTACGATAGATATGATCCTCAGCATATCCCTCGCCGGGAAGAGAACCATCTCCGATTCTCTCTTCTCGACTACCCAATCGATCTATCCAGGATCGACATGACACACCTCCCGATTAGCTAGTTTGGAATAAACTGCCTCCCACCAGAGATCTCCACTCTGTATCCATCCATCCATCCATCCATCCATCCATCCATCCATCCATCCATCTCCATCGAGATAGGGGCATGTTCTCGACGTTCTTCGGTTTCAATAGCCGCTCCCAATGGGATGGTTCCCATGCGCCCATTTGCTCCGGATACTGTCTCCGTCCGTGTGTTTACCTAGCCTCGCCCCCGGTGACAAGTCATATCCAATCTGCAACTTGTCCATCCCCACTGACACATCAGATGGTAAGCATGCGGCATCGCTGGTCACCGACGCGCGGGCCTGTCAGCGGAAATTTCGGTAAACTCTCAAATTGTTCGCCTTCCAGATCGGTTCGAGAGTTACTTCGGACCTACTCGCGGATCGTCGATGGGGAGCCACTAGACGGCACCCGGCGTGAACTAATACCTTGACGAACGCTGTCTGCATGTTCGCTAGGGATGAACTCCTGGAGGACACTCACAGCTACTAGTTATGTGACAGCGGTAGATGGAGACGTTCTTTGCCCACTCATCCACCCGTCCACCCGGCTTTCTCGGCTCATCGGCGTTCCATCGTGTACTCCGTATGATACGATGGTGTTAGCTGGTATCCACTGTTTGGATGGACCCTTTTAACCGCGAGCTAAATATGGCAATGTCATCCTGAGCCAGACCAACCCTTTACCCTGCAGCCGACTATCTGTCCGCGGCGACAAAGTGGAACGCGTATAGCTGGCTGTCGTTGTGCTGCATAGACCCGATTTTACTTCACCGAAGGATTTATATTGACCTTAGATGGTTGTCGATCCGTGCCAACCCCACTGGGTGCCCGTCTACATATCTATCAATGCTGGGTTCTAACACATCGGGAAAGAGTAGAAGAATGATTTGGAAGAGGAATAGCATAAGGCCCACAATGAGCTGTTTTTATACGCGAGAGCGAAAGCGCAGGAGGCAAACAGACCAATGCGCGAAAAACTTGAAAGTCCTGGCCAATACCGAGTGCTCGTTTCTGGTAGTCGGCTCCGAAGGATATACACCGATGTCTAACCACGGAGACGTGCTGACGTGCTGCGCCGGCCATACAGATCCTTCCATATGCGCTGAGCGAACTTTCTCCGCGCATTCTATTGACACCGGATGATGGCCCACACCGGTCGGTTGATCATCCGGACAAGAACTCATGCACAAGCAAAGTAGTTTGCTGCAGCCTGGCAGATCATGCTGAGCCACAAACATCGGCGCTCAGCGGCCACTCCGGTGCTTTCGACCGTTTCGTATGGTCCAAGGCCGCTATAGAGTTGCTTTTTCTCCTCTCGGGATAGAGCAAAGCTCGCGAAATCTAAACGCATTCGATCGTCCCCAAAGGGACAGACCACTCTATAAGCTTATTATTGGTGGATCCTCCTACTGAGGTCTCTGACAGTCCTCTTCATATAAACGCGGTCTCGTGGCCCTTCTGGGAAAAGGCCCCTGAAACTAAGTCTTTCTCCACTAGGCCGTGATTGGTACTAGGAGAATTAAATTGTGGCCGTCGCCCCAGCCCTGTTCTCATCCATCAAGCTTGACGGACCCGAGATCACCGCAGCTCTTGGCTATGGTACAGTCTATCACCGCGGTTTCCTATTAGGAACCTGAACTAACTCTTCTTCAGGCACACACACCTGTCTCGATGGATTCGCCTCTGGATGGTCTGGCATCTATGCATTTTGCCCTCATCTATATTGATGACAGCGGCAAGGTGCGCTTTGAGGCTTCACCCTCTATTGCGAACAGTTGCCAGTCCCTCCTGGCGCCTAACGTTACCGAGTCGTTCTTGCGAGCTGTGGCGCTGTCAAATGAAGGAGGCGAGTCTCGGAGTTTATCCATCGATACCTCCACAAAGAGTTCTCCATCCCCACGGTCACCTTCTATGCATGACAATGGCGAGTCGCAACCGCCAATAGGGTACGTATATCTGAGCCTCCACCATAGTTTGTACTCTGACGCGGCTAACAACCGCAGATACCATGCAGAGAGCCATAGATCCAAGCGGAAACGCATCTCACACGAATCTGTCATCCCGATCAGTATCAACTGCCACCAGAAGACGATGTTGCCGGTTCAGAACCACGGCCTCCTGCGACGTTACTACGAGAAAGCCTTTGAGAGCCTGCAGCAGATCAACTGCAGGATTCTGGCCAAAGCATACATCAAACTGGTGGAGCCCCGGAAGCAGGTCAACTATCCATACAATGGACGAAAGATTATTCAGGGAACCTCGCAGCAGTTTGATCCTGAGTTCACGAAGCCCGCGTGGTGGCCTGCTGGAGTGACTCATAGAGAGCCAGACCATCTATTAAAGGCCGGTAAGTGGAATTCAGAACCTCTTCGCCTTGGACATTTTCTGATTATGACCAGAACGAATCCGACTGCTTGTTCACATCCTGTGCGAGCTCCGCCATAGCCATGCTATCACCGTGGACAAGCTGAAAGAGGCAGATCAATCGATCCGCCGGCAGATACTACCAGCCGAGCGGTTACAAGTACTCGATGAGATATACACTGTGCGAGAAGAGGAGGAGGCGTATCTGGACGGCCAGACTGGTATGAGCCTTCCGAAGAAAAGGCCTCGCAGAAACTAATATTCCTTAGATGGACGAGCGGTCGTGTGTGTATCGCGCGTACATCTCCCGGATATTATCGAAACGCAGACACTGGGATCTCCGAGTTCAACGCTGAAGCCCGACATGAACCCGGTGTATCGGAAGGAAGTTCCGGACATGGAGTCTCACACATCTGTCTTCCCGTCCACAGGAAGTCCGCCGACTAGCGAGCAGCCTAGACATGCTGAAAAGGAGGCGGCCACCAAATCTAGTAGCAGCCTCCCTGCCACTTGGGACTCCTGTGTACCTCTTGCCAAACATTCCCGCGATAGTGACCCGACATATCACTTGGACATGTCCAGTCCTTCTATATTTCACCAGGATAACAGTCTTGTTGCCCAGAACTTTCAGTTGAAGTATTACAGTGATAATCTTGGTCCGCAGCAGCACCATTCCTCGCTCCCAGTGATGGGGGTCCCGGGACCCGAAATGGGTGCACACCCATATTACTTTGGGTACCAGCATTGATATCAATACTTTGGGTATATTTAGCATTGGGGTTGAGGCGTGATTGTTTCCAATAGGCCATGGAGATCTTGGACTTGCTGTCTCTTATGGCTCTATCTGTTCTTTCGGGCTGGCGGTTTTTGTGTTTGGCGTATCATACTATATAGACATAATATGGAAATAGATAATCTTTCACGCGTTGGAGTTCGAGTGATGAGGCAGATGACTTTACTGTCTGACCGTGAGCGAGCTGTAGGTCACGATCAGGACGATCTCCTGTCACTAGCGCTTGTTGTGAGGACTGTCCATGACTTGTTATTATTAATAGGTAATGCCATTCCTTACATGAGTCGCATGTGCATGTAAAAGATTCCAGTAACTGTCATAACGAGCGTAATGTTCCGTTTGAGCATGGTCTACTACATCTGCTGCAGCTGATGCAAGATCTATGCGGTGTTCCTCTGCCCAGTGCAGAGATTGACGTCCCTTATCTTGGGAATATCGGACAGCAATACCCCAAGGCCGTCTTCAGGCAGTGACCATCTACATACATCTTCGATATGTAGCTGTGTGGCGACGGCGAGCTTTTCGATGTGCAGGCCGTTGGCAGGCAAGCAGGCGTGGCGACGAGGTTTGGGGACCTGACCGCCGTACTTTCTCTAGAATATCTCTTATGTGTGTCTAGATAGTCGCATTTCAGGCGAGTAGTGAACACCTGCACAGCAAGCGTTAGGCCAGCTATTTCGGGTATATGAATACTACTACTAATACTACCGATTATTCTTTGATTTCTAAACTATGTGATATTCCTGGAACAGGTCTACAATAAACGCATAGTCCCAGGGGTCAACATCTGTCTGTCATTTTAAGATAGCGCGTTACAGACCATGGCTCTATATGAGGCCGCAGTTGGGGTGGCGAGTGGCGGGACCAACAGCTTTATCGGGCCGGTATGCCACTTTCATTTCCCCAACAATAGAGAAGTAGTCTTCAAAGTGCAAACTGAGGCTTGACTATATAGGGCTGCTTGTTTCGGTTGTGTTTGGCATACGCTAGGCTTGGAAAGTACGCGCAGCAGCACAGCAACATCAGCAGTACTCCTACAAGAACATTATTATTGATACCAAAGCCCCAGCGCAACTGGGCAGCATGACGCTAGATGACAGAGAGATTGTGCTCGTGGCCCGAGAGGCCCTGCGGCACGAGACTATGAGGTTGGGTGTGATACTGCACAACATGGAGAATATTAGCAGTATGTAGAGGCGCGATAACGGATTAGCGGGAGATATAATATTAATAATAATATAGATATTTATAAGGCAACGTGAGATAGATTTCGGCCTCGCTACGTCAGCTTCTTAGAAGAATTAACAATTGGAGATGCTAACGAATACTACCAATAATCCACCTCCTTAGTCTTTCCCGCAAGGGCTTTTTGTTTCCGCCTGGCGTTGTGCGCTCGCCTGCAGCTGCGTCGTGATACCAATCAGCGCCCAGCCCGTTCTGAACTACTCTACGAAGATTAGGCATCGCCAATAAAACACCCCCGGAGACTGAGACCACAAACACAAAGAACAGAAACGTGACCGCAATTCGAAGCCCCGAGTCCAGCTCGCGCATCCAGAGAACAGCAAGTGGAGGGACCAGGATACACGCGACGATGAGCAGGAATACCAATATTGGTGCAAACCGCGCAAAGATCCAGGCTAGGATAGCTTTATTGGGGATTGGGGCACCGCGAGGCACAGAGCTGTGAGTGCGGATTGCGGTCAGAGTCTTTTGTTTCTGGGCATGCACCCATCCGCTGCGAGTAAGGAAGCGGAGGGCGTAGGTCGATATACTCAGTGACAAGGCGAATGCGATAAAATACCCCACAGGAACAGGGGAAGTCAGCGGTTGGATTTGCATGGAGAAAAGAGATGCGGCGAAGGAGAGCGGGATGAACAAGAAAGCAAGCTCCGTTAGTCGGGTGATGCTTTCGGCCTCCATGATGGCCCGATGGCTTTCAACGAACTGCAAGGTACCCGTGATTGCGTTTGAGGCTTCTTTCAGGTCCTGGATTGTGTTTTCAAAGTTGCTAGCGAGGTCGTCAATAGTTTTGTCCTGTGAAGGATTGCCGTTGCCTTGCTTCAGGAGCTCGTTTAGAGATTTTTTGAGCTCTCGACATAATGGTGGGAGCTGAGCCAGTAGCTTCGCGATGAAAGTTCTTTTCACGAGAATATCGTCAATCTGGGCGTCCTGAGATGCAATGGACTGCACAATGTCCCTCTGCACAGTATCTAGAAGCTGAAGGAGACCTAGAGTATCAGACACAACGATGCGAAAAAGATGAATGAACGGCAGATGTCCAAAGGCTACCGGGTCAGTGGTAGGGATCTGATTCGCGGGATGGCAGTTGTCAAGAAGGCATCTCATCGTAGAAGAGAGGGTCTCGTAGATTTCCTTGAGTCGGTCCTCTCCTACCGTAGAAATCATCGCAGAACTCATATTGAGAGTGAATCGAGGGACTAGACTTTCGTACAGATCCGTAATCGTGAATTCTGTATAAGCAGGAGGAATGCATGGATCATTAGGGGCTCTGTCAATCTCCGTCCACGTTGCCATTGATGCCCTGGGGATTGCATCTAGTAACATAATAACTTGTAGGTGCGTCAGTCACAGCTAGCTCAGTCGCGCCGGTTGATATGATTGTCCAAACTTACCATATTGAGCCCCATTTCTCGTAGTTTGGTAGATTGAAACGCGCTCTTCAATCGCAACCAGACCGTCGGCAGCCACCGTGGAAGCGGACAGGTCCCATTCGGGGCGGAGAATATTCGAAACAGCGTGGACAATGTCAACGGTGAAAGTAGTTTGAGTACGACGATTACGACCCTCCCCGATGATTTCCTGCCTTCCCTCCCTGACCCTTTCGTATCCCTCCTCGATCTGCCGGCGCCTGAGTACGGCATCAGAGTGCTTCGACCGAGAAACAGGCCGATACCAACGGAAGGAATTGTATGGGGCCGGTAGATTCCATGTATTCCATTGGCCCCGTCGGTCGCGTGTGGTCGCGGGGAACCTAGCGAGCTGGTTGTTTATATGATCCAGGAAGAAGTTGGGCTCGATGCGGAAGACTGATCCCAGCGTATGACAGACGGACGAATTGATGTCTTCCACCAAAACGTATCGGGTCTCAATATTTTCGAGTCCTTCGTCTAGCAACTCAACCAGCGCATCGGGATTTTCGAGACGTCGACGACCAGGGGGCCCACCAAGGTGAGCGTGGCCATTGCCAGGGAAATCGATGCGTGTGATGGTTATACCACCAGGGATCTCACGGCAGAGGGGATCATATCCAGGAACGGTTCTGGATAGTCGCCGGATATTTTGTTCGTACCAGTCTGTTTGAGCCATTGTTACCCCACCTAGGTTCAGGTTCAGGCTGACAGAGGGGGCAAGCGGCAGAGTCAGCTAGGTACGGAGTACAGAAGAAGACCATTCGGAGTGGGAAAACAATACATCCGGGGTTACGAGCCTGCTGTACTATACGTAGATCTATTCATACTCTTGACATCCTGCTTTACGTGCTGCTACCGCTAACTCAGGCACTCTCATCGTCGTCGTCGATGAGCATACGGAAGTGTCTCAGGGACAATATAGTGAGCATGAGACCTAGGGCTGCAACGAGTTTCAACCCGATGGAGCCCCAGCCTAGGCCCATTGCCACGCCGCCCACATCGCCTCTGACAATACTGTTGAAGGCGGCTTGTGCCGTCGCTGAGTGCGCGACCGCCGCGACATGCTGCCAGAGAATAGCAGTAATGAGGAATAGCACTGCAAGGGATTCGAAAGCCAGAATAAGTATTGAGACTGCCATTGAAGGCAGGGGCTTGACGTCCATCTCGCTTCCAGTGTCATCATCCATACTATCCTGCCATCCAGGGAACGTGCTAATGCCATAGACTCCCACGAGCGTCATGACAATTGCTATGATTCTATACTCTCATTAGCCTAGGTCTTGCTCGTCACATAAAGGAGGCTGATTTCGCGACCTACATCACCACAGAAACGATCACTTCATCTCGAAAGCTGTCCGCAATGGCTAGAATATTGAGGGGATCTTGGACTCCTTCCACGAGTCCTACAAGCTTCTTTGCCTTTCCACGGCAAATCCAGCTAACAGGATCTCCTCCTGTGTTGGTCGCCATACATAGCCCAAAGTATCCTACTCGAACGGCGAGGTTTCCGGTGGAGCTGATGTTTGCCACCACGGAGTAGAAGGAAGGGTTCGGTACCTCCAACTCTCTATTATGCAAGCTGGAATTCCAGCCATCATTCTGGTAAGATAATTCCATAAGATATATGTTGCGCATTGGACGTGACGAGCAACCCGCGACTAATATTGCTGCATTCACATTACATTAGCACGCATAATCAAGCAGCCATGACAAATAGTCTTGCTTACTTACAAAGCATGATCATGGCTACTGTGTTGATGGCCATTAGGATATGGTGATACGCAATCATACGGATGATGTGAGCGAGACCCCCAAAAGGTGGAAACCTTCGGATGCGCCGCCACATGTTGCTCCACAGCGCGCTGCCATCGTTGATATCAGTAGCATCATAGTAGGAGTATGAGACAGAGCCACTGCTCCTTGTGGACTGCGAGTCTCGCCGAATCATGACACTTTCTTCGTTAGTTTCCTCTTCCTCCTCCTGCTCCACCACTGCGTGCTGCTGTCCTACCGGTTCCAGCTCTTCCTGGCCAATCTCGCTCTGTTGCTCATTTTCTCGTCCTTCCTCTTTTCTGATCCATCTTGCTTTCCATTTAGGCGGAAGATGCAATTTCCATAAGAGCGGCAATAACGACGATGATGGTTGTTGGGCTTGTGAGGAGGCCTCAGCCTCAGCCTCAGCTGGGACATCCACCTTCTCAGTCCGAGTCTCAAGTTCTGTGCTTGATGTTGCCGCCATGATTGAATACTAGAACCGGCTGATCCACACGCTTGCTCTAACTCGAGAGTGATTGCTCGGATGGATGTGTTGGTTTGTCGATGGTTAGTGACCGCTAGTATTCTGCGTCAACATCGAGCTTACTGTTATGTCAGCCCCCGCTCGGCCATTTGTCGTATCGTTTCTCTTTGCTTTTTCAGCTAGGTCTGACAGGGAGGGGGAGTTGGGAATAATTCGGGGTTCTTGGTTCGTGCCTTAGGGCCACGCTTTGAAGGCTCGCTCCGTTGTCTACCTAACAGCTGCTTCGCGAACATTATACGGAGTACTAACCAGAATATGGTAGTAGGCTATATCTATAACTATAAAATCAAGAGAGGAAAAAAAATATATGCTATATGAATATATCCTGTTCTTGAAGATTAACGTCTAGAATAGGTTTTAATAAAGTTAAAGGTCCGACCCCAAGGTACGGAGCAGCCGCGCAGGCGAGTATCATCTGGGTTGCATTCTCGCGGCCGACTGACATGTCCCGACGTTAAGCGGACACGGACACCGCCGTTGAGGTGCTGTTGTCGAGGCAGATACATACTCAGCTGGAGGGTCGCATGGGTCACATCCACCGCAAACAATCACCCAGACCGTGAGATCACGTATATAGAATGAGACTCGCCTGTTAGCTCTCCATTCTCCCTAATCACATATCATACCTGCAGAACCTCCAACTGACAAGCACCATGTACATGCTTCAAGCGTCTCGCGGGCATGCTCGGCCTCCCAGCCACCCGTGCCGGTACTTTCTGGTCTAGGGTTGGGCCTGGATAGGTGATTGATCAACATGACGGATTCCACACGGTTTACTATGTTTAGGCCATGCAGAACCCATTACTAGCAATATATGTATCCAAAATATACGGACGTCAGGAAACCGTTTTCAATTTCACCTAAGCTATCCCCTAAGGCACTACTGGTTCAACAATCTCACCCACAAACCCTTACAGACACTGCGAGTACCAGTCATTCTGGTACTGACAGGTAGTGCCGCTAACACAGGTCGTCGGTCCGGTCCAGCCAAGTCCACCGCACTGGCCCCATTTCTGCGAAACACCGGTCGAGCCCGAACCGGCGGACGTCGTCGTCTTAGTCGTGGTCGTCAGGGTGGTCGAGGTGGAGGAGCTCGCGCCCAGGCCGGCCAGGATGCCATTGTAGGCGGGCTTCTTCGCAAAGTTGGAATCCCACGGCAGGGCGGCGCCCTGGCCGGAGAACACGCTCGGCACCCACGAGTACTTATCGGTCCAGTCCCAGATGGTGATGCCGATGCAGCCGGAGGTGGACACGCAGGCAGCCGCGACGTTCTGGTAGTCGGTGGCCTGCTGGGCGAGCAGAGCGGAGGTCGAGGGCAGGGTCATGCGGATGTCGAGCTCGGTGTAGGCGACCTCGACGCCGAGCGAGGTGAAACCCTTCAGTACGGAGGCGAGGGTCGAGGCGCTGGCGACGTTGCCGACGATGAGATGCGCCTGCAGGCCGACGCCGTCGATCTTGGCGCCGTACGACTGCACCAGCTTCACGATGCGCTGCGCGCCGGTGGCCTTGGCCCCGGCGTATTCGGTGTTGTAGTCGTTGTAGTAGAGCTTTGCGCTCGGGTCGGCGGCAGCCGCGGTGGCGAAGGCGATGGGGATGTAGGCTTCGCCGATGACCTGGTAGAAAATGCTGTTGCGGTAGGTGCCGTCTTCGTTGAGGGCTGCGATGGGGTTAGTTGGGTGCGAGTGGGTGGCTGAGTGGCGGGCAGAGCATACCTTCGTTGACGACATCCCAGGCGTAGCAGCGGCCTTTGTAGTGGGTGACCACGTTCGTGATGTGGTTCTTCATGGCGGCAATAAGGGTCGCGTTGGTCCAGCTGCCGCTGCTAACTGTCATATAAATATTAGCACCTTGCACCTTCAATTATCTAGATGAGGGGTGGACATACCCCAGCTGGGAAGCTGGCTATGCCACACCAGCGTGTGACAGCGGAGCTTCTGGCCATTCTTCTCGGCGAGGTTGGCAATGGTATCACCCCCCGAGTATGAGAAGCTGTTCCGCGACGGCTCAGTGGCATCCCACTTCATCGAGTTTCCGGGTGTGATCTGCCCAAAGTCGTTCGTGTTACTGAGCTGAGATACGTACGCCGTATCGCTCAGTTCCCCGTTATCGGTGGCAGAGCCGAAGTACACAAGGCCCTTGGCCACAGCAGCCTGGTGGAGGCCAGCGGCGGAGGCGCTACATTGCTGTTAGTATCGGCGTGCAATTGGAGACGGGGTGGCAAACAGGAGAGGCAGAGTGCCAGCCGCCAGGGCTGCAACGAGAGAGTGCATATGCATTTTGGTGCGCTTCAATGAGTTCGATGTCGGTGAGAGCGTGGGATGTGATCGATAGCCAGGTGACGGCTTATATACAGCCAACAACAAGTCCGTGTCTGAACAGTCCAGGAACCTTACCCCGGACAGAAGTGTTCTTCAGCATGCACATACTCCGTATATTGAAGGGATTTAGCCTAAGCACAGAGCGAATCATGCGCGGATGCAGTCGGCAGAGGTTACTGCATTGGGAAGAAATGAAGCCGGAGCAATTCGCACTAAGCACTCTACCTGCGACGCCGAGATTTTACCGCTTCTGGCCATTTCGACAGCACCCTGCGGATCGCTGCTTCGTACGTTGCGATCGTCACGATTGTCTCATAATCCCCGTGGGACATCAGCGTTCTACTTGTTCCTTATTTGTTGAAGAGAAAACAAGAATTCGGGATCAGCAGTCGAAACTCCATTCTGCAGGTCAATCCCATGCGATCCCCATGGGGTGAACGGCTAAATGCCGGAGCGCCATCGCAATTTAATCTAGAGCGCCCCGCACGCAGAGCTAGGCGTATCCACGTTCGACAGTCTTCTGCGGAGTATGATATGAATGTATTCGATGGTATATGGCGACCTAAATCATACACGGTAACCGGCCCACGATCCCGCGTGTAAACTATGCTCAATATAGGCTCGCGCATTACGCTGACGGAGCCTCCGTTCTGATCCGGTCCAAACGGCCAAATGATGGCGGAGGGGGATGCTCAGGGGTACATATCTGCCGAAGACGACACGGCTTGAGTGGTGCGTGCCGCCGGGCCTCGCAACGAGAAAAAGCCTATAGTCGGACGCCACCCACACGTTTTCATACGGAGTGGCGTTCGTCACAAGCCTGAATTCATGTGGTGCCATGTGGCCGGCTAAGCAGACGGACGGACAAACTTTTCCGGGGGACGCTTTCAACCCTGCTGCTCCTTGCGTGCTTTCATCTCGGCAATGAACTTGCCGGTCTTGGAGATGGGCACCACGTAGATTCTCACCAGCTCATCCACCACCTCGACCTTGCCTCCGCTCAGGATCTGCAGGAGGGGAAGCTTCTTACCGGCCTTGATGAGGCCCCCGGTCACCGTTTCCATGAAGCACTCCACGCCCTTTATGGTGTACTCCTGTTTCGTATCCCACGGAAGCGGGAAGATATACTCAAGATGATCCTCAATGCTGGTCATTTCGGAGAACGATTTGATGAAGTCCGACTGGGCGTCCATGTGGTAGAGCAGCACGGCGGGGAACTCGAGCATGCTCTCCGGGGAGAGCGGGTCGGGAGCCAGGCGAATCCCAGCGCCCTCCATCTCTGGGGGTTGCGCCGTCTTGCGCGTGCGGATCTGGCGCGCCTTCAGCGCCGTGCCCAAAAGAAGCTTTTCCTTCTTCGTACGTTCCTCCTCGGCCTTCTTCTTAGCCGCGATGCGCTCAACGACGACCTTCCGGTCGGCAATTTTCTGTGCAATCAGCTGCAGCGACTTGTTGTTCGGATCGAGGGCCAGACCGCGGGTCACCACGTCCTCGGCCTCTGCGATCTTATCCAGGGCATGCAGCGCGCATGCGGAACGGTAGAACGCCTTGACGTTTCGGGGGTTGAGCTTCAGAGTCGAAGCGCAGTCGAGCGTTGTAGAGCGGTAGTTTTCTTCAACCTAGTTAGCCATGACTCCAAACTGCACCGACGGCCCAACATACTCAGTTCCAGATTGCACAGCGCACGGTTGATGTAGGCCGCCTCCTCGACCTGGCGCCGCAGCTTGTCCTCCTCCTTCTGGTCCTCGGGCTTGTCCCACTTGTCCTCCTTGGCGAGCAGGACGGCGATCGCCTTGGTGTAGAACTCCTTCGCATCGGCCCAGCGCTTCTCCTTGGCGGCTTCGTTGCCCTGTTCGCGGAAGTTCTGCGCGACGTCGCCGCGGGTGCCTTCGTTCTGTAGCGCCTGGATCGCATCCAACAGGACATTCTCGCCATCTGTCCCACGCGACGTCAGCCTTTCTTCGTGGTAAACTCGTCGTCTCTGCTGAGAAAGTTGACTCACTCTCGTCCCCCGCTTTGCTGATGTCGGTCATGAACAGCGGCGTCTTGTTCAGCATATCAGCCAGCTCGTCGGTGGTATGCGTGCGCACGGAGGCCATGTTCGGGGGCATCTTGGGAGCGGTGGGATCTTGCGCCTCCATCTCCTTGAGACGCTCCTCGTTGATCGGAAAGGCGAGTTCTTCTTCGGCGGGGACGGCATTTTTAGGAGGTTCGGTCGTGGTCTCTGGGGGGGCCTCGTTGAGGTTGAGAGATTCGTCGAAATCGTCGGGGAGCTCTTCTACCTGGCCCATGTTGATTGCAAAGAGAGGATATATCAAAGAATGCGGGGAGGAAAACGGTGATGTTTGCGATGAAGATGAAGATTGATAATAAATCGGCAGACAAACAGTGCAAACAGGAGGGGAGGGCTAGCCCTATTGCCGTTTTGGGCATACACCTGTATACGCATCTTTTCTGGCTATCAACCACATCACATATCATCATTTGGATACAGTCTAATTGATTAATCACGTCCAACTATGGAACATATTGGGTCTATCAGGGTAGGTAGGTAGTCTAAACAGAAATATCAACTCCCCCATCGCCAAACAACAACCGGATGATCTCCAGCGCATTCGTCTTCCGACTAGCCTCAGCCCATTGCACCGGCGTCCGGCCGGTCAAGATATCCCTCGTCCCGAAATCCACATTATGCCCCGCCAGTAGCCTCATCATAGGGAGGTCTCCTCGCTCCGCCGCATAAGACAGCGGCGTGCGGCCCAACACGTCCACCGGGTCCGGAGGCGCCCCAGCATCAAGCAACATCTTCGCGACATCTCTATTCCCACGCCGAACGGCTGGAAGCAACGCCGTCTCTCCCACGTTGCTCGTCCTTGCAGCATCCGCTCCATGGTGAAGCAGGATCCTTGCCATGGCGGAGTCGCCTCGCTCTGCTGCATGGAACAGGGGGGTGCGGCCAAGGCCATCTGCCGTGTTCGGGCTCGCCCCGTGATCGAGGAGAACCTTGACTATATGCTCGTGCCCGGTGCGCACCCCGATAGCCAGCGGCGTGTCGCCCGCATCGTTCATAATGGAGACATCGGCATGATGTCGAAGTAAAAGCCGTGCGACGGTGAGGTCGCCGCGCTCTGCTGCACAGACCAGCGCCGTGCGTCCCGCCGCATCGGGCTGGTCCGGACTCGCCCCGGCATCGAGAAGCATTTTTACGAGCTCGGCGTTTGCGATGCGAGCGGCACGTATCAACGGGGTGAGTCGATCGCGGCCGGTCGCCTGGTGCGGACTGGCGCCCGCGTCCAACAGGAACCGGGCTATGCGAGACCGGCCGCACACAACCGCCACGTCGAGGGGACACATATCCGAGCGTAGGGAGGAGTGGATTCCTACGTCTTCGAGGAGAAGCCTCACAGCCCAGAGCTGGTCATGCATGATGGCGCATTCCAGTGCTTCTCGAGTCCGTTCCGGGGCGTCGCGAGGATTCCATCGGCGCAGCGCTGTCAATATGTTAGAGAGGATTTGTTCATGCCCGTTTGCTATGGCCGTCGCCAGCGCCGCGTCCCAGGTGCTGGCAGCGCAGTTGGCACTGCTGTCGTGGTCCAGGATGACCTGGACCATCTCCGTGGATCCGCGCTCCGCTGCGACGGCCAACGCGGGATAGAGGTAGTAGGATGAGGCGTTCGGATCGAAGCCCATGTCTAGGAGGAGCTTGACCATGCTGGTATCGTTTCTCTTTAGGGCGGCGAAGAGGGGAGCCCGGGTGGGTTGGTTGCTGGGCCCGGATGTGTGTTTGATCACAAATAGCACATGGGTCCATTCCTTTCGCACGGAACGGGGCATGTGTGGGATGGATTGGAGTATCCAGCGGAGGACGTGTGTGTAGCCATGTTCTGCGAGATGCCTTATCGCGCTGAACTCGCGGTACCGGATATTATAGCCGTAGAGGTATAACAGGAGGGCTTGGTGGTAGCGTCGGTTCAGCCGAACGAGAGAGTAGATGTCGCTCTGCTCGAGGCAGTCTGCGATTTGGATGACGAGCTCATCTGGGAGGGTTTCGAAGGACATTGTGGTGCATTGTCGATGTGTCCATTAGGGATGTTTATATGCGAGTCTGCCTTGAACTTGTTAGGCTTCCACATGTCGACTGCGCCACAGTAGAACAAGTTTATTTGTATCTCATACATTGGCGCGGTGCATGGTATAGATAACTTTATTAGAACAGGCCACATAAACTCTACATATACTACCCGATGCACGGCTCTTATTCCTTGTAGATGCATCTCATGACAAACCAAAGTATATAACCAGACAACCCCAACCACTCACATATCGCAGCCATGCACTCATCGGCCAACCGACAAGTCTACAATATACATCCCACCATCGCAGATATACTAGATCAGCGATATCGGCCACTCCCCGAGGGGCACGCTCCGAGGGGAACACCTCTTCCCCGCATCATCGGGGCAATGACCGAGCCGAGTCCCAGCAAAGTATAAAACCACCCCCATTATATCCGGAGCACCATTTACCTCCTCTAGCAAACCCACCACACCACTATAAAGCAACCATGACCAAAACAACCTACAACATCCTCGTCCTCCCGGGCGACGGGATCGGCCCCGAGATCATGCGCGAAGCCACCAAAGTCCTGCAGACCTTCACCACGCCAACCCGCACCTTCGCCCTCCGCGAGGAGCTCATCGGCGGCTGCAGCATCGATGCAACAGGCCAGTCCTGCACAGAAGCCGTCAAGCAGGCGGCGCTGGCGTCGGACGCGGTGCTCTTCGCCGCCGTGGGCGGCCCCAAATGGGACGGCATGCGGCGCGGCCTGGACGGGCCCGAGGGCGGGCTGCTGCAGCTGCGCAAGGCCATGGACATCTATGCGAACCTGCGGCCGTGTGCGGCGGACGTGCCGAGCCGCGCGATCTCACGCGAGTACTCGCCGTTCCGGCAGGACGTGATCGAGGGGGTGGATTTTGTCGTTGTGCGGGAGAATTGCGGCGGCGCGTATTTTGGGAAGAAGGTGGAGGAGCCGGAGTATGGTATGCATTCCTTACCCCTTTCCCCCGTTCATCCTGTCTGTGAGTATGGATGGGGGTATGGGCGAAGCTGACGAGGGCAGCAATGGACGAATGGGGCTACTCGACCCCCGAAATCCAACGCATCACCCGTCTCGCGGCGGAGATCGCCCTGCGCCATAACCCGCCGTGGCCCGTGATCTCGCTGGACAAGGCCAACGTGCTGGCCTCGTCGCGGCTGTGGCGGCGTGTCGTCGAGGACACCATGACGCGCGAGTACCCGCAGGTGCGTCTGGTGCACCAGCTGGCGGACTCGGCGTCGCTGATCCTGGCGACGAACCCGCGCGCGCTCAACGGCGTGATCCTGGCCGACAACACGTTCGGCGATATGGTCTCCGACCAGGCTGGGTCGATTGTCGGCACGCTGGGCGTGCTGCCGAGCGCTAGCTTGGATGGGCTGCCGAAGCCGGGGGAGAAGGCGAACGGGTTGTATGAGCCGACGCATGGGTCGGCGCCGTCGTAAGTGCTGTCCTTTATTGAGTGTTTGGTTGTGGGTGTTGGGCTGAGCTAAGTGTGTGTGTGTGTAGAATCGCCGGCAAGAATATCGCCAACCCCGTCGCGATGATCCTCTGCGTGGCGCTCATGTTCCGCTACTCGCTGAATATGGAGGCCGAGGCGCAGCAGATTGAGGCTGCTGTCCGTACGGTGCTGGATGCTGGGGTGCGCACGCCCGATCTGGGAGGCAAGGCTAGTACGGTGGAGGTTGGCGATGCGATTGTAAGAGTCCTGCGGGGGGAGAAGCTGTGATTGTTGCGTGGGCTGTGTAGACGATAGCGGTGCGTTTGTACATTGCCGACAAAGAGCTGCAAACAGGCGGTTCATTGTCTGCAGAGACATAAGTATAGTAGAAAGGAGACTATCTCTGCTACCTTCTGTCAATTCTACGTCTGTCTACTGGGTATCTACGCAGCGGTAGAGCATACGATGGGCGCCTCTCTAGACCTACGACACCTCTCGTCGGAGGAAAAGACCGCCCGGATCGAATCGTTCGCGAACGAGATCACCGCGACTTTCATCGCTCTCGCCAGCCAAAAAGCCGACGGCATCCTCAGCGCCGAACACGTCGCTCCGATCCACGATATCGTCCGCACGATCACGCAGACGAATGGACAGCAACGCGAAGAACTCGAGTGGAAGATATCCCGGTACCGACGTTACGCGGTGCAATCGCGGGAGGAGAAGCTGTGGATGCGACGGCAATTCCTGGTGCTGATGCATCGGTCGGAGATGGTGCAGCGACGGTGGAGAGAACGGGTGAACCGATTGCAAAGCGAGATGGAGAAGATGCGCCGGGAATGTTCGAGCAGAAAGGCTCTAGACCCAGAGAGAAAAGGTCAGAAGGCAGTCGAAGACAGTGGGCAGGATGATGTGAGACGTGGGTAGAAGTGGCAATCGAGATTTCTCCGAGCCCTGAATGCATATGAAAGTCGTCGCAAAGGGTCTTTCTTCACATGTGGATCACCAGTGACGATGGGGCGATATCCGTGGCGACCATGATTTTTGTATGAGTCGGAGTATGAATGAGTCGGAGCAGGACTCGTGCACAACAGGATACGATAACCATCGGAATGTACCTCAACCAACGGCTATTCGAGCGAATCAACCAGACGGGCGAGAAGCCGGCATGCAGACAGTCGGGATCTGGGCATACTTCCGAGGTTGAGCGCTCTTCGGGGCGTAATACTATTGTCCGATGGACGCATCTTTCGCCGTGATGCAGCGTCGTGATGAATGCGAACTGCAGTGCTTAATAGATCTCACAACACCGTGGTCCGTAGTGCAAATCCACCAGACCATGACATCTGCGCTCCGTACTCTGTAGTTATCGCCGTCGGGCATGCGAATCTGTGCAGTCAGTCGGCGAGACAAATGAACCTCGGCTCATCCACCGCATCGGCCAGTGTGAGGCCAGCGATTTGTGCCGCGGATCCACCGCGTCGCTGTCGCTTCATGTGGCAGATATCCATCGCCTCCGGTTTTATCCCCCGGATCTCCTTTTCTTCTGTCTCGCTGTCACTCATTCTCTCTTTCACTCCTTGTGTATCACGCTCTGTCACTCTGTCACTATCCCCTTGACAGTTCCTACCTCGAGATCCCTCCGAACAACTTCCCAGAGAATTCAATCCTTATCGGCCGAGATGAGCAAGCCGGGGGATTATGACGCCGTGCGTCGCGACATTGCCGCCCAGCTGAAGAAGCCCGATTACGACGACGGCAGTGCGGGTCCAGTGTTTGTGCGGTTGGCATGGTACGCATCCCCTACCGCTCGCTGTCCAGAGATCTCCTGAGTACTAACGATCGCAGGCACTCGGCAGGCACATACGATCTAGAGACCGACACGGGCGGCTCGAACGGCGCAGGCATGCGGTACGAAGCGGAGGGCGGCGACCCGGCGAACGCAGGGCTGCAGCACGGCCGGGCGTTCCTGGAACCCGTGAAGGAGAAACACCCGTGGATCACGTACTCGGACCTGTGGACGCTGGCGGGCGTGGTGGCGATCGAGGAGATGGGCGGACCGAAGGTGGAATGGAAGCCCGGGCGGACGGACCTGGTGGACGACAGCAAGGTGCCGCCGCGGGGGCGTCTGCCGGACGGCGCGCAGGGCGCCGACCACCTGCGCTTCATCTTCTACCGCATGGGCTTCAACGACCAGGAGATCGTGGCGCTGGCGGGCGGACATAACCTGGGCCGGTGCCATATCGACCGCAGCGGGTTCCAGGGCCCGTGGGTGAACAACCCGACGCGGTTCTCGAACCAGTTCTTCAAGCTGCTGCTGCGGCTGAAGTGGACGCGCAAGACGCTCGAGAACGGCGTCAGCCAGTTTGTGTATGTGGATCCGGACGCGGAGGAGGGCGACGAGCAGCTCATGATGCTGCCGACGGATGTGTCGCTCATCGAGGACCCCAAGTTCCGCGTGTGGGTGGAGAAGTACGCCGAGGACAAGGACTTGTTCTTCGACCACTTCGCCAAGGTGTTTGCGAAGCTGATCGAGCTGGGCATTCGCCGCGACGAGAACGGCGTCATCGTCAACACGGATAATGTCAAGGGCGGCTATGTCTCTGCCCCGAAGAAGAGCAACACGCCCACGGGGCCGGTCAAGGCGCGTCTGTGATTGTGTCTGCTTCTTTGAGATTCGTTTCTGTATTTGTTCCTGTATTTGTTGTTATTGGTAATGTCGCACAGGCTGGGATAGAGATAGACCTGGTCGAATAGATATAGACAAATTGTACAAGATATCCAGGAGGTGTCGACTAGGGAGCAGGAGAAACACCTTTATATTTCATGCTAGAGTAAAATGCGGGGAAATGACAGATGGAAACGCCTTTATTGGCCATGTCTATCTAGTTGCCTTAGTCTGATCCTTCATACTAACATTATGCAGCCATCCATGTTATGAACATCTCATGTGTACAGATCGCATTCCAACCATATCACCCTACTCCAGTCCAACCAAATCAAACAATCTAGTCCACATACATCACATCTCGACCCCTCTTCCCCGGAACATCCCCTCCATTGTACACCGGTCCGATAAAGCCAGGATTGGGCATGGGAAACGCAGAAAACATATCAACGCCCATGGCCGTGCCATTAGTAAACGCAAACGGATTCACCGCGTAGCCCACCGGCACAGGAGTCGGCACTGAAGGAGTCGTCCGCACACTCATGATTGGCGTCACCACCGCACTGTCTGGCACATATCCCTCAGCCGCCGCATGGAAGCGGTCCCCACCGTTCGGAAGCACCCGGTTCCACGGGCCAGACGAGGACGCCTCAAACGGACTAGACGCACCCGCGGGAGTAGTGGTGGTAGTGACAATGTGAGTGTTGGTGCGAGTGCTCCATGAAACATGTTCTTGAAGGAGATTTCTACCATTGCGGTCCGCATCCACCATGTTTGACGCCGCCTGCACTGCGAGATTGAGCACCGCCGCACTGGGATTTTCCACGCGCTCGTAGAACAGCAACGGCACGGGACGGCCCCTCCACCAGACGTCGGGCACCTTGTCGTTGGGGTGGGCCTGCGCGACGCAGCCCACGATCGCGCCGTTGCACATGGTGCTGTCGTACACGGCCATGGTGCCGGGGTCGGCTTCGCCGGGACGGGCCTCGGTCCAGTAGAGTCGGAAGTGGTCTTCGAGACAGTAGATGCCGCCGAGCCAGCGGTACGTCGCGGTGCGGTTCTCGCCGTCGGCGTCGACATACGCAAAGGTCATGTCGACGGTGTGGTTGTGGATCGGCTCGGCGCCGTCGAGCGAGACAACCAGACGCGCTGGCATCTGTCTGAAGATGCGGCGTTGGTCGATTGCATCGGAGGCGCCGCAGCGGTGACAGTCGGCTGTGTAGCGGGCAGCGAACACGCGGGAGAGGACATCCTGCAGCGGGATGGGCGCGGTATGGTCGGCGCGGGACGGACAAAAGACGCACGAGTTGGAGCCGCGGACGATGTGGGTCGGGTCGCGCTTCATGCATGGACAGAAGATGGTCTCCTCGTCGAAGACGTACGAGAACTGCGCAAAGGTGGCGGTCGTGGCGTTCCAGATGCTCCAGAGGGGGCCGGTGCGGCCGACGTGCACGTCCTGTGTGTGTGTCGCGACGATCTCCCAGAAGCGGTCCCGCAGGGCGCAGCTGAGCTCCGTCGAGCAGGTGTCCCAGTTGATGTCGGTGGCTTCGATGAATGCGCGCTGCACGGGGGTCAAGTGCTGGTCCCAGCCGTCTCTGGCACGGTCGATGACGGTGGAACCGGCGTCGAGGAGACGGCCGGCGACGATCACGCAATCGATGGCAGAGGAGTTGTTGTTCCAGACGGGACCGCGGCCGCGATAGGGATACTCCTGGCCACAGTGGGCGTCGAAGAAGAGTCGGGTTGGATTGAGCGGGTCGACGCTGAGCTTGAGACGGGCGACGGCTGGGAAGGAGGCGATGATGGCTCTGGACATGTCGGAGGCGTCTTCTGCGGTGATAGTGGTAGGTGGCACATCGCGAGGTGCTGCAGATGGGTGACGCTCGACAGCGGGATTGGCAAACCGCATGATGGCACGTTCGACTGCCTCGATGACGGTGCGCGCACTGGCGTCAGGGATGTCGACGGTCTCGTGGCCGCATGCGCATGTGTTGACGACGCGCATGGGGGGGTGTCGGTGGTGTCGGTGGTGGCGTCCGCGTCAGAAGGAGTCTGTTCTTCGGGAAGCTCCATGATGCCGCCAGAGGCTGGATAGAGCATTTGCTCGATGAAAGAATTAGGGAGCGAGTCTACTGCTTCACGGGGTCTGACGAAGCTGGCGCTGGGCTGGGCCTCTGGGTTGGGTGGATGAGGGTAATATCTGCTGATGGGAAGAAGGTTGGGGTGGGCGATGGTGGGAGACAAAAGACGTGGACCCGCGTCTCTGGTGTAGTCCAGCAGTTCTTCGTAGGACGTGGGACGGTGCTGTTCAGCTTGGTTGTAGAACAGTTTCCACAATGCACTAGCGCCTTTGGTAATGGTAATGCTGTCAATTTCCATGTCAAAGCCCCAGCTATGAAACTCTACACTCTCTTCAACCTGCCGTCGACGAAGCTTGCGTGATTTGTAGACTCCGTAGTAGGTGACTCCCAGAAAGACCCAGTCATCAGGAGGATCTGGGAGCTCACTGAGACGGATCAGGGGGTAGTTGACGGGGGGATCGAGGTAGGAGATGGTATTGAAGGAGATGGTATTGATAGTCATGTTTGCTGTGTGCAAAGAAGAATAGAGAGCAAGAAGAGAAAAAGGCAAAATTGAGGGAGGAAGAGGCTCCTAAATAGTTGTTCGATTCATGATGCTTCACAGGAAGATCCGTACAGATCTGTCGGTGCTGGAAATTCCCGTATACAAGTGACCAGTGAAATGGATGACATAAAGGAATTGCCCGGGTGAGCATCATAAACAGAGTACAATTCCATTGAATACATCAATTGAAAATGGCCACCTATAAACTTGCACAATGAACCAGTGGCGGAAGAACAAGCCACAGTGAAGATGAAGTTGAAGTAAACCAGACCATCACAATGCGATTAGGCTAGTCCTGATCTAGAAGGCATAAGTATCTGACATAATTATGCACTAGCATCTCTCTGGCTAACCCCATTCGGTTAGTCGCCCTAAGCGAGCCCTCGCCCACTACGTCCCAAACGGGTTAGCGGCCAGATTACCCGATCCCACAACGGAAAGAAAGCGGATGGATTTCACCTCTTCTTCCCCCATCCCTCTCGCTGTCGACAATCAACTCGCGAGCCCCGTTCGCGCCCATCGCCCATCATGTGTACGTGCCCTCTTCGCTCTACTTCCCGCTTCAAGAGACGATTCGATCTGGATGGTTTGGAGGAGGTGGTTGGATTCGGTTTATCGGTCGGTCGGTCGGTCGGTTGTCGAGACAACTCCAGCGACATCGACACGACACGACGCCCGATAGAATGACACAAGAGGAGGAACTCGAACGCTCTTGAAGAAAACCGCTCGCATGGCATTCACAATAATACCAGACGACACGCTAACTTTTTTCTTCGACAGCGCTCGTGTCCGGCGAGAAGACGAACTTCCAGTACATCTTGCGTCTGCTCAACACCAATGTTGACGGCAAGCAGAAGATCATGTACGCCTTGACCCAGATCAAGGGTGTCGGCCGCCGTTACTCCAACCTGGTCTGCAAGAAGGCCGATGTGGATCTTACCAAGCGGTGCGTTTCCTCTCCACGACAAGGCAGCACAGCGCCAGCCAAAGAAAACGAAACTGACAGTAAGAATGCAGTGCCGGTGAGCTCACCACCGAAGAGCTCGAGCGTGTGGTCACCATCCTCCAGAACCCCACCCAGTACAAGATCCCCGCTTGGTTCCTCAACAGACAGCGCGACATCACCGACGGCAAGGACGCCCACGTGCTCTCCAACGGTGTCGACCAGAAGGCCCGTGAGGACCTCGAGCGTCTGAAGAAGATCCGCTCCCACCGTGGTCTCCGTCACTACTGGGGTCTCCGTGTGCGTGGACAGCACACCAAGACCACCGGTCGCCGTGGCCGCACCGTCGGTGTCAGCAAGAAGAAGGGCTAAACGTCTGCGGGTTGCGGGTATGCCTTTGTCACGTCTTTTCTTTGCATTGGGGGGAGGGCGATTGTTGGTGTGTGTTTTACGAAATATTTCGTCGGACCTTGCGGCAACTGGGACCTTGGTCCTTAAAAGAATCATACCAATGAATGAAAATTACATGAACACCTAGCCCCTAAATGTCTATCTCCTCGGACATGAATATCTCAATCATGCATAGTTGGTCGAGACATGTACGTGTAGGATGGATCTGGAACTCTACGTAGTGACCTGAAGCCATTGTCTCTATCTACCTGCTTCTGACATGGTCTCGATTTCATATGGTGGGGCCATGTATGGCCATATGGATTTCGGGTTTACCACGTAGTACTTGAACATAGCCATCTATCGTATATATTGCTAGCGATACGTACTCCAAGCAGTAATCAACCTAGCCAAACTTGCCTTCTACAAACGTCTAAAACCACTCTCCGCCCAACCAACGGTTGAAGAACTCCAGGCTAGACTCAGGCTGGTCCATCGGAACCATGTGGCCACCGCCGTAGATCCGCATGAAGGTGAAGTTGCCATGAGACTTGACCTGTCCGATCTTCTTGCCAGTGTTGGCATTCTGCTCGATCACGAGATCCTCCATCTCAGCAGAGGCATACTCCTTCTGACCAGGCCATTCGAGCGCCTCAGTCCAGGCCTTGTTGCCCAGCCAGTTGCAGATGTAGTCCGCATCACCGGCGTAGATCAGCACGGGGATCTGCTCCAGGAGGCCAGGGACCAGACGGTGGTAGGGCTTCATCCAGTCACCGTGGAACAGGAAGTTCCGGTTGATGTCAAAGTTGCACGAGTCGTAGCCATCGACCTCAGCACCGACGGCCTGACGGACCTCGGCCTTGTTCAGGTACTCACCGACGTAGCCCATGCCCTTGTAGCAGAGGTTGCTCTCATCCTCACACTTACTGCGGACGTCATAGACGTTCTGGCCCGTGCGCTGGTAGGGGCCGATCAGGGCATTGTTACAGTAGATGGAGGCAGGGATGCAGACCCAGGAGCTCTCCGACTCGTAGCAGGACTTGATCATAGACTGGCAACGAGGAAGAGCGTTGTCCATCGACTGGCAGGTGCCCTTGTCCAGAACGGCAGGGTATCCACCCTCACCGCAGCCCATGGGACGGTAGTACTCGTACTGAGTGTAGCCGTCAGTCAGACCGTTACCAATCAAGACCGACTGCAAGTTGATGTTGCGCTTCTTGTGAGACAGGATCTCAGACGCAAAGACAGGGATGTAGTGTCCAGCGTACGACTCGCCAGCAATATGGAAGTCCTGCTTCGCATATTCGGGGAATTGTTTGAAGAAGAGAGTGAGCAGAGCATAGACATCCTTGCCGGCGGCAACGGTGTCGCTGACAGCAGAGCCACTGTAGGAGTACCCGACGTTGACGGGCTGGTCCAGGAAGATCACGGACGCGTTCGAGTTCCAAGAGTACTCATTGTAGACGGGCTTGATCTTCTCGTTGATGCTGCTGGGTCCGAGCTCCATGAACAGCCCGGTGAGAGAAGAGCAGCCAGGGCCACCGTTCAGCCACAGAACGACGGGGTCGTTCTCAGGGTCGTTACGCGACTCAAAGAACCCTATTGATGAGATAAGTCAGTTGACTAGATAACAGCCTAGTGCAGGGAAAACTCACAGTAAAACAGATGCTTATCGTTCTCGTTGTCATCAAGATAACCCGTGTACTGCTTGACACCAGGGTCGATACCGAGGGCACTGGGGTCCGTCTTCTTGACACGGAGATCATATGCCTCCAGCTTGCCATCAACCTCACGCTGCTTCTCACCGTCGGCGCCAGTCACCCAGACGCTCTGGACATCGGAGCCACGGACGATGTGGTCCCAGTGGGAGTCGGGCCGACGGGTATGCTTCTTGGGCAAGGAGAACACCGGGTTGTGGTCCATGGAATCCGGGAAGAAGTTCGAGACCTCATCCCAAAGCTTACGAGCCTCATCAGAGAGAGACTTCAGCTGATCCTGGAAGATCTGAAGGGGCTTAGGGGTAGTGGGAGCGGAGGGAGCAACAGGAGCAGCCTGCTCGACGTCCTCCTGGGGGATGCCCAGGACCTGCTGGAACTGCTGCTGGAAGGGGGGAACGGCCGCGGTGGCCGCTCCGACCAGCAAAGTAGCTGGCAAAACTCTCATCTTGATGTGTAGATAGCAGAATCAAGAGGAGATGGAAAGGATGAAGAGTGGTGGATGGGAGATGGAAGGACCTTGTGGTCTAGATGGGGGCAGGTATCTTATCAGCCCGAGGTCTTTTCTCACCAAGTCAAGAGGGATGAGAACCAAGTAACTTACCGATAGTGATGATAAACAAGACGAGCAAACAGTAACTGATGAAGAACCAGCCACCGTATGATCCAGAGATGGAAGCAGAAGAGAAGAGGCGGAGAGAAGAGGAGAAGAGGAATGGCCGGTTGGGGAAACACGACGCAGGCACCGATGACGCCGATAACAGGGCAGCCTATCAGCGGCGGAGGAGGGCAGTCATGCGGATGACTCAGCCGCAGGTGACTCAGCGGCGGCACGGGACCAACGTCATCGCCAAGACAGCAATCACGGGACTGAAGATTTTCAGCCTTCAGGTGTCTTATTATTGTCAACTTCATTCTCAGGGACTATCTGGAGAGACTATCAAAGACTGTCAGCAGTCTCGGCATCGTCAAAATGCCGATCAACCAGCCCTCCAACCAGATCAAGTTCACCAACGTCTCAATCGTGCGATTAAAGAAAGGTAACCCGCACCCGCCCAAGCCCACCAACCAGTCAGCCCAAACTAACAGTAGCAGGCAAAAAGCGCTTCGAACTCGCCTGCTACAAAAACAAACTCCTCGAATACCGCTCCGGCGCCGAAAAGGACCTCGACAACGTCCTCCAGGTGCCGACCATCTTCCTCTCCGTCTCCAAAGCCCAAACCGCCCCATCCGCCGAACTCGCCAAGGCGTTCGGCGCCGACACCCCCGCCGATGACATCCGGCAGGAGATCCTCCGCAAGGGCGAGGTGCAGGTGGGCGAGCGCGAGCGCAAGGAGATTATCGAGCGGGTTGAGAAAGAAGTCCTCGACATCGTGTCCGGGCGGCTGGTCGATCCGACGACGAAACGGGTGTATACGCCGGGAATGATCTCGAAGGCGCTGGATCAGCTGAGTTCGGCGAGCGGACAGATGCAGCAACAGGGGGAGACGGGTAGCGGGGCGGAAGACGGGAGTCGCCCGCGCAAACCGCTGTGGACGGGCGTGACGGCCACCAAGTCAGCCAAAAGTCAGGCGCTAGACGCGATGAAGGCGCTCATCGCGTGGCAGCCGATTCCGGTGATGCGCGCGCGCATGCGTTTGCGGGTTACCTGTCCGGTGTCGCTTTTGAAGCAGAGTGTGAAGGGGGCGGGGGCCACTGCGGCAGGTAGTCCCAAGGAGACGCCGCCGTCTGGAGGCGGCTCGAAGTCGAACAAGAAGGGGGGCAAGGGATCGAAGAAGTCTGCTCGACAGCAGGAGTCCGACGCCGAGGACGAGTCGAGTGCGGGACCGGCACCGCCCAAGGCACCGGGGACCGTTAAGGACAAGATTCTCAGCTACATTGAGTCGGCCGAGTCGCAGGAAGTCATGGGCGATGAATGGGAAGTGGTTGGATTCGCAGAGCCAGGAGCGTTCAAGGGGTTGAATGAGTTTGTGGGCAATGAGACTCGGGGACGGGGACGAGTAGAAGTCTTGGATATGGCTGTCACTCATGAGGAGTAGACCGAGCGTTCTTGTTATATAGAGTTACGGATATGATTGATGATGTTGATACCATTATGCAATTGATTTTATCTGTGCGTTTATTTGCCTACATTTATACTGAATGGTGTAGGAGCACCTAGGACGTGTGCGAAATATATCTGACTACATGTGGCGGCACTGATGTCGAATATATATCTCCACGTCGAGCTCAGTGACCTGACAGTCCAACATACCAATACTTCCGGGATATACACGACCCTGAGCTAGGATGAATCATCAGGGGTATACAAAGGTTGACGAAGGAAGAACTGGCGGGGTCGTGATCATGAGATCAGGCATCCATGTCTCCTACCAAATCAACCCCGCCGATCAGACGAACATCATTACTCGTCTCAATTTTGGCTACTTCAGAATCAACTTCACCTCATCTCGTCGACTTCGTTCGTCTTTACTTACAGCCTGTATAAAAGACATACCTTCTTAATCACTTACAACGCAGCGCCTCGCAACGATCTACATGACCATACCCGTTCTATTTTCTATCGGAAATAGTACAGTACAGGAGAAAGAGTGCGTCTGCGACAGCCCCCGTCCATCTTGAGCAGTCAAGTGAGCAACAAGACCACGGGAAGAGCGTCCGACGAAACAAAAAAGACAATCCTCGAGGGTATACGCTCAAAATCGAAGGCATAGAATCACATCGCTTTGGGACATTATGCTCGTGCATGCATCAAAGCCGTCGGATCGAATAGAGAAGAAGAGAAAAGTAAAGGGAAAAAGCGCGCACCAGTGTCGCAGTCGACGCGGTCGAGAGGAAGATAATCAGGTCTAAGAGCAGATCTGCACGGCGTTCAACGCCCGGGTGAGATCCTCCGGGGAGAAAGGCAGGTAAGCACCCTTTGGCGAGAGTGGGGGCGGGGAGATGGTGTGGACGGCCGGGGAGGTGTGTCGGATGGACTCTTTGATCTGGGCGATGGAGTCGTCGCGCAGGAAGCTGGGCAGCAGAGTCAACGAACTGCTGTAGCTGTCAGAGTCGACGGCGGTGGACGAGGACGAGTGATGTCCGTATTCGGGCTCGCGGTCGAAGTCGGCAAAATGGCGAGGGGATCCATCTCCCTCGGGCGGTACTGGGTGCTGTCAGCACAGAACTTCTAGGCTCATGCGAGGAAAGGTGGAATGCCACGTACTGTCCGATAAGAACGCATCGGGCGCCAGAGCCTCGTCGTCGTTGTCAGGAGCAGACCGCATATGATCGGGCACTGTGGCGCAGGGCGAGAGCGAGAGATCGAAGGAACGAGGCCGGTCGGCCTGAGCCTCTTGGAAAGACCATGCGGCTAATCGACGCTGATGTTCGGGGTCGAAGGGACCCTTGAATTTGGAGCGAGGAATCTCATGGCGCTTGTAATATTCGATCTTGATGCCGGAAGACTCCTTGGCTTTGGCATTGGAGGACTGGCGATGGAACACCTTGCGGACTTTCTGTCGGATACTCATGGTGACCTGTCGTGTCCGAACCGGACTAAAGACGACGCTGCCCGAGGGGGAAGTGCACGCACTGACGATGATCGAACCGCGAAAACTGCGGGACCATCGTTTGGCGAGACGTGACGAGACGAGACGAGGAAAGAAGGGGGGAGAGAGAGGAGAGAGGAGAGGAGAGTGAAGTGAAATATACGGAGAGTAGTCGTGGAGGGGAGACAGTAATAATATGGGGACGATAGTAAGTCAATTCACCCGTGCTAGTCCCATTTATTTTACCGGGGAAATCCCAGCAAATCCTGGAGTCGGTCTTAAGTAAGTGGCAGTAGGTGGTAACATGGTGCCCCCCGATGATTTCATGGCCGTCGCTTAATCCGGCTATCCTCCTTATCCACCGACCTACTAGATACCAGAGGGTTCTCTGGTTCTCTCCGGACTACTCCGTACAATCAATCTCCTTCTGATCTTCCGATTCTCCAGATTCCGTCTCGGCCGTGCGTCAGACAAAGTCAAAATGGAATTTGCCTTTGCCAATTGCTGGACCATCTGGTGGCATGCTGTCCATCCACTGTACTAGACGGCTGACGGAACAGCGTGGGATGGATGGGTTACACTGCACCAATGGCCACCCATGGATGCAGGAGAGTGGGAGTGGACCGGCCAGACTCATCGCCGAACAATTCACCATAGCGGTGGCGGGATTGAACTCCGGTGGAGGTTCCTGGTACTGGTGGCAATCTCTCTGCAGCGAACAATTCCAGAATGTCGGCCAAGCCGATCGGGTAGAAACCTACGGGTAGATAGTTGGTTCCCGAGAGAGTCTTGGTATCTGGATAGATGAGCTTTAAGTTTCTACTAGTAGTAGGAAGTATATTTTAGAGCGTTATCACGATAACTAACTAGTTAGTCAGTTAATCAGTTAGTGAGGGTTATCTATGTACTCCGTATGTGGCAATTATTCGCGAGATGCGTCGATGAGACAGCAACTGCTCTGGCCGCATCCGGTTGATCCGTAAAACTCCACTCGGCACGGTCTTCCGTCTAGGTCTGGTTTGTATTGTCAAAAGTGACAGGCCATTCCAACAACCTGGCCTGCTGGCCCAATGGTAAGGCGTCTGACTACGGATCAGAAGATTGCAGGTTCGAATCCTGCGTAGGTCATTCTTTTTGCTTCCTTCTATTTTTCTCCCTGGCTAATCAACCGTACGAGAAGAGCCATTAATACTTTTTCAATAGTTACCTTAGTTGTTCTATTCTTTCTTTCTTTCTTTTTGTAATAAAAATAGGCCATTCATAATCTCCCCCCTCTGACCGTTCACCTGATATTAATAGTCTAAATGATGACATCTGCACTGATCGCCTACTAATGCAGCCACTCCGGAAACAGTAACCATGCAGCTCCAAGCTATGTATGTACCTACATTAGTAGAACTGTTCAGGGACAATCCCATTCTCGGCATGTCTGTTTTCAGTACATTCCAGCCATCCGGATCCTGATGGTCTCATTCCTATTTGAAGATCCCCCTACCTACCTATACTTGCAAACTAGGGTGGATTAGCATGACGATATACCGACCTGTCCTGGAACTCTACAGCTTTGTTATAGCTATAAGCTCTAGCTTCATGCACCAAGAGTACTTAGATATTAATAACTAGTAGTAGTAGTAGTAGTAGTAGTAGTAGTAGTAGTAGTAGTAGTAGTAGTAGTAGTAGTAGTAGTCCAAGATCAGACAGCTGTTTAGCTGCCTAGCTGCATGATCCATCAAGGCTCAAAGGCTGTCAATAAATCAGACAATCAACCCTTCAAGGGCATTCCCATACTTTCAAAGACGAATGCATCAATCTGAAACCCCCATGCCCCTGCGAACTTAACTCTTCACTGTCGGAGGTGGACGGATTCATCGTCGTCTAGCAGGAGGGAAGGAGGGTGAGACGCGGATTAGGCGGATTAACGTTCGCCGAAATGATTAGGTCTCCGGAAAGAACCTCGCCCTCTCTACATCCCTCCCTCTTCTTCTCTCTCCTCTCTCCTCTTGACTCTCTCTCCATCTTCTTCTCCAATCTTACCCACCATCTCCACGCATTCACTCCCAATTGTATATCTTTGTCTCTTTCGCCCCCACCGGTAAGCTCGCGCCCCTCCCCCAGATTCCCGCGCACTACAAGCTGTCGTCATCGCTACGTGTCAACTCTCGCTAACTACCAATTCGCCCTGAACAGAGTCGCGTCAGACCACTATGCCTAAGAAAGGAGGAAAGAAGGCCAAGGGAAAGGGAAAGGGCGGCTCCGGTGCCGCCGCTGCGAAGAAGGCCACCGATGTTCAGAACCCGGTGTGAGTCGCGCCGACCCCTCACGCGACCACCGTTTATCACATCTAACCACGTCAATTGCAGGACTCCTGCCCAGGAGGTCGAAGAAACCGTTACCAAGGACGAGGTTGAACCTACCACCGCGACCACCGAAGCGGGCGACGCCGCGACGGCCGCCCCTGCCACCACCGTTCCTGAGGCTTCCACCGAGACCACTGCTGCGCCGGCCCAGTCCGTCGAGGAGACCCCTGCGACCACCGCGGAGGAGGTAAAGGACAAGGTTGAGTCGTTGAAGAGCACTGAACCTGTCACCACCGGTAAGTCGTCCCTCTCCAAACCCCTCGATCACTCTGGACAGACGCTGACCCGTGCGCGTCCCTAGCCACCGAACCCACCAAGGAATCTGCCCCCTCCGCTGCCGCCACGACGCTCCCGGAGCGCACCAAGGTCCCCGGTCTCGATGCTGCCACCGTCAATACCGCCGATGCTCACGTGAAGCGGCCCCATGAGACCACCCCGGCCTCTGGTGAGGAGGACAGCCTCCCTCACAAGATGCCCAAGGTGGAAGAGACCGCCGTGAAGGCATCTGGAACCTCTGCACCTGCCGCAGCGACGACTACCAAGAGCGGTTACCAGCCTCAGATTGTTCCGGGACTTGGTGCCGAATCCAACGAGGCGGTGACCACCGTATTGAATGTCCCAGGCTTGAACTCGACGGCCGAGAAGAGTGTCCCCGGTGTCAATACCACCGCGCCCACCGCGAAGTCCACCAGCGCAACTACCGGGGAAGCCTCTGCCACTGCACCGACGACCGCTCCCACCGCTGCTGCCGCCAAGGTTGCAGAGCCCACCGGTCCCAAGTCGCAGATTCCTGAGACGACTGCTCCTACCGCCGCCGCTAGCAAGATCGAGACCCCCGAAAAGGCCACCCCCGTGGCCCCCGTGGCTCCTGTGGCTCCTAAGACGCAGGAAACTCCGGCCGTGACGAAGGATGTCAGCTCTGGCGCCGCCACCACCACCACCACCGCTGCCGGAACCACCGAGACCGCGGCCCCTGCTACGGAGAAGACCTCTCGGCCTACCACGGCGGAATCCGCCGCTAAAGCTGCGGCGACGTCGGCCGTGCCTGCTGGTACCGCCACGACCCCGTCGGCCGCTGCTCCAGCTGCTCCCGCAGCCAAGGCTGGAGAGAGCCAGGTGCCCTCTTCAACCCAGCCTGAGGCTGCCCCTGCCGAGAAGTCGAAGCTCGAGCAGGGCGCATCGGACATCAAGCAGAAGCCCCAGGAAAGTGTGGACAAGGCGGAGACTGCCGCCAAGGACAAGCTTCCGCAGTCTCAGCCCGCCAAGACGCAGGAACAGCAGAGCCCTGCTGCAGCTGCAGCGGCTGCAGCGGCCGCGAAGAAGCCGGAGGATATCGCGAAGCCCGCTGAGGCCAAGACTCGCGAGCCCCAGGCCGGACAGGAGCCTATGCCCGAGACTGGCCCCGCGAAGTCGACCGAGGGCACGGGCGCCGACAAGACGCAGGAGGCGGCCAAGGCCGAGGCCGAAAAGGCCGACAAGCGGAAGAGCGGTGGATTCTGGAGCAAGCTCAAGCGGATGTTCAAGTAACCGCGTGGCGGTAAGACGACGGCCGTATATAGCCGTGAAGGCCCTGATTGCAACTGATACCCGATTTGGAGTGGAACCAGACTGGTTCGCAGGCCGCCACGAGAAAAGGAAAAAAAGGACAATGCAAAAAAGATGAATTTGATTTGATATGTATGATTTTCGTGTATGATATGAGAAGGATACCAACGGATGGACGGATGGATGAATGGGATGGGATGGCTTTGTGTTTCTAGTTGTTGGGGCCTGCTTGGTGTATTCTTAATGGTAATCAGTATTGATTTGACCTGAAGGAGCTTTGACCATGGACACGGTCAATCTATCATTGTACTATACAAATAGAGCTGGCTCCTGCAACGGCTTAACTCCACCAGACTCGGTCTGTCGCCAGCCACGACCTCCACATGCCGAATGCCGCCTCTGATATGAATCTCCTCCCCACTCGACACGCTCTTCCAGTCTCCTACGGGGTACGGAGTAGAAGAATGTCGGTCTGTCTTATAATAATGTCGCAAGAGAGTCGACGCGCTGTCTCGGCCACCTTAGCGTTGGCCACGTCCCCATCGCGCAGAGCTCGGACCATGACCACATCGCACCGATAAAGTGCACGGCTGGTTGTCCTGGACTGGGCGAGTGATTAGAGGAGGGTCGCATGTCTGTCTGGTTGGTATGAAGACGACTCCTTGAGTTGCCTGTGTTGGGGTTATACGCGCCCGCTGTATATTCACGCATTACCTGTGCACAACGCATCTGGAGGCCTACAGGGACAGACCAGGCATCAGGATTTCCCTCAGTTGCGCCTCTTCTCTTCAACTGTGAAACAACTCCACCACGATCCACCTGGATTGTTCCCCTCTTCTGGCGTCACGCCCAACATCTCCCATCGTCATTGGGCCACGCACAGCGGGATCATCGTGGCTGAGACCATCGCCAGCTGGCCCACTTCCATGTCTAGGCCAAGCTTCACCAAGCTCAGATCGGCGAGATGCAGTCCGGAGCAAGTGATTCCCGCGAGGAAGATACTGACGGTTTGAATGGAGACGCTACTCCGATCATCCATGTGGGCCGAGGGGCCAGCACTGCGGTGTGTGTTACGATACTACTACGTGGGCCGATCAGCCACCAACCCCCATGGCGAGGATTCCATCCTGCCAATCTGCGCTTGCACCAGGATTGGAGGACGCATTACGTCGAGCGAAACTAGAGCGCGCGGAGGTATAAATACGCGGCATTGACCGCTCCTCTGCATTGCATTGCATCCCCCTCGGCTCCCTCCACACCCCTCCCCTTATCCAACTGTACATTCTGTCTCCTGAACATATCAAGTCTTCACCATGGTTCACCTCGCCCGAGTTCATACAGATGCGGACATCTCCCCGGTCAAACGAGTCGACTCCATTCAGCTGGAGACTAACGAAGATGACGACTTTTACTCCAGCGTCTACGGTACGCGCTTTGCGGCCGAGCAGCTGCCGCAGACCGAGATGCCCGAGCGCGAAATGCCGCGCGAGGTGGCCTACCGCATGATCAAGGATGAATTGAGTCTGGACGGGAACCCCATGCTGAAGTAGGCCATCATCTGCAGACACATGCGACTCTCCATTAACACTTGACAGCCTCGCGAGTTTCGTCACCACCTACATGGTACCCTACACCCTCAACCGAAGCACCACACTCAGGCGACACTAACGAACGCAGGAAGACGAAGTCGAGAAACTCATGACCGACGCCTTCAGCAAAAACTTCATCGACTACGAAGAATACCCGCAGAGCGCCGAGATCCAGAACCGCTGCGTGAACATGATCGCGCGGCTGTTCAACGCGCCGACCAGCGGCGACGAGCATCCGATGGGCACGTCGACGATCGGCTCGTCCGAGGCGATCATGCTGGGCACGCTGGCGATGAAGAGGCGCTGGCAGAATAAGCGCAAGGCCGAGGGCAAGGACTGCTCGCGCCCCAACATCGTCATGAACAGCGCTGTCCAGGTCTGCTGGGAGAAGGCCGCCCGCTACTTCGACGTCGAGGAGCGCTACGTCTACTGCACCCCCGACCGCTTCGTGCTCGACCCCGCCCAGGCCGTCGACCTCGTCGACGAAAACACCATCGGCATCTGCGCCATCCTCGGCACCACCTACACCGGTGAGTACGAGGACGTCGCCGCCGTCAACGACCTGCTCGTCGAGCGCGGCCTCGACGTCCCCATCCACGTCGACGCCGCCTCCGGCGGCTTCGTCGCTCCCTTCATCAACCCCAACCTGCGCTGGGACTTCCGTCTGGAGAAGGTCGTCTCCATCAACGTCTCTGGCCACAAGTACGGCCTCGTCTACCCCGGTGTCGGCTGGGTCGTCTGGCGCTCCCCTGAATACCTCCCCAAGGAACTCATCTTCAACATCAACTACCTCGGCGCCGAGCAGGCCTCCTTCACGCTGAACTTCTCCAAGGGCGCCTCCCAGGTCATCGGCCAGTACTACCAGATGATCCGGCTCGGCAAGCGCGGCTACCGCTCGATTATGGTGAATATCACGCGGATCGCGGACTACCTCGCCGAGCAGCTGGAACAGCTCGGTTTTGTCATCCTCAGCCAGCGCCGCGGCCGCGGCTTGCCGCTGGTTGCGTTCCGGCTGCAGGACGAGCGCGAGGGGACGTTCGATGAGTTTGCGCTGGCGCACCAGCTGCGCGAGCGCGGTTGGATCGTGCCTGCGTATACTATGGCGCCGCATAGTAACAATCTCAAGCTGATGCGGGTTGTCGTCCGCGAGGACTTTAGCATGAACCGCTGCGATGCGCTGATTGCGGATATCAAGCTGGCGTTGAAGACGCTCGGCGAGATGGACAAGGCCATGTTGGAGAAGTATACCCTGTAGGTTTTCTGATGTGAGAGATATAGGACATTGCTAACGTTGCTAGACACGTCCGCACCCACGCGACCAACTCGCACAAGGCCAAGCACAACCATCCCCATTACCAGGGCGAGACGCATTCTCTGCAGGGCAAGACGGGCAAGACTCATGGCGTCTGTTAGATAGTGAACAAACATACTGTAGAGAGATGAAGATATGAACATATGATGATATTGCTACTCTGAATCAGAAGACGGACATTCTACAATCACTCCAATCTCTCGCATCCTCTGCGCTTCCTCCTCGTCAAAAACTTCCTCCTCTGCCTTGACTTCGTCCATCCGATCCCTCCAATATCCGCAAAGAAACTCTGGCAACAGCACATTTAGTTCCTTGTATTTACCCTCGAATTCTGTCACAAGCTCGTCCAGTCGATTGATGAGGTACCGTTGCTCGTATTTAATCTCTGGCACGTCACATATCTCCACCCCTCTGTGACTATGTAAGCTAAGGTGACGGGCACATGTGTGGGTGATTTCAAGCCGTTCAAAGGTACATAAGCGCAGGACGACTGGAGCCAGAATATCGTGCATCTCTTTCACCTGACCTGGGGCCACAGAGTCGAGGAAATCAAAAAGCTCTGAACGCGTGGGGTTAAACCTCCAAGATAAACGCCGAATCGCATGTCTTACAGGTATGGTAGACGGCAGACACCCACCAACGGAGCAAGCGCAAGAGCAAGAATCGCGGTGCTCGGTATCTTTTAGGACATCTTTCAAAAGCGTCGCATGGCGAGAGACCGCGATTCGCCAGGCGCTATGCAGCCGAGTGTTCCTGGAAACTATAACGTTGTCCAAGCAGTAACCAATAGTTTCCGCGATTTTATGTATTGGTGATTCCGTTTCCGAAGACTGGGAATAGAGAGAAACTCCTTTATTCTGAAACCAGGAGCACATGTCCAGATACTCCGACAGTGCAGACACAGGTGCAGAACCTAGACTGCTGATTGGTGAGTGTCCTTCCTCAAGATTGAGGAATCCGGCCTCATAGAGAATGTCAGCTGCTTTGCTGTTGTGGCCAATGGATTCATAGACGCGAAAAGATTCCTCCGGGCCCATGACGATGGTTTGACATATCCCCGGGACTGTTTTCGCCAGCAATTCATAGACGATTTTCGTGCTTTCCCCGGATAAGTCGTCTATGTTGGCGTGCAACGCGAGTTCTCTTGGGCACAACTTCTCCCTTGCCAAGGTCAGAAGACGCCGACGTCTCGTGATAAGAGAGTCAACTAGAATCCTAAACATTTCCAGTTTGTCCGGTGCGACTGCCGCCAGATTAAAGTTATCTGAAGAAATTGGCCATCCTGCGGCGAGTAAAAGGCAGAGCGAGTCTTTATGTGAACCTGCAACTGCCTCGCTTAATACATCCTCGTGTTTTGTATATGGCATTGGTGGCCACTTCAAGATGAGTTCAAGCCCCAGCGGCCATTCCACCATACTCAAGAAGACAGCATACTTGACTGTTATATCTTCTTCGGGATGGTTATCCGAGAGCCTGTTAAGATCTACTTCTGACCTTGTCAGGATGGCAATCTCAATGTCTGAAAGCCCAAGGCCTGTTTTAGCGTTACCACAGATCCCAAAAAAATGCTTTATAAGGCAATTGCTCATACCTTGTAGACATAGCTCGTTCACCACGCGTGGTAAAAGCAAGCGAGTTGTACGTAACAGCCCGAGTGAACTTGAAAGAGTGGGCTCTGTAACCTCGCCACCATTGGCAAGCAAGTCGAGAACGAGAGTGGCAAACCCTTGAAAAGTAGTAGCTGATGTCCAGAATGGTATCGCAGTGGCACGGAAAAGAAGGTCTAAAGGAGTGTATACCTCTCCATAACGAGAGCATCCTTCGTTAATTGGGACATGGTGGATCAAAGCCAGCGTTTTGATGATCTCACGGTAGAAGTCGAACAATACATCATCAACAAACATCCATCTACCTATCGTAAACTAGTAGCCTCATTAGCGTTTGGCATTGGCACTTTATCGTCCTGCACGCAGTAGCTCACATGAAGTAGGGTGGTCCCATCAGACCAGGTATCCATTGGTGATGCCTCTCCGTCCTCAAAAAGTTTTTGCAGCTGGCGCAAAAAGCGATCCGCTGATTGGCCATTTAATCTGAGCGCTTCAAGGTTTGGGTACTGCAAGAAATCGTACAACAGTTTGAAAGCCGGCGCATCGTTGCGTACCACCCGTCGAACATCGAGAAAGGGGTGAATAGTAAAGCCGCCCGCTCCACTGATAGCATTCATGCTGAATTGTATGGAGAAGCCTAGGAACCGGTTGCAGAAGGTATATCGTCCATGGAAGAGGGTCATTTCTTCCTTATAAAAGTATAGAGGGCAACCAAACCGGTGTGACTGAATCATGGGAAAGAACTTCCAATGTCGAGGTGACCCCTGTGGACATGTACAAGAAGCTGTTTTGGACTTTGGCACATGCCTTAGTCGGGCGTATCTCCGAACTTGGCGGTTGACGGCTTGTTGTTGATTGCAAAGCGACCGTAGTGTTGCGGGAGGTAGTGCTCGTGGACTGGATACTCCTGCTTTCTGGAAGCTCTGGATAGCCTGGAATATCTGTTGTTGCCCATGTTCGATCCGAGTCAGGGTTGTAGAGATATCGGTGGTGCCTGCTGCGATGGATTTCGAAACGGAAAGGTTTAGGGTGGTCTGGTCTTCTAGCCGTCTGAACAATGCCCTGTATAGATGCCGGTTGGCCAAATGCATTTATCTGAAAGGGGAGTAGGAGCGTACAGATTCAGAACCAGCAATGCTGTATCCAGATTCGACTGTAAATTGGACACAGTTCCTGTCAAAGAGATAATGGTTCCTCGTTTAAACGGATACAGCACCTTCCGAGCATAGTACCAGCCGCTCTTTTTTATCACAGTTGTCGCATCACACCCGCGACATTTTGTGAGTGCGTGGGATAAGCCTTCTAGCTCATCCCGGCAATCTTTGATTCGCTGAGTGACGAGGTGCACCTCGTCTAGCGGAGAGTTGAGGGGATTCTGAAAGGGCTTCAAAAGGGACTCAAGCTGTTGGAGTGTCGAGGTCAGACCTTCTGCCTTTTGGACGAGAGCCTTGGTTTCGCTGTCAAACTGGGAGAAGGGCCCGTAGTAGGCAGTCAGACCCTGGCAGACGGTGATGCCGAGGGAGAGGACTCCGACGACGCCAGCCCCGACAGAAAAGGGGTCGGTCATGTTGGAATGTGAGTGCTTATGGAGGTTTTCAGGAAACAGATTGAAAGTGGGCGGTGACCAGTTTATATCTAAACACTCCTCACAAGGCTGAGACAGTGGCTGCTTTAGCGCCTTCGTCCACCACCGACAGGAGCTCCATACCTGCTCGGTAGCTCAGTTGAGGTCGAGTATTAGAAAGATCAAAAATGCACGTTTGTTGGAGGAGTGCTACAGAGGGTAGATGATGACTCCCTGTCGTTCAACCAAACCCATCAATCAACTCCGTCTTTACATGTACAGTGTATACGTTTACGCCAGTTGAAAATTTGGTCGTCTGCATGTGCCTCGCCACGTCACCCCGATCAGCCTCGCCCAGGCGCTGCTCAGCCTCACTGCGTGTAATCTCCATGTTGATAAGTACCGACCCTCCAGTCCCCAACCACACCTTGTTTGGACTCCCTGAAGACTGAGCGACTCGCGATACAAAACACATGACGGAGACAAACGATACTGGCCACGGGCCGGGGACGTCTTTCCCGGCCTTCGATCCCACCGACGTGGATCGTGGCTACCTAGCAGATTCGGCAGACGACCCTACTTACCAGTCAACTGGGACTTACCCTTATGGGCTTCCCTGGGAACAGCAAACGAGTACACTGCCACGTAAGGCGCGAGAGCAATACCATAGCCTCCGAACGGCTTTCCCGACATCTCAATCGATTGACCACTCTCACCAGCGACCAATGGACGACTATGACCCAATGGTGGGTTACCAGAGCACATATCCAGGATACCAGCCTCCACAGTTTTCCACGGAAGCCCAAGTGAGGCACCATTTGGACGCGCTAGCGTGTGAAATCGCCAGTTCGCACGGAGAACTAGACCTTGGAGCAATCAGGCAACGTTTGAATTTGATGGTCGTGAGGATTGACTCGCTCTTAGCCTCGCCTCTGGCGTCGAATATGCCCCCATCTCCCCGTCCTGTATTTTCGAATCTGCCTTCCTCTCCTAGTCAGGTAGAGCCAAAGCCTATGGAGTTCAGGGATCCACGAAACTTGACCCGCCATAAGGATCGTTATGTGTGCCGGTTATGTCGTTCAGCGCCCAATAACAGGAGTTCATTCATGCGACATATCACAAGTACCCATCGATCATCAAAATCCTATCGCTGCTGTGTTGAAGGATGTCACAACGTTTACCGTCGAAGGGACAAGTTTGTCAGTCATGTTCAAAGTCATAATGTGCTACCCACCCATGACTTGATCAATAGATGTCGGTTCTCTGAGCCTCCCCCGAGCTCTTGTGATATATGCCACATTCCTGTTGACACATTTGACAAATACATTGAATGCATGTGTTCCCACTGTCTCTTACCATCTGATAGCTTGTCAGTGGAAGGTGATCATGGCTCACTTGTTTCGCGTCCTGTACTACCTGATCCGGGCGCTCTAGTGACTAGGACATGGTATGACGCACCACCTGGCGGGGGAGCGGAAAACACTTGGTTCAACTATACCCAAGGGGCCACTGGTTCCATGTTCCCCCGACCAAGTCTATCAAACAAAGACGGGCTCACGGATTCGGGGTATGTCGGATCCGTGCAGAACGCCCCGAAAGTACCACAAGATTACAATGTTGGTCAAACCAAAGTGATATTGGAAGACCCATCTGCAAGCCATTTGTTGGATGGGACAGTCAATTATGGAAGCAAAGTGATGGAAAGCAACGACGATGACGAGAAAACAGTCTACTCAGAGGCGTCGAGTATCTCTGAGCCGGTGAAAGAGATCTACATCGCCGAGTTGGCCGAAGACATTGCTAAGGCAACTCGACCGTTTCAGCCCAATAAAGATGCTTTGGGAAGGATTTCCGAGATCCTCCCACTCCTTCTCAAGACGTTTGCCCTAAGTTTAGGCCACGCGAAGTCGAGCCAGATGCATCGTGATGTAATGGCCTTTCTTCATAAGCACAGAATGTAAGTAGGTAGGGTCGTTGGACGACCAGGTGCTCCGAACTGATGCTAATACTACCTTACCAGGGACATCGGTGCAGCGCTCATGGATCGCTTATACGAATATGTCGATCAAGAAGAAGAGAACAATGACTTCGAGCTTCCAACTTCAGGCAAAATGCCGTTGGATGAACTAATGTCCCTTTGGCATAGTAAAGTGTCTCCCGAACCAAGTACAGGGCCATACGAGCCACCTGAAACTATGGCCTATGGCTACACAGACTCCGAGAGAACAGACACCGGTGCGGAGAGCAAGCTGCCCCAACTGGAGGCTTATCGACACCTTATCATGCATAGCCCATCGTATAGTTGGCTTTTGGACGTGCTTCGAAGAGAATGTGTGCTTGTGCCATCAGAACCAAACGCCATGGAGTATATTCGAGACACGATCCTCGCTTTCCTCCCTGTTGATCCTGCGGTCAGCAGAAGAAGACCCACGCAAGTATTTGAGGCCTTTATGCAGATGAACTGGGACCCTGTTGCCTTCTATATTCAGCAGGGATACACTGAGAATCCGAAGGATGCAATTGAGCGGGCAATCACCTTGACAGGTTCGCGCGAGTCAACACAAGCCGTTACCTGCAGCGAGTATATGAGCCAGACGTGGCCATCCACGGGAGCTAATATTCTAGAATTGGTGACAAGCCTGGCTTCCAGTGAATACAACAGACAATCCGTCAGTGCAAACCACGAGACTGACCATCACGTCGTGGTCCTACCAGATGGTACCATGGTTCAAGCCTTTCGATCACCGCATTACACACAGGAAGCCTCTGTTGTATGGATAAAAGTCAGCGGACTGGCCGATTCCATCGCCGAAGTCGGGGAACAGCTTGCGTGGTTGGGGTCTGCTCTTCGCTCGTCGCCTGCTGACTCGGGGATCGCCTACTGTCGGCCGTTTGTGAAGCGTTCAGACGACATGGCAGTGCCAAAGGATCTCGGATCAAATCCGCTGCACATTTTTGAAATAGATTTCGATATTCAGATGCAGGAAGGAGCTACAGAGGGTACCGATGGACACTGCTGGCATGGACTCTTTAGAAACCCGGTTGTTGCCGAGGGGTATCCTACGCCCCGTAGGCCTGAACCCGATCCAGGTCTGGAGATCCCTCTTCATATTTTAGCAGGACTCACACAAGCGCGACGAGCGAATAATTTTGATGGGAAGACTGTTCTAAAAGGATTCTCTGTGATGCTCATCCCCACCAAGTTCTCCAACGATATCATCATGTGGCATATGTTGCATGCCAATAATGACAAGCGTGTTTCGTATCGTGAGACGGAATCTTTTGCCTTCATCAAGTTATCCGGCACAGACCTTGACAATTCTCGACACATCTTAGGGTGGTGTTCTGGTATGAAGCTCTATGCAGGTACGCTGTGCTGCAAACAAACAGACAAGAATAGGAAACTCACTTTCACAGGAACATCCGAAGCTTACTATACAGTGCAAGCCACTCGACTTCAATATCCTACTGCAGACAGTGCCCTTGCCAACGTCTCCATCTCCATCGGGCATCTCATCCGTGGGGGTACCCCATTCAGTATTGGCACCAAGGATCTTCACCCGCGCCGAAGCTGCTACGTTGCTAAAATGAGATGGATCTCCCAGAGATTCCTGGTTCTCTGGGACGTGGAAGCGAAGCGAGGCTGGCTGGTAAACGGAGCCAGCGCGTTACTCCATCTTCTTCGAGCCTCGCTGGAGCAGGAGAAACGAAGCAAGTTTGGCAATAGATCGTTGTTCAACCCGGAAGAACTGCAAGAGGCTGCTGAGCCTTATCGACATGAATCAGCCCTAGATGTGCTTCTCAGCGAATATAACATGCAACTCAAGGTTTATGCCGAGAAGGGCAGCTTTATCCGTCTCCAAGACCGAGTTGAAGATTTTTATGACCATCTGGAGACGGTTTTCGATTATCAGCTTCGGTCTGATCATAGTCAAGTCCCTCGGTCCTGCTTGGATGGCTGGGATTTCCATGACCTAGCGACAGAAAAAGACCCAGTTTACCCTCGCCGAACGATGCTAGATCCACAGGGAAGGTCTTGGATTGACTTGACAAGGTCCATTCATGCAGTTGCATTGCTTGGACGAAATTTCGGGGAAATCATCCGACCTACCGGCTCAATCTGTCCCTCTTGGACGTCTCTACCAAAAGGAAAGTCATACCTCGCAGCATCTTTGGCCGACCTGCGAAGTGTTATGGAAGCATATGGCGGAGATCCCTACGAGGCACCGGTGAGACTCACCAATAATTTGGTGTGGTATACGACCAAGTCTACTGCGATGGAATGCCGGTGTCTGGAGCTCCAAGACGGCAGCCATTCTGACCTTGCCCAGGTTGTTCTTCCCTCGACGTTGAGTCGGGACCTGAATGACAGCTTCATACCGTGCAAGAGAGACCAAGGCGCAGTATTCTTTGGGTTTAACAGCAACCACCAGTGGTATTGGAAGGACTACGGACATCCATCGTCGGAGACACGCGCGGGTCACCTTTCCACCCCCGAGAAGATTCCCAAGCATACAGCAGATAGCGGGTTTGACAGTCCGGGGACGAGCCCTTCTGAGTTAGGCAGTGGCTTGAATGAGTCGACCTTCGGACAATCCAGAAACGACACGTCGGAAGTTCCCCCCTCTCTCCCTGCCTCACAGGAGGGTGGGGACATTTCTCCGGAAGACTATACAGTGGGGATTATATGCGCTTTGCCATTAGAGTTCAAGGCTGTTCGCGCCCTCTTCGATGAGACTCATCCAGGCTGTATTTCTGATGCGGATACGCATGCGTACGCTCAAGGACGGATTGGAAAACACCGGGTGGTCGCCGCTGGTCTGCCCAAGGGAGGGTATGGCACCACTTCTGCGGCGGTCGTGGCCTGCAATATGAGACGCAGTTTTCCTTGCATTAAGTTCTGTCTGTTGGTAGGGATTGGCGGTGGAGTCCCTTCGAGGAACCATGACATTCGCCTTGGCGATATCGTCGTGAGTACTCCCGGCGGTTCTCATTCCGGAGTGCTCGCATATGATTCGGTCAAGGTGTTTGAATCTGGAGAAGTTCAACTGAATGCCTGTCTTTCGCGGCCGTCGCAGAGCCTCCTGTCGGCTATCACGGCGTTGACGTCCGAGACTCAGGAGCCCCTATGGGAGCTCCAGGGGCTCGTGAATGAAATTACGACAACGTGTCCTGAATACGAGTACCCAGGACTGGAACAGGACGTTTTATTCGCTTCGGAATATACACACAAAGAGACGGGGGTTTGTGATAGCTGCGATGGATGCGATTTGCAGCGTCAGGTGGTGCGGATACCACTGAAAAACACTCCGCCTCATGTTCATTATGGGCTGGTCGCATCGGGCAATCAATTGATGAGGTCTGCTCGGGTTCGAGACCAAATGAGCCAGAAGTACGACGTTCTCTGCTTCGAGATGGAAGGGGCCGGGATCATGGACACGTTTCAATCGCTGGTGATCCGGGGGATATGCGATTATGCCGATTCGCACAAGAACAAGCGATGGCAGAAGTATGCTGCGGCAACGGCGGCAGCGTATGCCAAGCTGCTTTTGTCTCGAGTGAGGGCGATGCCAGAGTATTATATTGGGGGTAGTTTTGTTGGGCATAAGAGGAAGTATTGTGATGGAGTAGAGCATTCGACCAAGAGGCAGCTGGTCAAACATGGGTATAAAGGGGACTAAAATATACTGTACATGTGTGAAACAATCCATCCTGATCTTGAAACTGTATATAAATGTAATAAGATAAATTTCATGGTATTCTAGGAGCAATACTATCTCCCCAGATTAGTAGGCCTAGTGGATAAGCCGTCAATTAAGTACATTTCCTTCAACCCAGTAGTCCGTTACCCCCAACAGTTGCAGGACAAAGACCATGCGATGAAAACACGACAACTCAGACAATTTGGGTGGAAACCCATTCTTCACTCTAAAAAGACAAGCTGGATTTAGTAGATCCCAGGAATGATACGGCTGCGAACAATAGACGTATAGACATCCCAGTCGGCGCCGTACTTCCTCCTGCACTTTTCGTCGTCGCGCCTCTCCCGGTGGAGGAGTAGAAGACCGAAATACAGCAGAAAGAAGTACGTAAAGAAGATTCCGCGCCCACGGACTTCCGGAGTCTGGACAGCCTGCTTCTGCACTTCGCCCGCACTGTTGATACTCTCAATAATGGTGTAGCCCGCGAGCCCAGTGGGCAGCGAGTACGACCACGACATCAGCCAGTCGCCCAAGTAATTAATATGGCGCGCCACTCCCCACCAGCCAGACACCATCAGTTTGGACCCACTGGACGTCTGGATGTATTTGATATGCGCCATGCGTGGATCACCGGTGCGGAACCGATTCTTCTGGTTGTTGGCGCCGCGGAAGATCCAGTATCCCACACCGGTCACGGCCAGAATCAACAGGATGTTTGTCGCGTCTAGTTCCAGCGGGAACACCGCGAGATACCTTGTCTGGAAGTTGTAGACAAATGGCACCCAGACCAAGTGTCCGAATGAGAGCATGTAGCCGAACCCGTCCATGATCACGTCCATCGTGGTGAGTACGGCGGGCTCCATGTACAGCCCGTCTAGGACATAGAAGGCTTGGAATGCGGTGGAGAGGATGATGGAGTTTGTGAGGTAGCCGTATGTTCGGTATTGGTGGGCCATGTTGGATAGGTTGAGGATAGTCCAGCCAAGCAGTCCGGGCCTCATCTCACACCAGACATTGATGTCGATTGTTCGTGAAGCCTCATCGACGAATGGAATAGGTAATTGCACCCTGGGGTTTAGTTCCCGGCCGATAAAGAAGTCGTAGAGAATGTTTCCGCTATGGCCGCCTGATGCTAGTTCTCTTAATTCGGGGTTGGGTTGACCAGGCTCAGGGACTGAGAAACTTCTGGCATAAACGAAGAGAGCGAGGGTCATGCAAATCATCAGGTTTGCTGTGATGATCTGCAAGTAATGATCCCAAAGAAAGGACCATACGACGAAATCAGCGCCGTAGACGTATGTGCCCAGGCCCAAGCCACACAGGGTCAAAACGGCGGAAGAAAAGGCTAGGATCCGTCAGCAGGTCCTTATATGAACATCCATTAGACTGAAATACCATTGAATTTGTAGCGAAGGCGCCCCTTGCAAGCCAATTCCGTGCCCTCAACTACCTCCCCAGGGAGGACCACGTATAGAAAGAGACTGAGTAGGTAATAGCTCAACACCCACAGAGTTACGCGAATATTAAAGAACGCGCGAAGACCCTCTTCTGGCCAACCGACCTCTGCCTTTAACGTGGCAAGGGACAATGTCGACGGATGAAGTAGTGACGGAGGAGGACAACCAGACACGTCGTTGCACAGCAAAGTGAAGCTGTAGATAAGAGTCGAGAGGCCGAACACGAACACAAATGCGCCGAGACTGAGAAAATTAGTGTAAGACCTGAAAATGGAGGTACTGGATACAACATACGGGCCACCGAACTCATACCCCCGTGTTTCGGGCACTGGCTGGACGGGGGCTTTGGCCTCCGAGTCCTTACTAGACGCCATTGTTCGAAGATAGAGAAAAGATGTGTGCCTGGGAGGTTCGATGGTTCGGGAGGCACATTTTAAATGCATACCGACACAAGTGCTCCGTATACTTCATAGTGGTGGTTCGAGCCGGAGGATTGCTTGCCGTCGGGACCCGCGGACACCCTATTCTATGTATTACTATGTATGCTGGGAAAATGGACCACTCACCCATGTGGACCACTGACCCATTGAAACAGGTAGTTGACGACGACAGGGTGCTGGATTCTATGTTAATTCAATGGGGCTGCGATCGGGCTGATGAGGAAAGGGTTCCTGCTTATATGGATGCGCATCACGCTGCTGCTCCTCTATCAAAAGTTTGGTCTCCGTGATCGAGAGGATCTTGAAGTCGATCTACCCGGGGCTATTCCGATGGTTAGGGAGCCACGCCTGAAGAATTCGAGTTGGCATCTCCAACAAATAAATGGACACCCGGAGGAGAATTCAATTACAAGTGAAGACTAGATGAGCTGATATCAGCTTGCCATCGGGCGCATCTCAATCTCTTCCCTCAAAGTCCACTCTTGGGTTCGATGAATGATCAGTTGTCGCGAGTCATGGCTCTCTAGAGAACGCGTCCTCATAACCACGTCCAACTCTTGCTCCTTTCGGTGATCCGAATGTGCTTGCGACGTGCTTGATTCGGTCTGCTTGTAGTACGAGGCTCCCTGAGTCGCTGCAACGCCTTGGCCCCAGCCCGTATTGAACGAAATGATAAATGGCTTGAGGCACGGTACTGTTGCTAACATAATGCTGCAGTGCAATAAAACCTCTGTAGCAATCAGTGTGTTGGACAGAGACGAGAGTGCATCGTTCTCTTTGAGCGCGGTATTGAGGTAGGCTTGTCGGACAATCGTCGGGATGATCACTCTGAGAATTAAAAGTGTCTGGTCAATTCTTGAGTTCAGCGCAGTGGGAGACTTGACGTACAATATCCGAGTACCAAAGGCGGAGATGACAGCCATTTTTTCTTTTCGACGCATCTGAACGGCCCATACGAGGAACACACTAAGTGAAATGAGGAAAAGCTCGGTGAGGACGTCAAAGGCTGTAATTGCGTTCCAAGCAGTATTCTATATCGTGGTTCTCAGCTTTGCGCACGATGTCCTGCGCACTGGAGAAGACCTTACGAGACCACGACAGTGGGTTTCCACCGACCAGATGTATTTGACGCTGCAGCTCAGAGCTACTGCCACAATAGAAGAAATAGACCAGAGACCAGCGATGAGAAGACTGGTTTTGCAGGCAAGTAGATATGCCTTTTCTCGACCAAGTCGTCGTAAAAGCCTGCAAACCGATATCTTCGCTAAACCATGACCGACGAGGAAGAGAAGATTTGCTGTGTACAATGACTACAGAGGTAGGATATTAGCGATATTCAGCGAAATTTACCAACGTAAGCAAACCCACCTTCCCAGCTTTTTGAAGTTCGGAGTCAGGACTCTCCTGATGTGATCTGCCTAGTCCATGAGACAGACCATCCATGATCATCACCACATGGACTACACCGATAACCTTCGTCGCCAGATAGTCAGTGCTTCTCGTCTGTCATAGCCTGCCGCAAGTTAGCTTTGGGACTTGACTTACGCCTGCAGAAAAAGCCGCCCAGTCATCCATCCCCAGAGGTCCATTCATAGTGAGTCTCATATAGAGACGGATTAAGCAGACAATGATCATCCATGACATGAACAATGTTGCAGCAATTGCAATTGATCCGGATTTATCTGTTGCTGTTATCACGAAGGGCGCACCACCCGCCATATTACGGGTCTTCCGTTGAGGAGAGGAGTGCAGACCTGCTGAGAGGTTGGAAACAAGCACAAGCCGACATGACAGAGGCCGGAGGAAGAAATACAAAAGACAGCTTGGGTTTTCTTTGACAGCTGCAAGGGTGACAGTCTGCCTGGAGAATGAGTGTTCTAGCATTAGGATACTATGGCCAGGGTTGGAATTGCGGCACAGCTCTGAGCCGTCCTCCCTGACTAGGGGTGGTGACGTGTAGCTAATATCAGGAGAAATATTTGAGCAACCATGCCACTTCTGGACGACAATGGCTCCGGTAAAGTACGCACCTAGTACAAAATGGCAGCGCATTAAAGCAAGGCGTGGGAGCCGTCACAGCGCCGTCTTAGACACTAAGCAGGGATGAGCGGTCGCTTAGCTGGCTCTATATTAACTTGCAGCTACCAGTTCAATAAGACGTCTTGGATAAGAGGGGACACAAAAAGAACCCCTGCAATACCCCTGGAGGAGAGTAGCATCAGGTTTCGACTTGGGGTGGAATTTATCGGTCTTAATATTATCATGAGCAGCACACCCTTGCTTTCTCGACGACTACTGCATTATGGTGTTGCAATCAATTGTGCACCGGAATCTGGCGCCCCTGAAAAGTACTCTTTTTGCTCTTTTCTCTCCGACGTCCTCAGCTGCCAATTCGTGATTTTTCTCTTCGTTGGTCGTACTTAAGCTGGGCTTTGTTGCCTACTAAATCATAATGTGGACAGAGAATAAGTCAGTTATCTATACCACTGCCCGTGAAGATGAGGTGTCCGCAAGAGACGGAACCGCGCAGGATCGCAAAGATATGTGGCGAGTGGGAAGGCAACAGGAGTTGAATGTATGTGACATCGAACAGCGCTGCTCTCAGAGGTTGGCTAATCATAGGTAGCGCAATTTCCGATTTCTGTCAGTTCTGGGATTTACGGCGGTGTTGATGTGTACCTGGGAAGCAGTTCTTTTGTGCGTCTCTCCCCCGGCTCCTCTGAAACGTGGGATAGGCAGCATACTTATCGAAATAGTGGTGCATCCTATGGCTTGATAAATGGCGGCAAGGGAGGGATGATATACACCTATTTGGGGGGTCTCGTCGGGTTCAGCTTCGTCATTCTCTCTATGGCTGAAATGGCATCCATGTATTCCTTTCCAATGACTCTCATTCCGAGGTGCACGGCTAATGGACTGATAGGGCTCCAACATCCGGCGGCCAATATCACTGGGTATCCGAATTTGCGCCTCCCAGTTGCCAGTGCATATTGAGCTACATCACCGGTTGGGTCTGCGTGCTTGGATGGCACACTGGGATTGCCGGATGTTGCTATACCGTTGCAAATATGATGGTCGGAGTGGTCGCCATCAATTACCCCGATACCTATACGTACGAGCCGTGGCATGTCACTCTGTTGGTCATTGCAGTGGCGCTGGTTGCTTTGCTGTTCAACACACTGCTGGCGCAGAAACTCCCCTTGATTGAGGGGATGATTCTCATTATCCATTGCTTTGGATTCTTTGGCATTTTGATTCCTCTGTGGGTGCTGTCGCCAAGCCCAGCCGCATCAGAAGTCTTTGGATCCATTGAAGATCGAGGCGGCTGGGGAAATAACGGTCTTGCTTGTCTGGTTGGGTTGGTCGGACCGATTTATGCCTTGATCGGTATGTCAACTATCACCAAGATGCCGGAGGGGTGATCTGCTGACAAGAGGTACAATTCAAAGGTCCTGATTCAGCTGTTCACATGTGTAAGTCTGTTCGAACCCCGGTGCAGTATAGACAACTGATGTGGTGAATAGCCGAAGAGATCCGTGACGCGTCCCGAGTGCTCCCCCTGGGCATGATCTGGACTCTCATCCTTAACGGCTCTACCGGATTTGTTATGATTGTCACACTCGCCTTTTGTGTCGGGGATATTGACCATGTGTTGGAATCTCAGACGGGCTTTGCATTCATCCAAGTCTTCCTCAACTCGACAGGATCCGTCAGAGCAGCCACTGGGATGACGGTGGTAATCATGGTCATGCAGTTTTGCGCTGCCATCAGCAATGTAGCCACGACATCCCGCCAGATCTATGCATTTGCACGAGACAAGGGCCTTCCGTTCTCCAACTTCCTGTCCAAGGTGGGCGTATCTCATAGCGGATGATGGACTAGTGTTAACGAGAGACTCGCAGGTTAACCCCACTTTCACCGTCCCCTTGAATGCTCTCTGCGTGAGCTTGGTCATTGTTTCCCTTCTCTCCCTGATCAATATTGGATCGTCCGTGGCCTTCAATGCCATCATGTCTCTAGGCACGGCGGCTCTCCTTTCCTCGTACATCATCTCCATCACCTGTGTTCGAATCCGGCGCTGGCGCAAGCAACCTCTACCTCCCGCCCGCTGGAGCATGGGACGATTCACTCCCTTTGTCGATACAGTCTCCATTCTTGTTTTGATCGTCGTCTGGGTCTTCAGCTTCTTCCCTCTAACCGCGCACGTCAATCCGACTAACATGAACTGGGGCGTGGTGATATTCGGTGGTGTGATTCTGCTCGGCATGGTGTATTACCAGTTACGTGCGAAAAAGGTATATAAAGGGCCGGTGACAAGAGTGAATGTCATGACTGAATGATGATGCGAAGGCCAAGTTTGAAAATAATATGCCTGCCTCGATCATGACTTTGTTGAGATGCGTAGTGAAGGGATCTGATCTCAATCGCGGGGACGACTTCGAGGACTGCGCTGAAGAGAAGTAGTCCAGGAAATATCGAAGTAATGGCGTTTGAGCCTCGCAGGACCAACATTTTCAGCGCACACCCTTTACCGTGGACCCCTAGGTGGCCACAACCCCTGTTATGTATGTCATCAATGCATCGATTTAGTCGGGTCGACTAGCGTAGACTAACTAGTCCTTGTGGCCTAGGACTCAGGAGGCAGCCACATCCACGAGCAAGAAGCTGGGATATTGCTCGCATGCTTACAGGTGTACTAATTGGGCGATGCAAAGCTCATCCCCTGGACCCACGCACGGATCATGATAAGACTGTAGATCTCTCCGCGAAGTCCAAACTTGTTTCAAGAATTATAGGAGCCTAATTGAAGTTTTAGCGAATTATTTAGCCCTGACGGATCCTCTGACGCCAAGCCGAACTCCCACCCACCTGTTGTTCATCTCACAACTACTTGGTATAGCTCAGCATAGCCTGCATAATGGGCGCCATTGTGTCTAGCATCCACCGGGTCTATCTCGATGTGAGCGCCGTCATCTCGGAGCTCAGTCAGACTAAACGCTCCTTTGACTCGCTACTTGCTCGGCTGTCGATGGTGACACCTCCCGTGCCAAATCCATCCAAATCCTACTGGCAAGAAGATCCACCATTTCCCAACCTAGTCGACATCCAGTCGCCCGAGCTGCCGACAACGGCCGATATCGTCATCATTGGCTCCGGTATCTCTGGCGCAAGTGTGGCATATACGATCCTCTCCCAGTCGTCCAAACGCGGGATCTCCCCGAGGGTTGTCGTTTTAGAAGCGCGGAATCTGTGTAGTGGCGCTACTGGGAGAAATGGCGGCCATATCAAGTGTTCACCGTATACGGAATATACAGGGCTCAAGGCAAGATTCGGGAGGGAGCATGCGAAGAAATTACTCCATTTTCAGCGTCGACATTTGGCCATTCTGCTTGAGCTCGTGCAGCAGGAGGAAGACCTGAAGATTAGCGAGGCGCGAGAAGTTCAGACAGTCGATATTTTTACCGACCAAAAGATATGGAATGAAGCGAAGAAGATGGTGCAGGAGTTGAGACAGGATGTCCCTGAGATGGCTGAAGACGTTGTGGTTCGTGACGGCACTGAAGCGTGTGAAGTGAGTTCTATCTTTACACTTTCTCGATTTGATGCCTACTAAATTATATAGGAATTACACATCGACCCACAGTACTGCTACGGCATCATCACTTACAAGGCCGGAGCACTGTGGCCCTATCGCTTGGTTACCGCTCTCTTTGCATCTCTTCTCTCGACATATAGCTCTACCTTTTCCATCGAGACCAACACCCCTGCGACTGATATACAAGTCAATCCTGCCAACCCCAATTGCCCATTCACCGTTCACACCCCCCGCGGAGAGATCAATGCGACGCATGTCATCCACGCAACCGACGCATTCGCAGCGAACCTTCTCCCCGGATTGACGGGCAAGATCTTCCCCGTGCGCGGCCACATGACGGCACAAGAGCCCGGACCCCTATTCCCCCAGCTCGGTGGCGCACGGTCGTGGAGCTTCATCCACCGGCGCGGTTTCGACTATATCACTCAACGTCCAGGAACGGGCGGCGAGCTACTAGCCGGCGGGGGCGTGGTGCAATCCCCTGAACATGGACTGGATGAGTTTGGGGTTTGGCGAGACGACCGGAGCAGCTACGCGATCCGCGCCTATCTGGACGGTCTCTTGCCAACGATATTTGGGGCACGTAATTGGGGGGCTGATCGAGGTGCCCGGGTGAAAATGGCCTGGACGGGGTGTATGGGGTTCACGCCGGACTTGTTGCCGCTTGTTGGTGTTTTGGATCAGAGGATCACCCAGAGGAAGATCCCGAAACGCTCGAAAGATGCGAGATCGCCTGCTGAGTGGATTGTGGCAGGCTTTCAAGGTGAGGGCATGGTCCTCGCTTGGCTGTCTGGAGTAGCGGTTGGCTTGATGGTAGTTGGAGAGGAGGATGACGTGTTTGAACCGGCTCCTGGGATACCAGGGGGGAGAATCGCCGAGTGGCTACCGGAGGAGTTGGTATGCTCGAAGCAGAGGGTGGATGGGTTACATGCGTCGAATCTTGCAGCGCTTCTGTAAAAGTCTGACGCGAATCACTCCTAGGTGCCAAAGTACGTATGACAGGGCAACGAATGCGGGCCAACGTATGTTCCAGCAGGGATCTAGGTAAGATCTCCAGCCAGTATGGGGTACGATGGGCAACAATGTTGCCCATCGTACAGCACGTAGCTGCACTATAGTACGTATAGTACGTATCTGTGGATATATAGCCAATAGCTTCATTCAGGTAGCTAAGCTATTTGTCCTTTATGTATTATTTCATAGTAACAATGAACATATGTCTCTTCGCCCATTATTTGATTTGATCAATAAAGACGTTATCTATACGTAGAATGTGTTCTGGGATGGTTTGTGGTGTGTTGGTGGTATACATATGGTCATTGTTTACACAACACACAATAACCTCATTGTCTCACCAAACACCACCATCTCCATAGAATCATACACAACAACAAGAACTAACAGATACACATTATTCATCTGCTACATACCTAACAATATCTCCCAAACGAAGAATGATAGTGAGCTCGTGTTGGCGCCAATCAGCCGCTGACTCCCCCACTTCTCCTCTTTCAGTCTTCTTCATCTCTTCATCATCTTCTCATCTCTTCTTCTTCTTCCTTTCTTCTCTTCACTTCATTATCCCCTTTCTTCTCTTCTTCTTCTTCCTCCTCCCCTTCCCTCCCCATGCCATCCTTTTTCCGCAGAAAACAACCGTCTCGCGACTCGCCCGCCTTTCGTTCAGTCGAGCATCTTCCTCCCTCCGACTCTCTCGACCCTCCGTCTGTCTCCACCGTCAACACGAACAACACGGACAACACGAACAGCCACGCCATAAATCCTCCTCCTGCCCAACCTCCCTCGCACCAGCACCATTCCTTTCTTCGCCGATCGCGTAGTCAACGCCATCCCAGACCCGTCGACCCCGACCCGGTATTCAAGATCTCTGCTGCGCCTCCCCGCATCGTCGATGCTGACCAGTCGTGGCCCCCATCGCCTGCGCAGCCCGAAGATCAGGAGAATCCCCGCCGCTCGCGTCGGAGTCTGTTCACCTTTCACTCCTCGCCTCCCTCCAAGGAGTCCGTCACATACCCCGAGCGCAACCAGTCGTTGAGAAATCCCTCGCCCGGGCCGCAGCGTCGTCAGCGTCCATTGTCGGTCGACACCAGCGATCACCAGCCGCCCTCGCGATCTCGAGAGCATGTGCGATTAGAAAAGACCCCTCAGTCGCCGATGCCGCAGGACGCTGCTTTCTCGCATGATCACACCCGTCCTCCCCGTTCGCCCCATCCCCCCTTCATCCAACGCTCCCACACCGACTCACTGGAGACTCTCTATCGCGCCTCGCCCGTCGACCCGCCCGCGCCGCGTCACCCCGCCGAATTGACCCCCGGCCAGCCCCCGACCGATCACATCCGTCCTCCCTCCCGTCAGTCCGTCGGTCCGCCGTCGCCGTTGCGTCCTTTGCCTGTAAATACCGACGGCGCCTCCTCGAGCGCAATGTCCGATCGTCCCTCGGGCGGTGCCCAGGGACCGCCCGCGAACCAAGGATCCGCCCAGGAGACCGGCTACCGCAGCGGTCCCGGCCAAACCTCTGAACCGGGTCGTAGTACCCCATCCAGCCAGCGCGGCCGCGACGAGGAAATCGAATTGAAAACGGTGTTGCAGAAATATGACGAGCTTCGTGCGTTCCACAGATAGATGGATTCCCGACCCCGCTAATGATTCTATAGAAGCAAAATACTCCAAAGTCAAACGCTACTACTTTGAGAAAGATGCCCAGGTGCAGCATCTCCAGAATACAGTCGCTCACCAGCGCATGGCGGTGTCGCGCACCGTCCTCGATGACAACGAGTACGCCAACCGGTTTGGTCGACTCGACGGGGCCATCAAGGACCTCGCCTTTTCCATCCGCAAAGACTGGGCCCGCATCCCGCCGTGGTTTGCGGGGTACGTCAACGAGGACGCCCACCAGGCCGGCACCAAGGAGATGATGGCGATCGGCCGGGCGGTCATGAGCCGCTGGCTGGTTGAGGAGCTGTTCGAGCGGTACTTCCACCCGGCACTGGATATGACATTGAGCCAGCAGCTTAAGACGATTGAGATGAACCTGCGCCGGCAGCAGGGCAAGACCTACACGGATGAAGATAAGGAGAACGCCATCGCCCGTATTTCTAACTGGCGCCGCACGACGCTCGACGGGCTTCCTGATGCGCTGCAGGGGCCGGCTGCGGATGAGCACCGCACGCAGCTGATCAACCGGCTGGTCGATGGGCTGGTCGCCACGCTGACGGCGCATCTGTGCGATCCGCCGCCCGCGGGGCTCGACAGCGCCGCACGCATGATCGTCGAGAACGCCGTCGGGATTGTTGACAAGATCCCGCTCGAGTCGCGCGATATTTGCGTCGAATACGTGCTGCCTGGAACCCCGATCCAGGAGCTCACGATGAAGGTCGAGACGGGCATCAAGCCGTTGGGAGGGGCGGATGCGCGCGCATCGACCGACCAGGAACGGGCCGAAGGGGACGAACCGGCGGAGGGCGAGCCAGAGAGTCGCAGCAAGCGGTCAGTGTTCAGCGCGTTGATGAACCGGGGGAGTCGGGCTGCGCCGACAGAGGACGCCGGTCGTCCGGAGGAGCGAGGGCCGCCGCGCGTGCGGCTGGCGACGTTTGTGTTGGCAGAAGTGCGCGGACGGGGTCCGATGAATGTGTTGGTCAAGGCTCCTGTATATGCGATGGAATAGGATACATATCGATTGCTCAATGAAGTTGTGACCTATGTACTGTACTATGTACAACTAGAGCGGCGGAGGGTCCAGGTTCAATCCCTCGACCGTCAACTTGAACGCATCGCTGCGCGAGTAGCTACCGGCGACGTCGAGATCGAGCCGTCCGCGCTCGCAGTCTTCGATGTCGATCTCCGAGAACAGCAACCCGTCCCCGACGGCAGTCTTATCCTGGACGCCGGCTTCCGGCTCGTCGTCAGCCGACACCTCCCAGATCGGGCCGGCGAGGACCTCGCCCTGGGGGCTGACAATACACGAGCCGCCGCGGCAGACATACTCATCTAGTTGCGTCAGCGCATCCCGCCAGATTTCCTTAGGAACAGACACATACCAGCCTTGTCATCAACCCTAACCTCCGCAGGAGAACTCACTCCCTCCGGCCAAACAATCTCATGCGGCCCCTCATGCGTGACAGAGTGCTTCCGCTGGATCCCGCGCGCAGGGCGCTGCGCCGGCGTCGCAGCCACACCGGTAATCCACTCGGGCAGCTCACTCTTCCGCACGCACTGGTTCGCGCTCAGCACAAACGTGCGCCCCTCGAACGCGGCCGTCCGCATCAGCGGCAGCCAGGTGTCGCGCGCGTCCGCCGTCGGCGCGCAGTAGATGTTGACGTTCTGCGCGTACAGACTCTGCCGCAGCAGCGGCATGAAGTTCTCCCAGCAGATCGCCGCCGCGATGGTCACCGGCACGCCGTTGAGATGCGTCGTGACTGCTTTCAGCGTGGAGGGCGAGCCCTGCGCCCAGACCAGGCGCTCCGAGCCGGTCTGGCACCTCGTCATTAGCATATCTCTCCTTCCAGGGATTACAAAGATAAGGGAATGGAATGGGGATGGGGATGGGTACATACAGGCATAACCTTCCTCCTCTTCCCCAAACACCCCCGCAACGGATCCACATAAACGACCGCGCAGTACAAACTGCCTCCGGCGCGCTCAATCAGCCCAACCACAAGGAAGACACCCGTCTCGCGCGCAACCCTTTCCAACGTCTCGCGCGTCCCGTCCCCCCGGTAATTCCGCCCCTCCGCCACCGGCAGCCGCCGCTGCACCCAGTCCTCGCCGGCCCCCGCCGGCGTGTCGCCGAGGTCGACTGCGTCGTGGAAGTAGCGTAGGAACTGCTCGCGGCCGTGCGCGCGCCGTGCGCCTACCTGCGCCCCGAAGTCGCATGTGCGCGGGTACCCGCCTAGATAGGCTTCTGGGAAGAGGAGCAGGTGGGCGCCGCGCGCGGCGGCGTGGGTGGCTATGCGGGTGAGGGAGGTGAGGGTGTCGGAGAGGGTGGATTGGGTGCGGGATTGGGCGACTGCGAGGGTTATTTTGGGCATTGTCTTGATGTACCCTCCTGTATGGAGTAGGATGAGAGGGTGGTCTGTGTTTCTTCTGCAGTGGTTGTATGGAGTAGAGAGAAGGTGAGTTGAAAAGAATTGAAGGTGTGGAGTAATGTAGTAGTCGGCCGATAGTTACAGTGGATGACGGGATTCGGCTCAAATGCCGAGCGGGGTGACAGCTTACTAGGTACTACCCTAGCTTACTACTACTACCGTACTTCGTAGTCTTAAAACGGAGATACTCGCTGATCATGTCTATCTACATTAATTTACACCAGACGCAGCAAAGGGTATCGCGCCTCGCTAACAAGATCAAGATACAAAAACCAAGCTCTACCAATCTACAACCCCCGCGCCGTCGCAGCCTGCTGCAACACACGCGGCCACCGCGAAATCAACTCCACATCGTCCAGCGCCCCCTTGCCCTGGTTGCGCACGTACTGCGTGCTCGGATCGATGCGCGGCTCGTAGTCCCAAATGGACGGCGTGCCCTTGATCAGCGCCGAGTACACCAGACGCCGCCGGCGCTGCGACCGCAGCACGTCGTCGCGGATCGCCTCCAGGTCCCAGCGCGCGTGCACCTCCTCCGTGAAATGGGCGAGGAGCTTGGCGGGCTCGGTGGTCGCGGGCAGACCGTGGGCCAGGGATTTGGCCGGGCTCGGGGCGCGCGGGAACGGGAAGGCCGTGCCGTTGCGCTGCGGCGCGGGCGAGCCGCTGGGCGAGTCGGCGGGCGTGGGGAGGGCCGTTGGGCCGGTGGGGGTTGGGGCCGCTAGAGTTTTCACTGGGGGTGCCGGGGCGGGAGCTGCAGCGGCAGTGGGGACGGTCAGACCGGCGACGAGGTTGACGGTCTCACGCGGGTCGGACTCCAGGTCGAACAGCATGGGCGGGTCGATGAGCGAGTAGACGAACTTCCAGCGGCCGCGGCGGATCATCACGACGGGCGACTGCGTGCCCTCGGCCATGTACTCGCCCAGCACGGTGTCGGTCTTCGGCCCGTGGGCGTCGTCGCCGGTGAGGTAGGGCAGCAGCGAGACGCCGTCGAGGGGCAGCTCGCGGATAAGCTGGGCGCCGACGAGGTCGACAAACGTGGGCAGCAGGTCCATGGTGGACACGTTCTGGGGCACGCGCTTGGGGGTGAAGCGGTTGGGGGCGTGGACGATCATGGGCACGCGGGCGGAGCCCTCGAACCAGGTCATCTTGTACCAGAGGCCGCGCTCGCCGAGCATGTCGCCGTGGTCGCCGGTGAAGACGACGATGGTGTCGTCGCGGAGGCCGCAGTCGTCGAGGACCTTGAGCAGCTTGCCGACGTTGGAGTCGACGTAGGTGCAGGCGGCGTAGTAGGCGCGGCGGGCGGCGCGGATGCGCTCGTCGGGCATGTCCTTGCCGAAGAGGTCGATGCACTTGAGGACGCGCTGCGAGTGCGGGTCCTGCTGGTCGTGCGGGATGGCGGGCGTGGTGGGCAGCGGGATGTCGACGTCCTCGTAGAGGTCCCAGAACTCCTTGGTCATGGCGTAGGGGTCGTGCGGGTGGGTCATGGAGACGGTCAGACAGAAGGGCTGGTCGGAGCGCTGGCGGACGTGGTTGTACAGGTACTGGGTGGACTTGTACATGACCTCCTCGTCAAAGTCGAGCTGGTTGGTGCGCACGACGGGGCCGGCCTCCATGACGGAGGACATGTTGTGGTACCAGTCCGGGCGGATGTCGGGTTCGTCCCAGTTGACGGACCAGCCGTAGTCGCCCGGGTAGATGTCGCTGGTGAGGCGCTGCTCGTAGCCGTGCAGCTGGTCGGGGCCGCAGAAGTGCATCTTGCCGGCCAGCGCGGTGTGGTAGCCCTCGCGGCGGAGATAGTGCGCGTAGGTGGGCGTGTCGGCGGGCAGGTCGGCCGCATTATCGTACGCGCCAATCTTGGAGGGCAGCTGGCCGGTCACCATCACAAAGCGCGAGGGGGCGCACAGCGGCGAGTTACAGTAGGCGGAATCAAAGACGACGCCTTCGTCGGCCAGCCGGTCAAGATTGGGGGTTTTGATGGGAGAGTTCTTGTCATGAAAGGCCAGCAGAGGGGCGGCCATCTGGTCGGCCATGATATAGAGGATGTTGGGTTTTTTGGCGGCCATGGTGCCGAGCGTATACAATGAGAAGCCTTATACAGAGACAGAGAGAGAGAGAGAGAGAAAGAGAGAGATGGGGGATAAGGCCTTCAGAAGGAGAGAGATAGAAGAAAGAAAGGGAGGAAGATAGGGAAAAGTGGCAATAAGTAGTTGTAGGGGGAACCAGAAAAATTTGCTGAAAGGGCTAAGGGCCAAAGGCAAAGGGCTCCCCGTAATCGCGGAGGCGGACGCTAAAGGATGTCACCGCAATAATGGAACCATCCGTGGAGACGATGGTGTGATTGCTCGGGGATGTAGGGGGAGGACGGGGGATGCTGTATGACGCGGTGATTGATGACGAGTAGATTCTGGGATTCTTCTGTAGCAAGGTTGCGTGCTGGGCAGTTGGACAGGATTCTGCACACATCCAAGGCATGGGCAATTCTATCTCTCTATCTATCTATCGACTCGTATCTACTCCGTCCTTTGTCCCAGCAGTCGTAGGCGATGGAATCCGAGGGAACATCCGCCGATCTGATAGGAGTCGAGATCGGAGAAAGAAGATTTGCCACTGCCACGCGGTCATAAGTCTCTTGCTGTGTATACTGTACATACTCCATTCGACTTTGATGATCTCCGACATCAATCTATTGGACACATCCTGTTACTCTACACTCTATACTCCATACTATTTACTCACTACTCGGTAACTACTCAGACTCCTGAATTTTCTAGACGCTAAAATGAGGCTAGAAACAGGCTAGTCCGGTTGCGGTCTCCACTAGCGCCGTCTTGGCGCACTTGGCATGGACTCGGATGGTGATTGGCCTCGGCAGTGCACCCGGCTGATTCCGGCTTATCGGCGTATTCTTCTTGTTGGATCAGGGAAATGATCACATGCTCATTCTACCGTCCTACTAACGTACTTAGTTGGATTCATTATGAAGATCACATAGCTACCTAGGTACTCCCCTGAACATCCTGTTTCAACGAGAGAAATGGTACCATAACTACAGGACGGAGTAAAATCAGCTCCCATAAATATCATAAAATAAGGCTAATGCACTCCTGCAGTAGCGCTCTCCCAATCCCGCGGATCGATGGCATCATCCCCGCACATCCTATCACCATCGCCCGGCCGTTGCATCCGCCAGCTGACGTACCCTTCTTTGTCCGATGAATAATAAGAATAATACTTTGATCGTCTTCTGGAAGATCGACCGAAGCTCCGCTTGCAACCGGCTAAGCTTCCTGACCCGCCATACTATGTCCTCCGTAGAGAGCTAACTAACCACCCCGTTACTAACTAGTACTTACTACTGTTCTAACTGACGATCTACTCCAGACTCCTACTCAGCCTATTGATCCAGGATGATATTCAAACAACTTGTCTTACACCCCCTGGATCAACAGACCCAGTCTCAGATCGCCAAGTCATCATCTCGCCGCCCGAGCACGCCATCAAGGGGCGTCGGATTCCACGAATGACCCGTGCAAGGCCTCCGTCCTCCGTCCCCACGTTCCGTCATCATCCCTCCGCTGTCCTCTCCGTTTCATCCCTGTGTCGCTGTGCCTTGCTGCGACGGAATGTGGTCTTGGCGAGATCCCTGGCCAGCGGGCGTCTGCCTACGTAGCGATATACCTGGTTACCTGCCAAGTGCTACCAAACGCTGCATTGACACCGCTAATATATACCATTCTAAGAAATTCATGCTGTCGCTCAAACTTCAATCCCGTCGTCATCTCCGCTGTTTCACCTAAATCTCAATGACCTGTCCATTCCCAGGTCCATTGCCATCGACCCTTCTCAATCCACCTTGACCGCGCTGCTCCAGTTAGCCCATGTCCCCCGCCAAATCGCTCAATGCAACTCACCTGTAGATCCGGCGGATAAACGCATACGCCGTCAAAAACCCGACGGTGCCCGTCAAAAGTCCGTACACGGCACACGCCAGGAAACTGTAGCTGAAGAAGAGCAGACTCGACACAAACCCAGTAATGTGCAGGTGGAAAAAGTAATACCAGATGCAGTACGCAAACACCCAGAACGCGCTGCTGCCGCCCGTCAGGAAACTCTGCCACCACCAGTGGTAGTTCTGTCCATGTCAGCTGAATTCAATCCTCGCTCAATAGATCGACTCACCTCCGCACACAACTGGCTATACGTCGCAATCACCGTCACCTCGCTCACCGTCACCATCAGAATCGTCGTCACCGCACTCAAAAATCCAAACACGTAGTAGTATCCGCTCTTGTCCTGCCACAGATTCTTAAACACAAACAGCAGCTCAATAAACAGCACCGCGAACGGCGCCAGGCCGGTAATCACCGTGCCGTGGATGCTGTGCAGATACCATGGTTGCGGCGGGATTTGACGCGGGATCGATGTCGTCTTGGTCGGGTGCTCCCACGGTGTCGCCCGCACGTACCCGAACCAGCTGCCCACATACACCAGCGGAACTTGGATCAACAGCCACAGCGCAACCAGACTGACCAACGTGCCGAAAGGAATCGCCGTGCTGGATGCCTGAGCCCAGACAAACAGGTTCAAAATGAAGATGAGGCAGAATGCCAATCCAGGGAAGAACAGAGCGGTCTGACTAGTTAGCAACCACACATCGTCCAAATCATCCATCGGGTAAACTTACAATGAATGTATTTTTCCGCCAGTTGGCACCGCCAAAGGTCTTGTACAAGCGTCCCGAAAAGTATCCAGAAAACAGGCCAGCAAAAACGAACAGACCCATGCCAACGCTGACAAATCCCCCACGGAAACTGGGATTCAACACGCCCAGGCAGCTCAAGAACAAAAGCCCAGAGACCATGAACAGCAGCTGCATGCCGGATCCGACAAGCGGCGCCAGGAGTCCGCTGTACTCGGGCACGCGGAACACATCTCCGTGGAGGAGTTTCCAGCCGCTGACGTCTTCGAGGTTTTCATCCTCCGACGACAGGTCGGCATCCCGTTCCACGTCATTGCCTTGGTCCAGTAGCCCATCGCCTTTGCGTTCGAGATCCTTCAGCTTGGCTGCGCTGCGCGCCTTCAGCTTGGCCTCATCTAGGGCCCCGTCGCCGCGGCCCTTGATGTCACCCTGCACGGTGCGGTTCCAGATGACATACACCGCCACACCAAGCACGCCAGAGATGGTCAGCGAATTAACAATGGCCAGCCAATGCGTCACAGACCCTTCGGCCTGGTTGCTGAAATACAGATCCCAGCGATTCGCCCAGTCGATGCCGTTTTCCTCCTTGAAGTACACCGAGTAGGTGTAGGGGATCTTCAACGTCGCACCGTCGTCGATCTCGTCGTCATCTTCTGGAATATACGACGAACCAGGGTACATCTCCCGCAGCCGGGCCGTGTTCGGGGGAATGTACAACTCCAGCCCGTCATGGTGCTCGTGGACCTGTTTCGGACAGCCGCCTTCTTCATGATCCTCCGCGCGAATACTCTTCGGATAGATCTCAAACCCAACAATAACCTTGCCTCCCTCAGGAGCGGACCGCCAGCGGATCACAATGGTGAAGTGATTATTGATGTAGAAGCGGCGCTTGCCGTCGATCGGGGAAAACTCCTGGAACCCGAGCTTGAATCCCGTCGCGTAGTACTTGCGACTGCGGTCGACGGTGACAAAACTCGTCGCGCCAGGCAAGTTGTCCGCTATCCATTCTGCCACATATCCTTCTTTGATGAGCTGGCGGCCCCATTTGACGTCCTTGCGCCCGACCTCCTGGGTGCACAGCGCCTGACATTCCACGTTCTTGCCCATCAGGATTTCAAAGTCCGACGTCATGATGCGGTCGCCGCGGAGGATCTCGCCCAGGTTCAGCGACACGCTTTGGCCCGAGCCGAAGGGCGAGCCGCCGTGCGAACGCCCACTAGGGGGACAGACAAAGGGCAGATCATAGTAAGCGTATTGCAGTTGCGTGTGGTCGGAGAAGATTTTGTTGACGAGGAGAGGAATCGGCTCTTCGTCATTATACCGCTTGACAGAATATCCTGTATGGCCCGAAAGAGGTGGTTAGTCGCGAACGTGGATTCAGGGTTAGCCAACTGACCAGGTATGTAGAACGCGCAGGCGTAGGAAGCAAACAAGAGCCACAGTGTCCACCGATGGGGGCTCCAAAACCGTCCCATCTCCATCGCTACGTTTCGACAGAGGGGACCTGACCGCGCTCCCGAGATTCAGACGCAATCACGCAAGCATGCACCCTACGTGGCGGGTACGACAATCACGGATGTAGATCAACCTAGCGTGAATCCCGTGTGCTCGCCCGTCGAGCCGATGGTGCCAAATCAATCGAATTAAAAAAGTAGTACGAGATAATAGCTATGTGCACGATGAAGGTAAGGAGATGGACAGCGATGTCCGGATGACAGGAGTCTTGAGCGTGTTTCGAGGCAGACTAGCCGTGGATCACCAGGGATCTCACCGTCGAGAATGCGATAGACACAGTGGGCTGCAGATGACAACGGGTTGGACAGAGGTAACGAGTGGAAGAGGCAGTCAATGCCTAGGGAGCCGGGAGAAGTCCAAAGAGTCAGGGGGAGCGATGGAGAGGTCAACAATGCGAGGTCAGATAGGGACTCGCACGAGGCGAAAGCAATCGAACAGCGGAGCATTCTCTCCAAATCCGGTTAGCGGCTTACCGGAGAAAATTGGGTCCGCAAGTGACTAAGCATAGCCTACTCCGTAAATAAGTACTAGTACTACTTTAACGGAATGGAGAGAAGATGCATGCAAGCAATCATTCATATTCACTTGTCGTTGCAAAAGTCATCAATACTGTGCATCCTGTATAAACGTTGATTATTGTGGGTTCCAACCCGCCCCCCAAGTACAAAGAAAGATGCATCCTTCTACGGACCGCTCAGCAAATACTCCACTGCACCCTGCACACTGCCACCCGATCGCCGAAGCGCTTCGATATTTCTCTCAAATTCGAAGAATCCCATGTCGTTGAGTTGGCGTAACTGGTCTGCGTACCTCTCCTCCGGCGGTCGGTTATCTTGGGGAGGGGGACTGCCAAAGCCGCTTCCTCCAAGGAGTGACGCAAAGGGATTGGCGCCGCCAGCTGCCCCTTCAGTGCCATAGAGTCTCTGCAGGGCCTGTCGCATGAGTTCAGGATTCTGAAAGAGAGGGTTATTCTGGAGGTCGAACGGATTCCCTCCGCCCTGAAGCATAGCAGGTCCAAACAGAGACGCGAAGGGATTCGCCGCGTTCGACGCATTAGGTTGTCCTTGTCCTTCTGCAGTAGTCGTGGAGCCACCAGTGCCCTGATTCGCTTCTCCCGAAGTATTGCCGGTGCCTGTGGCTGTGTTTGGCGTGCCAGAAGGGTTGGCGCCCATCGCGGGGTTGCCACCGAAAAGGGCAGCAAATGGATTGCCAGCGCCTAAGCCCATAGGCATAAAAGGGTTGGGCATGGCAGCACCGGGAGCAGGAGAGGCGCCGTTGTTGTTTGTAGAATTGCCAGTCTGGCCGCCTTGGTTCTCCTGCGGGGTCGTATTGGTCACTCCGGGGGCGGGGAATGCACTACCACGATCACCACCAAGACCAAAGCCGCCGAGCGCTCGCTGCATTTGCATCGTTTGGCGGATGGCGTTCGGGTCTGTCATCATCCGCCGAAACTCTGGACTCTGCAACATCTGGCGCGCCTGAGGACCCATTTCCCGCAGCCATGGGCTTTGTTGAACAATCATGTCGATCATCGCGGGGTTTTGGAGAGCCTCATTCATCGTCGATTGAAATTGAGGATTTTCGAGCATGCTGAGCATTTGTTCTTCATTAGGAGGAGGGCCCATCTAGATACCAAGCGTCAGTATACGTTGAATGTAGAACAAGAACCATCACAGCAATGGTAAACTCACTCCACCATCAGGACCGAACAGTCCCGCGCCGGGGAGCTGTGCAAATCCGGCATACCGCGCACCCGTCAGGCCCGCGAGTGGGTTGTTGCCTGTACCAGCAGCAAGATTGGTGGGAACCCCAGCAGCGGCGGAAGGAGTGGCGGCGGCACCCGCGGGCGCAGAGGTTGAAGCACTCTGAGACGAGCCACCAGGCTGCTGATTGCTCGCTGCACTCTTCACCAGGTGGATGGTGTGTCCATCTTTAATTTTATATGTGGCCAACGTCTCGTTATCCTTTAGCACCCGACCGGAGTAGATCAGTCGTTGGCGACTGGTCGGGGTGTCAGCATATTCCGACGTCGCAAGCTTCTCCTTGAGCTCTGATACAGCCGTGGACGCAGGCAGAGTGAGGGTAAACTTGGCGTCATTGGATGACTTGACGTTGAAGGTGATGGGGGCCTCGTCCGCCCCGGCAGTGTCGTCAGCCATGATATGTATCAGTTGTGACCTCGAAGCGAAGAGGGGCGAATGAGATTTGGGGGCCGAGGTAACGGCGTCAGAGAATCACGTCACACAGTGGAGGACGGAGCGGAGAAGGATAGATAATGTGGTGAGGGAGAAGGGAGAGTGTGAGGGAAAGAGATATGGAGATGTTGATAACAGAAGAGGTGTTAGATGGAGGTAACGGAAATAGACACAATGGAGATATGGAGTCAGTGAATAATGAGCAGCAGTAGTAATAATGCCGACAGGAGTGGAAGCCGGCAGAATCGCATCGTCCGCCTTGTCGTAAATTACCCGATACGGACAGCAACCCCACGTGATGGTGCAAACTAGACAAACACCCATCGAGCTTCTTTCCTCTTTCTTTCCCACCGGAATTTTCATCTTTTCCCTCAACCTCCCGGTACCCTCGCAACTTCTCTCTCCTCTTCACTCCTCACTCCCCCCTCCCCCTCAATTCTCACCCCCGCGAGGACACTCGATCTCGAGAGTCCTCTATCTCTTCCTCTCTCCCGGCAGCAATGGGAGTGACTTCACTCTAAAGTCCCGTCCTCGTGGCTGCTGCAATACCGTAAACACACCGTCTCTACCGCTGCTTTTTCCGGTGTCATTGGCTTAAATCCAAGCCTAAGCCTTCATCATGGCGACCACTTCGCATATGTTCATGTACTCCTTGACGATCCAACCTCCGACCGCCATCACCCAAGCGATTCTAGGCCAATTCGCGGGAACCAAGGAGCAACAGATCGTCACCGCGTCGGGTTCGAAGCTCACCATCCACCGTCCTGACCCCACGCAAGGGAAGGTCACCCCGATCTATTCGCAGGATGTATTTGGCATCATTCGTTCCCTGGCGGCTTTTCGACTGGCTGGAAGTAATAAAGGTATGTTAGGATGTTCTCCCTCGCGCAATTCCAAGATCATTTTAGTGATTCTTCAAGCTTCCCGGGCAGCACGATCCTTGTCTGCCGAGACAGTCCCCGGCGAGTGGGACGTGCCCCCGGTCGGCCTCGTTGACGCTATGCGGTAGTCTTCGAACTGTGCTGAACATATGGTCCCTTTAGATTATATCATTATTGGCTCGGACTCCGGACGCATTACCATTATCGAGTATGTGCCCTCGCAGAACCGGTTCAACCGAATTCATCTGGAGACGTTCGGCAAGTCCGGTGTCCGCCGGGTGATCCCCGGCCAGTATCTGGCGGTGGACCCCAAGGGTCGCGCGTGTATCATCGCGTCCGTGGAGAAGAACAAGCTGGTTTATGTTTTGAATCGAAACTCGCAGGCCGAGCTGACGATCTCATCGCCACTTGAAGCCCACAAGCCGCAGACGTTGGTCTTTGCCATGTGCGCGCTGGATGTTGGGTATGAAAACCCGGTATTCGCCGCACTCGAAGTGGATTATTCCGAGTCGGACCAGGATCCTACCGGTCGCGCTTTCGAAGAGACGGAGAAGCTGCTCGTGTACTACGAACTTGACCTCGGTCTCAACCACGTCGTCCGGAAATGGGCCGACCCAGTGGATCGGACTGCAACAATGCTGTTCCAAGTTCCCGGAGGTGCTGATGGTCCCAGTGGTGTGCTGGTATGCGCGGAAGACAACGTCACCTACCGACACCTGAACCAAGATGCTTTCCGAGTTCCGATTCCCCGACGTCGCGGCGCCACGGAGAACCCTGAACGTAAGCGTTGTATCACAGCAGGTGTGATGCATAAGATGAGGGGAGCATTCTTCTTCCTTCTCCAGACCGAGGATGGAGATCTCTTCAAACTTACCATTGACATGATGGAGGACGACAACGGTCAATTGACTGGTGAAGTCAAAAGACTGAAGATCAAATACTTTGATACCGTCCCTATTGCGTCGAACTTGTTGATTCTGAAAAGTGGCTTCCTATATGTGGCGAGTGAGGCTGGCAACCACCACTTCTACCAGTTTGAGAAGCTGGGTGATGATGATGAGGAAATTGAGTTCAGCAGTGAAGACTTTTCGGCTGATCCCTCCGTGCCGTGCGAGCCGGTTTATTTCCAACCGAGAGGCGCGGAGAACCTCAACCTTGTCGACACAATCAACTCATTGAACCCGCTGATTGACAGCAAGGTCGCCAACCTTTCGGAGGAGGATGCTCCCCAGATCTACACTATCTCTGGGGCAGGTGCTCGGAGTACCTTCAGGACCCTGAAGCATGGCTTGGAAGTTTCTGAGATCGTCGAATCCGAGCTCCCCAGCGTGCCTTCTGCTGTTTGGACCACTAAGTTGACTCGGGAGGATGAGTTTGATGCCTACATCATCCTTTCCTTTGCCAACGGAACTTTGGTATTGAGCATTGGTGAAACTGTGGAAGAAGTTACTGATACTGGCTTCCTCTCATCAGCCCCTACATTGGCTGTTCAACAGCTTGGTGAGGACTCTTTGATCCAGATCCACCCCAGGGGTATCCGCCACATCATGGTCGATCGGCGGGTGAATGAGTGGCCAGCACCTCAGCACCGCTCCATCGTGGCTGCTGCAACGAATGAACGCCAGGTTGCTGTGGCCCTGAGTTCCGGAGAAATCGTCTACTTCGAAATGGACGCCGATGGTACCCTTGCTGAATACGATGAGCGCCGACAAATGTCCGGCACCGTAACGTCTCTGAGTCTGGGTGAGGTGCCCGAGGGCCGTGTTCGAAGCTCATTCCTCGCTGTTGGCTGTGATGACTCGACTGTTCGTATTCTTAGCCTGGACCCTGACTCCACACTGGAAAACAAGTCGGTCCAAGCCCTCACGGCGGCCCCGTCTGCTCTGAACATCATGTCCATGGCGGACTCCAGCTCAGGTGGTACAACGCTGTATCTTCACATCGGTCTTTACTCTGGTGTCTACCTTCGCACTGTTCTAGACGAAGTGACCGGCGAGCTTTCGGACACTCGGACCCGCTTCCTGGGATCGAAACCTGTGAAGCTGTTCCAAGTGTCCGTGAAGGGCCAAACGGCTGTCTTGGCTTTGAGTTCTCGCCCATGGCTTGGATACTCCGACATCCAGACCAAAGGCTTCATGCTTACCCCGTTGGACTATGTGCCTCTTGAATGGGGATGGAACTTCTCCAGCGAGCAGTGCCTGGAGGGCATGGTCGGAATTCAAGGCCAAAATCTTAGGTATGTTCCAATTTTTCCTTCCCACTTCCCAACACCTGATCGCATGATGAGAACATATAATCCGAACAACCATGTGGAACCAACTTTAAGTTAATATCTCCAATTGTTCCTACTGAGATCAACAACTCCTACAACATGATGAATCAATTTTCTGCTGGCGATGTCGACTAACAGATAGCCAGGATCTTTTCAATTGAGAAGCTTGACAACAATATGCTTCAACAATCCATTCCCCTCTCTTACACCCCGAGGCGCTTCGTGAAACATCCCGAGCAACCTCTCTTCTATGTTATCGAATCGGATAACAACGTTCTGTCGCCATCCACGAGAGCTAAACTGTTGGAAGACTCTAAATCTCGGAATGGCGACACTACTGTCCTACCTCCTGAAGAGTTTGGATATCCTCGTGCGACTGGCCATTGGGCGTCTTGCATCCAAGTTGTCGATCCGCTGGATGCCAAGGCAGTTGTCCATAGTGTTGAACTTGAGGATAATGAGGCAGCCGTCAGCGTCGCGGCTGTTCCTTTCACCAGTCAAGATGATGAGACCTTCCTTGTCGTCGGAACCGTCAAGGATATGACTGTGAACCCCCCATCCTCAGCAGGTGGTTTCATTCACATCTACCGCTTCCAGGAGGATGGAAGGGAGCTTGAATTCATCCACAAAACGAAGGTTGAAGAACCGCCTCTTGCCCTGCTTGCCTTCCAGGGCCGTCTTGCAGTCGGTCTCGGCTCCTTGCTTCGTATTTACGATCTGGGAATGAAGCAGCTGCTTCGAAAATGCCAGGCCCATGTGGTCCCCAAAACCATCGTCGGCCTCCAAACGCAAGGAAGCAGAATCGTTGTGAGTGATGTTCGCGAGAGTGTCACTTATGTTGTCTACAAGTACCAAGAGAATGTCCTGATTCCCTTTGTGGATGATTCCATCTCTCGGTGGACGACATCTACTACCATGGTGGACTATGAAACCGTCGCAGGCGGTGACAAGTTCGGCAACTTATGGCTGGTACGGTGCCCCAAGAAGGTTTCCGAACAGGCCGACGAGGATGGATCTGGCGCACATCTCATCCACGAGCGGGGGTATCTTCACGGGACACCCAACCGCCTCGAACTGATGATCCACGTCTACACCCAGGATATTCCCACCAGTCTGCACAAGACGCAACTTGTGGCTGGAGGTCGGGACATTCTGGTGTGGACTGGATTCCATGGCACAATTGGAATGCTCGTGCCCTTCGTCAGCCGCGAGGATGTGGACTTTTTCCAGAATCTGGAGATGCAGCTGGCATCTCAAAATCCTCCTCTCGCTGGACGGGACCATTTGATTTACCGGAGCTATTACGCGCCGGTGAAGGGGGTTATTGACGGTGATTTGTGTGAGACGTATTTCCTACTGCCTAATGACACGAAAATGATGATTGCTGCGGATCTGGATCGTTCCGTGCGTGAGATTGAACGAAAGATCTCGGTAAGTTGTTGGCCTTGGTTGAAAAAGTGTCGTGCTAATCAGCGTGGTTTTAGGACATGCGGACAAGAGTGGCGTATTGATTTCGGTTGACTCGGCGCTATCAGGGGTTCACTGTGCGAGGGTTCATAGATACCCGGTAATCGATGTGCTATATCACGAACTGAACAGGTTACGATACACCAGTAAGGTCCCTCACGCCCGGCAATCCGGGCTTCAATGTAGGCTGCGGTCTCTTGCCTCGCTCGGTCTTCTGCTTCCCTCGGTTGATCTTGAGCTGGATACAGCATATACTTCGGTATATCCTGTATGAGACGAGAAGATGGTTGACGCCCTCGACGATCTTTGAGTACGGTTTTATCTGCATGACACGGATATGATCGTAATTTATCAGTCGGGACATTCTAGTATTTGTAGGCAATATATAATTTTGGAACATGGTCCATTGTTTACCGTGTAGATCAATAGACGAACAGAACGTTTAGAGACGAATGTCACTCTCCTCGGCTTATTGGACGCTACAACCCCACGATCCCCGCCAACATCGGAAGACCATTTCATCAACCATCAACACTCCAGGCATTGACTATAACACCCTTACTGCTCTTTCTACTATGGCTGAATCCACCGAGAAACCCTGGCACGCGGCCTTTCCCGCCCCCCGCAACACCGCTGCATCCATCACCCGCGAGGAGGTCCTGCAATGGATGCGCGAGGGCAAGGAGCCCGGCAAGGACTATGTGCTGGTTGACCTCCGACGCAATGACCACGAGGTACATCGGCATCTATCCCGCCATATCTGAAAGTGATACATACAGAATACTGAGGGCTACAGGGCGGCACAATCCGCGGGTCTCTGAACCTCCCCGCGCAGAATCTGTATCCGTCTCTGCCGACAGTGTATTCGCTTCTTTCGGCAGGCGGAGTCAAATATATTCTCTGGTATTGCGGTATGTCTTCTGTCTTCCCATAAGCAGTCCGTGTGTCTAGACAGAGTATAGTTGAGTTCTGATATGGGGTATGGGGAACTGATGAGTGACAGGCTCCTCCGCTGGTCGAGGCACCAGAGCGGCGAATTGGTTTGCGGATTATCTCGAGGACCGCGGAGATTCCTCAATTAAGAGTCTCGTACTTCAGGGTGGTATTAAGGGGTGGGTTGGTGCTGGAGCAGAGTATCGGGAGTGCATGGAGGGGTTTGATGAGCAGGTGTGGCGGGGGATGGGGATTGAGTTGAAATGAACTGATCGGAGTGTGCGAATTGATACATGCATTTCGTTCATATTGCTGAGGCCTATATACTCTACTATACTCTACTTGGCTATGAGCTATGCTAGGATCTAATGTGGCGGTCGATAATACGTGCAGCTGCCAGGCACTTTTCGTCCTGGAAGTGCGGGGTGATGATCTGGAGGGCGCAGGGTGCGCCGTCTTGCGCTGCTGGGTCGTCTGGGGGAGTTAGTATCGTAGCCTGACTGTCTGGATGCTTTATACTTACAGCTCGGTTGAATGGTCTTCGACTCCATCGGCTCTGAATCCAGCTCCTTTGACGAGTTGCCGTACGGGATGATACACGCCGGGTACTGAGTAGTTAGCTTCCACCTTCGCTTTGAGAAAAGGCAGCATACTTACATCAAGCAGATTCCAAATGACCGTATACGGAGGCCACCCGTACGTATCGTGCGGCACGGCGGTGTTCTGGGCGCCCGGAGCGAGGATCACATCCATCCGGTTCTCAACCCACGCCCGGCGCCATGCGTCGCTGTATTGCGCCCTGGCGCTGTGCAAGGCATTGATCTTCTCAAACACTTCCAGCTCCTGGTCAACGGGGAACGGGCCCGTGAACATCGGCGAGTCCCCCCGAGCCACGGACGGCACGAGGGGCTCCCCGCTCGGCGCGATGTGGTCCTTATGCGGGCCATAGGTGAAATACTGGAAGGCAAGACGGGAAGCGTACGCGATGTCTCGTGCAGGATGGTTCTCTATGCGAACGATGCGATGGCCTTTCTTTTCCAGCGCCGCAATAGCAGACTCCAGAGCTCGGCGGACAGGCGGATGCAGCGGGAAATGCTCGTCCTCGGGCAGCACGCCGACAGTCAGGAGGGTAGGCACGTCGGATGACTTGCTCCACGGCGCCCCCGAAGCAGTCGCATCGTACTTCCACGGCTCAGCGTGGAGGACCGTAGACATGAACAGCTCCAGGTCGCCCAGGCTGTGGGCTAGGGGTCCAGCGGAGGGCACGAGCCCCGGAACACCCTCGGCGGCACCGGAGACCTGGCCACCGAATGGAATACGGTTCACACTGGGTTTGAACCCATATACGCCACAGCAGAGAGATGGGATGCGGATGGAGCCGGCGATGTCAGTTCCTACACCGAGGATGGAGCCGCGCAAGGCTACGAGGGAGCCTTCGCCGCCGCTGGAGCCGCCGGCTGTGAGAGCAGTATTGTGGGGGTTTAAAGTGCGGCCGAAGATGTTGTTTTCGGAGTCGGCGGTCTGTGGTTAGATTAGTGAGGTGTGTTGATGTGGTATATCTGGTAAGGTAGTACCATCATCGTCTGCGGGATATTGGTCTTCACGTAGAGAACAGCACCCATATCGAGGAGCATGTTCACCAACGCAGAGTTGGAGGTGGCGGGAGGGTTCTTGAGAAACGAAACATATCCAAGAGTAGTCTGAATTCCTTCCAGACAGAAGGAATCTTTCACGCTGATTGGAAGCCCATGCAGTGGACCGACGACTTTCTTCTCTCGTTTGAGATAATCATCGAGGTAGCGGGCTCGTTTGAGGGCACGATCAAAAAAGTGCTCCGTGAGGCATGACGTCTGGACTTATCAGCATCAGGGACAAGAATGTGACGGCCTATCACTCACCAGCTGCTGAGCGATCGCAGCCCGTTTACAGAAGGCTGTAGTGACAGCCAGCGAGGTCAACTCACTCCCAGCAAGCTTCTGCAGGAGCTGGGCGGCCGAATAGTTCTCTGTGATGTCGACTTCTCCGTCAGACAGGATCCCACTGCGACGCGCGACATCGGCTTCAATTAGGCGGCCGTTTTTAGGCAGCGACAATATGAAAGCCTCGCTCAATCGCCAATCCGTAGGGATCTGCTGGTCAAGTTGCTTGCGCTTTTGGGCGACGAGAATGCGCCAGTCCTCGGGTGCGGGAACGGTTGTCTGGGTCATCTTGGATGGAATGAGTGGTGGGAGACGATGAGCGACGTTGCGGGATGGATTTTTATATGTAGAGTGGTGGCCATGGAGAAATGGATAGAGGGTAATAGGACGGCTGTTGGTATATAGTACGATTCCTGCCTAGGTTCATCCGACTACTCGGAATGCGTCCACCTGCCCGATTGGGAAGGTTCCCCATACTACGAGAAGAAGTCGGCAATTTCACTATCCGCTTTGTCATTATCCACGCTACTAAATAACCACTGCGCCATCTCCACAGTAATGAGGGGTCGGAAGAGACGAAGGCCTGCGATAGTCATGGTCAAATCTTCGAGATACGCCCTATGTCCCCTTAGGGTCGAGCTGCCTGTTTCTGATCCTGCTGGCTACAAATAGGGCGCCATAGATATGAGTGACCATGAAGTTGGAAGTATAAGTTGTCAAGCATTCTGCCCCAAGAGTGTCACATCAGGCCAGATACCAAGAATAGTGATATTTGACAGCAATTGATCCAAAACTTCATCTCTGTCTATTCCAATCCACTATTTGATTCGCAATGAATGCCGAACCGCAGCGTGACTCCCCCGGAAATACATTTTACCCTCAGAGCCCCCCAATGCGTCGACCAGGCCTGACCTTTTTGTACCGCCTCGAATGCAACATATCAAATGAAGAAATCGAGGTTGGTGCACCGCATGGTGCTGGCGTCATCCGAAGAAAATCCTACTAAATATAAGCCTGGCCCACTGAAGGCCGCACAACATCCCAAGAAGTGAAGCTACAGTGACCGAAACGTCCTCTCTGATAACCGTTATCACTGCTCATCCGACACACCTGCACGGTTGTCCCTGTATTTGCCGAGCTCGCTCCATCCGCACCAGACTCCGATGACACAATCTCACCCCATATAATAGCCTCGAGCGGTGCACTGGAATCACCCCGAGGCGGATGACATGCCGCACTGATGGCCGCACTACAGCTTCCAGCCAGAGGAATGCAGGACCGGAACTTCCGTAGCCCTAGGGCGATGAGCGCCAGTACCATGAGACTCCCAACCGCTATCGATAAAATGAGCGCCATGGGCGACCACCCGCATGCATCAACGTCAGCACTAGGCACTCGGTTCTGCGCTGCATCATACATCAAAACCTTGACGTAGAAGATGCTCTGAGACACTAGCCAGTGCAACACCGCGTAGCTCACCATAAGAGGGATGCTGTAGCGGTATGGCAGAGATAAAAAGTATGTGGAGCGCTGGGCACCTTGAAGTTTTCCTGACACACGGAGAGCTTTCTTCGGAGCAAAGTGTCGCTTTTCGGAGGTGACCTTGTCGCAGCTGCCGGTAACAGCGTATCCATCATACTCTGCTGCCATGAGCATTGCGGTCAGGACTGTGTTGTAGTGAAAGTATGAGATGGAGATGAGGATCTGTGGCATGTTCGCGACGAGCACATTTCCCAAGAGCGTAGTGTTAATTCGAAAGATCATAGTGGACGCATTCAGATTCCCTAGCCCCAGATTCCAAAGAGCTGAGACGCTGGTGCCACTGTAGTCAACTAATTTACTGTCACTCAGTCCTTGATTGAGGAGGACTCCGGCGCAGATAATACACCCTGTACAACTGCGCACATGTTAGTCCTGCCTGACTCCATGCCACGAGAGGAACTGACATACGAGAGAAGGGTCATCGTCCATTGGATTAGGCTGGGGCCCTTCCACCACCGTCTGGTTTGCCGCTGCAGTTTTCGTGGGAGAGTATGCTGACTGGTCCCATTCCAAGGCCCAAGTCTTCTCTTCCAGTCCGCTTTCGATGCAAGACATCGTCCTTCAGTGACTCTATCTGGTTCGGCCAAGAACGATGCGATGGCATCACCAATGGTGAGCAGTCGGGGTACACGATCGTAAAATGCGACAATCAGTATACATGCAAGCTTGATCATTGTGCAAATGAGCACGATCAACGAGAACAGTGGGCTGAAGAGTAGCTGACAGTGTTCCTCGACTTGCACACCAAGACATCCGTCTACCGTGTAGCGTCTGGCAAGAGCACTCGGCGACTCTCCAATTTTATCGCAATAGTTCTCAGCTTCGTGGAACTCGACTTCCCTTGCCCATGTGATGTTCTCCCAGTTGTCGGAGTTGTGTAGGTAAGATCTGATGTCCTCGGCAGTCACTGGAGTTCCCGACCAAACGAATCTGAATAGGGTGTTCAGGTCGATGCACAAGGGGTCTTTCACATCATCGAGTGGGCACCTTCGCAAGCTGTTCTTCACATAATCTAAGAATGTTCCATTCGTCGAAGGCACAGTCAAGCTCCAGATCGTTTTTGACCACTGAGCCCCAGCCACCTTCCAATCAACCAAGTTGCTTGAGAGACGAGTCTTGCTGCAGCTGAAAAAATTATCTGGGCACATCCATCCATATGGGGCCGGGGATCTCAGGGCACCATAGGTATCAACCGCGTTTCCAATCCCTGCGGATAAAATCGTGTCTTGGTCTTCCCACGTCAGGTTGCTCGACAGAATGACCAATTGTCCATATCCCGGGAGATAGCTGGCTGAGAATGTATTGGCGCATTGCTCCTTTGTAAGGACCCTGAAGTTCGCATTCCTCAGATCTGAATAGAATGATCCCAAAGTCTCGGCCATTTGGGATTCGAAACAAGAGCTTGAGTTCTGACTGAGAGTTAAAGGTCGATTACCGTCATAGTGGGCTGGAGCAATGAAGATATTGTAGGCATTTGAGCTTTTGGACGTGAGGATGACAGAGTTATATCTAGATGGATCGCGGGCGTTAGCAGCCATCAGACACTCGAGGACGGACAGACCCACAAGGAGTGCATTGGGAATGTAGTTATCAATAGGATGGCCCATATTGCCTTCTGCTTCTTCCCCAGCGTCCATATATTCCGAAGACTGGGTATTCCTATATCGAGCCACGAACCCGCCACATGCGAGCGGTCGACGTCGTCCCTTTTGGGAGCGGCCAGGAATTGAGCGCAGTAATTACCACTTGACAAGATGACTGTTCCCAGGATGTTGATTAACAGATGTAACCAGGTCGACCAGTTCTTTGAGACCGAGCAACTGCCCTCGTACAGCGCCACGAGGAGGAACCCATCGGCGCCCGGTCTAGAGTAGCTTATGCTGAAGGCGGTAATAGCAAGAACCGAATTCACCAAGAAAGCAACAGAGGCTGCAATAGCGCAGACCTTTATCCCGGGAATTGACTCTAAACGCTCTTTGCGTTTGGCGCTGTGACGTTTCCGATCTCTATCAGCGACCGGTTTTCTGCTGATAGTCAGTAACTGCACTCTGACAGGAGACACACAGAGTGACTCAACTAACCGCTCAATTATGCCCTCAGCAGAACTGGGGCGCCCCAAGACGTTACCTCCATATCTATGTGGTCGGCTGTTCCACAAGCCTGTTAGCCAGGACACAAGATCTTTCAGGCGGCCACTGGCATCTGGTTGGGACATATCACTGTCCGGGCCCAGCATCTCATCTGAGATATCAACAAAATTAATGGCGACTTCATTGCTGAAACCATTTGACTAAGTACCCTGCTTCGATATCTGGAACTTTCCCCCTAAGCGCTTTCATAAACAAGAATTTCCTTGGCGGCGTCAACGAGTTACAGTCTCCAACGAGTACTGCTTCGGACCCAAATCCTGGCGGCTAGCCATAGGTGGCCCTCAGAGGAGACCACGCTAAAACTGCATATAAGATGCACTTCTGTCACTCCCTCAGTCGCCATGGGCCAACCCAGAGCCACATTTTGCCGCCGACTACCCCTCGCCACAAACGCATTGAACGTCAATGGAGATCTCGTGCTGCAGATAAGATTGCCCACAAATATAGAAAGACATAGATATCAATTAACATAATGCTAAATGATGGATACAGTAACATCGGCTGTGTCAACATGCTGTCGAAACAAGATCAGTGTCTGTCTCGAAAACTCCGAGTTGCTATCGATCTAGCTAAGCGATACTTTTCATCCTAACATACAAGCTAACTCATACGTCTTCCCAGTCGTCGCATATACTAGGCTCATAATCCCAGCCCAGTGACTCGCATATAAATTCGACAACCCTCTTCGTAACTTCTTCTCCGTGGGGCACGTAGTGCGTACCATCAAAGCAGACGAGTTTTCCATTTGGACAGATTTCCAGCAAGTCCTCAGTCTCGGCTGGCGGGATCATAGTGTCATAATTTCCCGCAATATGAAGGATCGGCGTCTGTATCGGGTGCGTATAATATGCCTCATACGTCGGGTGCGAAAGTCTAAACCCACTAAAACAGACAGTAAACTGGAGCGGTGGGTGATGGAACTGACAAGGGAACACGTTAGAAAGAGCACTGGATCCTACCGTATAGATTGAGTACTCACCTTTGGTAATCCAGTCAGCTGGTTGTTGTTTTCCCTCTCCAGCAATGTGGTCAAGATAATGGCGAGACAAGCGCCTAAGGAGAACCCTATGACCCCAATGAAAGGACCATCGCTGCGTATGACATCGCGTAAAAATGGAATGGAAGACTCAGGGCCGATAAAATTAACTTCATGGATGTCACCATAGCCCCATATGTGCGATTCACTATAATTGTGGTCGTTGTATGACCCGCGGATCAGTGAGTCGAAACTGTGGTTGTTCTCAACGTCGTCAACAGGACGGTTATCTGGGATAGTGAACGGCGCATCTGGATAGACAAACTCGACTCCGCCGGGAAAGCTTGGGTTTTGTCCTTTTGATAGGCTTGAGCTTAATGCCTCGTGGAATCGTTCTCGGATCTCTTTCGTTTTGATTTGGAAAAAGTCTCCGGACTGGCAATTTCCTGTGCGATTTATGAAAACTGGTCTCAATGTGCAGATATATGTGCGAACGTACCGTGGAGCATCAATATCTTGGCCTTTCTTTTGGTGGGAGGTGCTGGTTTGATTGGAGCCATGATGATGTTCTCGATAGACAGTCGATTTTGTTCTGGTTGCAGGACACAACATTCACCACAGGGTAGTTGGTAGTGATTTTATAGTCGTAGGTCGGGCACGTGGATCGTGGGCGCTGATCTTGACGTAGCAGATCTAAATATTATTTTACTTTTGAGCTCCGAACAAGATGCTTGAATATGTTTAGATAGGGAGCTCGTGTTCCTATCTATACGGACTTGCCGATAGTCGATTGACAACAGTTGCCACAGAGGCCTGGATCTCTTTGACAACAATGACGAATGGGAACGGTTAGAAAATTATGCAAGCTATAAAATAAATTGGAATGGAAATTGGCGTCGCCTAAGGAGTGGCAATTGCCCTCATACTTGTAAGTATGAGGGTTTAGAAAACTGGTTACAGTCAAATTTCAATGGTTGCACCGGAGCTGACTGATGTCTTCCCAACAGAATAGTTCCCACAGCATAGCGATGAAATGGTGAGTTTCTATACCGAATGAATGCGGATGCATCAAGGGATGACACAAAGGGATCTTCTGAGCTGTACTGCTGCCATGTGGTCCAGGCCGGACTGGAATGACAGGATAAGCAACAAATGACATAGTGTGAACAATGAGCATAACCTGCATATGCGCAACACTATCCTGTTCCATAAATGTACTAATACAGGCTGACTTCATATTTGAATTATGGAATTCATGCTTTCTTTACATGCCGAATGGCAAGTTTAGCGAGAGATAGCCCTCGAGGTGTCCATGGATGAAGTCACTCCGGTTCGGAAGATATCCTTCCAGAAGAACCATCAGGAGAATAAGGACGGCAATGACAGAATTCGAAAACTCAGATACATCTGGCACACAAGACCTACGAGGTCAGGTCTCTTGAATATGACCCGATGCCACGGAACCGTGGGAAACGTATAGCAGATCTTGTTTTGAAGCTTCAGCTTCCCGGCAACACAGTTATCCGTTTCATAATCAGGCATATTCTATGCAGTTCTTAGACTCGTCATGACATCCTCCGGTTTGACGCCCTCAAAGTTGGTCAAGTAGTATGCATCAATCAGGATGCGATCATCAACGCAGCTCATGACACCCACACATACCAATCCATTCAGCCAATTGTACTTCCCCCGGCCAGCTTCAATGCGCAGATGAGAAAAGAACTCAACATCATCCTGGGTAACTGTAGCAGGTGGTCGTATCCGTGAATTTGCAGCAACCTGACGACCATATTCTGTCCCTGGTCCAGGGCGGTACAGGCCATGAGCGCGAATATACAAGTGGTGTCCGTCATCGGTCTTGACTGTGTAACGCGCATCAAGAGTCATGCTCTAAAGACATGGTCAGTTGACAGGTCCTATCTGCCCCTTGCTGCCAGAAGCTTACGTGTGTCCCTTCAATCACTGTCGCCCAGTCTGCGCCTCCAAGCGGAACCACCGAACCGGAAAGCCCCGGTCCTTTGAATGTGCCACCCACGATATTTGCGATACTTCGAGTGACGCCAGTGCCATACGGTGCACCGACTTCGATCTCTTCCGGAGAAATATTGCATTCAAGGCGGTACAGGAATGTCAGAGCCGGTGTCCGCATTGGGGGACTTGCCGGATAGAGAACATTTCCAGGGGAATCTGTGACTTTCATCGCCGCCGCTATGTCTTGTTGCGTTGAGAAACCGGCCAACGGTCAAGGTTTGGAAAGTAATCTTCGCGTATTAGAGGCCGGCGACTGCTGGTCTTCGGCTCTCTTCAAGTAAAATATGTCAATTAAGAATAGATGCCATTTGTCTATACAATCGTCGTAGTATTTATGGAATGACAGCGACCCAAAAGAGGCAGTCCGACCCCGTTCTGGAGGTATGTACCTACTGCTCTCTTCCTAGAGCTGATAATGTAGTTATCAGGTAGGATCAGGAACCTACCAATAGGGGTATTCGTTTAGCTCGGCACATCTGGAGGAGAGATATATTAAAGAGTAACCACTCATACTTGAAAGAGAAAGTCCATCCTAATCGTAAAGTCCACCCTGTTCATAGAAGCCTAGGTAGTCTATTCGACATCAAGCTATCGCCATAATATGAAAAGGGTCAACCTGCCTAATGGGGTAATCCGCAGCATCGCCGATATCAGATTGGATTCTCCCCACCTCACCTTGGCGCAAGTCCCCAGCCTACATAGAGCCCACTCTACATCCAGCCATATCCATCCTGAATCGTTAGTTTGCTCATCCAGAAGCTCCTTGACATACCTCGGCACGCTCTGAATACCCCGCATTCTCCATAATGGCCCTCGTGCGCTATTTCCTCTCCGATACGGGAATCCCCGTCAAAGACCGTCAAGCTGCTTTGGACCGCATCTTCTCAGATCCGGGAATTCCCACGCCCAACCCGACATCATCTTTCTGGTTGAGGACACCGCACCCGGAACTCTCAAACATCCAGTCCGCCCAGCTGCCCGCTGAGGCAGACGTCGTGATCATCGGCTCTGGGATTACTGCGGCATCTATTGCAAGAACCCTACTCAAAGAGTCTGTAGACTCTGGCACGGAATCTCCCAAGCCTTCGATTGTCATTCTCGAGGCGAGAGATGTGTGCAGTGGGGCGACAGGCCGGAATGGCGGCCACATCCTCGAGACCGCCGAGGACTTTACTGAATTCGAGGCAACATTCGGGCTAGATTTTGCGAAGCGGATCATGAAGTTTCGACTCGCACACCGACCGGAGCTGCTGAAGGTTGCGGAAGAATATGGTCTTACTGAAAAGGCCCAGGCGAGAAAGGTGCAGTTTCTGAGCGTGCATTTCGACGAGGAGAGGTGGCGAGCCTCCGCAAGTTGTATACAGCGATTCAAGGAGTGCATGCCCGAAGAGGCCGCAGAATGGAAACTGATTGAGAAGGAAGACATTCCCAAGGTATGCAAGAGGGATGGATGCACTGATTTAGACACTAATACCATCACTAGGAGTATTGTCTCCCCCGAGCCTGCGGCATCATCGCAGGCCCTGCAGGAGCCATGTGGCCCTACCGGTTCGTCACCGGGTTGTTGGACCACCTGCGAAAGGAGTTCCCACACAATCTCTCTATTGAAACACACACTCCTGTGACCGAGATCCAATCCACCCCAGAGACAGCTGCACTCCCATACACGGTTGTCACACCGAGGGGTACCATCAAGGCTCGCCATGTGGTCCACTGTACGAACGCCCATGCCGGCCATCTACTCCCGGGTGTGAGAGGCAGACTGTTCCCACTACGTGGACAAATGTCCGCGCAAAACCCCGGAAGCAAGTTTGTCTGCCAGGGTGAACACCGCTCATGGCTGATCAATTACGACCGAGGTTTCGATTATCTGACCCAGCTTCCCTGCGACGGGGATGCTGAAACAGCCGGAAAGATGATGTTTGGAGGCGGATTCGCGCAAAGTGACGCTGGAGGCGTCGGTGATTTGGGCATCGCCACTGACTCGGAGTTGAGCTTCTACGCTGAAATCCACTTATCTGGCGCGTTGAGTGCTATCTTTGGCCGCGAGAATTGGGGGAGTGTTTCTGGTCCCAGCGTGGAACAGATGTGGACCGGCAGCATGGCGTATAGTGCGGATGGCCTGCCGTGGGTTGGCAAGTTGCCTCGATCTGCGACCTTGAGAGACTCCCCGGCAGAGGGCAACGGGGGCGAATGGATCTCGAACGCTTGCTGTGGCGAGGGCATGGTGCAGACCTGGCTCTCTGGGAAGGCGTTAGGACGGATGTTGTTGAAGCATGATGGGCTTGCTGGGAACGAAGACCTTTCATGGTTTCCGAAAGAGATGCTAGTGACGGATGAACGGGTTCAGAACTCGGTGTTGCCAAGGGATGCAAAGCTGTAGGATTCAGCTGGATCAGTTTAAGGGACCATGGACACCAAGACACTGGTTAGACAAACTACATATACACACGGGGCTTATATGACAAGTTTCTGTGCCTGGGAAACAACACACGTAGCACACCATATCTACTTGATGGCTAAATCTTCCAGTTAAAGGTCAACACGGCGGGTTACCCATGGAACCCGCTATAGACCATCCTGCCTATTCGGTAGTCTTACATGCAGTCAGTTCCGCGTGATGTAACCGCACACCGATTGGGTGGACCTCTCTAGAGACATGCATGTCATCCGTGGCTGTTCACATAAACTGTCTGTATACTACACCTGTAGCCAACCCCATAGTGTTGATCTCGGCGGACTGTTCTCCGGACGACAGCGGGGTATCGCGGGGTTTCATTTCGACGCCATGGCACGACAGGGGGAAATTATTATTGCACGATTGCGATGCGAAGGAGGCCCTCCATAGCGTGACATAGCGTGGGATTCATATCGGTTAAAGGCCAGGTGGGGCAGGGCGCTTTTAACCGTCTGTTGCCCGTCATGGCCCTGTGTTAAAAGCCGTTGATATCGATCATCATCACTTTATTTTGTCTTTTCTCACGCCACAACCGCCGCCACCTGCTTAACACCGTCAACATGTCCATGTCTATCCAGGATAGCGCCGTCGTCCGAGATGGCTTCCCCCGGCCCTTCCCCAACACCCCGAACAACGTGCTGGAGCAGCTGAGTCTGAGCGGAAAGGTAGTTGTTGTCACCGGTGCCGCTGATGGTATTGGGTATGCTGTCTCGGAGGCGATGGCTGAGGCGGGGGCAAATGTTGCCATGTGGTATAACTCGTAAGTGTGTCAGTCTGTCGTTGGGAGCGAGTTCCTAATGACGGTGGAAGTAACGACGTTGCGATTGAGAAAGCACAAGGCTTGGCTACACTTCATGGGGTCAAGACCGCTGCGTACAAAGTGGATGGTTCGTACGCCGTATACTGGAAGAAGGATGTGCTAACGAGACGCAGTGTCCGATGCGGAAGCGGTCCAGAAGGGCATCGCCGACGCCGTCCAAGAATTTGGGAAGATTGACGTTTTTGTCGCCAATGCCGGTATGCTTCCTCCATCCCATACTGTGGATGTGGGGTATCAGTTGCTAAACCATGCAGGAATGGGCATCTCCAAGGGCATCCTTGAGACGACCCTCGAAGAGTACCGCAGGCAGATGTCGGTAAACGGTAAGCATCCCACTCCCACATATACTCCCCATCTAAACAGCTACAGTCGACGGCGTACTCTACTGCGCCAAATACGTTGGCGAGGTATTCCGTCAACAGGGGTTCGGCAACCTGATCATCACCTCCAGCATGAGCGGCCACATTGTGAACGTCCCCGTCGACCAGCCCATCTACAATGGTAGCAAGGCTTTTGTAACCCATTTCGGCAAGTCAATCGCCCGCGAGTGGCGGGACTTCGCACGCGTGAACATTGTTTCTCCTGGCTTCTTCGAGACGAAGATGGGCGCCGAGCCGCGTGTGCTCAACGAGGCGTATCGGATGTCCGCGCTGGGGAGACAGGGCCATGTGAAGGAGATCAAGGGGTTGTATCTCTATCTTGCCAGTGACGCGTCGTCTTATATGACTGGAAGTGATGTGATCATCGATGGTGGTTATGTGTTACCATGAGCGGAGTTGACACTTGCTGAGAATGAGGGTTGCCATGCTGTAACATTATATTCTTCAAGATGGGCTTAGTTATCGGGGATGAATAGCGAAGACAGCCTTATTTAGCACGCCCCAGATTCATCCGCTTGTTCACCAATGCATCGACACCGTCAAGCCACCTTCGCCATGTCTCCCCATTTCCTAGCGAAAGTAGACGCTTCATACGTTCGTACGAACGCACCTCCTCGTCCGCGCTCTCATCCTTCACAGCCTGGACGCTGTCGGGCCCCCACACCTTCCATGTCCCTTTGTTCTGTGTCCACGGCGACTGGCCGTAGCAGAATTTAATCCACGCCGTCGCAAAGTCTCGCGACATGCGAATCTCCTCTGCCGACAGCTCGTTCTCCAGATTGCCGAAAAGATAGAGCAACTCGTGCGCGTGGTATGCCGTCCCTTCCAGGGCGTTCTTCAGTCGGGATCGTTGGTCGAAATGGTACGCAAAGAGGGCGTTGTTGTCAGCCAGCCGCTCGCTGGCGAGAATCGTCGCATAATTTGGAATCTTAAAAACCACGTCGCCGCACATATGTTTAACCCGTTCGAGGAACTCCTTCTGGGACATGCCAGGCCGAATACCGTACTCTGCGAGGATCTGATCGGTCTCTTCATCATTGCCAATATGGTCGAATAGCGTCCTGCGGACAGACGCGTAGTCGTCTTCTAACAGGTTCAAGTGGAAGATCACACCCTCGTGATACGTATCTCCGAGCATGAAAGCCTCCACCCATTCCGGGGGCTCCCTGATCCCCAACGGGTTCGCCTCGTAGAACCACCCATCTAGACACGGATTCCCCGTGCCAGACAAGACCCCCTGAATCGCGCTGGTAGCGTTGGCGAGGTCCTGCTGCGGCACCCGACGAAGACAGTCCATCACATCCGGGCGCGCTGAATCGATACCAAAATACCGACACGTAGCCCGGAACAGCTCTTCATGCTGCGCTATCGTCCATGGCGGGATCGACACCGACAGGCCGGACATGCACACCGCACGACGGAACCTCGGCGGACGCGCAGCGGCCATCTGATTGCTGATGGAAATGCCGCCCGCAGACTCGCCGACGGCCGTGACCTGGTCTGGGTCGCCACCGAGATCGGCGATATACCGCTGCACCCATTGAAACGCGACTTGTTGATCCGTGAAGCCGAAGTTCCCGCATCCCGCGTGGCCGTCGCGTTGGAGTTCTTGTCGGATGGCCTCGCTGGCGAGAAAGCCGCCCAAGCCGACGCGGTAGTTGAAATTCACGCAGATGATGGGCGCGCCGATGCTGATGCTGTGCGAGACGAGGTTCACCGAGTCGAATATGGGGAGATTGGCGCCGCCGTAGAGTAATGAGCCGCCGTGGACGTAGACGAACACGGGGTACTTTTGGTTTCCTGGTGCGCGAGGAATGACAATATTCATTACCAGCCCGGAAAGCTCGTCTGTCTCTGGGGAGTCGAAATGGGGAGCTTGTGGGACTGGGACTAGGTCGTCTGAGTCGTCGCCTTCGGTGATTGGGCTTGGACAGTTGTATCTACATCGTCAGTCTTGGGATATGGTTGCGGAGGGCGTGAGAGATACCCGAGTTTCGTCCCATTGTGATATTCACCGTCCCACGAGGTCTTTAGACAGGATCGTGTCCATCGCTTGGGCAGGGTCGCGTACGGAATACCGCAAAACTGCTGCACCCCGTTGTCATACTCCCATCCCTCCAGGGTGCCCAGAGTCGGGATACGCGTTGAGCATTTCGCCACAGGAGTCTTGAACGACATGGCCACAAGTGCGTAAAGACTGTATGAAGTAGAGAGATGCGGAATAAGTATACGACGATCATACAGATCTGAAGCATAGTCCATCTCACTATTATAACTCCGTCGCTATAAACTACACCCCAACACGGCAAGGATAACTGCCGGCTAACGCCCGATGCGGCAGGTCGACGCGGGGCGATGAGGAACGGATCCAGACCCTCCAACTCCCCGCGTGCTTGATAAACTGCTACGCGATCGAGACCCCTATTTCATGGATGGCCATGCAAGGGCATATTCACAACTCCGATTAGGCATGTCGACCCCCCGTCAGCGTTCGCACGACGGTTGCTGGACGTGCAAGGCGAAGCGCCGCAAGTGTGACCGCGTGCGCCCAGCTTGTCTCGCCTGCAACCAGCGCGGTGTTGCGTGCGAGGGCTACGGAGTGCGACTCAGATGGGGGAGCGGCATTGCATCCCGAGGCCGGTATACTGGGGCTGGAGAGCCGGTTGAAGCGGCCATTCCGTTCCGAGAGAAGGGCAGACGGCGAGATCGACTTCGAGAGAGACGGCGGGAGGGGACTGGGAGACTCTCAGAAGATACATCTGGGGTTTCTCCACTGATGGGAGATGGATTTGGCGAAGGTGGGACTGTGTCTCCATACCCTATCTGGTTGTATTGCAATTGTTAACGATGTAGTTCTGGATGGCGCGCCTCGGACATCTCAGAGCGGTTCAACTCCGGATTCCACGGTGTCGCCCTCCTGGTGTCCTGAATTCCCTACGGATGAAGAGAGACTGTTCTACCAATGTAATAAGTCTCCTGATTTATACGTCAACATGCGATCTGTCTGACGAACTCATAGTCCTATCCTCCGGCATCCACACCTTGCATTCAACTGCTGTGAACGATGCCGGGAACCTACTCGAACCGCGACTACCAGGGCTATGTCAAAAGTCAAAGGCGCTCTATATCATATGTGTTGCCTTTCAATCATCAATATCACGAGATATGAGACCTCGGTTCTTTGAATTCTTCGATGCGGCATTGAATCAATTCCGACTGGAGCTGAGTCGTAGCGTGACCCGCCTCGAAGACGAGACCCTCACTGCGGGTCTAATTCTATGCAGTATCGGGGTGCGTCCGGTCTGTACATGCCGACAGACACATGCTAATTTTATCCAGCTTGTGCACGGACTACCCTGGACCATGCATCTGCATGGAATGTACCGGATCCTCCAGACCCAAGGCCTTGATGTCTGCCGAGATCAACAGCCGCCTTTTCGCACCCACCTGCTCGAGGTGATGGGCGTAATGGATCTTCCGACTTTTGCGATTGGGCGGCAGAATCCTTCGCTTGGCTTCTGGAGGGCATATTGTACCATCCGCCAAAAACAGTCGGCTGATAACGATGGCGTCGAGGTTATGAGCGGTATACCGCGGTCACTAATTGACATATTCTCTAGGATCGGCGAGGGCGGAGCGACTGAGGAGGACTTTTGGAACTGGCCAGGCTGCAGAGGAAACCTACTCCAGCATCAGCTGTGGGAAGCATATCGCATGGCGGGGATTTTGACCGTGCGACACGGCCAGTTACATGAAGGACTGCCGAAAGCAAGCCCACAAATTTACGGCAACGCCCTAATCCCAGAAACTGATATTCTTGTCCCGCGCATTCTCAGCTGTCTCGATGCCATCTGCAGAGCATCAGTCGAACCAGAAGGGCGGGACTCATTGATTCTCAACGCCGTACACTACCCGGTCTTTGTGGCTGGATTGCAATCGAAGGTCATCAATTCAGATCCCGCACTCAAAAATGTCGTCAGACGGTGCTTCTTTCTTCGCCGTGATCATTCGGAGATTGGCGCCGATGGTAACCTCCTGTTGGAGTTGCTGGAAGAATGCTGGCAAAATCCCGCAGGGGACACCGATGTGCATGCGCTTGCCCGGTCTCGTGGAGTGGAGTTGGGATTGCACTGAGTGTATATTTCTTTTCTAGTATACGAACAGCGGACATTGTCATCATTGCTCTTTTTGTGTGCCTTCGCGCAGCAGCATCCAGCATTTGACAGCACCGTCTTCATCCTCGAGGGAGACTTCCTCCACAACACGAAAGCCGAACCTCTCGTAGAACTTGATGTTGGTCTCAGAGGTACACTCCAGCACAATGGCCTCATGCTCGATGTAGTCCAGTATCCACTGCATGACCTTTGCGCCTAGGCCCCGGGACTGTAGCGAAGGGTGGACGGCCACCACCTCTAGATACCATACGTTTTGGACATGCTGAGCTTTGATCTTACCAACCGCATTGTTGTGGGCATTCATCAATATCTCCACCCTCTGGTTCATTTCAGCATTGTCCTTCAGTAGGGGTTGGTATGTCTCGACTTACTCCTTCGTCGGCTCCCTTGTCTGGTACAGGACTGAACCTGTCCTTTAACCATAGCCGCAAAGCCAACAGCATGCGACCGAACGTCCATTGTAATCTCCCATCCGGTGGAAATAGCAGAACTGCGGACCCGGCATCCAGCCTGTCTTTCGTTTCGATGTCACATATCGTCGGTGCTTTGGATGGGTCTTTGGGCGGAAACAGCTTAGCGAGCTGCGTAGTCGGTGCAGATTGAAACACCATCCCCTCTAAGACCGCTCGTTGGATGCGTCTCTCCTGCCATCTATGTACCTCTGGTTGGTCTTCCCCCCATGGCACAGCTTTGGGGCGCAACCATCGTATCAACGGATCTTGGGAGAAGGAGAGAGTGATCGTACGGGCGACTGCGGATATAGATCGGTGGTCTAGGAGCAGGGTAAGATTCGACTATTGTCGGTTATTATGCAGTGAAGTTCATACCATTGTGCACGCGGTAAAGCTGTAGGGGGCCGCTCTGTGCCATGTTTGCAAGCTCGACTGCAGTGTTATCTTACCGGTGTGTCGTGTTGCCTCCGTATATTGAGGGAGTCAGCTATCTATCAGATATGAACCCTCTAGCGACAGAGGAAGGACCTGCCCCATTCGGCACTTATCACATCCCAATTGATATCTGCTTTATAGGAGAACCATCGCCAAGTCTTGTTGTCCTCAGCGACATGACGGCCTACTGGTGCCGACACTATCCGTTTCGGGCAGGTCGACCCCATCCCGAACGCTCGGCGGTGATCGCCACGAGCATCCCCAGCACTCCATCCCCTTGTTTCTTATGTCGACGCGCAATGATGATTCCCCCGCATTATACTATGCCTCATGTGCGAACCTTCAGAGCGCCTCCGGATCTTATCTGCGTAGCGAGTACCGATGTATAGAATTGAGCTGGCCGGACTGCTTTATCAAGGAGAGGCGCCCCTGGGGTTTGCCTGACGGCTTCATTCAACAGTACTCTGTCTCCTGTGTGACTTCTTTCTGCAATAACAGGATATTATCTCAGGCCGATGGTGGACAGCGAGATCCAAGCTCCTCGTCCTGGAGATGCTCACCCTCCCGGGACCTTTCTTCTCATCAGAGGTACGTCTGGGATACTGTCAGTGGGACAAGCTAACATGGCCTAGAAGATGAAGCTGAAGTGTCCGGCCGCGATAGAGTGGTCATGCTCAGCCCTGTTCCATCAAGAGATCCTAATGAGCCGCTGGTACGTTCCATCCCGTTCGTTCTTTCGCCATTTCATGCTAACCAGATAGAACTGGAGCACACTACGCAAGACTGTCAATTTCACGCTAGTCCTAGCGGTGACATGTCTGATCTTTACGGCGTAGGCCTTGAGCTCTAACCATTGAAATGACTGCACTAACGTCAGACAACAGACTCAGCATCCAGCCGATCTTCTGGCAGCTGATGGTCGTGGACCTCCAGGTCAGCTATACGCAGCTCAACCAGGTGATGTCGGTTATGTTCGTCGGGCTGGCGATGGGATGTGTTTTCTTTATACCTTTGGCCAAGAAGTTTGGCCGACGTCCGGTTTACTTGGTGTCTACCGCGCTGATGCTGGTCACTTCGTTCTGGACTTCGGAGCTGAAGAGTCTCACGGAGCTCTATATCGCAAACCTTCTGCAGGGGTTGGCGGGGGCGACCAACGAGGCTATTGTTCAAATCACTGTCAGTCATGCATCCGGTACTGTGTACTTGGGCTAACCGAGTCAGATTGCCGACCTGTTCTTTGTGCATCACCGCGGCAGCATGAATGCCCTGTACATGACCATGATGATGATAGGAGTGAGTCCGCATTGATGTGCTTCTGTTCTTATCTGACGCAGACAGAGCTTCCTTACTCCAATGGCGGCGGGAACCCAAGCAACCACACAAGGCTGGCGGTGGTCGTACCGGACCCTTGGCATTTGCAATGCCATCCTCTTCCTGCTCTTCATCGTCCTTTACGAGGAGACCAAATACGCAAAGGTCATTGAGGGCATCCGAACCGGATCAATCGACGAGACACCGGTTGTTGACGGGCTGAAAGACGATCGTAAATCGGCCATGAAGGCAGCCGAACAACCCGAAACCGTCAGCGCCAGCAACCACGAGGTCGACAGCACGATCCCCATGCAGACCTGGCCGCACCGACTGCGTCTATTGAGCTACACCCCGGAGCCCATCTGGCCGTACTTCTACCGCCCGTTTCAAGTGCTGCTCACGTTCCCGGCCGTGCTGTGCTGTGGGTTGCAGTATGCGTGCGGCGTGGTCTGGCTGACAATCCTGTCTAACGTGATTTCGCGAGTGTTCCCGATGCCACCGTATCACTTCACCCCCGCGCAGATCGGATACATGAGCCTGGGGCCGTTCGTCGGCAACCTGATCGGCTCGTTCTACGGCGGGTTCCTGGGCGACTGGTCGATTCTGTTCTTCTCGCGACGCAACCAGGGGTACTACGAGCCGGAGATGCGGCTGTACATTCTGCATCTTCCGGCGCTGGCGCTGTGCGGGGGGTTGATCATGTTTGGGGTGACGGTGGACCGAGTACGCTTTCTTTAGTTGCAATGAACAGACCCGGTACTGACGAGCGCAGGGCATGCACTGGATCCTTCCGAGCGTGGGGGGTGCGCTGTTTGGCTTTGGCCTGGGGAGTATCGGCGATGCATGCTTGACTCTGGTGATTGACAGCTATGTGGATGTGAGTTCTGCGTGTTCGATAGACGAACGGAATATGCTAACGGGGTAGATCACCGGCGATGCATTTACGGGGATTGCCTTCCTGCGGAACGCATTTAGCATCGGCATCCCGTTCGCGATTACGCCGTGGATGGAGACAAATGGACTGACGAAGATGTTCATCGCGTGCGGGTTTATGAGCCTGGGGGTGACGATGACGCTGGTGGGGATGGCGGTATATGGGAAACGGATTCGAGGGAAGACGGCGCGACGATACCGGGAGATGGCTGCGAAGGGGAGGGCTTAGGCATTCTGCGGAGTATGGATATTCTCGGGTATCAAACTATTGAGAGGAGATGGAATGGTTCTGTAGGACAGCGGATGAAATGTCTGTACTGTATCCCTGGCCCTAATAATGCTAGACCCGCTCGGAATGGACCCGACGGGAAAGTAGCAGCAGCAGTAGCAGTAGCAGAGTCCGGCGGGAAACGGCAGCAGCCGATGGAGCTAGGGATGTCCATATAGTCCGGGGGCCTGCGACGAGGTAGAATTAAGCGGTGTCATTTCCATTACTCTTAGGCAATAAGGGACCGATAGAGATCGGGATACCGCGAAGAAGAGAAAACGGGGGTTTACCGGGCGGGTAGGCACGGTTAGAGGGGGAGTTCGGTTAGAGCCGTTTTTTGTATTGCTGTTTCAGATGTAGAATCTATCTAGTATTATACCAAGGTATTGCGTGATTGAAGAGATGAAGAAAAGAGAAGAGTACAGGCGTCATTCGGTTCTCTATAGTTAACTACAGTAGTTAACTAGTAACTAGTAACTAGTAACTAGGCACAGGAAGCTGCTTTATAACCCAACACGAGATCGGCCTGGAAATCCCCCAACCAAATCAGATCCTTTTCTGAATTTTGGGATCCGACTAGTCCACGAGGAGATACGTAGACTAGACTAACTACTTACGTGGATACGGAGTAAGAGATGGCCATGTCGTAGGGCGTGGTGGAGCATCCTCCAGGTCCTCATCCACTACAGTCCATACCCCGACAGGGCGTCATCTGGATCTCCTCGGTAGAACAAACTATACGAATAGTTCTGTCTGTGCTGAGACATTGATTGACTGGGATGGACCTGGACAATCACGCCATGTCAATCATCTCTGTTCCCATCTATCTATAGTTGAATTAGGGTTCTACGATACAAGGCCAGAGGATGAACATGCGTCACTGCTCGACCCGAATTAATAATGGGGTCTCCATGTCAATCCAAGGGCGCACCCCCCCGACCCAGCCAATCGGCCCGTCAGCCTTCAATCCTTCGCGGCCAAACAGGCAGCTGGTTGGAGATTCTTCACACTGCCTCTGTACTAAGTGGCTTCGTGATCGCATCCATTTGCTCCTTCTAGCACATGCTGGATTTCTCAGCAAGTGACTCACAGCACGCCCTTTGTGAACATCTCTCTCCATCTGATTCATATAGTCTGTAGATATAAAGTACGGGGCCTGGGGTATCAACTGCTCCATAATCATCCACACTACTATTTACTCCACTGTTACCATTACCCAACGGTAACGATCATCCCATCCCTACATTCTTCCCAGTCCGGAGTAGATCCTGCTGCTCTTCTTTGATTTGATTTCTGTTTTTCTTTAAAGGTCCCGCTGTCTCTCGATTGTTGATTGTTTCAAAGATCGAATCTATACTTTGTACGACTCGTGCGCTTGGCGCATCTAATACATCCCCATGGCCTCCTCCATCATCACCGGCGCCTCCAGCTCCCTCGAGCAGTTTACCTCGCGCGCACGTCCCAAAATCTCCATCGACCTAGACGGCCAGCAAACCGGTCTGGTCAATTCCTACACCACCGGCGACTGCATCCAGGGCACCGTCACCATCACCGCCGACCACGATATCCGATTCGACGATGTCGACATCACCTTTGAAGGTACGCCCAACATACACATACCTATAATACATCCTTACCATCTAACAATATTATGATAGGCACCTCGCGCACCTCCGTAGAGAGGGTCACCATGCCCGGCCACACCGGCGCCACGCAAACATTCCTGCGCCTGCGCCAGCCCATCGAGCCGACGGCCTACCCAACGCCGCGCGTATTCGAGCCCGGCCGCACCTATCAGTTCCCCTTTACCTTTGTCGTGCCAGACCGTCTCCTCCCGCACGCCTGCAGCCACAAGAAGACCAATCTCCACGTCGAGCGCTCGCACACGCTGCTCCCGCCGTCGCTGGGCGACCCCATGCTCGCCAGCAACGGCAAGATGCTGCTCGACGACCTCGCGCCCAACATGTGCTGCATCGCCTACCTCGTGCGCGCGTCCGTCACCCACCGCCCATCCGCCGACGCAGACCGCAAGACCCTCGCCTCCACCGGCAAGAAAGTGCGCATCCTCCCCGCCGTCGACGAGGAGCCGCCGCTCAACATCGCCGACAACGAGGACGTCTACGCCCTGCGCAAGGAGAAGACCGTCAAGCGCGGCCTCATGCGCGGCAAGATCGGCCGTCTGGTCGTCGCCGCCGCACAGCCCAAGCCCGTCCACCTGAGCGTCCCCGGCGAGGCCTCCGACTCGGAGCACTCGGTCAGCTCCGCCGCCACCGTGCATCTGCGCTTCGACCCCGTCGCCGGCGAGGCGCCCCCGCGCCTCGGCTCCGTCTGGAGCAAACTGCGCGTGTCGACCTTCTACTCCGCCGAGCCGTGGGGCGACTACCCCTCGCACATCTGTCCCATGGTCTGGGGGCATATGGGCCGCGGTTGCTACACCGAGACCGTGCCGCTGTCGACGATGTGCGTGGCGTCGGCGCAGTGGAAGAAGCACTGCGCCGGGGGTGCGAATTTGGGGCGGTGCGATTCGCGCCAGTCGAGCTCGTCCGAGGAGTCGCTTGCGGGGCCGTCGGCCTGCTTCGCGGGGAGTACCTACTACACCGCGTCGGTGGTGGTGCCCATCACGCTGCCGAAGAATAAGGCGTTTGTGCCGACCTTTCACTCGTGTCTGACGTCGCGCGTGTACGCGCTGGACCTGAGTATCTCCTACCACACGCCCAACGCCAACATCCTGACGCCGACGGTGTCGCTGCGCGTGCCCATCCAGTTGACGTGCCGGCCGCGCGCGGTGGAGCGCGTCAAGGCGCAGATCGAGATCTCCCCGGAGGAAGTCGACGCGGAGTTCTTCACCCCGCGCAGCGTGTCGACCCCTGCTCCCGAGACGGTCGTCGTGACAGAGCAGGAGCAGGCGCATGCGCCGCCGGAGTACTCGGCCATTCGGGCGCCGGATCTGCCTGGGGTGAGAGCTTGCTAGATTGCGTTGACAGTACATATGATGTGGATAAAAGTGTTTTGGCGTTTGGATACCCATATCTCAAGTTATGATTAATATGCTCTGCATTTGTTTAATAGTAATAGATTAATATTGTATATTTTATGGTCTACCGCAGTACATTAACATCTGTCTTATACTATCCACATCTGTCCTGACAGAGGCTGACCGGTTGGGTCTAGAATCAACCTGCCATGCATCTAAATCTCCGAGGCAGTCCGGTCTCAACAACCGACCTGTCAACAAAGTCAGCCCTTGTCTATTCTACAATAAGCGCTGGCCTACTATCTACTTTCGGGTCTACTCTCGAGGTCCAATACTTTTGCGCAGGCGTGAAACACGCCCTGACACCGCAGCACAGCACAATGAGTCGCGACACTTTACTATCCAGACCATATCCAGATCAACATCAAGTCAAAACCACCCAATGAACAAACAATGCGCGTTGGAGTCGCGACTGTGTACGAGAGTATAGACTGCATGTTTGTATCCCACAACCGGGCACCTGCAGTATAAGATGTATACAACATTGAGTACGACGTAGTGATACTCCGGACTTCCTCTATATATCGTCTCTCCGTCTACCAGCACTCTATACCACTCCAACCCCAACACCCACAATGCAGCTCTTCATTCTCCTGTGTCTATCATGGCTGACCCGCGCAGCTCCATTTGACCGCCCCCTCCCACCTGATCTCGACCCTCCAACCAACGCAACCAGCTACATCTCAGCCGCCTACTACGTGAACTGGGTGCGTCCCCTCCCCCCACCATACAATACATACACTAATCCCACGCCGCAGGCAATCTACGGCCGAAACCACCACCCACAGGACCTCCCCGTCGACAAACTCACCCACGTCCTCTACGCCTTCGCCAACATCAACCCGCAGTCCGGCGAGGTGTACCTCACCGACCGCTGGGCCGACCTCGAAAAGCACTACGCCGGCGACTCCTGGTCCGAGCCCGCCGCCGCCAACGCCTACGGCTGCGTCAAACAGCTCTTCCTACTGAAGCAGCGGAACCGTGCGCTGAAGGTCCTCCTCTCCATCGGCGGGTGGACGTACTCGAAGAACTTTGCCGCGCCGGCGAGCAGCGCGGCCGGACGGAAGAGGTTCGCTGAGTCGGCAGTCAATATCATGCAGGATGTTGGGTTTGACGGGATCGATGTTGATTGGGAGGTATCGCCTTCACCTTCACCTTGACCTTCACGACCTCGTACCTGCGTGCTGATAATGTAGTACCCCGAGACCGACGCCCAGGCCACCGACTACGTCCTGCTGCTGCAGGCGGTGCGCGAGGAACTCGACCGGTACAGCCGCGCGCACGCAGACGGCAAACACTTCCTCCTCACCGTCGCCAGTCCCGCCGGTACCCATCCCCCCTCCCCCCCTTCCTCCCCTTCCCACTAAATAAGCGCACCGTAGGCCCCTCACACTTCACAACCCTCAAACTCTCCGCCATGAACGCCCACCTCGACTTCTGGAACCTCATGGCGTACGACTACGCCGGCAGCTGGGACCGCACGGCGGCCCACAGCGCAAACCTGCACGCCGCGCGCGACGGCAACGCCAGCACGCCGTTCAACACGGACCAGGCGGTCGACTACTACACGGCGCGGGGGGTGCCGGCGCGGCGCCTCGTGCTGGGGATGCCGCTGTACGGGCGGGCGTTTGCGGACACGGACGGGCCGGGCAGCCCGTTCCACGGGGTCGGCGGCGAGGGCAGCTGGGAGGCCGGGGTGTGGGATTACAAGGCGCTGCCAAGGGATGGGGCGCTGGTGCGCGAGATGGAGGCCGTGGGCGCGGCGTGGAGCTATGATGCGGCGCGGAGGGTGATGGTGAGCTTTGATACGCCGGCGGTGGCGAGGTGGAAGGGCGCGTATATTCGGGCCAGGGAGTTGGGGGGTGCGATGTGGTGGGAGAGTAGTGGGGATGGGGGTGGGGAGGGGAGTTTGATTAGTATTGTGAGTGTTTCTTTCTTTCTTTGATTTGTGGTTGTTTGGTTGTTGAATGCTGACGATATAGCTGGTTGATGAACTCGGGGGTGTTGCGGCGCTAGATCAGAGCGAGAATCATCTCGAGTATCCGACTTCGCGGTTTGACAATCTGCGCACGGGTTTCACTAGTTCTTCAACTCCTTCAGGGAGATAGTTACTGCATAATGGACATGATTCAACTCTATATAACTTTTCATATACATCCAACGCCAGTCCGACCAACTACGTCAACATATCGTCCAACTTCTCGCCCAGCACATCCTCGATCTGCTTGACCCAGCGCCGCACCTCGCGCTCGACGTTCTCGTCTTCGTCTTCCATCAGCTCGCTGATATACGGCAGCATCTCCGGCAGCAGCGCAAGCCACTCCTCGCCCAGCTGCTCCGTCAGCGACTGCTCCGCCTTCAGAGCTGCAAACCGCGTGTGCGGGTTCTCTCCGCCTGCGGCCTTGCCGCTGGGACCCGCCGACGGACGGAGGAACCGCATCAGAACCGTGTTGAGCTCCTTGTGGTTGTCCGTCGAGTCCGCCGCGACGGCGAGTTCGGTGATCGCGGGGACCGCCTCGGCTATTACCGTGTTGGCCAGGGAGGATGTAGTGGCATGGGCGAGTTGGGAGATCAGAGGTTCGGAGATTTGGTTTAGGTGAGAGGGAGATTGCCAGAATTCTGCACAATTAGCTTATCCCTTCCTAAAAGGATTAGAGGGGAAGATAGACTCACCGTCCTGGTCATGCTCAAAAGCATTCCGGAGCATGCGCAGAGTCGATAACCAGAGTGTCCTGGTGTTCTGGTTGGAAGGACTGGCCTTGCCAAGGACCGCAACGACATTCTCGATAATGTAGCTGGCGTATCCGGTGACGATGGACTGCGCATGTTAGTCAAGTCGCTCAATTTAAAAACCAACGATACATACCTGAAGTGTACCGAAGAAAACTTCCAAGAACTTGTAAAACGTCGTAAGACGAGACACATCGCCGTGGCGGTCCTTCTTCGAGATCCCCGTCGTGGCCCAGTCGAACAGCTTGGTGAAAATCGGCCGGAATGTCGAGTCGTTCAACTTGTAGATCATCTTGATTGTGACATCGTTGACAATCTCCTCGGCCTCTTCCAGATCATCCGCGTCGAATTTGGCCTTGGATCCGAGGGCAACCTGCTCGCGACGCAAGTCGAACGCTTTGAACAGAATCTCCGTCAACACGGGCAGGTTCTTCATCGTAGCCGACTTCGGGTGCTTCTCAATTGCCAGGCTCAGCGTCTCCAGCATCTCCTTGGTGGCCTCCGGACCGGCCGCCACAGCTTGAGTCCAGTTCCGGTTGACAACACCAAATGTCGCCGCCAAATCGGCCTTTCTGGCCATCAGGCGCAACGCCTCCTGTCGGCTCTCATCCTCAAGCTCTTCCAAACCGGCAGACCGGAACGAAAGCAGCAGAATCTGGTCCAGATGCGAAGCAGAGATCATATACGGCAGGTGCACGAACAGAGCAGAGAACAGCGAGTACACAGCATCATGCAGTCGGGCGTTCTCCTTTCCAGCCTCCATGCTCACCTCCAGCAGAGACAGCGAACGATTCAGCGCATCAGGCAGTGCAGGGATCATAGCCTGGCCGAGAACCTCCGCCATAGATGCAAGACACAAGACGCCCATAATACGGATACGGTCGTCTTCCTGTCCGATACATGACTGACCAGCAATCGCCTTCGACGCTGGGATAACCTTGGACGGATCCTTCTTGCCATACTTCTCAGTGATACGATCGATGCAGGCAACGGCAGCATGCTTGAGCAAGATATCCGGTGACGACTCGACAATCGTAACCAATGTGGGCAGGAAGTCCAACATCCGGTTCTGAGAGGGACTGTCGCGCTCGGGGTTCTGGCGCAGACGGCCTTCCAGGAGCCGGAGTACCTTACGACGGAGCTCGTCACCAGGACGTTGGAGCAGAATCTCAATCGTGTCAAGGAAATCGATCAGCGACAGCGTGCCGAACAGTGCGCTGAGGACTTCTCCACTAGCTTGGCTGACAGCCTTCATCTCCTGCATCGTGTCACCAATCGTCAAGATCTGTGTCAGGATCTGCGAGAAGTAAGACCGGATCTGCTCGGACTCCTCGCCGCCCTCCACCGCCAACGCCTTGGCCATCTTGGACTTGATCGATGAATGTCTGAACAGGTAAGCCAACGCCCGAAGGAGATCGACTGCAACCTTTTGGGGTTCACGGCCATCGTCGCTGCCGATGCCAAGAAGGACCTGCGAAATTCCAGGCTTCGGTCCCAGGGAATCTGTGACAAGTTCCAAATATTTGCAATATGTCTGCAGTCAAGTTAGTTACACCGCGTGGGAGTCAAAGCGGGACAACTTACACAAAGTTCAACAGCCGCGGTGGCGTCCGAAGCCAGGCCCGTCATCAAAATCAGGACATCTTTGTCCATGGAGTATCTATTGGCGAGCATGGCCAATACAGCGAACAAGAAGTCCTGCGTTCCAAGCTTGGTGATCAAAGCATGGAAAAGCCGGAGACGGCGATGAGATGGGATGTGTTCAAAGGCGGCGGTGAAGCTGAGCAATAACTCCGACGTTCCGGACACAACATCGCGTTTCTGGTTGCGCAAAGACTGGATGAGAGCAGGGACAACCTGGTCGATCGTCTGATCAATTACGGAAACAGAGTACTCGTCATCCTTTCGGAGAACACTGGAGCCCATGAACGTGAAGATTGGCATCACACTGTGCAGGACTAATTCCGGCGCAATGACCGACAGGCCGGCCACAAGAAGGAGAGCTGCATTCTGCACCTGTGGGCTTTCAGTCGTGCGAACACAGTCCACCACCAAGTCAGCCCGAATGACCGACGTATTGAACAACGGCTTGGGCGTGGCTCTCGACTTGTTCACAATAGCCAAAAGACTACCAAGCGCTAGACTAAGCAGGTAGCTCATTCCAGACTGGATTTGCGACTTGAAGTGGTGCAGTGCAGCCAATGTCTGGAAAAGTCCGTCGGCGAGCTCAGGGTGATCTTCGGGCTTGGAGCCATCCACAAGTTCCAGGATAAAAGTCATCTTTTCCATGAGTTTGCTGAGCTTGGCCTCATCCTTGACCGTCATAGCCACCATGTTATTCTGGCTCGTGCGTCTTCTCTTCGGCGCAGGTCCAAGAGATTCAATGTCAGTGACGGATACCGGAATCTGCTTAACGAAGCGAAGGAGCACGGGACCTGGGACCTGGACACTGCGAAGCACTTCCCGACAACCGTCCACAAGAGGCGAATCGGACTCTTGCAGTGATACCTCGAAGAGTCTCTCAGCAGCAGACGTCTGTCGGTCCTCGGGTATTTTGGCCCAAATGTCCTTCATCCGGCCAAACACAGCAGCGACGAACGAGGGGCTCAGTGAATTGGAGTATGGGCTGATGATCGACAGTAACAGGACAATCGCATCTTTTTCCTTGGGTGTAACGATCTTGACAACCTGGGCCTCCATCTCTGCGGCAGAGATGCGCTCTTTGTCGCAAAGATCCTTCGCTTTCTCGACACCAAGATCCCGCCACATCTTCAGTAAGGGCTCTAGCTCTTTGGTTCGAGTCGTTCCACCAGCCTTCTCAACGCGGTTGAGGAGGTCCAACAAGCCCAGTTTGGGAGCAAAGAGCGGGAGTTGGACGACATGAGAGCACAGGAAGCTGAAGAGCGCGAGGCGCAAAGGCTTCTTCAACTCAGATGCATCGGAATCGGCTAAAGTTCCACGCAGAGTAGCTTCGACAACCCGCCCAACGTGAGTTGGGTCCAGAACATACTCTTCCAACTCCGGGAGGAGGGCTCGTTCAAAGATTTTCGACATATCACGGCCGGAGAGCCAGTTAACGCCCTTCGACTGCTTAGCCTGGCCGTAAAGCGAGTCAGACGCCCAGACAGATGGATTATCCTTCTTGGCTTTCTTATACAAGGCACCCAACGCAGCCAAAACAGCTGCAGCTTCGCGACGAATCCTTTCAGAGACATCTCCAAGAGCCACAAGCACGAAAGGGACGAGCGCCTGGAAGTCGATATCGGCAGGAGAATCGCTGAGGAAAGAAGACAGCATATTCAAAGCGGTTACGCGTGTTCCAATAGGGTACGAGCCGGAGAACACCCTCACGAAGAAGGACAGGTATTGCGGAGACTTGGTGGCATTGGACTTTCCAAGCACAGTCAAGTTGGCAAAAGACTCGAGCTTCTCTTGGGACCCAATTGCCAAGGCGAAAGCCTGGACAAGGCGATCGAAAACAGGGATCGACTGGGCGCTAAGGAATGACGACTTCATCAAGGGTTCACTTTCGAGCGACTGAAGAAGAGACGGGAACTCATCCTCCTGTTGCTTGGGTGCAGCCTCATCCATTTCGACGTCCTCCAGTGCCTTGGGTGCCTGCGCGGACTCAATGACAGTTTGGAGATTATGCTCCAAAGCAGAGATGTCGAGTGCTGATTCAGCAATGGTCTTCTGGAAAATCGGCTGCAGAGACTCGGATCTCGTGAAGTGCTGCACCAAATCTGCCAGATGCGTCTGCGCATTCAAGGACATCACGCCGTCTTTGTGAGCGTTGCTGGCAGCACGGAGAACAATACCCATACCCTGTTCCGTTTCAGGCTCTCCCAGAATCTGACTCTCAAACATGAGCGATAACAAATCCAGGCGGACGGTGTCTTCCTGCTTTGAGAGATCATCAACACACCCTGCGACGATTGCAAGCAGCAGGTGCGATGTCTTATACTGGGAAGAAATCTCCGACAGCTGCTGAATAGGGTTCTCCAGACGAAGGATTGCCTTGAAGACCCGCTTCGGAATAGTAGGTTCGGGCTTTTGCTGAGCAAGGACGGACAAACAGATGAGGCCAGAGTTGACAGTCTCCGCTGTCCAAGACGCTACAATCGCCTCCATCAGGCTATCCAGAACGTTGTCCTGCAGGGCCGCTTTCTGAGCAAGAACAACACAGACCATGTAGCAACCGATCACCAACTCCGAAATACCCTTCATGCCCAGTCCATCGTTCAAAACCGGAAGCACCGAAAGTACGATGTCGTCATGTTTCACCTTTTCCGCGCCTCGACGACCGGACCGCGACGCATCCAGCATTCCAGACACAGCCTCAGTAAAGATTCCTGCCCAAAACGAGAGAAGAGCGTGGTGAGCCGACTGTTGCCGGCTTGCTTGGATCACATAGGCGTTCAATGCGGCAAGGAATGGTTTGTTCGTTGTGGCACTGTGCACGAGCGGGTGGCGGGGAGGGTTGATCAAGCTCTTCTTGTAGGGAAGAAGCACCTTGAATGTCGGCGTCAGGTCTTCTGGGAGGATGGAGAGCAGATTCAGGAAGAGGGGTGTGGAATAGTAGGGTAGGAAAGTGAGGATCGTGGCGGTGGTATTATATTCGTGGACTCTGGATTCCGTTAGCCATATTATGTCGCTGGACTGGAAGGATCATGACGAACCGAAAACGTCGGATAAGCCAGTCTGCAGCCTTAACAGCAGGACTCAACAACAGTCTCCCTCCGACTAAAGCGAGAAAGGCCTCCAAGACCGTATCCAACTCCTTGTTCTGAGCCGCGTTCATCTCCGTCCGCTCTTCCGTCTTGCTCTGCGGACTGAAGATGGTGCGCTCGAACTGCGCAAACCGGGGGTCGAGTTGGCATAGCTCCTGGAATCCTTCAAAGCAAATGTCGTAGATGGTGTCAAAGTCCTGGGATCCAGCGACCTTCTTGTCGAATATGAGGGAATGCGAATGCGCGATTCTCTGCGCCTTCAGGTTCAACTGGTTGGTCGAGTTCGCCGCAATCTGCGACAACTGCGCGGCGAGGGAGGAGGCCATTTTGCGATGAAAAAAGTGGTGAACTAGTAATTCGAGAAATCCATCACTCGGTAATCGTCTTCTTCTCCTCCGGACGCAAGGAATGTGTGGTGAAGCAGGCGCTGAGCCAGAGGATGGTCGGAGCAACTTTTTTTACTGCCGCTGTAGAAAAAATTGCGGAAGACGGGAGCGGAGTTTTTCCAGCCTGACCTTATTTGACCCCAACTAGTTCCAGCTCCAAAAGCCACCCCATCCGACCCCCACGATGCCTCTCGGTCAGGAGTATGGATTCCTCCGTCTCTCAGGTACCTTCACGTCGATAATATTCGTCGCGATCAGTCGCTAATTGGTTTGTTAGGAGAAAAAATCCATCCCGCGCTTCGCCAGCTTCAAACCGCCCCCTCCGCCGCAAGCTGATCGGCCTCCCGAACGTTCCACACGCGACAGCAGAAAAGAAGACAGATCCAGACACCACTCTCGACACCACCATTCAAGACACAGAAACCATCGCGACCGCTCCCGATCTCGAGAACGACGAAAGGAACGCCGGGAACACCGCCATGTCCGTGCAGAAGCGGCCAGTCCTCGGTCGGAGCCCGTCCCCAAACCTCTGTCATCACGAACCAGCACCGTGAGCGCGCCCAAAGACGACGTGTCGGATTTGTATGTTGTGGATAGCAAAGGCGACAAGTACAATGTTATATATGGCACGATACATCGCTATAGTGTCCCTCACTACCGGCGGTTTGGACGGGGAAGTGTGTTGGGCCTTCCCCCACGCCATAAAATCGACCGCGATACATCCGAAGGCGACGCGATAGTGATTAAACCGGATTTTTCTGCAGATCGGTCGAGGACAAAGACTAAGGATCTCCTCGCGGGCCTCAAGAAACAACGGACGAAATTGCTTCGCGTGCGACCGATTCCAGCCACTGCACCCACAGATGCTTCCGAGGACTATCTACCGCTTAGTACATCCGGTAATAAGTTCAATGACCTCGATGAAGATTCGGAGGATGACAGATACGCTTATCGCTCGATCCGGGGCAAAGCAAAACCAGAAGATATGCTTCCAGACGACCTGGAGATCATCTCCGACAATGGCTCCGTTGACGAGGAAGGTGTTCGGACCGACCCAGACAAAGAGATCAAGCAACGCAACGTGGAATTGTCGCGCAATGTAGAACGGAATCCCACTGATGTGGAAAGCTGGCTCGCGCTCATCGATCACCAAGAGTCTCTCCTGCGCGGCTCCGAGCGAGAATCTGGCTCATTGACATACGCAGAGAGGAAGAGTCTGGCGGATATCAAACTATCTCTCTATGAGAAAGCCTTGAAAAAGGTCGGTCAGCATCCTTCTCGGGATAAGCTGCTACTCGGTTGCTTGGAAGAGGGGGCGAAGTTGTGGGATACGAAAAAGCTTTCTGCCCGTTGGCAATCTGTTTTGAAGTCAGATTCACACTTTATTAGCCTCTGGATCAAATATCTTGACTTCCGACAAACCGAGTTCCTTGACTTCACTTATGAAAAGTGTCTTGCCACGTTTATTGAGTGTTTGCGACTGAACAAGTCGAGTCCCGATCATCCTAGCAAGACCCTTGTCCATATCTACCTCTTTCTTCGCCTCACACTCTTCATCCGGGAGGCAGGATTCATGGAACTTGCGATTGGGCTGTGGCAGGCTGTCCTCGAACTTACATTCTTTCGACCAGAATCTTTGGATGAACGGAGCACAGTTGCGTCGTTCTTGGAGTTTTGGGACTCCGAAGTCGCGCGGATTGGTGAGGCTGGTGCGCAAGGCTGGACGAACAATGAAAATACTCTTCACGATCCACAGACTCCATCACCACTACCTCGCTTAAATCCAAAGTCTCTGTTTGCGTCTTGGGTGGGATGCGAAAGGGACCGCATCGTCAGGTCTCGGCTGCCCGCCCGCAGCTTGGATGAGGAAGAGGACCCATATCGTGTGGTCATTTCCTCCGATTTGGAAGAGGTCCTTTCGCTGGTTTGGAGTGCTGATGCTGCTCACGTATTGGTCGACAGTTTTCTGTACTTCTGTCATCTTCCTCCGGTCATAACGGCAGTCACCAGGAATACAACGGGCCATTGGGCAGGGGACAGCTTCATACAGAACGATCTCATGAGCAGTCCAGGTTATACCCTTGAAGACTGGCTCTCAAGATCCTCGACAAGCATAGAAGGGTCAGAGTCCACTCCTCTGTCCTTTCCTGACCAGCATTTCATCCACACTCTCGGTACACTTTTCGCTGAAGACGGAACTTGGTTCTACTCCTTTCAGGCATGGGCCAAGGCTGCTAGGGACAATCAGTCTGATGTTGATACGGATTGGGTCCGTCGGGTATTGCGATCATTGGTAGACGCGATGCCACAAAACGACGACCTGGCTGAGTACACGCTCGCTTTGGAATTTGCATACAATCCAAAGGAGGCGAAGAAGTGTGCCAAGTCATTGCTGAAGAGACGCTCATCTAATCTACGGCTCTACAATGCATACGCACTTATGGAGCATCGGTCGGGAAATCACGCTGCTGCAGGCCATGTCTGGGCCACCAGTCTGTCGATGAGCAACACGTTCTCGGCTAATGACCGAGCGGATAGCATTCTTCTATGGCACGCGTGGGTTTGGGAACTGCTGGAATCTCGGAACGTAGCCCACGCTTCTCATGTTCTTATGTCCATGCCCCAGAATAGTATTGATCTGAAAGCTTTTCCTGATACGTCCGGCCAGCCAGAATTCAGCGCCACGGCCTTGCTGAAGGTCCAAACTGTGAGTACTAGTTCCATATGTTTGAATCTCTGGCTTACCATCCACAGTTCTTGGCCGAGACCCTCGAAAACTTGTTGGCAAACCGCAAGTCAACGACATTCGTGGCCTGCGTCGACTCGCAGGCTATCCATACCTATCTCACGCATTCTTTCGATCTGAACAAGGCTCTCGATGCATACAGTAACGCAATGAGCCGTCTTTCTGTATTGTCCAAGAAAGATGAGGCTTTCGTCGCCTACACCATTGAATTGCTTCACCAATCTCGTGCCCGGTTCCTCTACTACCATGTCCGCACAAACGGAATGTACAAGCCATCTCAGATCCGCTCTCTCCTGATGGAAAGCATTTCCACCTTCCCACATAACACCATGTTCCTCTCTTTATTCGCCTGGAACGAATCTCGCTTCCGCATCGAAGAGCGTGTGCGCGACATCGTCAGAGACATAACTACCGAGAGCCGAACCATCCATACTTCGACCCTGCAACAAGTCCCTATCACCTCTCATCTATTCTCGATCTACACGGAAATGATCCGCCCGGTGTATGCAGGCTCCACGGCACATTCAGTACGTGCCGCGTTCGAAAAAGCTATCGGCGAACACGACGCATCAGCACAGCACAACACGCTGTCCACCGCAGGCTCAAGTCTCTCCCTGTGGAAACTGTACATCTTGTTCGAGCTATCACACCACAACATCCAACGCGCCAAAGATGTCTTCTACCGCGGTATGCGTGCTTGCCCGTGGTCCAAGGAGCTCATTATGCTGGCGTTCAATCACCTCCGTGCGGACGTCGTGGAGAGTCGCCACCCGGCCTCATCCCGGCGAGGAGACGGCATGGGGTTTGATGAGCTGCGACGCGTGTATAATGTCCTTGTGGAGAAGGAGTTGCGCATTCATGTTGATATCGAGGATCAACTGGATGAGCTCGCGGAGAAGATGCAGAGGTCTGCTGGTTTGCCTTTTAGCATGCCCGATGATGCGGATAGTGGGGATGAAATGCAGCTGTAGTCATTCCGTATAGACCAGGTCGTTCATCAGGAGTAATGATACCCAACTGTATATTGTCGCATGTCTTGTTACGTAGCTCGTGTTAGGACAGATAGGGGGAGAGTCCCAGCGATATATATCGACCACGCCGACAGACATCTTACCACCTGTACTACACTAGACGGAATCATCATACGCTCAACACTAAAACAAAGACTTCATACCAACTATAGTACAAGACACCGCCCACAAATACAGCTAAGATCCAAACCACAAGCGAAAGGGTCATGACTTCATCACATCGTGTCGTATTGCAACAGTGGTATCCAAACAAACGAACGAACGAACGAACAACGAACAAACAAATCAGAAGTGCTCCTTCCAGAACTTGAACTTGACATCCTTGCTCGACGTCGCATGGGCAGCTTCGCTAATCTGGCGCGCCGCCGTATTCGGCCCGCAGAAGTACACCCCAACCTCGGTCTTGAACCGATGCAAGCCCGACATATACGACTGATCCTTGAGACCGTTGCGCATAGCCGAGAAGAGGCGGCTCCAATCGGGCCGTCCGAAGTTCGTGCGGCTCTTCAGCTCCGTCAGCGGATCGAGGTCCTGCCCGACGGAGTTCAGGTAGATATTCGCGGCGGTATCGTCATCCAACCGCTGCGTGAGATACGTGTGGATCCGCAGGAACTCCGCGCTGCCCTGGCTGGCCGCCGCAGACGCAGACTGCGACTCCAGCGACGACAGCAGCGCCTGGAACCACTCGAACGAGGTGGTGTCCTTGCAGACCCAGATGAACTCGACACGGCGCAGCCGGCGCGGCGGGTTGGGCCCCGCGCGCAGGTGCCAGATGTTCTTGAGGATGGACGCCCACGGTGTCACGCCGATGCCTGTGCCGATCAGCACCGCGATCTCGTTCTCGAACACGTCCTCCGCCGGCGCTCCGTACGGCCCGTCCACCCGCAGCGTCGGCATCTTCTGCCCGTTCTCCAGCGCCACCTCGTACATGCCCATTGGGTCCAGGCCCTCAAGGTCGCGCGCCTGTGCCGGCCCGCAGCCCAGCGCGTCGCCGAGCGCGCGCGTAAAGTCGCCCACCTGCCGGACGTGGATGCTCACGTATGGATCGAAGGGGCACGAGGTGATGGTGAATGGGTGCCATTGGTTGCTGGAGACCTCCGGGACTTGGATGAAGAGCCACTGTCCGGCTTTGTAGTTCATGCTGTCTTTGCGGAACTGGATTTCCATGGCGTCTGAAGGAGTCAGTGTGGATCGTAGGTTAAGTATGGGGGAATGGTACGTACCGTAGGGGTGGCGGATCACCTTGGTGATGACGGTTTGCCGTCGGGACCGGATCTCACGATACAGTCGTTCGATGAGGTAGAGACCGCCGCCCACTAGCTCCCATCGCCAGCCTTCGTATCCGATGCAGTGATTCCAGAAGCGGTGTCCGGCGAACGGGGAGATGGGGTCCTTGGTATCACGCACGAAGCACCCGGTGGCGTGCGTATAGAGAGCCAGGAGGAAGGGCACGAACAGATGGTGGGTGTACCAGAAGGTCTCGAAGGACTGCTGGCGAATGCGATGATGGGAGGTCGTGTACATTAGCATCATGCAGAAGAGCATGACATGGCCAGTGATTCCGCCCGCCTCGGTGAAGTGCATCTGCACCGCGGTGGACGGGCGGATATGGTCCTTCTCGACGTTATAAAAACTAGATGCGTTAACTCTAGCCAGTCAGAAGGAGTGTCATTTGTGAGTTGAACTTACTTGACGTAGTGCGCGGCGACGTGGAGGACGACGAAGAGGAGAAGGGCGTACGCGGTTTGCCGATGAAACCATGCTGTCTCCTCCAGCGGAAGCCATCGGATTCGGGGACGCAGCAGCCGGATGAGATTCCTGCACATCGGCAGGATGATCAGCGTTCCATCGAAGGTTAGGACGAGCCCTGCACCTCGCGAGATGTACACCGAGTACTTGAGACGATTGAGAGCCGCCAACTTTGTGTTGGTGGCCTGTATGTGCCTAAACTCGTCAGACAGAGGTCCAGCGCAGTGGACGAGCGAACATACCATCCGGCCGCGAAGACGGCGATGTGAGCGCCCCAGAAGAGAAAGTAGAACAGAGTCTTCTGTCGTGTAAAGTAGGAATTCAACGGATGTCTCAGGGTAATCATTTTCGCAGTAAGCCATGCAATGGGTATCTCTCTAACAAAGATGAAAACATCGACCAGCGATGGTTATTATATTTCAAAGGACAGCACCTGTGCTGGCCAAAGAGATCAATATGTGTAGATAGCTGGGTCTCCAAAGAGTTCTTTTTCTTCATGTATCAGTTTCTTTTCAGCCTGAGAGTCGCGTTCCTGATGCTGGCGAGGAAGAGCAGCCAGGAGCAGCAGCTGACGCGAGCGGTCAATTGGGAGCCTGGTAACGTCCACCCAAAGAACATCGTTATCTTGCGGATGCGAACGCCATGTGCATCGGGAAGTTAGTTGAATGGCTGGATGTGGGGTGGATAGACGACAGTGGTGGACGGAGTGAAGGTTGTAGGATCCAGAGATGTGGTTTTGGTTGCAGGGAAGAGAGGGGGACCGCCACCGCTTGAGGGGGAGACACTAAATAACTGGGTCTAAACGACCATGCAGTACGGATTAGGGTTGAGGATCGATCAACCTGTAGAGTCGTCGTCTGGCTGGCTGGCTGGCATCCAGAGCTCTAGACAACCTAATCAGGCACTCAAGACTTCGCTTCCTCTCGTATGATACGTCTACTCGGGCGACGACGCTCGGTTATGTCCTACATCTTTGGAATCACATCCTTCGTTCGTATCCAACATTGGCATCATCTGATATCGACCGCATCTGTCAGGGCGCGTCGAATGCTGCTGCTACCTGTGGCTCCGCAGGTCAAGCCCCGAGGGAAATCCGATATAAAAATAGGTCTTGAGCGGGGAGACTCACCCATCATCTCCTGACGCCTCTTCTCTCAACGTTCTCCCAGCCTTCGCTTATCCCGGAGAGTCCACCGTGAAGCCATGTGGCCCCAGGGGGTAGTCTAGAGGATGAGAGTGATTGGGACCCAGTGTTCGCTTGGCAGCGTCAGTTGAAGAAGCAGCTGGATCTGCGACGATGATTGCTCCATCGGCGGTGGAGTTGTCCGGCCACTTGCCAGGATCTTCTCCTATGAGAGCCGTTCTGCAAGCGCTGACTCCGTCGCACACGTCCCGAAGCGAATGGCATCTCGGCACGGGGCGATACCGCACGACAATGCAATCAACGGTGGGGAGTCGGACTTCTCTCGCTGCTAGGTTTAATGATGCTGGTGGCATCTGCTTCCAAATATAGCCCTTACCCAGGGTCGTAGGATCGAAGTCCCTTGGCGGTGGAAGCCTCGACTTGGAAAGAATCCTTCATCAAGCGGAGCAAAGCTGGTGCTGGTTGGGGATGCACGGTGGCCATTTCATCACAGCTAGTGTCGAACTTTTTTTCGGACATTTAACCTTGTGAGGAAATCATCAACGATCACCCAGCAGGCATGAGTCCATGACGTGAAAGTACGGTGAGCCGGAGATTCTGATTGACATTGTTTGACAGTCAACGGGCAGTATCTGATCCAGCCAGAATCCCATTGTTGGTGGTTTCGTAAAGAATCATGGCGCACTGGTAGAGCGATTGTCTGACCAGGGGACCCGGGCGACAAACAAAAAATACACCAAGCTATCATACGGTGACAGCAAATCTCCGGACTTCGTCATGGTCTTCGTCGTGGAGTGGGAGCAGACCGAAGGCATCGGCCGCTAAGGCGTGTTCCCGCAAATCTCCTGCAGGCGCCGGTCCACCGTCACGCTCCGTCGCCCGCGCTACTGCACTTGCTTCCTTCTCATCTCGTGCGTTACGCCAGCTCATTCGCTGATGGAGCATGGACATAGCGCCCAGTCAGAGCCATCAGCCGGGATAGCTGGTCACGGTCCGGGCGGGCAGGCCTATGAGCGGCCGTCAGGATGCAATCCCCGTGCAGAACTCATGAGGGGAATTCGGTGCGGAGGGGGTGCCATTGGCTGCGCAACTCCCGCGGTTGATAAAACAGGTGCACGTATCACAGTCGCTGGAGGGATGGTTTTTCAGGCCGTGACAGAGGGCTGGAGTTGTTCAGATCAGGTGAGTTGACGCTCTCCCGCTATATTCCCTCGCTCCCCCACTATCTCGTGGTTCTGCGGGAGGAATGTGATAGTTGACCTTATCGATCAGACCGCTACAAACACATGGACAGATACGGAGCACATCATCCATTCAATCCGCTCCTGCCATGTCGGTGTCGATGATCATCCACCCAGCTTCGTTGATCCGACGTATGACTGCGAATAAAAGCGTCGTGTCGACCTTGTGAGAGGTTTCGCTGGCCGAGCTGCTCACCTTCCCTGTCCGCCTTACTCCGTACTGTCTCTCACCCTGCTGTCGCTATGGGTCGGTTAATCAAGAACCACTGGGCGCGTTTGATCATCCTCACAGCCGCTGCCTGTACGTACTGGCGTCCTTAAGATCATACATGGAAGTATCCGACTGACAACCCCAGACCAAGTGGGCAGCGCAATCGAAGGCTTCATCTGGCCCAAGGTCTTCTGGGACTTCATGACCAAGAACCTCAACGGCGCCGTCAAGCCGATTCCGATCCTCCAAATCCTCAATCTCATCATGGGCTTACTCGGCCTGGCCTGGGAATGGCCATTGAAATACTTTGCCGGCTCGTTGCCCCATCGCAGCATTGAATTCCGCCTCATCCTATACCCGCTCAGCGCGCTCCTGGCGGCACTGTTATACCAAGGGACCGACCCGGCTCTTTACTATCTCGTGGGAATTGGGGTGTATTTCTGGGCCTACAGTGAGGGAGAGGTATACATACTTCCCGAGACTATGATGCTCTCGATACTAACATGAATAGGTCGTATGTCCGGAACCATGGACCTTGCCCAAACGAAACATACATAAAGTATAGTGGCCCTCGCTTGTACATACCTTGAACGACGTGACGATCGCATAGCACATGATCTAATGACCTGGACTGGAGATGGCGTCTGCAATTTGGGGAATAATAAGGACGCAAGCTGGTCAGCTTGGTCCCCAATGTACATAAATAGCCGTTGTGTATTATAATCTAACGAATAATATGCCATTAGTAACAACTCGACACTTTTTTTTCTCTCGTGCCTGAGGCATGTTGCCACTCGCATGTATCACGTGCGGCTCTATACAGCCACCGTCTTGTTGCCCCCAATTTCTTTTCTTCGAACCCCCTACAAATCTCTGCTCGACGCTCCCTGCGGTGGTTCCTGGTTGGCGACTAACTCCTATCTAGACAATTTCAACCGTCACTAACCCGGAATCTACTTCCTGAGAGCGCCATGTCGCCCGCAGCCTCCAACCGTGCGGACAACCCACGGAGCGACGACGACGACGATGTGCCCGTGAACAGACCGACCAGCTTCAACGGACGGCTCAATCAATACTTCCACGCCTCGAAGAACATCTCTACAAATGCGGCGGCCGCAGACGCCGCATCCAAAATCACTACACCTATCGCCATCCCGGACGCTTTCAAGCGAACAGCATCATCACCCGACGAGACCTCACAACCCCAGCGACGCTCCAAACGAATCAAGCGCCCAACACCATCCGGCGCATCAACTCCCACCGCAGACACAGACACAACCACGCCCATACCCCGCCGCATCACCCGCTCCCGCTCCGCAGGCAGCACTCCGTCCTCAACACCACTATCCCGATCTCCAACAACGCAACCCAGCTCCCGCACCTCCACACCCCCATCGACCTCCACCTCCCTCCTCCGCGACACCATCCCCCCAAACCTCACGCTGCTGCTCGTCGGCGTGAACCCGGGCATCATGACCGGCACAACGGGGTACGCGTACGCGCACCCGTCGAACCTCTTCTGGAAGCTCCTGCACTCGTCGGGGATCACGACGGAGCGCCATCCGCCGTCGGACACGTACCGGCTGCCGGAGCTGTACAACATCGGCAACACGAACATCGTGGAGCGCCCGACGCGCGACGCGAGCATGCTCAGCCGCGCGGAGATGAACGCCGGCGTGCCCGTGCTGGAGGCCAAGGTCGCGGCGCAGCGGCCGCGCGCCGTGTGCCTGGTCGGCAAGAGTATCTGGGAGGCGGTGTGGCGCGTGCGTAAGGGGCGGCCGATCCGGAAGGAGGAGTTTCGGTACGGGTGGCAGGATGAGAGCGAGAATATGGGGCGCTGCGAGGGGTGGGATGGGGCGCCGGTCTTTGTGGCCACGACTACGAGCGGGTTGGCGGCTGGCATGACCATGGCCGAGAAGCAGGCTGTATGGGATGAATTGGGGCGGTGGGTGGTGCAGCAGCGAGAGGAGGTGGCGAGATAGAGAGGTCTCGAATGTATATATATGAGCTACGACTTTTGACACTACGAGGGCGGGAATGCATGAATTGGTTGATGTAGTTCATTATGCAGTGATGCAGCTACCACGCATCATCGTGACTCGTCCTCACGTACAAGTATTCCTAACCAAGCTGTTATAACACCCAGGGCAAAACAACATAGAGGCTTCAAGGCCAGCCCGCTAGCCAGCACACGGCAACGCAATTACCGAGTCATGCCTCCCGATCCGTTGCGGAAGTTCGTATCACCCACGTTCTCCTTGGACTATCACCCAGTCAGCATCAATCAAAGCGTATCAGAGGACGGGGGGTTGCATACACCAGTGGTCTGGAATTCACCATTCTCCAGGATCTTCGTGACGACGTCGTCTTCGTTGGAAGTCCCGAACTCGTTCTCGAGACTCGCCTTGCTGGCGCCGTCGAGGACGCCCTGGGCGCCGTGTCTGTGGTCATTAGTATCAGCATGGATGAATCCTCGCCATGCGTGCTATTCACATACCTGTGGGTCGTGAAGATCTTCCAGCCGTTCAGCACATCCGCCAGCGGAATGGAACGGTCCTTGCGCCAGTTGTTGAGGGCCTGGGCGTCGTCGACGAAGACGATGAAGTCATCGGAGGAGCCCTTGTAGAAGACCTTGGAGGTGGGGTCGTTGGCACGAGGCATTGTGATGGGTGATTGAAGATGCGAAGAGGTGTTCAATGGGAGTATAAGTGATGAGTATGGCAGTGACTTTCTCTGGAGGAGAGGAGAGGAGAGGAAGGAAGTCCAAGAGGTTGTTGGTCTGGTTGTAGATGGAAGGTCGCGTGAGAGCGGATGACGTCACTATCAGGAAAGGCGGATATCACTCGCTCAACAAACCACAAAGTCGTCAACTAGTGAGAAGAGGATGAGATGAAGAGAGGGTACTTCAGATTCGTTAGGATATTGTTAATTGTCTAGAGCTATAATAGCCCCCTCGCAGGACGCCCTTATATGTGTCGCGTGGAGACAAAGGCGACGACACCGGCGACGTCATAAGGGCTCGTGGCGGTCATTCCATGATCTCTCCGTCTCCGCTCTGCCCAGACCATGACATGGCCGGCGTCTCCTCCAGGCGCCCGGTGGAATGCTGTCGACGCCCTCATTCGGCAAAGTCCCAGACGATACTAATAGAAACGCGTCTGCACTGGATCTCCCCACCCGATGGCGATGCAGGTCAGCGATGGTCTCATTCTAGTGTCTTCTATCCCTTCGACGACGTGGCTGGTATTCTTGGTCGTTTCCTCTTATGACGTGATGTTGTAGGGCTGCATCCCCTGGATCGAAATGAGCTCGAGTCGTCTACGTGTGCCCTAACCTCAGCTGGATCTGCAGGAAGTCGAGTACAATCAGTAGGGGCATCCATTTAAGCAATTGATATCGTGAGTAGAGGATCAAGCTTGCATATAAAGGAAAGGAATTTAAAACATGACCTCCGATGTTCTCACTCATAGTCAGGCAATGCATCTCACATCAGGCCATTGCAGTAGGTAGTGGACAGTTTTACATCGAGACATCTACTTGCATACCACTAGGACCGTCTCCTTCAACAGGGATACAAAATAATCTATACTGTCGACAACTGCCGATTACAACCCTTTCTGCTAGCAACCGCCTCCCTGCTCTTAATGAGATGCCATTCCACGTCTCCCAAACATGTCAAGGGCACCGTACCCTGGTCTAGTACATAAGGTGTAGTGTCAGCCGGCACTATGCAAGGCCCCGCGGATGTTGCGTTTAGGGAGCCTGAGAGACATTGAACTGAACATGGATAGAAAGGCCGCCTTCGGTGACGGGCTTTCTGACCGATACTCGGTCTTGGTTTCTATCTTCAAAGCAGCAAGGTTGGGACTGGAAGCCGTCCAATTCCCAAATATAGGAATCTTCTTTCGACGGGAACTTCCCAGGGTGAATTCCCACTGGCTATGACCTGTCTCATGGTTGTCTTTTGAACAACGCTCTGGTATATCACGCCCTTTGCCATCAGGAGGATCTCCCTTCTTTAGCTTGCTCCTTGGGACACCGTGTCCGTCGTCGGTGCGAGGCTTTGTGAGTGGCAGAGCGGAAGAACTGCTTCGCTTATGGCCCGGACGAAGACTAAGTCGTCTCATGAGCGAACCAGGTCCAAACAACATTTCATTCCTTGTCAAGACCATGCCCGGATAGTTCAAGTACTCCTTCGTATATATGCATGCAATAAGCTTTTCCAGTCGGATCCGATCATTCCGTCGACTTGTGAGAACATAAACCGGTGAGGAAAGCGGTTTCGCCTCATCAATGCGCGACGTCCGGTTGAGCTGATTCGGACAATGGGTCTTTCTGATGATGACATATTCCAGATTGGAATCAAGCCGGGGAGGCGTTGCTGAATGGACGGAAGGTGTCCGAAGCAAGGACGCATCTGGATTGTCGACACGGTTCAATGGGGTCAGATCAAGGTTCAAGAAAGTGTACCCCTTCAGCTCAAATGCGACCGGCTTTGGCAGATCCAATGTAAGTGCAGTAGATCTTATAAACTCCGTCTGCCACTTTTTCTCATCGTTTGCTGATGAAGCACTCAGAACGATCTCCAAGTCGTCATCCCGGTATTGGATAGACAGTTTCCACGAAAAAAAGCTACCTTGGCAGCATAGACCTACAATTTGTCAATTAAGGCAAAGGCACTTGCGAAAATCGCTCCATACCTCTCCCATTACTCAGGGTATCCATCTTCGTGTCACAAATATAGAGACAGGCTACTCCTCGGAGCATCGCCTTCTCATAATCGGGCTTGGCAAGTAGGAGATGGCTTTTGAAAAGAACACAAACCATGTATTTCCCTGTGATCTGCCCAGATAATCGGTAGGTTACATGGAGGACGCCGCATAGACACATGGGTCCCAGTTGTTGGTAAATATCGTGGACAGCACACTGCACAAGGGTTTGTGTTTCAGTCGGGATGGTTTGTATATGGAGGTAGCTCTTACCGGGTTTGGCAGGACGGTCATTTTTCCAAGGAGGTTGGTCCTTTGGATATGAGTCTTCATGAGAGGGTTGGCGGAGACACTGTTGACTTGACACACAACACTGCGAACTGCCTCTAAAGCCTGACTGATGCCATTGTGAGCAGAAGGGTCATCATGCACATGAGTGTACTTTAAGAGCTCTTTAAGTAGCAACTCGTATCTGCAAAGGCGTTGAACTGGCTAGAAGTATATTAAAATTAATGGCCGTAGGTGGATGAATTGAAAGTCAGACCTTTATGATCATATCGTTGAGAGACATCGCTTTGTTCTCGGTCAACGCCTTCGTCTCTATTGAGGCAACTGATTTCGACAAAGCCTCGACTCCTTGGTTGAAGACGGGCCAATTGGGCACCAACTGACGCAGCATATCCAAGTCCTCGGTAAGCTGATCATAATTGCAGTAGAACTGTTCGTAGAGCTTGAAAGACGTCGACTACAGACATAGTCAGCACTGTCAGCGATGCCCGTAGCTTAACATACCAGTTTCTGGGTTTCGAGCGCAATTTCCAAAGCTTCCTCAGTTCCGACAGTGAGAGGATAAGACCGACGATTGGTAGTTGAGCCGAATGAACGGGTCCTGAGAGATTTGTACCGGAGGACTTTGAATGATGTCTGTGTGGTACTCAGGTCGTGGTTTTCTGCTCGGTATGGCAGCTGAATCTCCTTGTCATCTATACTAATTGAAGGTGAAATTTTACGGACGTTTGCCAGGAACTTTTCATGGACTGCACGAATACTTTGAAGGTTGTAATGGATTTCCGTTCTGGGGGAGAAGAGATACAGAACCTACATGTGTGTCAGTAAAGTCTTCTCCAAGCACCCTTCAAGTATCATTACATCAGTCAAGGCTTTGAGACCGAAGACATATTCAGCCTCCGTGGTGATCAACTCTCGAACGACATAACACCTGTTGATGGCACGGCTATGGGCTTCCACATCAATACACCGTCTTTGAGATGTCGAGCTATCCATTGATTCGCGAAACTCGGATTTCACGCTGTGGTTGGTGCTGCGGTTTGTCCCTCCTGACATGATCATGCTTCGACTGGTGATACTCATCGTCGTTGTCTTGACGGTCTCCAGATTGGAAGATTGGTCGGAGAGACGCCATTCAGACTCGGGCAACAGGCTCTCTGTTGCACGATTCGAAGAACTGTGATTTCCGTCCTGCGATCCGTCGGACCAGCCTTCAACAATCTTCACCGGTTGGCGAGAAGGGCGATTTCTCTTTAAGCGGAAGCTGTTTACCCAGCGTCTGAACACAAGTTGTCGAGCGGAGGGTTCTGCGGGTTCAAGGATGCCCGATTTCAGCTCACTTTCACTGATGGAGTAGGAATTGGGCTCTGTTGTCTCCTCTTTTGGGCCGTCTGCGCTGCTGGGCAAGTGGATGGAAGCCATGATGTCTTGAGGACAGTGGCGTAGGAGTGAGGATGCTTGTCATGGTATCCTGCTTGGGTGTGAAGATATAGAGAAGACGCTCACGTGCTCTAATAGTGCACAATAGGAAGTTACGGCTGGTGTATCTGATGCAACCGTTGTAGAAGGTCCGAGTATCGATTACGGTGACGATGAGCATTATCGTCGCCACCCCACACCAGGTCAGATATATAGCTGGTGAATAAGTACCTAGTAGAGAACAAAGCATCTGACCCCATAATACATCGTGAGTAAGAGTCGTACAGATAATTCTGGATTCAATCATTCTATGGTGGTAAACAACAGCATAGAGTACAGTGGCAAAGGAAGAAATGCGCCACGCCGAACGGAACTTCTTCCCCCAGATTTACACGCGGTGCGACCCACCACCAAACCACCTTGCCCTAGCTCAAAAGCTGTCCGCCACCAACCCCCTCGGCCTCCGATCCGCCCTCCTTCAACGATGGTTTGATCCTAGAATGGGCATTCCGATGGACGACAACATTCACGCTCCGACGGTCGCCTCCGGACCGACAACCGGAAGGACACAAGGCCCCGACCTGGCCAAGCTGTCGGTGATCGAGCTGATGCAAGAGAAACAAAAGATAGAAGAAGAACTCTCTGCACTCAGCAGTGTTCTCTCATCAGTGAGTCTTTGTCGAGCCTTCTGTCGCGCCGGGTGTGGAATCATGTGGAATCTGTGTTGCTAACACCCGTCAGCATGGGGTCAATATGAACACGTCGCTAACGACCTTTGACGGCTTCCCACGAGACGATATCGACGTAGCCCAAAGTGAGGCATCCCTTGTTGGCTACAGCTTCAACCTTATCTAACCAGGCAATTCAGTCCGCACGATACGATCGCAGATCATCCATCGCCGCAACGATCACAAAGAGCTCATGAAATACGTTGAGAAGGCCGTCCACGAGCACTTTGAGAACCTCCAGCGCGCACAGAACACGACGGCCTCAAGCGGGAATACCAATGGAGTGGGAGGATCGCAGTCGAACCTGAACGGCAATGCTACGCCGGACGCTGGGACGCTTGGGCCGCCATTTGCAAAGGTGAACAGCGTTACGGAGGCCAGTCCGGCTCATCAGGCCGGTCTACGGGCCGGAGATACTATCCGTCAATTTGGGAGTGTGAACTGGATTAACCATGCCCGTCTCACCAAGGTGGCCGAAGTGGTTCAACAGAACGAAGGAGTACGTCTGCCCTACCCGCCTCATCCCGGAGATTGGGGCATCCTTGCGTCGATGCGTTTTCATACTGATTACTGTACAGCGTGCTCTCCCGGTGAAGGTGTCCCGAAAAGATGAGTCGGGCAATCTGACGGATGTAGACCTGGTACTGACGCCCCGACGGGATTGGGGCGGTCGTGGTCTGTTGGGCTGTCATCTGGTCCCATTGTGATGCAGAGAGGTTGATTACGAACGAGCTTGCCGGGGACTTTTAGCTGGTAAGAATTGTAATGAGTGTACTTTAATTTCTAGCTTTATGAGGAATGCGACATGGGTATGAATTCTTGCAGTTTGTTTATTGTTATGGTGGGAAGGGGTGGTCTGACACACGCACAACAGGATGACTGTGGCTCTTTTATGGGAGTCTATTATTTGATAGGCTAGTGAATGATCTGGAAATGATACCTACCTACTACTTTCTTACTGATTGTGATATCTGAAGGAACTTGAATGATGAATCGATAGATAGAGGGGCAGTGGTGCCTGAGGTTGCAACACGTGACCCAGCCATGGAGTCGCCCGGGGCAAAAAGACAAAAATTCCATCACCAGCGGCCGAACTCACTTTCTTCTTCCTCTTTCTCTCGCTATCCCCACCGTCGTTTCGGTTCGACGTTCATCTTCCATCCGCCCTCAGCTCCCTACATTAATCCTCCTCTTCCTTGCACTCGCCTTTCTCCTCTTCTCTCCCTCACCTAAATCACATTTCATCATCATGGCTGAGCAAGTCCCCACCTTCAAGCTCGTCCTCGTCGGTGACGGTGGTACTGGCAAGGCAAGTCACCCATTCCATTCGATCTAGTTTCACCCCCTTTCCTCAGATCTGAATCGTCCGTGATATCGTCATTGTCGACGGCAAGACCCTCGTTGTCATCGCGCGTGTTTATGGTTTTCCTTCACCCTTTACCGCCGCCGCGATCAACAAAAAATTTCCCCATCCCTCGTCAACCCCCACGACAGGAGGATCAAAGACCGCCAAACCGTCATCGCTAACAGTCTTCCTCCCACCACAGACCACCTTCGTCAAGCGCCATCTGACTGGCGAGTTCGAGAAGAAGTACATTGCCACTCTCGGTGTCGAAGTGCACCCTCTCAATTTCACCACCGTATGCTTGCCCCGCCAGTTGGAACCCCGCTCGTTGGCCGCCCGACCGCCATCGATCGCTCAACCCACGAACTCACCCACTAACTCTGTCCCAGAACCTTGGTTCCATCCAGTTCGACGTGTGGGATACCGCTGGTCAGGAGAAGTTCGGTGGTCTCCGCGATGGTTACTATATCAACGGCCAGTGCGGTATCATCATGTTCGATGTCACCTCCCGTATCACCTACAAGAATGTCCCCAACTGGCATCGTACGTTTGCTCTCTCGTGTCGGACTTTTTCCATCACTAATCGCCATAGGTGACCTCGTCCGTGTCTGCGAGAACATCCCCATCGTGCTCTGCGGTAACAAGGTCGACGTTAAGGAGCGTAAGGTGAAGGCCAAGACCATCACCTTCCACCGCAAGAAGAACTTGCAGTACTACGATATCTCCGCCAAGTCGAACTACAACTTCGAGAAGCCCTTCCTCTGGCTCGCCCGCAAGCTGGTCGGCAATGCCTCTCTTGTATGTCATCCTTAGCTTTTCATGACGGAGTGACGGAGAATCGAAACACTAACCCGCGCAGGAATTCGTTGCCGCTCCCGCTCTGGCTCCTCCTGAGGTCCAGGTCAACCCCGAGCTCATGGCCGAGTACGAGAGGCAGATGAACGACGCCGCGCAGATGCCCCTGCCCGACGAGGAAGACGCCGACCTGTAAGCGTGTGCTCAAGGATGAGATGCAGGGGATCCAGGGACCATCGACGACGATCCTATGTGTATTCCCTGAAAGCAAACCAAAAAAAAAAAAAAAAAAAAGAAATATATGACTGGCTTCGTTATGCAAAGTCGAATTACGATACAACGATAGCGGTTAGTGGATGGACCTGAGGAACGGACGGCATGATTATGCAACTTTTTTTACCCGCTTTTTCTTTTATATCAAATATCACTAGTAGTTTAGACTCTCCCACAAAGTTCTGCCTTTTTTTTCTTCCTCCTTTTTTCCCTTTTCCTCCCCTGGCACTCACTGTTGGCGAAGGCAATCCCGGAGCATCGTTGGAGAGAAAAATTGTTTTCCCCGGCTCTGCTAAAAACCAAAAGGAGGCAACTAATCTAATTCTATTGAGATATTGTAAGAGAAGGGCAAAGATTAGATATATAGAAAAGACAATAGAGATTCTACCTGCGTTTATCCGCCAGGGGAAGAAAAGCAAACAAATGCCGGAACCCCTTTGTGGGTGACGTCATTTGGGGTTTTTTTGTCCATTTTCTACTCCCCGGGCAAATCATTTATTGGTACGATGCTCAATTCCAGCCTGTATCATGCGCGCGTAAAGTCACTGCCATTCTCTAACCACGGTCGATAGTTTGATCCAAATCAGCACGCTACCACGCCTGCAAATGATTCCGATCTATGTATGAGGGAAAAAACAAATGTGCAGAACGACATGTCAAGGGATATCAAAGGGACACAAGAGGCATGGGTATCATCTAGGGAGGTCATTTTCGCCAGCGCCGTGTCATCGCAAAATGAAATAGAAAGAAAAGGAGAGCGAAATCGCGAAAATATCCCAGCTGCTTTATTGGTCTCGGATATTCTGTCAAGCACGTTAGCAAATGGATACTAGATAAGCAGAAGCAAACGAGGACTTACGAATAGGTAGGCCAGTTCTCTAGTTCCCAGTCGAGAGACATTCTTCGACGCTTTCTCGTCCAAGGCGCCCTCGATGAGTTCGCGCTTCTTGTCCTGGAGTTCCAAAATGCGGTCTTCCACCGTGTTCGGCACCAGGATGCGGTGGATCTGCACCTCGCGCATCTGTCCGATGCGGTGAGCGCGATCGATCGCCTGTTCTTCGATGTACGGGTTCCAGAAGGGGTCGAAGATGATCACCTGCGACGCCGCGACGAGGTTCAGACCCGAGTTACCGGCTTTCAAGGACACCAGCATGATTCGGCAGTCGGGATCATCGGTAAAATCCAGGACGGACGCATTCCGGTCCTGGGGCTTCATGGACCCGTCGTACCGGCGGTAGTTCCATCCACGACGCGAAATCGGTACCTCCAGAAGATCGAGCAGAGAGGTGAACTGGCTGAAGATGATCGTTTTCTCGTTACCTTCGCCCTGGCGGATACCGTCGAGAATCTCCAGGGTCTTCTCAATCTTCGCACTCGTCACCCATGTCTTCTCCAGGCGGCGGAGATACTTGCGCTTCGACTTGATGTTCTTCGATGCCTCCTTTTTGAGTTCGGCGAGGGTCTTCTTCTTGTTCTTCTGGGCCATCTTGCCTTTCTTCTTCTTGGACGTCTTCGGTGTGCCGTCGTCTTCATCGTCATTGACGATGAAGCGGGACAAGCTCTCGTTATCGTCGTCACTATCGTCATCGCTCTCGTCCTCGTCTTCAGCAGCCTTGTCTTCCTCGGCTTCCTCCGTGCCGTCTGGATCGCCATAGTGCACTTTCTTGAAGGAAATGTGATCGGTAATCTTCTTTGGGTCGACCTTTCCGCGACAATTTGGACATTTCACTTCTACTGAGCCGTCGACTCCTTGTCTGAGAGCAAGTGCAGGGTCAGAAATGCGAGAGAAACATTCGGCGCAGGTGCTGTGACCGCAGGGAAAGAAGATAATGGGATTTTCAACAGCGTCAATGCAGATGGGGCACTCCATGTCGTCATTATCTTTCAATCGAACGATGACATCTTTGCCAAAAGCTTTCGCATTTTCCACGAGATTTAACTCATCCGTGTTCGCGTTGAGCTTGACACTGAAGTCGGTGATCAGATGCGGGTGGCAGCACGCCTGACGGAGTCGAAGAAGAAGGACCAAGATGTTGGAGTAGTTCCTACCAACAGTGCCAGCTTCAAGATACCTGTTGAACTGAAGTTGAGTCTTTGTCTCCAGGGCCTGATACAACTCCATCTCGTCTTCGCTGAAAGCAGCGTGTACTTTCTCTGAAATACGCCGAGGCAATTGCAAGATAGGTCGTCCATCTATCTTCGACTCCTTGGTGCGCCGTAGGAGGACTGCTTTCAGGAGAACCTGGAGCTGTGTCATTGCTCTGTCATGTTCCTGAAGGCTTGCACTTTTCAAAGGTCGGGTAAAGTCCTGTATTCGAGTCAGTCACAGTCCAGCACGAATGGAAATCATGGATAGGGGTAGAGGAAAGGCATACTCTATTAAACCGTTCAAGGTTGCTGTACGGCCTGATGCGGAGGAACTTCAACAGAGAGTGCAACTCCTCAACATTGTTCATCATAGGAGTTCCGCTCATACACCAGCGGTAGGTAGCATTAAGCCGACAAGCAGCCAAAGCTGATTTGGTGTTCCGGTTCTTGATACACTGCGCTTCATCGATGATGATACGATACCACTTGCTGCTGGGCCCCAGGCACGGAAGCCCTTTTGCGAGATCTCGGAGAGCATGATCAGTTGCCCCTCGGGACTGCAATTCATCATACTTCTCCCTGCGCTTCAACTCTGAGGACAAAGTGCCGAATGTAGTGAGGACAACGTCATAGTCCTTCAGTTCCCTAAAGGTAACCCCGCGTTTATCACCATGCAAGACGTAAATCGATAGCTGACATCGGCCAGGTCTGAGAATCCTCTGTATTTCGCGTTTCCACTGCTGCATCAAGGCGACTGGGGCGATAATAAGAGTTGGCTTTCTTTCCGGGTCTTGAGATGGTCGGGAAACCATGAGAGCAATCGCCTGGATAGTCTTGCCGAGGCCCATGTCGTCAGCGAGGATACCCCCTTTCTGGTCCTTTTCTTCCATCGACTTCATCCAAGCCAGTCCAAGTTTCTGGTGTTCCAGCAAGGGAAATCGGAGACTTTCGGGTGTCCCTTCTCGATCTTGGGCGGAGATATCAGAATCAGGTCTAATGGTTTCGAGTAATTGCTTGATTTCTTCATTGATCTTCTTCGAATCAGCGTCATGGTAATCACTATGTTTCATCATTAGTAAATCTTCAGTAGGTGGCTAGTTTCATCACACACCTCAGAAAATCTGGATAGCCACCATAGCTACCGTGGGTATACCCCGCCGGTCCTGGTAACGGGTATCTCGGGGCGCCGGTGGACGAGAAAGCGTGGGGCAGATCCCCAAAGATGGACTTTCCAATTTGCTCGAATAACTCTTTTCCGGACTTCATCCTTGCCATTGTGTTGTTGAGCACGTTCGGCCCATAGCTAGGACCTGGTCCTCGAATATCACTGGGTCCAGGAGTTAGGTTCGGGTTTGGATACAGGTTCTGCAGAGGTTGAAGCCTCGGCTGCAGCCTCGAATTGTAATCCATGTAAGCATACGCATGATCTTTCACGGAGTTGGAACCTCTAAGGCCAGAGTCGTAGGGGTGATGAACAGGGCGGGGATTCTGACGCTGTGTCGGAAAATTCCTTGGTTGAAGCTCCACGACATCGCTGTCATCACTATCCTGGATAAGAATCGAATCACGAGGTGTAGACCACCGCGAGTCTGGTTGCGATGGGACTGGGGGTATTGGTCGTGGTGGCTGTGCGGCTTGAGCTCTGGCCGCTGCAAATGGAGAATGATTGGACCACTCAGATTCGAGCCGGTTACCACCTGGGCGAGGCGGAGAACGAGCTCGAAGGAAAGGGTTGGGCTGGGATGGTCCGATCTGATTACCACCAGAGCGGGGAGAATGAGGTCGTTCAGGGAAAAGAGGTGGCCACGAAGGCTGAGGGGAGAGATGACGAGCCGGCGGAGATGCCTCATCAGAGTCCTCCATCAGCCGACGCGCTAACTCTGCGTCGCGACGCTCCTGTTCCCTGCGCTCCTTAAGCCATTGTTCCGCCTTTCTTTGTTCATCTTGGATGGCGAGGAGAGTGTCACGGCTATCTAGACCCAGAATCTGCGCAAGATCATCTGCGCCTTCGAACTCACTGTCGGAGCCGGCCAACCGGGAAGCCTGCGAGCCGAAAGAGGGCGGGGGAGATTTAGATGTGCGGGGCGCTGGGTTCCAGGTGCGTTTTGCCGGTGGAATCTCCAGGTCATCTGTGTCGTCCGATCCATCTGATTCAGTCTCCTCTTGGGAGGATCGCGCGCGCTTTCGAATCGACAGTGGCCCCAAAGAACGCGATGACTCCGCGCGCGGAGGAGGCATGGCAGAACTTCCCCATCGCGGGGGAGGAGCGGGCGAGTCAGACGGGCCATCCAGTTGCGAGGAGGATGTGGAGGGTCTCGTAGAATTCGCTTGGGAAGTCTGGGCAGGACGGCGTTGAGTGCTCCTCGCAGGTTCACCACGGAGTTCCGCGAGTCGCATTTCTAGTCCTCGAATGGTCTCTAAGATCTCCTCTTTTTCTTCGACGGCGTCGGGGCGTTGCTCTTCGAGACTTTGCAGAATGACATGGTGCAGCTGGAGATCTTCCAAGACATCGTTGATTGCCTCAGCCGATGAAGCCATGGTTGCTTTGTGCGTTGTCTGTCTTCAGATTAGGGATCTGATTCTTTGCAAAGGCTTAAAGGGCCCTGGTTGGTGCCCACGCGCTTGTCGTCAGGGACGACGTAAGACTTGCGACGCGCGAATGGGAAAGTGGGAGCCTTTTTACCTGGGAATCTGTGCTGACCAAGCTTGGGATCGTGTCAGGAGCTTTCCGTCACTGAAGGTGGCGGTCAAAGAACCACAAACCGGCAAATACTGCGCAGCCACTGACGACAAGATGCTGGACCGTACCTATTCACAGTAGATGTGAATTAAATGATCCATGAGGCGATGGGGAGTGGTGGGGGATTAGAAAGAGGGTTGATAGTTGACGGCGATAAGAGACGCGATGCGACGCCCCAAAGAAAGTTGACGTTCCGGCCTAACTAATCAATTGCTGATCGTTCTTGGCGGAGAAGTCAGGAACAGAAGTTGACCTCGAGCGAATGGACCAACCGAACGAGTGGACGGAGGAAAAATGCAGGACTGGGAAGTTGAGTTCCTCCCGGGAGAATGGTAAAGAGTGGAAGTGATGTGATGTGATGGTGATCGTGTCGAGATGGTCGGAGGCTCGTCGGCAGTGGCGATCTTTCCCCTTTCAGATTTTTTACAATTTTGCTTTCTCTTTGTATCTCTTTGTATGAGCTGATACATCAGATCATTCCATCATGACTACCTAGGCACCTAATCAATACTGGATAATTAATCTAAACAATTCCATAAATCACTTCAAGTTCTGCCTAGTTATTAGGTACTATCCTGACTAGACCTGAGGACGTGAGAGGGCCTTGAACTGCCCAATCCTTATTGCTCCATGCGAGTAGCTGAAAATCAATAGGTCAAATAAATGAAGATTCTCACCTCACCATTGTCCAGTCGTGTGCCATTCAGTTAGCTGGGGCCCATAAGACACTAGGTACACTTGTCCTCTGCCAGCACTGTTTCCCTTCAGACTGCTGCGCCTAGAGAACTCAGAACAGTCTCGTGTCAAAGAATGGAATTCTTGCGGCTGAATGTCGCTTGTACCGTAGGTCAATCGCGAGAAAGGGAGTTCTTCTCCATTTGAAAGGACCTGAAGCATACGCGGCCGCGAGTATGAAGAAATACGTTTGTTGCTAGGAAAAGGTCGACATGAAAGCCTGGCCAGATCCTGTGCAGGTGGACCAGGACCTCGGTCCGCATAAAATCGGACACGAATCCATCTGTTCACATTGCAGACATAGCTCAGCGACGCCAAGAGCCTGCATGACATCCGTCCTGTTCTGGCAGGCCATTAGCACGGAGAGTTCCACATCATGGGCGAATCCGTTCATGACCATACTCTGTTCGAACGCGTGCTGGGTCGGACGGTCCACCAATGCATAAGAACCTAACCGGAGCGGAGATACTAGAGTGCAGATCTTCTCTGTCGAATTACCATTGGGGATAAAGCTCCCCAGCAAGATTCAAGTCAATTTACCCGGTTCCCACGTTTGTGCGGTGGAGGACTGGATGTCTTCAGGCGGTAGGAATGTTATCCAGCGCGCAAGAGAGACTAGAATATTGTAGAATGGACAGTAGAAACATACTTCGTCGACAGACCTTGAAACAAGAAATCCGTCTTGTGTCGGACTCGATCTCCATACCGAAAGGAGAAAGACATGCGATGATTTCATACCCAATCACGGGAGGTGGCAGCTGCCTCGGTCCAAGCACAGGCTGATGGATCCTCCGACCGCCTCCATTCATTCACATGCCCCGAACCCTCCGGGGAAGCTTGTCACCCCCAGGTATATTTATCCTCCTCCACCTCCCCTGACATTATCCCTACTATTCACTCCTACTGCCTCGCTCTACACATCTCTGTCTCTCCTATCCCTCCGTCTCCCTCCGTCTCATTCATACCAACCGCCACCATGTCTCTCAAGAACGGTTCGTCCTCCATCCGACTCCCTTTCCGACCTCATCGCTAACCCCATCCAGACGCTTTCCCCTCCTCCGCCGCTTTCGACGTCATCAACCAGGTCCTTCAGTCCGACGCCGCGGAGCGCAAGGACGCCGTCGACAAGGCCAAGGCTGTCGTTGCTTTCAACCTCAAGAACGAGCAGGGTCAGGAGGAGAGCTGGTACCTCGATCTCAAGGAGAAGGGTGAGGTTGGCAAGGGCGCTGCCCCCAAGGGTGGAAAGGCCGATGGTGAGTTTATTTGTCTTGAGAGGGTTTCTGGTGGCGATTCGCCGACAGTTGTCAAGAAACCAAGGAACATCAATCACTGACCCTTCTCTCTCACAGTCACCCTCACTCTGTCCGATGCCGACTTCGCTTCTCTCGTCAGCGGCAAGGCTAATGCTCAGCGCCTGTTCATGGGCGGCAAGCTGAAGATCAAGGGCAACATCATGAAGGCGACCAAGATGGAGCCCATCATGAAGAAGGCCCAAGGCAAGGCCAAGCTATAGATACCCTTCTGCCTTGTTTGTCGTTCGCTTGTGTATTTTGAGACTACATAACGATTTATTTCCTTGCTGTTGAACGTGGAGCTTGTCGTAGGTAGTAGATGTAGCCTTTCCTTGTAATTGGAGATTCCTTTATCCAAGGATACTAGGTACTGGTAGGTAGTTTCCATGTCACTGTAGATTTTGGAGTCTATGGGTGAATACAGTTGGTGAATGCATCGCCATCGGGTAAGGGGTATCAACATTCAAATGACGTTAACTTGGTATGTTATTTCTGGTTCATGGCAGCAGTACCTGGTGCATCTCATGTCAACCTTCCAGGATATGTTGTCCGCGGCGGTAAAGTCCATGCAAACATATATATTGGCAAGGTCAACATATAGCAGCCTTTACCACCAAACACCCAAGCCCGAGAGGGTTCAAACACAATGAATCAATCCAAGGATAAATTCCATTATTTCCACTGCATGCCCACTGATGTGCATCAAGCAGTAAGCAGACGTCATCTTCATATGCATTCACAGCAATCTTGGAACTTCTGCGCACGCTGTAGAATACCCGGTATTGTAGTTACCACCATAAGCCCCGCTTACCCACCAGAATTCGATCGCCGAACAGTACCAATACAATCAGCAGAAGCAAAGAATCTTCGAAGTCTCCGACGGTTACTACCTTAAGTAGTCTTGTTTAGACCGCCACGCAACTAGAGCATACTCGATAGAGGAACTGATATCCAAAGATGTCTTGAACTCTCTCAGTATACGTGTCTAAGGCCCAGAATGGTGCCAGGGGAAACAGTCTAGGAAGAGAGGGATGATTATCTAATCCCACGCTCACCAGGAGTATCACGTGACTGTATTTTTTTTTCTTGAAGTTCGCTGAAGCCGCGAAGTTTGAGGTCATTCGAATTAAATAGAGCAAAAAAGCTCACTTGAGCCCTCCTTCATCCTCCTCTCCGGCAGAGCGCGTTCACAGGAGGCCACGCCTATTCCTCCATACAAAAACCCTTTAGATTCCTCAGCTCTGCTTTCTCTCTTTCCTCCTCGCGTTCGCCCCCCGTATTTCTTGTTCCGGCGGCCTCGCGCACTTCGCGATCTTCTTACCCGCACCACAGAACAACCGCGAGGAACGCTTCAGATTATCCTTCCCTACACCACGGTGATCGATACTTTTGAGCTTGCTGTCGATTCAGTAAGTAGTCTAGGCGACTCGATATCGACGTCACATCCGGAACGTTTCGTCGTGTCCGACCCTTACCTTACGTCCATCCATCCAGCGGTGCGCGGGTTGCTTCGATAGCTGTCGCGACAGTGGGGCGTCATAATCGCAGTTGAAGCCGAGGGTAGCGCTTCAATCACCTGAATCGCGATCTTGGCGATCGTCGAGCCTCGTACGTGGATGCGAACGTGGGCTTTCGATGCTCAAGGTCTCCAAGGGGGTTGAAAAGCCTTTCGTTACTTCACCTGTCGAGGATATTTCGCAAGTCCCAGACGAAAGGGGCCCAGTTGCGATAGATGTCGAAACGCACGGCGCAAGGCCCTCAGGGAAGCAAAGAGAGTGATTTATTTGAGTTCAACATGTCGAGTACGCCGGACGATAAGCCACAGCGGGCGACCGCCGCGCAGATGGCGAACAGAAAGTAAGTCCATGCAGACCGACCTTTTGCGACATGCCCACCCCCCCAATTTTTCTGCAAGTTTCATGTTGTGAATTGGAAGTTTCTGTTTGTTGGTCCCTATTCTCCACAGATGCTTGTTTTATTGTCATTTTCTTCACCCCAGTGTTTCTCCCATTCACTGCCTTCACATACCATCCCATGAGCTTCCCTCTCCTCTATTCCTCTGTTGTTCACAACCAAACATGATTCCTGACGATCTCGACAGAATCAAAGATATTCGAAGACGCCGTCCCAATACCTCTGGAGCAGGAGCTTCATTTGGTGGCCCCTTCAACTCTCTCGATCCTAATACTGTCTCCGGTACACCTGGCGCGCCTCAACCGGCGACGAACGGCTTTACATTTGGTCAATCACAAAGCTTCCCAGGAGCTAGTTCAACTCCTAGCCAGCCTAGTCAGAACGGCTCGTCCCCATTTGCATTCGGCCAGGCAAGTGGATCATCATCATTCAATTTTGGATTTGGTGGTTCCGGCGCCGCCAGCAATCCTTTTGCCAGCATGAATACCGGTGGCTCTGGCCAGTCCTCCGATGGAGGCAGCTTCTCTGGCTTCAAGGGCAATTTGTTCAACATCCCTGCCACTACCAGCCCAGCACCGGCTCAGCAGTCCTTGCCTTCTGGTGGTCTTTTTGGAGCTGGACAGCAGCAGAACCACACTTCTGGCGGCCTGTTTGGAAACACGAGCACGCCTTCTACTCAACCTGCATCTGCAGCTCCCATCGCCGGTGGCATCTTCGGCCAGACTAGTGGTAGCACCGCTCCCCCGACGAACATTTTCGGACAGTCTACGACGAACAAACCCACGGCCTTTGGTCAGTCTACAGCATTCGGCGACTCCATGCAGACGTCTCCCGATTCCAAACAATCGAAACCGTCTATCTTCGGCGCTGGAACTACTTCATCTGGGTTTGGCACTTCATCGAGTTTCGCCAGCCCAGGAACCGGTTCGTTGTTTGGAACTCCGACCTCCAAACCCGCGGAGACCCCTGCCAAAAACCTATTTGGGGCGAAGCCTGCAGAGCAGTCTACTCCTTCAACAACGTTGTTCGGCGCGACCACCCAGCCCAGCTCCGCTACCACACCTGCTCCATCCACTACTCCCGCTGCAGCCAGCACAACTCCCGCCCCCTCCACGTCTCTGTTTGGCACAGCAACTCCCTCCGCGGCGTCACCGGCTGCACCATTCCAGAACCTATTCGGCACACCTGCGCCGTCCACCACCCACAAGCCTGCCGAGAAAGAAGAGAAAAAACCCGAGGAATCTCAGCCTAAGCCAGCGTTCCAATTTGGAGCTTCCACTAGCGGACCTACCCCGTCTCTGTTCTCCAAGAGCGAGACTGCTGCCGCGCCTTCGGCACCAGCGGGCGGTCTATTCCAACCTCCTTCGACTGGCAGCTTGTTTGCCCCCAAACCCGCTGCGGCTGCTGAGCAGGACAAGCCTGCGTCCAGCGCGGGAAATCCTTTTGCTAGTCTTTTTGCACAAAAGCCCGCAGATACAAGCAAGCCAACGACGGAGCAGAAGCCACTTTCTTCCCCTGCTCCGTTCAGCGGTCTCTTCACGCCCAAGCCCAGCGACGAAGCGAAGAAGAGTGAGTCAGCAAAGTCTACCACTCCAGCTCCTCTTTTCTCGGCACCGACTACTACCACGCCCTCCGCCCCCAGTCTCTTTGCCCAACCATCGCCGGCTTTCTCTACATCGACAACAGATAAACCTCAGGCACCTGCGTCTCCTGTCCCCGCGCCTGCCCCGAGTCCCTTGAAGATCAACAGCCCCGTTTCCACTCCGAAACCCTCCACCACGACGGAGAATGCTGTCGACAGTCTCTTCAAAGCTACGCCGTCAAAACTGCCCGCCAACCTGGACAAGAAGGAGAAGGATGATGTTGAAATGGTGCACCGCATGCGTATCCTAAATGAGAGCTTCCAACGTGAACTCTCTCGCTTGAATCCGGCAACGGATGACTTCGACCGTCTTATCGAGTTCTACACGCGTGTCCGTGAAACTATTGGCGCCCCTGTTGGTGCCAAGCGCAAGTCTCGGGACGATGAGGGGGGATCTACGGCAGAACCAGCTTCCAAGAAGACGAAGCCATTTGGCCTACCTTCCGATGCAGCATCGGCCTCCAAGGGTGGCACGCCCCCTCCGCCTAAACTTTTTGGAGCCAGCACCCCCACCACAGCCACCAAGCGCAAGTCGACTGAAGATGACACTAGCGCAGCTCCCGCCGAAAAGCGCGTGAATGGCGACTCTACAACGGCCAGTATCTTCGCGCAATCCTTTTCTAAGTCTAAGACTTCGGAATCTGGTCCTGAGTCGACTACCGCGTCGCCTGCCAAGCCTTCTACTCCTGACACAAGCAAGCCGGCTCTGTTCTCCACGACTCCCACGACCTCACCGGCAAAGCCCCTATTCTCCGCGCCAACCACAACCAAGGAAGCTTCCGGCTCGAAGCCTCTCTTCTCTACTACCCCCAAGCCGGCGCCCGCTGCACCGTCGACCGGCTCCACCCCTGCGAATCCTTTCGTCCTGAAGCCCACGAGCGGACAGAGCTCGAATTCTGCGGCCCCTCCGCCTGGATTGCCGAAGTTTGGCTCCGGTACCACGGATTTCTTTGCTCAGTTCAAGCAACAGGCGGAGAAGGATGCCGAGAAGGAAAAGGCCAAGCGCAAGGCTGAGGACTTTGATTCCGAGGAGGAGGACGAGGCTGAATGGGAGCGTCGGGATGCTGAGGAGCGTGAGAAGAAGCTGAAGGAGCTTCAATCTCAATCCGTGAAACGCGCCAAGTTTGTTCCTGGAAAGGGATTCGTGTTCGAGGACGAAGCTGGTGATACAACTGAGAAGGAAGACAAGGCTGCGCCTGCTGCCTCGTCAAGTGGTGCTTCGGTCTTTGATAAGAAGAGTGCTTCTCCTGTCAAGTCAAACAACATTTTCGGCCACCTGTCCGCTACCCCCTCTGAGGCGGAAGAAGATGACGCGGATGACACTGAAGAAGCTTCCGACGGCGATGAGGGTGATGCTACAAAAGAGTCTTCGTTCGGTGCTACAAGTGAGGATGATAGCGCCCGGGATGCCGAAACGAGCGAAGCTGAGTCGAAGGCTGTCTCTGGTAGCGTGGCTGAGTTCTCTGCAAACGAGAGCGGCGACGATGGCGACCTCACGAAGGCGATTCAGAACTCCAAGAAGGCTGCCGAACCCGCTTCTGGTGGTCGCAGTTTGTTTGACCGTGTCCAGTATGACCAGGACGGGAAGCCCAAGCGCCAGAATGAAGAGGAGCCAAAGAACCCCTTCTCGGGCCTCTTCAACAACACAAAGTTCTCCTCGTCGGTGAACTCCACTAGCTCTACGCCCAACCCCTTCACTTTCGGAAAACCTCAAAGCGAGCAAGGCGATGCCTCCGCTTCGAAGCCTGCCACCCCCAACATCTTTGGTGCTGCGAAGCCGGCTGGCAGTCTGTTTGGCTCTCCAACTCCTAGCGCCTCCGGTGCGAGCACGCCATCTATCTTTGCTGCGAGCCAAGGAACGGATAACACCTGGAAGCCCAATTCTCCCATCAAGTTCGCGAACTCCACCGCCACTCCGGCATCAAATGGTGACTCTGGGGCCGCCGATACACCCAAGCCCTTCTCTACTTTGTTTGGAGGCGATGGCGCATCGGGTTCGAAGGCTGCTACGGGAAGTGGGACCCCGTCTCTCGGATTTTCATTCGGCGGTCCCTCTCAGCAGGCCTCGTCCTTCCTCGCCCCATCGAGCGTCAGCTCTGCAACTCCTAGCCGGGCGTCGACCCCTGGTGTGACTTCGGACACTGGCGCGGAGGAGTCTGGTGATGGTGATGTGGCGGAGAAGTTGCCCCAAGTTGATCTTGCACGCAGCCGGGCGGGCGAAGAGAACGAGGACGTTGTTATTGAGACTCGTGCTCGTGGATTGAAGTTTGTTGACAAGTCCTGGGAAAGCCAAGGTGTTGGATTTCTCCGTGTCTTGAAGGACCGCACCACGTCTCGCGGCCGCGTTATTCTCCGGGCTGACCCCAGCGGAAACGTCGTTTTGAACGCGGCTCTTATGAAAGCCATCGAGTACAAGGTCAGCGGCAATAACGTTCAGTTCCTCGTTCCCCAAGCCGAGGGACCACCGGAGCAGTGGGCCCTCCGCGTGAAGAAGGAGGACGTCGAGCGCCTGGGTGCTGCGATGCAAGAGACGAAGACCTGATTTGGGAGATGCCACTTTTTGTGATTTTGTTCTGCGTCACGGAGTAAGCACATTGACGGCATTTTGGACAGGGTTGAGTTGTTTTTTCCTTTCTTCAGGTTGGTACTAGTATCCGGCGATGTATTATGGGCTGTTTTTATTCTGTTTTCGCTTCGTCTGCGCTTTGATCGACTCTATTTGTCGACAAGAAAAGCAACCGCTGCATATTGCATGTTTTCTTGCTTTTTTCTTTCCCGTCCGCCCCCGGCGCTTTCTGATTCACACGTGTATTTCTGACCTCATGATTTTCTGGGCCATGGCGCATTTCCACCTGTTGAATGCAAGATTGACTGAACCTGTTGGCTTTTCTTTGCTAGAAGGTTGTGAGTTTCTGCTGCCCACCTTGACTGTGTAACTAGTGACTTGCATTTTGCACCCGAGCATTGTCGATGACGGCAGTTTAGCATAGCGTATGGTTACAATGGATTTGATAACTGTCTTCTACGGAGTACTCGAAGTGGAGAGATAGAAATTGGGGTATATTATTCAACAACTTTCGGTCATTGAAAAAATTTTTCAATTTTTTAATTCAAATGTCCCAACTCAACCAGAGCAAGAACCGAGCCACACACAAGAAATAAACAGGCTATGTAAGGACCCCCATGATTCGTAACGCAAAACCGGACGGATTCTTAGAACTTTTCAAACAGCCAGTTTACTCCTCGTCGACAACGGCAGTGTGGAGACCCTTGGCGTCCTTGACGTTGACGGCGTAGACCATGGAGTAGAGCTTCTCCTTGGCGCCCTCCTCGTCGTTACGCTTGCGGGAGATGCGGACACGGAGACGGAAGGGAACGCCCTTGATGCCGGCCTCCCAGACCTTCTTGTTGAGGGCGGGGTCCAGACGGACGTCCTTGGTGCCCTGGACGAGGTTAGCATGGCCCCTCCAACACTCTGCTCTGTCGACATGTCGACGTCAGAAAAAGTTGAGACTTACCATAGCCTGGGTAGCAAAGGCACGGATCTCCTTGATAGCACGAGGAGCACGCTTCTTGAAGGTAACACCGTGCAGCTAAACGGTTAAAAAAAAGGAGAAATTAGTCTTCCGCCCGAATGCCATGGAAAGAGATCTTGCACGATGCGAAGAAATGTTGTTTTGCGGCCATAAAGGTGGACTTCATCAAACTAATTCTTCTTTTTTTGTCGGACTGAACCGAGCGAGACGATAACGAGACCTCTCGCTCGCGAACCACCCCCGTCCCCTGCCAGATCCGTTGTCCCTCCACACACAAGCAGCGTCCTTTGCAGTGCCTATACAGTTGTATGTGTCCCACACAAGGATGGAAGTTGGGTGTCTGCGGAGCATACGGAAGGCTCTGAAATCCGGATCCGGGGGGGCCTTGTTCTCCGTCCATTTGCCAACAAATGTATGATTTTTCGCATCGTCGCGGGATCGGGGAGGGTGTTCAACGTACTCTCTTGTGCAGGTTGATGGTGTACTCGCGCGACACAACGTCGGCGATGGCCGAGCGCTGCTTCTTGCCGGTCTTGACCTGGTTGGACATTTCTAACGTCCCGGATGTCAGTTGGATCCTTTTTGTGCGAGCACAATGGTCCCGCGTGCGAGAATGGCTGCGTTCACTCACTGAATCTGGGCGTTCGGCTGTTGTTGGCTGAAGTGGTCGAACGAGCGGAAAGGAAGTTCGGACGGGGCTTTTTTTGCGTCGAGGTGGGAATTTCCACTGTGGCTCTCGCTTATCCCGTTCGGGCCGATCATTGGTCAACACCACACGTGACTCTTATGCATGTTATGTTCCGTACAATTACATAATACAAAGTTTAATGCAGTCTATTCGTGATTCGTGCATTGCTCTATCTAATCGCTCCAGTTTAGGCGCTCACATCCGGGTACAGGTCAAACCGTCGCTGAGTGTACACAGGAATCCCCTTGCGGGTGTTGGCAATGGTGTCGTTGTCCAGGTCGGCGTAGATGATCGATTCGGTCTCGTCGGCCTCGGCGAGGATCTCGGCGCTGGGGTTGGCCACGAGACTGTGGCCGTAGGCATGGTAGGTGGCGGACATGTCGCGGGCCGGGCTGCACAGGGCGACGTAGGCCTGGTTATCGACGGCGCGGGCGCGGGCCAGGAGCGACCAGTGGAGGGGCCCGGTGGTCAGGTTGAAGGCGCCGGGGTAGACGAGCATGAAGGCCCCTCTGCGGGCGGCGATCATGGCGGCCTCAGGGAAGCGGATGTCGTAGCAGATGGCGAGGCCGATCTTGCCGTACTCGGGGAGGTCGACGACGGTGAGCTGGTTGCCGGGCGAGAGCACCTCGCTCTCCTTGAAGGTGATCTTGCCGGGGATGTCGATGTCGAAGAGGTGGGTTTTGCGGTGGGTGCCGATGAGCGCGCCGGTGGGCGAGAACACCAGCGACGTGTTGTAATACTTGTTGGTGGCGGGCTCCAGCTCGGGAATGCTCCCGCCGACCAGGTAGGTTTTGGCCTCGGCGGCGATGGCCGACAGCGCGTGGAAGGACGGCGATTGCTCCTGGGTCGGGGGCGAGGGAAGAAGCGTCTCGGCGTATTTGGGGAAGTACTGCGTGCCGTAGGGCGAGTTGAAGCATTCGGGGAGGACGATCAGTTTGGCGCCCGCCTGGGCGGCCTCGAGCACCTTGGTGCGGGCATGGGAGAGGTTGAGGGCTTTATCGGCGCCTGTTCATGTGTGTTAGTGCTGACTGGTTGGTGGAGGGAGGGGGACTAACCCGATGCAAGCTGCACCAGGGCCAGCTTCAGTGGCTGTTTCAACAGAGTGGCCATGGCGCGGAGGGGGAGCGAAGAGAAGAGAGAGAGGGATGTTGATACGGAGGGTCGGAGAGTTCAGCTGGAGGTATCTAATGCGGGGGACTTTCGGAATTCCCACCGAAATCCGATCGGCTCCACTTCTGCATGCTAAGTCCGTCGAGACTGTTGTAGGTAGTTGTAAACAACAACGCCTCGGGGATTTGAATCTCTCCGATTACCATGGATTACGAGGACTCGATATTACTTCAGACCACAGGGCTCGGGATTCGGAGCTGTATACTTCCGTGTTGATGGCTTCAATTATACGAGCGGATTTATCAGCAGAGATCTGGCTAGGCTATCAACGCGCACTCCATGACCGGCTGAAGCGCGCTGTAGTACATAAATAGCTAGCATTGTCCGGATCTCTCTGTCCGCTCGTACTGTCTACCAGACAGTCACAGAGCCTTCGACGCAGCACAATGGCGACCCCGGATATCACTCTCTACACCAGCCCTACCCCCAACGGGTTCAAGGTGTCCGTGACACTTGAGGAGCTCGGTTTGCCCTACAAACTACGCGCTATCGATCTTCAAAAGGGAGAACAAAAGGAGGAGTGCGTGTCTCTAGCTTTTTACTTTCGTCTCTAACATTACCTGTAGATGGTTCCTGAAGATCAACCCCAACGGACGCATCCCAGCCATCACTGATGGCGAACAACACGTCTTCGAGAGCGGTGCGGTCATGCAGTACCTCGTCGACAAGTACGACACCGAGCGGAAGCTCAGCTACGCTCCGGGTACCCCAGAGTACTACACGCAACTCGCCTGGGTGATGTGGCAGGTGGGCGGGCTGGGGCCGATGCAAGGTAATCTTCACGATCCTACGTGACAACGCAAATCCTCACACATAGCAAATAGGCCAAGCTCAATTCTTTGTATTCTTTGCGTCTGTACGGTCTGACTTCTGCATCGAGCGATACACAGAAGAGACCCGGCGTCTGTACTCGGTCATGGAAGCCCGTCTGCAGGAATCACCCTATCTGGCGGGGGACAAGTATACGATTGCTGATATTGCTTGTTTTGAATGGGTGCGAGTGGCTCCGATGCTGCTGGACTTCGACCTGAGCGAATGGCCGGCGCTGAAGAAATGGCATGACACCCTTGTCCAGAGGGAGGCCGTCCAGAAGGGCTACACAGTGCCGCCCAGGGCAATTCCGGACGAACAGTTCATGGCCTTCCTTAATTCTAAAAAGGCGGAGATCATGGCCAAGGGCAATTCCGATGTGCAGTGAGCCCATTTTGGGTGTATGAATACATGCTAGTTAAGGGCTAGTAAACAGAATTGGTGTTCACCGTTTGATTATTTATAATCTAGCTCTGTACTATGAGACACCCACAAAACTCGCCTGTGTATCAAACTATGGCAAGATGCTGACAACCATTATCCAACTCTATCGTAACTGCAGGATTCTGACCCATTGTTTTCCGAACGTGAGACAGATACGCTGCGCTCATAATATACGCCGGAAGTGCATGATCAGGCAGGTTGGAAGCCAGACCATCAACGTTCACCTTGTCGCTCATAAAGTCGAGAGACTCCTCGAGAACTCCCCGCTTGACCTTCTCAGACGTATCCCCCAACATGGCAGGATACAAACTCAGACTGTCGTCCATAGTATACGACTGAATAGCGGGGTCTTCATTCCCCAGAAGGCCGTTATTTTGGAAAATATTCACGTCAAAATGGTCCTCGCCTCCAATGGACGAGCTGGGAGGATGACTAGACACACCCTTGTCCGAGGACTTTCTCGACTCGGCGACTATGGTCTGGAACGGCCCGCACTTTATATCATGCGACTCGTGCTTCACACGCCCGACGTCCCGGTAGAGATCGGATCCTGTTTGCACGGAGCTGCGACGGGAAAACCCCGTGTGCAGTAGATTAAGCTGAACAAGGCAGATCGGGCGGTCATCATGGTACGCCGTCATGAGAATGCCACAGTCGATCTCTCCCATGCCATCCATGAGCCGCCAGAGCTCATCATCGGAGTAATCCTGGCGGCGCACGTATTCCGCCCCAAAGATACGTTCGTAGTCTGACCGGTTCAGCGCCGTGTAGAAGCCGCCGGGGGTGATGAAACTGCTGATAACTTCGAGTTTGTTTGGGATTTTCGTAGGATCCTGCCCTCCGCCCCAGCTCGACCGCATGAATTTGGAGCTGACGTCGAGGAGGTGGTAGCCGCTGTGGGAGAGTTTGCCGTAGCCGTTCTTGAACGTGTGGTATTCCTGGCCCACGATCTCATGCGGCATTCGCCACATGCCGTCGCAGTGGCTGGAATTCAGGCTGGTAATGGGACACAGCGTTGATTCTTGGAGCTGGCGGATCTTGTGGAGGAGGAAGTGAAACCCAGGGTGGTACCGGCGGTGGCTTTGGACGAGATAGCACGTCCGTTTGCGATGCTGGAGCTTCTTGTAGGCCGATAGGAGGTTCTTGTAATCGTCGGCTATCCCTAGTGCTGCATCTGGGTCTGTACAGGCACCTTTTCGCGTGGAGATTGGCTTGTCCATAATCACGTTCAGCCCCTGCTCCAACGCCCACAGACCGTACGCTGTATGCGCCAGCGGCTCTGTACTGATGATGACGCAGTCGATGTGGAGCTGAGCAACAACCTCAGATAGTCTATTATATGCAAGCCTTGGGATAGACGTCGTGAAGGCCGGGACGAACAAAGGGTAGATATCCGGGAAGTCGTGGTGAATGACTTCGCGTACTGTGTCTTCCATCCCGTGGACCTCCACAACGGCCATCAGACGGGCGCGGCCATCTCCTTCCAGGGACTTGAGATACGGAATGTATGTCTTCTGAGCGAAGGGGCCGGCGCCGACAAGCATAAACCTAGGGACATTTCGACGTTGGCAGCCGTTGGTTTCAGGGCGCATGGCGACTGAAGAACTGTATCTCATAGATCTTAGTGGAAGCTCCTTAGGCCGGACGTAGGACATCACTGCATGCCCTTAACTTAGATCTAAGGGTAGTTTTGATAAGGCCAATGGTCTGCTTTATGCAGAAGGTTCGAAGACAAAATTTACCCAAGTCGGATATTCAGTGACGCATGGCCCATTCATACCGCTGATTTTGTGTTGAATCCATAGCTTACCACCCCTAGTATCGGATGTGATGCCTCGTCGGGACCGCTTTCATGATTGTCAGCCACAAGAAAAGATCCTGATATAATTTGCCTCCTCCGGGTATCCAAATGGACGCACTGCAGTCAGTCCCAAAACGCCGTCATACATGAAAGGTATAGTAGGAGAGGCGGATCTCCGATCCTGATCTTAGATCTACGCAAATCTCACGAGGGGATCGGACGAGGGCCCGATCTAATGACAAGCCTAGGCAGGACAAGCGCTACCAAACCGCGTATGAGGTCCAGAATCACTACTTTCGGAGTACGCCGCCTTCCACGAGATCCTAGAGTGTCACTTGCAATATGGCTTGATGTAGACAGGTACATGGCTGTGCCAAGCCATACAGAGTAGGCAATGACTCCTCTGCCTCGCGTCATAGATTTTCGAGATCCATATAGACCGGTAGGATCTCTGGTAGTGAAGCGGAAGGTTTAAGTTTGACTGATTGACAAAGCAGCATATCAGGCACAGAATCTTGGAACGCAAGTCTCCCTGGACCAACATATGGGTACATGTCGGGACCATGACTGCGAAATTCTCGAATGTAGCGTCCGTGAAGGTATTGGAAAATAGTTCCATCAATAAAAGCCGTTATATCTGTCTGCACGGGATTGTGGGCCTTTTCTGTGGATTATTCAGAAGGGTATCCTCAAACGTCATCGGCTCATCAGGTTCAGCGCGACCCTGTGGCGACAACCGGAAGTATACTTCAGACGTCGAAAGAAGTCAGCCCTATTTAAGAAATGACCGGGCTTCCGTTGGAAACCCGTTTTCTAACACTGCAGTCGGGAAAAGACAACCACCATGTTGGATATCCGGCCCCAGCTTCCCAAAGCTCCTGGCTCCATGGGGAACCCAACGACAGAATCCCCGAGTGTCCAGAAATTAATCCGCTCTTTGGAACTTGAGCCGCATCCCGAAGGCGGATACTTTGCGGAAACGGACAGAGATAAACAGAAGGTGGCATTAACGTCGAGGGAAGACGTGAGGGCAGTTCAGTCCGACGGCTCTGCCTCGCCTGACAACAAAAGACACCTGAGCACATCGATATTCTACTGTCTCACCCCGCGGAGCCCTATTGGGGCGTTCCATCGGAATCGAAGCAAGACTGTTCATACCCTCCACCGTGGGCGAGGAATGTATGTGACTCTGACGCCGAAAGACGACGGAGTTGACATTGACACGTTTGCTGTGGGACATGATGTTGCCAAGGGCGAGAAGCTTCAGTGGGTTGTTGATGGTGGGAGCTACAAAGCGAGCTTTCTCCTCCCAGACGATGATGATCCAAGTTCGTCGGTCCTGCTGATCAGTGAGGTGTGTCATCTTAGGATTACGCCTGAGACAAGAATGCTGGCTAATCTCCCTAGACGGTCGTTCCGGGTTTCGACTTCAACGATCATGATTTTCTCTGCCGAGATGCTCTTCGTGACATGGTCGGAGGAGCAGAGTTTGAGCAACTCAGGGCGCTGCTTCGGGAGAATTTTCCTCACGAGCAGTATTCCAATTAATGCATATTGCGTCTGGAAGTATCAGACGCTGCTTGTATATGCAGACTTTATGATAGGTTGATATGGTCTCCATTGGGAAGCTCGAAGGAATGGTGAATGGCCGTTGATTTGACGTGTTGAAGTCTAGACACCCTAGTAAACCAAATATACGAACGATAGGATCCTCCAAGCCACAGGACATGTCAAAGCCCAAGTCACAAGGTAACTTCTACACGCGGAACGTACAATTTAGTGCATCTCCTGGCTAAACCCAATTCTTTACTCAACCTTCGAGAGGACCTCCCAGTGGTCTCCTACATGCAACGATAGGCTTGAGAAGTAGCTCGGCTGGAAGGCTTAGGTGGTGTCCCAATCAATGATGCTTTCACTGGTCTAGTGCTTACGCTTCCGGAATCCGACACTCGTGGCCTTTATCTTCCCAGAAACCTTGACTGCGCCGCACACCACCCCGAGACTAGGCAGTGATGCTGGCTAATATCGTATGGGGGGAAAAGATTATAAGTAAGGAGGGGTGGCATACGTTGCCTCCTGCATCCACACACAAACCTTCAATCAACACGAGACCATGCACACCGAGATTGAAATCGAGGCTCCTCCGTCGGTGGCTCGCGAGGCTGTAAGCGCCTTCTCCAGATGGCCACTTCTGGCTGTTAATGATCCCTCAGTTCCTGAACCTGGCGGCGATACCGACCTACCACACCGAGTTCCTCAAGCAGGTCGTGCCGCAGAACCAGGAAAAGAAGGACATCGAGCCGGGTGACAGACTCACCGTCATTGCCGGTAACATGACGTTTACTCCTGTGGTGGAAGTCAACTCATCGACGGAGTTCACCTGGCGCGGTACCCTCGGCAGTACCTGGCTATTTACCGGCGCACACAGCTTCAAGTTTCTCCCTGCGGGCGAAGGCGACCAGAAGACACGGTTTGTGCATGCAGAGGAGTTTGGGGGTGTTCTGGTGCCGGTGTTCTCGCTGCTCTCGGCGGCCAGCACGGAGAAAGGGTTCCAGAGATTCAACGAGGATTTCAAGAAGTATGTTGAGTCGAGAGATTGAGCCATATGTAAATAATGGACCTGGCATGCATAAGACTCGTACCGGGAGAACGGAGGGTCTATCTACTCCGACTATGCCGCCTCCTTAATAGTGAGTGGGGAGTCTATCTGTTCTCGGCATAATCTCCGCAAGTGTCCAACAAAGATGATCTATCAGGAAGCGAGCGAGGAGTTCATTAAGCGACTGGGTCTAACGGTCGGCTAGCCGAGGTTCAATATGGACTTCATCCGGAGTATAGTATGATCGGTCCTAAACTCTCTCCTTTAATTATGATTCGATTTGATGTGAATAATGTCCAATAATGGGAGGATAATTCGGGATTATTCGCTGGTTAAGTAGTTATGCGACGATGAGTCAGCGGTCTGGCCTGTCTCGCTCTCTGTCGATTGAGTTTCTATTCTTGAATTCTGCCTCTCTTAATCTCGTTTATCGTTTACCCCTGACGATGATTCAGGAGAATCAGCATCGACAGAATGGCTGTGAGAGAATCATCCACTCCTTTACTTCTCTCCTGGATATAGTTCCTTGCTTGGTGCGAAATGAGCGCCCCCCAGCCGGACTCCTTTCTGCCGCGGGATCCAAACGGTTCCAGATCTGGACTTTCTCTTTCTCGCCACCACTGTCTCGCTCTCTCTTCAACATAAAATTCTTTTTTCCGTGGCCACCATCCGTTCGTTCCATATAATTCCCAGGAACGCCTCTTGTCCATTTAGAGCCCATGTGCCTCACCCTCTCTCTCCTATTCTAGCCCCCTACCTCCCCCTCCGTCCGTTATCGCGGACTCTCCCTCTGAGGCCACCTATCCACCCACCACCCCCTCAGTCCATGCGATAATGTTCGAAGACTTCTCCTTTTCCTCGCCGTCCTCCTCCAGACCCGCCCGTCTGGCCCTGGACGGCGACGACCGTCTCATGCTCGATCCCGACAGCGCTCTGATCTCGCCGCTGTCGTCGCGATGCCCCTCGCCTCGCTCCTCCTCCGCCCAGCGCTTCCCGCGCACTCTGCCGCGCTCGCGCTCGTCCTACTTCCGCTCCCCTCCGGCGCCCACCTCCGTCCCCTCCTCCGCCTACGACCACAAGCGTCTCTCCATCGGCACCCTGACGCGAAAGCTGCACGAACACACCATCCAGAACCCTCCCGCTGATAGCACCTCCCACCGCTCGCCCTCCTCGCCCACGTCCCCGGTCCCGGGGTATGTCCTCACGCCCCCCGACACCGACCATGACGACGAGGGCTTCTTCGACTCGCCCTCCTCCCTCCTCACCTCCCCGTCTCTCTCACCGCAGCCGCAATCCCCCTTCTTGAATCCCACCTCCGTCCCCGCAGACTGCTTCTTCCATTCCAACTCCAGCGGGGACCTCGATTCCCCCACCGACCAGGATCGCTGGTCCGTCCGCGCCCACCGCCAGCACATCGCCCGTCTGCAGTGCAACCCCGCCGACATCGACGCCATCCGCCGCGCCCTCTCCGACGACAACGGCCCCTGCAACCCCGCCCGCCCCCGCGAGGACGACTGCCACCCCAGCTCGCTCCCGCCGCAGGTCTCGCCGCGCCGCCGCGCCGCCACCCTCGCGCACGCCCGCGGCGCCCGCTACCGCCCGCACACGGGGTCCGGTCTCGCCGAGACGGCCGCCGCGGAGCCGAGGAATCGGCGCAAGAGTAGCGTCGGGGTTGGCGCGCTGCATGCGTCGTCCGCATCGCGCGTGGAAAAGAGCTACCAGCACGGGTCGGCGCGCGACCCTCGCAATAAGAGCGAGCAGGGGCTGAGACGGAAGAGTCTGGTCAGTGCGGCGTTGGCGTCGATGGTGGAGAATGCATAGTCTTGGGGAGTATTCCGTAAATTGGGGCGGTTGTTTGGTTGCTAGATACCCGGTTGTCGTATCTTTGGGTTGCTTTCTTCTCTTCTCGGTACATATTACTAGCATGTATATACTGCAATGCACCGCGTGCAAATTCTATTACGCCGTCAAGGCTATACTATACATCCAGCATTGCAATAAAACACTCCGCCCGTCTCCAGAGACAGGCAGACAGCAGACAGCAGCTACGACGACCTCTTCCGCCTCAGCCGCGCACACAACCGCCGGAACGCGCCCCCGTTCCCGTTCTGCCCCTTCCGCCGATCCGCAACCGCCCGCCGCGACAGTTTCCGATGGATCTGGACGACGTCCGGCGTCGTGAGCGTGTTCATCGTGGAGCCCGACACCCCAGCGAGGAGCGCGGGGCCCAGCGCACCACCGCTGGGACTGTCATACCCAAGACCGTCGTACTCATACCCGTACCCATACGCACGGTACGGCGGGGGCTGGTCCCACGCATTTGCCTGGTCATAACCATGCCCATGTGCATGTGTATGTTCATGCTGCTCGCTGACCGGCGACCCTGGCTCCCCTATCGAGCTCCCCAGCGAGCTCACGGGCGACTGTGCACGCGGCGCCAGCGGGGCGGGCATGAGCCCCGCATCATCATCATCATCATCATCATCCTCCCGCTCTTCAAGACGCTCGGAGATAGACGGCATGGGGTGGTGCGGCGAATCGCCGACGAGGTCGTGGTAGGCGTGCTCTGGGGGGTGCGGCGTCTCGTCTTCCTCGGCGATGGACTGCGTGTGGAGCGAGCCGTCAGAGTCCACGGCGTCGGGGGGGTTCTGCACGTCGTCGATGTAGGAGACGATGCGGGCGAAGCGGAGAGAGGCGCGCGGGTTGAGGATCTCGAAGGCGGTGCCGTGGTGGATGATTGTGGGGTTTGTGCTGAGGGGTACATCTTCTTCTTCTTCTTCCTCTTCTGGGAGGGGGTGGTCGTCGTCTGGGACTGTGCGGTGTTGATCTGGGAGTGCGTGGGCGGTGTCTTGTGAGAGTGCGGTGTCGGGATGCTTCTCCAGACGCTCGCGGAAGGTGTCCTGCGCTTGTTAGTGGCGTCCATGGGATGGGGAAGGATGCACGTACTAGGATCTTATGTGCATCGTGTTTCGACGGGGACGGATGGACGTAGTATATTTGCTCTGCGGCGACGTCGAGCGGGCTGGGCGACCCGCGGACTGTCTTTGTCAGTGCCTATCTCAATGTAGTATACTACGGGATGGGGACGCACGGCAAAACCCGTCCAGACTCTCGGGGCCCTGTTCACTCCAGGCACTGGGTGAATGCGACGGCGACAGGGGCGGTGGACTCGACGCTACGGACGATGCAGCGAAGGGCGGCTGATGGGGCGGCGACATGTGCGCCTGGTACTGGTTCAGGTTGAAGGCGGCGTTCTTGCGCCGCAGCTTCTTCATCTCGTCGCTGTCGGCGGGCGGACTGTCGGACAGGTATCTGCGGTAGTGGTGCAGCGAGAGCACACCGGGGAAGCCGGGGCCGCACACGGCGTTCAGCGAGGGTGAGGGCGAGCCGTGGTCGAGATCTACGGATGCCGGAGAGAGGGTGGGATGCGGATGAGGGAGGTCAGGATGGGCGTCATGGTCTTTGGGATCCATGCTGCTGTTGCTGAGCTGCTGTCTTTGTTTGGGCTGTACAACAGCACCGGAGGACAGAGCGTCAAAGAAAAGGAAAGAAGATCAAAAGAGGGGATAACGAAAGGAAGAAACGAATAGTAGGAATGGTGGTAGTAACCGATCCCTTCAGGTGTCACGGCATCGAAGTCGTTTGGCTTCACTCCATGGTTGTGCTGAAGAAAGACTCAACCATCATGCGATGCACCGGCTAGACCAGAGGCGATCAGCATGCTCCCGCCGGGAACGGAAGGGCGGATGGGATAAAATAGATGAAGGTGAGCGGAGTGAGATGGATCAGGTTGTAGATTGCGTTGCAGGAGTCGACCGAAGAAGGGGACTCCACCGTCGGGTCAACACACACACACACACACACACACACACACACACACACACACACATACGCAGCGTACGTACTAGTTAGTTCATATATGAGAACTGCATTTCCGAATCCATCCATCCAAGCCAGGGATGAGAGTAGGTCACATTGGACGGTTGACGTGCAGAAAAGTGAGAGAACTGCAGGGCGCGAATCAGGGTGTGACGGGTCAAGAGCCGACGATTGGATTCATCAACCAGCGCTGTTGTCGCCGTCTTGGGCACCGGCTAACGTGGCCCACCATCTGCGGACTGATGACCCTCCAGCATGAACGGCCATGAACGGCGATCGCCTGTTTCACCAGCACGCCAGACGCTGTGATTTGTCCGTTGTGTTGACGCTGTCGGGCCAATCGACAGCGACGGTGTCGTGGTGTTCTATAATTATGTACTGGTGGCGGTGGACGAGAATCCCTCTGCTTCTTCTTCAGCCGCATCTGGATCCTCGGCGCCTTTGTCCCACTGGCGCCAGCAGAATTGCCCGTGTTTCAGAAAGTTGCACAATCAAGCGAGGAGCTAGCTAGGTAGGTTTCCTCCTGTCAGTCTTACCCTACTCTGTACTGCCTATCTACTACATACTACTCAACGAATCTATCAGATGGACTCCATGACAATGTGGATGAGATCAATAACAAAAGCTAATCATGCAGCAGATCCAATCGCATCCCGACACCAACTCATGGCTGCTGACCGTGTCATCCCAGAAACAGCAAAATAAATAAAAAAAAAGTGGAGAGTCAACAAGGCATCGAGTCATTCCGTCGTAAAGTAAATCAGTCTGAGGGCCAACTCCATCCGGCCGCGTGCAAGATTGGTATAGAGCAGTGTAACTTCAATAGCAAAGTTAAAGAAAAGAAAAGAAAGAAAGTAACCGTCACGATCGAGAATACGCCGAAAGTCAAGTCTAATGGCGTTTATATTTCTGCAAGATACCAGTCAGCAAACATCTCCATACTCCACCAACGAACGCAACTTACATCTTCCATCTTCCGTCGGTTGCTCGGATCCAGCGTGTTGCCTGCCCCCAATAACGTCTGTCCCACGGCCTTGGACACCCCGATCGCAGGGCGAAGCACCACCGTCGGCGCACGCTTCCACACGGCCTTGGCGGCCGCCGTCGCACTGCCGCTCTCAACAATCTCGCCAGGCACGGCAACGATCGCATCGCGCGCCAGGAGAAGATCGCGCTCAAGCCCGCGAAACGCACCCCGAAGCCCCTGGACGACCCCAATCGGCTGATCGGCGTACAGCGAAATCTTCTTGGCTTCTTCCTCATCAGTCGAGTCTTCCTCGGACACGGGAACAGGCGCATTGGGACTCGTCAACATTTCCTCTGCACCCTGCAACACGGTTTGAGTGCCGATGGCCAGTTTAGCGCCGAGTTTGACGAGTTCGTTCGACGTCGTCTTGGCGAATGACCATGCGCCTTTCTGGATGCTGCGCACGATTCGACCGTCCTTGCGATACTCGCGCATGGGGACGACGACGAGATCCTTCACGCCCCCACCCACATTGACCAGGGACCGGATCGGAGCCAGTCCAGCAAGCACGCTCGGAAGTTGGTTCCTCTTGATGTCCGGCATCCAAATATCGTTCAACGTCTGTCCCAGCTTGTCGAATCCCGTGATCCCGTAGATAATCACATGGCGCATCACCATGTCTGCCCCATCGAGCACGAAGAAGTTCATAAACTCGGTGGTACGGCCGGACTGAAGACCGGCATAGTCCACGCGCTTAGGTTTGAAATCCAGCTTGACAGGGATAGAATTAACTTCGACTCGCTGCAGGAACGGGATATCCTGCGGAGAGGGCGAAGCGGGGGCCGAGTCGTCCCTGAATTCAAAGAAACGGCTCAAGAAGTCGAGAGCATCCTGGTCAACATGTAGCCGAAGAGGGAGGATTGTCGCCTGTAGTAATTAGCAGATATCCAATGTCCATGTCTATCGCAACCATACCTTGAGCACTATCTCGGAAGCAGCCAACTCGGGCACTGGACGCACCGTCAACACCTCGAGATGCACCATGCTCGTGCCGCTTTCCTTCTCCCCAGCTTCGTGCATATACGTAGCGAACTTCTTCCATGTCGACGTGGGCACATGATCAAAGATCTCCAAGTCCTTTATCCGCACGTCCAAGGAACTCTGTGTTTCTCCAGAGTCCGGTGGAAACACAACCAGGTCTGCGCAAATCCCTTTCAATTCAAACGTCATTTTATGATACTTGCTCCGGGATAGACGCAGCTTCTTTTTGAATGGGGGAGAGTGGTTCTGTCGCGCAGTGGCACCAGTGACGGTTGTCGTGGTGGCATAGCTACCTGTCTCGCTCGCCAGATCATCAATGCCACGGTTGATATCCTGACGCAGCTCCCTCGGATCTTTGTTTGCCGGAATGCCAATATAGATCGAGTTAAAAAGACAGTCGCCGATCACAGACTCCTCGTCGTCATCGAAGCCTGGGGACGCCCGATTGCCTACCCTGGCGCGTTTTTCCGTAGCCCGCTTCTCAACATCTTTTACAGCCTTGGAGATTGTGTCCCGGGTTCGCTGCCAGTCGTAACCATCAAACAGATTCCATATCACGTGGGCGTCGCGCACCCGGATCCTCAGAGGGCTCTTCTGGAGCTTCGAGTCATCGGAAAGACCATAGGTATTCTGCGTGGAATCCCACCTGTGCGCTGTACCACCCACAGCCGACTGTTTGGCAAAGTGGTCGTCGCGGAAATCAAGCTCTGAAACACTTGACGACATGTAATATTGTGAATGGAAGCTGTCCAGAAGCTCGTTTGACCCAGAACCTGCCAGGTTCTCATGCAAGGAGGCGTTTTCAGACCCTGGCTTGACCGGATAGAAATCGCTCACGTACTCGAGCTCGTCCTCGATCTGGTTTCCCTTTGTGTTTGCCGGTTGGGCCAAATCGGAAGACCCTTCGGCAGCATGCTCAGGCGAAGCTGCATCCGTTGCAAACGCATCACCCGAAAATGACGCTAGCATGTCCTGAATTGGAAGAACCTCAGTGCGGTACTTCACGGCAACACTGGGCGGAGTAGGCGGCTGAAGCCCGTTCACAATGCTGATTAGAGTTTGCGTAGAATCGGCACAAGTTTCCAGGATTAAGAGGTCATCTCTGAATTCCACATCGAGTGACTTGGTACCATCTCCGCTTAGCTGCATGATTCGAATGGTAGCCGTTGCTGATGAGATCGAGGAGATGGGAACGAAGCCCATGTCAATAAATGAATAGACTTGATCACTCTGTGGGGTTGTCCATCTTCCCTGACGCGGGCTATCCGTGTATCCAATATTCTGGACGTCATCGATCACCATCACCGACGCTTTGCGAAGATCTAGCGTGGCTTCGGAGGATGCAGGGTCGTGAATAGTCCCGGAAAACTTGGCATTAGTAATGACAAGGAGTCCTTTGGCAGCCGTTCCTCGAGGATTCAAGCCGATGATACTGTCACGCAGTACCACGGCCAGTTTTATAGGCTTGACTGGCCCCCTCGGGCTTTCATGTCCACCAGAGACTGGGGAAATATGCGGTGGAGGTAAATCGGCGAGATTTACCAGAGAGCTAGTCATATTTTCAGCAACCTTTCCAGCTGTCATGTCATCACTCAGACCGAGAAATGCAACCATTGATGGTACCGTGTATTCTGCACGAAGATTGTAAACCTTGACCTTGATCGTCGGTTCCATCTCATCGGCAATAAAACGAGCCATCAGCATCGGATGTTGGGCCTGAGCCATGTGCAATGGCAGTGCTTCCCCAACCAGTTCCTCGACCTCATTCCGGACAACTGTCATGGAGCCCAATTGAGCAGCCACCAGTGAGGGAATACTAATGTAGGCTGTTTCCGCATCTTTCAGGCGAACTGTGATGTCTCCAACCTGTCCACCGAGATGCACTCTAGCCTCAAAGTCGCGAACGAGAGCCAGTGACAAGATACCTGGTCTATCATCTTCAGGTAAGTACTTGGTGACATTGGAAAGTTTCCCAAGTTCGTCACCGAGCTGTGAGAGGTGCTCTAGATCTTGGACGCGTGAAATGGCCACATGTGCTCCGTCGACGGTGGCTCGCAGAACCGACCCCTGTCTTCGCTGGCGGAGGAGCGTGTCCAGCATGATATCATCATCCTCATCGTACTTGTCTTTTGATGGTGTTATCAACGACAGTAGCCTGTCAAGATCATCATCATCTGGACTGAACAGAAACTCCACTCTGATGTTGGTGAAGTTGACCTTTGCGGGTGCATCCCTCGTGCCCTCCAGAGACAAGGGCCCACTCAGTTTAGCCTTGTCAATCTGTACCGCGATGCCCTTCTGTCTGCTGACAACTTTAACGGCCGTTGTCCTTAGCTTAAGGTAATGTGTCTCTCCAACAACATCAAGGGCCATCCCGCCAATACGCGAGTCGACCTTCCACGGGATAGACGGCTGTCGAGACTCCTTTACTGGTGGAGGCGAAGGTTCAAAATGAACACCGCGTGACCGCTTGGGGGTGTCCTTCTGCGCCTTTACACCAGATACAGATGGGATCGAATTTCCAAGCTCCAGAATGGTGCTCAGGCCACCGATCCACCCCAATACATCCTCCAAACGCTGGACATTGATATTCACTTGCAAGGGAAGTGTTGCAATGTTGACTCTCGCAGAATCGGTTGATTTTGTCAAGGAGAGGGAAACATCTCCGTGCACAGGAGACAAGACATCTCGTACCGACTCTCGCATTTTCAGGTCCTCGCTGAACGAGATGAGATCTTCAGACGCAAACCCCAATGTGAACTTTGCTAGCTCTAAGCGGAGCTTTGTCGTGTTGCTAGTCTCTGAGTAATGGGCTTGCAAGCCAGTCACCGTAGTTTGTAAAAGAACATCTTCATGCATTAATCCGAAATATGTTGGAGAATGTATTCGAGAATCTTCCGGGGGGTAGGCATGTCCTGGGATATGTTCGACAAATTTGATGGAAAACTTGTCAAAGGAGAGACTGATCGCTTGGTAACTGTGCGAATCTTGCTGTGAGCGACTCTTTTTGGTTGTTTCCGAATCGTTATGGGCAAAGGCATCCACAACTCTCTGGCCGACTTTAGCAAGGAGCCACCCAGTGGAGATGTCAAAATGGATCCCAGCTGAATGTAGTTCGATGGCAGTCTCATCTTGTGAGCGTTTGGGGTAGGACTGTCGCTCTGAGTGTCCGGAAGCGTTTGGATCAACGCCTCCGTGAGAGAAAGGCATTTCAGATACGGCTCCGGAAGACTCATCGGTCCCATCCCGCGAAGGTACCCAGACAGACATTTTATCAATTGTCAAAAACCTCTTTGCAATGTCGTTGAGCTTGTTCAAGCCGTGGGTCGACTCAAAAGAGCCTTTATCAGTGGCTTCGGAATGTGCCGTGCGAGATCCATCCAAAGGATATCCTTGGGGGATATGTGATCCTGCCTGTGCATGAAGCCGTGGTGTCGCTGCCGTTGTTTCGTCTTTCTCGTCACGAGTCCGATTTGTGTCGCCGGAGCATTGTGATCGATTATGGACGTCGAAATCCCGCGCCGCGGTAGATCCCGGGGAATACCATGCCCCAGGTATGTTAGGTACAAAACTTCTGGATGTCGATCCATGGCTAATGGCGCTCATGTACATGCTTTGTGCTTCTTCATGAGAGTATATCTTGGATTCAGAAAGGTCACCGTCTCTGAAGGAATTAGAGGTGGAGCTTGAGCTACCTTCTTCAGAAGGAGGTGCGGGTTGAGATCCAGACATGTGTGCTCGTACTTCTTGCTGAGGTTCTTCGGCATGCTGGTTCTCGCTCAATGAATCTTCTGGCAGGGAATGTTCACCAGAAGCATCCCGCCCAAGGGAAGCGCTGCCAAATGACCCCATTCCATCTTCCAAGACCTGTCCATGAATTATGGGAGAAGAAACTTCCCGTAGGGTATGATGGGCCATTGTGGGCTCGAAGTTAAAGGTACTGGAATCATGGAGTCGGGGAGTGTCTTCTTCTCGGGCAGAGGGTGCATCATCTCTCGGGAGATTGACTGAGCTCTCGAGATCCTCATCATGCAAGTGAGAATCGATAACAGAGTCCAAGTAATCCGGATTATCCAGCAGTTTATCGTCGTCCGAGAAGTTCTGCGAGTCTCCAAGATGTCCATAGCTCCTGGTTTCTTCCGTGTCGGCGTCCGAGAACCGCCCATCGTAGGTGTAGACCGACCCTGCCATTTCCAACTCACGAGGAGCTTCTGGAACAGGTTCATCGTCGCTCTGTGGGGGAGCAAAAATAGTGGACTGTGTCATTCCTAGGCCGGGATTTGAATCTGACGGATTGAGCTCTGGTGAAGGCGACATAACTTCGCTGGGAGGTTGACTCGGCCTTGACTGGACAGGGGTGGAAGGAGAGAGTGGGGGAGCGGTAAATCGAGAGTAGTTGGAGAAGACGATCGGGTCGGATATCAGAGCAAGGTTGACATCAGAGACCGAGATCTGCCGTTTGCCCCAACGTAATATGCCTTCTTCGGAATCATAAGATTTCGAAACTGCACCCACGTTGATCTGGCGAACGCTTATAAGCCCCGTCACAACATCCGGCTTTTCCTCAGGCTGCCGCTTCGACGGGCCATCTTGCTTTGTCTCGACATCCACCCGTATGGAAACGTCCTCGACCTCAACTTGTAGTCGTTCCACGACACCTTTCAAGAAGCCTGCCACAAAACTGGGTAGCGAGACGGCCTCTTCGCCTAGTCCAAACTCCTCTTCATCGTCGCTGGATGATGTCGAAGTATGCTGTAGCACTTGGGACTGGGATGATATGGCGGCCTGCAGCTCCTCTTTCTCTTCTTTTGGTTCTGCCTGTAGGAACGACTCGGCGAGGTCGGTCGGGTTTGGCAAGACATGATCATCCCCGGTATCATCTGTGGGACTTCCATGGGTATCCTGGTCCGCAGATACGTCGTTGAGGGGCAACCGGAGGTGGACGTCGATACCGCTCGTCTGAAAGATGATCCCACTGCTGTAGATATCCGCAGGAACCGTCAACCTCAACAGCCGGATCCGAGCACTGAGCAGTTCACTGGAGGGAGGCAGATGGAGAAGTGTCGATAATTTCTAGATTCAAAGCAAGACAAGATTAGCATTGCGCGATGAGCAGGGGAGCAGGCCAGTGTTATAATGAACGTACCTCCAACCTCAGGCCAATATCGCGCAGTTCGACGGTGCTTCGTTGGCCCCAGCGAATTCCCAGGCTGTCCAGATCTAGTGCTTCGGTGTCGACAAGCTCCAGCCGGGACAGAGCATATCGAAGCAGTCGCTTCTGGAAGAAGGAGGGTAGGAAGTACGCCATGGCGGGGGAAGAGGAGCCCGACCGAGGCTCATTTAAGGATCGCAGGTGTCATCGGGATAGGGGCATAATAAAAAAAAAATAAGCAACAGGGGGGAGAGAGAAGGGAAGCGATGCGTTGGTAAGGCCAGGTCCAGCTAGGTGGTTTGCTGGACGATGCGGAGGAGCGTTGTTGGAGGTGTTAGGCGGGAGGCGGATGACGTTTCGGCCGCTAGTCGCTGATAGAGCCTAGACTGCCTGATAGTGAGCACACTGGGATTCATCAGGCGGGGCGTCCACCCCATGACAACTCACTCTGACGTTGTTCAGTTTCCTGGAACAAAGCGAGAGACAGGCGGAAAGTTCTTGACTGTGACATGCGGATGATGTCGTTGCACCTTCAAGTCTACGCGTTATGGACTGGACTGTGCGGAGCGTTGGATAAGGCACCGACCCAGGCACACTATGGATGCCGGTTTTCTCAACGGGTTACGGAGATTCTGAAAAATTTTAAGAAGGACATGTGCAGGACCTGTATCCCTGGTAATGTTCCGATTTGATTCTCTTTGCTTATTAGCTCGACGATGTACCTGGTACCTTGAGATTTCATACATGACCAGTCTGTACACTAGGTCGCAATGACTAATCAATGAACTGGCACAAAAAGTACAGTATGCATAGTCCGGGGATAAGCTTTTCGCTCCACTTTCCCTTGCCCGACAGAACTTCCTCGTTTGATTAAGATATTAGGATCTGGAATATTGTTACACAGAATAGGCCTTCACAATAGAATAAGACATTTTGATGTGGAACATGATTCTCCTCAAAGTGATTCTATCCCGAATATTGGGGTGGAAGGCCTCATTATAGAGTAGACGTTCCCAACAGCAAGTACTGCTCAATCCTCAATATCCACCTCGGCAAATTCCAATGCAACCCACTCGCAGAATCTTTCGAACTCGGAATACCATTCCTTCAGTCGAAGGGCTTTCGTTCCTTCGCCAAGGATGCCTTCCCGAAGTTCCGATACCCATTCCTTAGTGGGTTGGTCGGTGAAACAGCTCCACCGGACTGAATTCTCGGCCATCATAGCAAGATCTGTGAGCCCCATATGCTCGCTCTCTAATGTTCTCCAGAATGTAGAGGTCATGGTGTTCATGCTTTCCGTGGACGTTGATGGAACATCATTGCAAAGGGCGACAGAGGCGCCACGGGACAGTAGTGCGGAAAGAGGGACAGACTGAGCACCGGCTTCCGGGACAGGACAACATTCAAGCAAGATCTTCTTCTCCTTCGTCAGGTCAATGAGAAGGGGATGTCTGTAGAGTGACAACCCGTGGCCGATGCGTCGGGTCCCCAGCAAGATGGCATCAAATGCATCTGACTCGGACTGCGCACCTGAAAGTTGTTCGCCCGCATGAAAAAAGAAGGGGATATCAACTCCCTCTTCCATGCACTGTCTGCGAAACCAAAACAATATTGGAACCAAATCTGTCAATGACCGATTGCTGTCTCGTCCCACAACATCAAAACCACAGACAACGTCGGGGAATTCCGTCTTTGCTAGGATGCACTGCACCATATCGTCAAAGACCCATCTGTTTGATGAAATACGAGTGGTGGTCCAGATGACTCGAGCTCCATGGAAAGTCTGACCAGCGTCGGTCGTTTTGAAGCTATTGACTTCCTCCTGGAAGACACGACACCAGTCCATGAAGGAGTCTTCATGAGGTTCGTTGTTTCCTTCCCGGCGGAAGGGAATTTCAAACGAATTTCGGATTTCCACATATTTAATGCCGTCTGCAACGAGTTGGCTGAACACACGATGTAGACATGCACGCAGGATGGGCTCGTAGGTAAGAAGCGAATCAATAACCGACGCAGTGCTGTGGGTACTGTCATAACGTGTGGACTCGGGGTGTAGACCGAAACGAGTCCTAAGCCATTCTCGAAATGCAGGTTCTCCACCGTTGGGGAAGCTTGATGCAGCCTTCTGTAGCGGGGTGAGGGTCGTGGGACTGTAGGATGACTCCCACAAAGTTGGCTCCTCTGTTTCTTCGGATTGAGAAGAATGCCGAAAGTAGAACGGAGCGCTTTTGTAGTCGCTGTCCACTACGAAAGGACTTGGAGCCGCGATGCAGATCCCCGGCGTGGTAAAAGCCAAGTCAATCAAGAAGCCGACATCGACTAGGGTGTTGAGATGTGCGTGGAGAAGAGACCCCTTGGGCATGCGATGCAAGATGCGCCAGAGATCGGAGTTCTCCACCGGGCCCGACGGGTGTTGGGTCAGATCCCGGTCGCGGATCTTGGAAACGATCTTACATGCGGTGGCAGCGATCGGCGACAGGGCTTTGCGGAGAGTGAAATCTGGGGTTGTTAGACAGGTGCACAGGGGGTTTAGAGACGGAATAAGTTTCTCGAATGGACCGGGGTGAAGGGGTCCCACCATGCCGTTGCTTTTGCTCCTCGACGATTAGCGAGGTGCGGCCCCGCAGGTACTGTTGGATGAAGGGATCGTCTTGCTGGGGGATCCCCTCTTCCAGCTCCCATTGTGTATTGGATGCGCCGCCCATGATGCGGTTGAAGGAAGGGTCTGTTGAGTTGAGTTGCAGACGTTGAATAGTACGGAGTACCTAGGTAGAGTGGTGGTGAAGTATGTACAGTACCTATCCAGGAACCTCTTAGGTAACCTCCAGGGTCCACTGTGTTGTTTGCGGCTAGTGACATCATTCCACCCCATCGGTACTCTGCACCTACACTCCCTCTCTCTCGATACAGATGCAAATTCTCTATACAATTCTAGGTCGCTGAAGTTGAAGCTGAGTATCTGATCATTTCTTTCAATCGAAGGCCTAACAGATTCAACGATTGTCGAGTGCGATAAATCCCTCGCCACCTCCGATGTAACCCTCCAGCACTAAAGACGGAGATGGACCGGAGGTTTGCATTAACTCGCGGGTCCCGAAAGCCATTGGTCGGGAAGGATTCCTATCTGGATCCTGTGGACACGCCAAGGCCGCAGCCGATGAATGATCGCGCAACAAAAATGACCTGATTGAGTGACCAGATACACAGTTTGCATGGGGCCGGACAAACCACCCACAAGAGGATCTACTCCGGCGGTTAGGGTTAAGGTAGACGGACAACTTCCTATCTAACTAACCCTAAGAGAGAAGCGCAGCACACGATGGCCAACACCCCTGCTGATCTGGCGCTGTTAGTGCTGCAACAGTCTTATCGGGGAGGCCGAGGGAGAAGGATACTTTCCCGCTCTGCCCGGCTGTGAGCATTCTGGGGACACCCTTGCAGGTGTCACTTGACCATTATCATCGCCATCATATCATCATATTATCTCCGTGTTATCACCCTTGATTGGGGCCTTCTTGCCTTCCTTGAATTCCAGAACTGTTAGTAGACCACAATGGGACCAGTCCACTATCTCGGTAGTCCCAGCCATTATTAGCTTCAGTCCCCTCACCCAACGGCTGATAAGTTGGCTGATTTCTCCTCTTTCTGTTCCACCTCCACCTTAAAAGCTCTTTCGCCGACTCTTTCCGTCCCTCCTCTCAATTTTCTGGGAAAATCGAGGAGACCATGGAGAAAACACCAGAGGTTCCTTCGCAGGTGACTTCCGCTGATCCCTCGGGACAGCCTGAGGAGGATATCAAATATTCATCGGAGAAAAACATCGTCCCCGAATCCACCTCGCTCGACAGCAATGGCCATCGCAGAAGCGACAAAGATCTCGAAGAGGCCGGCGAGACCGTCCCCCAGACTTCTCGCTACCGACAGTACTACCGGGCGTATCGTCCATACTTCAAGCATGTTTTCTACGCCGTTGTCTGGCTCCTCTTCACCGGGTGAGTAGTCTTATCGCACATTCCCCAGCCAAATAATCACCACTCATCCCGGGTGTATGTGTAGATGGTGGATTGCCGGCCTCATCCTCCACCGATATGATCTCGGCTGGCTGATTCCCTTCCTCCTCTACCTCGCCATCACGCTGCGGCTTATCTTCTTCTACATGCCCATCTCCGTCGTCACTCGCCCGGCCTACTGGCTCTGGAACCAGACAGCCGGGCGGTTTGTGGCCCTCATTCCCGAGCGTCTTCGCATCCCCGGCGCCGCCCTCCTCACCATTTCTGTTATCCTGGTCGGTTCGTTCGTCTCCGACGAATCGGCCGACAACACGCGCGCCAATCGCGCCGTCAGCCTCTTCGGGCTCATCGTCTTCCTCTTCGCGCTCTGGTTGTCGTCGCGCAATCACCGCCTCATTGTCTGGCATACCGTCATCGTCGGCATGCTGGTGCAGTTCATCGTCGCGCTCTTCGTGCTCCGCACCAAGGCCGGCTACGACATCTTCAACTTCATCTCCATGCTCGCGCGCCGCCTCCTCGGCTTCGCCATGCAAGGCGTCGACTTCCTCATCGCCAACCACTCCTCCGACTACAGCTCCTGGTTCATCGTCAGCGTGATCCCTGCCATCATGTTCTTCGTGTCCATCGTCCAGCTGCTCTACTACATCGGCGTGCTCCAGTGGGCCATCGGCAAGTTCGCCGTTTTCTTCTTCTGGAGCATGCGCATCTCCGGCGCCGAGGCCGTCGCCGCCGCCGCATCCCCCTTCATCGGCCAGGGCGAGTCCGCCATGCTCATCAAGCCCTTCGTCGCCCACCTCACCCTCGCCGAGATCCACCAGGTCATGTGTTCCGGCTACGCCACCATCGCCGGCTCCGTCCTCGTCGCCTACATCGGCATGGGCGTCAACCCGCAGGCTCTCGTCTCCTCCTGCGTCATGAGCATCCCCGCCTCTCTCGCGGCTTCCAAGCTGCGCTGGCCCGAGGAGGAGGAAACCCTCACCTCTGGCCGCGTCGTCGTGCCCCACGACGACGAGGAAACCAAGCCCGCTAACGCCCTGCACGCCTTCACCAACGGCGCCTGGACCGGCGTCAAGATCGCCGGCATGATCGCCACTGTCCTCCTCTGCATCATCTCCCTCGTCGGCCTCATCAACGGCCTCCTCACCTGGTGGGGCCGCTACCTCAACATTAACGACCCCCCTCTCACCATTCAGCTAATCGTGGGTTACATCTGCTACCCCATTGCCTTTTTGCTGGGCGTGAGCCGCGAGAACGACGACATCCTCAAGGTCGGCGAGCTCATCGGCACCAAACTCGTCATGGTGTGTTCCGCTCCCCTCCAAAAATTGCCCGGATAGATGCTAATGACGCAGAACGAATTCGTCGCGTACGACGCCCTCCAAAACAACGATCGTTACAAGGACCTCTCAAACCGCTCGCGCCTGATTGCCACCTACGCCCTGTGCGGCTTCGCCAACATTGGCTCGCTAGGCAACCAGATCGGTGTGCTAGCGCAACTGGCGCCGGGCCGGGCCGGCGATGTGTCCCGCGTGGCGGTCAGCGCGATGCTGACGGGAGCGATCAGCACGCTGAGCAGTGCAGCCATTGCTGGATTATTGATCAAGGACGAGGCGAGTTACCTTACGACGTCGTAATATTCATGTGTGCACCACCATGTGCCTTCGATTTGCTCTGAAAGCGGAATCAAGATACCAAATACCAATGGAAACGATTAGGACGTATCAAACAAGAATAATAAGGCAGAAGCACCAGAAGCAATATGTATTTCAAAGAACGCGACGAGCGTCTGCGTCGCAGGCCACGCCCCAACGCACCAACTCCAGAACCGTATCCATGCATGCCCCCGAGCGACAAAAGAAAGAAACGCGATGAGCGCGGTCCAAACATGAAATGCAGCCAACAGAAAGAACGGATCTCGTCGGTTCGGTCTGTCCAAACGCCATGGCGATGCGCGCCATCCCAGCCCTGTACATAGCTTTACTCAATGTCCTCGATGTCGCGGTGTCTCGCGAGCACGTGCCGCTTGTACTCCTCCTGGTCTGTGTCCCAGAGGTCGGCGGCCTGTGCATTCAGGGGGCTCGCACTGTTGCATGTATCAGTACGTGAAGCTCCGCTATATAATCGGAGAAATGAGAGGAGGGGTACGTACTTGTTAGGCTCACCGAGCAAGCTCTGCAGACTGAGCAGCACGCTCTGCACATTATACACAGCACTCCACTTGTCCTTGAGGATGTCGAGGCAGATGCGGCCGGAGAAGTCGACGTTGGGGTGGTAGATGGGGGTTTTGAAGAGCACGGTCGGCGGTGAGTAGGGGTAGTTGTTGGGGAAGGCGAACGAGAGCTTGAAGGAGAGGCCCTCGTAGGGGGTCTCGGTCGGGCCGGTGATGGTCGCCGTCCAGGAGAGCAGGTTGCCGTCCGCGTCGGGGAAGGCGGAGATGCCGGGCGATGGCGACAGCATGAGCTGCATCAATTCGGCTTGGAGGCTAATTGGTCGAAGTTTGGTCAGTGATGTCCGAGCATACACGCCGCACGACGACTCTCATCCAGCGTCTGGGGATCGCACGAACCGTTTCGTCACGCTCTGGCTGTCGGTGCGCTGTCCGGCGGAGTTGAGCTTGGACGCCTCCAGCGCGTCGGGAGTGGAGTTCTGGGTATCCTCCATCGTGTAGTCCATGATGTCGATGTGTTGAGGATAAGGGATTAAAAGCGAGGGAGGGAGAGAGGCTAATGTTGAACTGAGAAGCAGAGGATAAAGGGTGTAAGTGTAGAAGGAATGTGCAGTATGGCCTCCGGGATGGTAAGGTTGCTGTCTGGAATGACGCCGGAACCGAATGCAGGATGATCGTTGGTTGGAAGGCTCGGGTCGACCCACCGCCAGATCGGAATCAGAAAGACAGAGACGAGGAGATACTGAAGAAGAATTCTCGGTCGATGAAGACAGCTAAAGGACGGATGTGCGATGAGAGACACGCAGGAAGGGCTGGCAGTGAGGAGAAAGAAGGACCAGAAAGAAAGAGAGCGCGGCGGTTAGTGTTGTTTACGACTCCACCGGCGTCCCCGGCAACACCAGCAGTCCCCGCCTGATCGTGTTGGCTGACTTGTCACTTGATAAGTACGGAGTATTATTATTAGTAGAACTAGAAGTACAGAGTAGCAGAATAATGCATTAATAGACTGTTTATGGCATTATTCTATGGAAAGTAATAATGATGCATGTCATCTTATTGTCGTACATTAGTGCTGTAGGTACATAAGGTAGATAGTACTTAGATTCTTAGAAACACTATCATCATTAGAGAAAAATCTACATGATACATTCATTCATTTAATTCAATTCAATTCAACTCAATATTATTCAATAACAATGTCAGATAATACCATTAAATAAAAGCAGCGTAAGGGTTCATCCATTGTTCTCACGTAATCCACAACACATTTCCCAAACAGGATAAAGTGGTTTTCGCGTGCCGCGTTCCTCGTATCTCACCCTTGCCTCTTCATCGGCATCATGGATCGTCTTTCCCCGTCGTGACTCTACCTCAGCCTGTCCTCTGTATATAACTCTTCGCCAGTCTTCGCTGGATCCGCAGGGTCCCCTCGCCATGCACCACTCTCAGTTGGCCCCATTGCCCAGCGACTTGCCTTTCCGCATCGTCTCCAAAACCATCGGCCAAGGAGCCTACGCTTGGTAAGAGTGATACTCCCTTTCTCGAGATCGCAAACAACCGGAGTGAAATTCCACTGACCATCGCGTACGATACAGCATCAAGAAAGCCTGTCCCACCAGCTCCGACAACCCGGTCTTCGCCGTCAAGTTCATTCATAAGGAATACGCCGCGCGACATGGCAAGATCAGCGCTCGACAATTGCAGATGGAGGCCACTGTCCACAAACACATCGGCGACCACAACAACATCATCTCATTCTTCCAGACAGGCGAGGACGGCGTGTGGCGGTGGATCGCTATGGAGCTGGCCGAGGGCGGGGATCTCTTCGACAAGATCGAGGCCGATGAGGGTGTGGGGGAGGACATCGCGCACGTGTACTTCTCTCAACTGGTCAGTGCAGTCGGATACATGCACTCAAAGGGTGTGGGCCATCGCGACATCAAGCCTGAGAACATGCTGTTAACGGCCGACGGGAATCTGAAAATTGCCGACTTTGGCTTGGCTACCTTGTTCGAATACAAGGGCGTTACCAAACTGTCCACCACGTTCTGCGGCAGTCCCCCGTATATCGCCCCCGAGGTCATTTCTTGCAGTAGCAAGAACCAAGTCAAGGGATCGGGTTACCGACCCGATCTGGTGGACATCTGGTCCTGTGGGATTGTTCTCTTCGTCCTTCTGGCCGGAAACACACCGTGGGACAGTCCCACAGAAAACAGCTACGAATTCCACGAGTACGTGGCGACCAATGCCCGGACGACTGATGAACTATGGCAGAAGCTGCCCGTGGCGACCTTATCGCTCCTACGTGGCATGCTGAACATTGATCCGAACAACCGCTTCTCGTTAGAGGACGTCCGCAGACACCCATGGTACACGCGACAGAACAGATTCCTGTCGCCCGATGGAAGGCTGAGGGATTCTATCAACTTGGCCACCACCATGTTCGAATCCCTGCACATCGACTTCTCCCAAGATCCTCTCTCCCGACGGATCAAGGGCGGTAGCTTTGACGTGGGCAACATGGAGGTGGACAACGGGGACGATGACGGTGTCGAGCATCGCATCTCATCGACGCAGCCCGAGATGCCGCGAGGGGACATGCTGGTCGACTGGGACACACCGCATCTGTCTGATGTTTTCTCATCTACCCAACCTTTCACGAAGCCGTTCTCAGCAGACGATTCCCTCGTTGCCGATGCTCTGGAGGACGAACCATCCATGTCCCAATTCTCTCCCCATCCCTCTGTGCCGCTCAGTCGGACACAAAAAGCACAACGCTTCCGCGACATCGTTCCCTCTCGACCTATGACCAGGTTTTTCTCGACGTGGGAGCTGAAGCTTCTTGTTCCGCTGATCTGCGAAGCGCTTCACCGTCTTGGTGTGCCCGTTCCGTCCATCCCCGCCGTCTCTGCAGGTGATACCTCTGCCATGGTTCGCATCGTGACGCGGGATGGGCGGATGTGCACGCTGCAAGGCAAGGTACTCATCGAATGCGTCTCCGAGGGGCTGTTCGAGATTGAATTCGTGAAAGTCAAGGGCGATCCGCTCGAATGGCGACGCTTCTTTAAAAAGGTCGCCGTTCTATGTAAGGACGCCGTTTACAAACCTGACGTGTGATTCTACCATGCCTTTGATTTTTGTATTCTCTACTTTGCCATGTCAATTTATGTATGATTAATGTGATTTATGACGGTTGGGTTAGGAATTGGTTGGAGGGAAAATGTAAATGTCCCATGTGAGCTTTCATTGCGTTCAGTATACGATAGACATCAACACATACACTCTCATCTCACTTCGAACACCCTAAGACCCTCCTACAGCCTTCTTCAACCGCCTCATAATCTCATCCTCAGAAACCGGCAACGGTAGCACCTTCAACGCCGCGTCCAACAATCCCCCCTCCACCTTATTAATCTCAAAATACCGACTATCCCAGATATAAACCAACTCCCCATGCCGCTCCGTCCCACAAAACAAAGACAAAACCCCCCTCGCAACAGCCTCCGACTCCTGAACCTTCGCCCCAAGCCCTTCAATTACCTCTCTCGGCACCAGCCCCGTCGCCGTCCACGACGGCGCAACCGCATTCAGCCGCACACCGCACGATGCCACCACCAGATCATCCGTCAACCCGCGCAGGATACCCAGCACCCCATGCTTGGAGGTGGTGTAATCCGCCGCGCAGAAGTTCTGCATTGACGACGCCGACGCGGAGAGCACGATGCTCCGCTGCCCTGTGGCGCTGGGCGGCTCCTTGGACAGATAGTGCACGCCCGGTCGCACCGTGCTGATCACGCTGAGCAGGTTGATCTCTATCGTGCTTAGCACCGGCGGCGCGAGGAGACCCTCCTCGTCGAAGGTTTCCTCGAGGAAGTTCCCCCGTGGCCCGATGCCGGCGTTTGCGAAGACGTGGTCGATGCGGCCAAAGCGCGCGTGGCCTTGGATGAAGAGGGCGCGGAGACTGGTCCAGTCGGTTACGTTGGTGTGGAGGAAGAAGAGCTCTCCTGTTGTGGGGAGTGAGTCTTTGGGTGGGTGGAGGTCTCCGGCGATTACTTCGGCGCCGTGCTGCAGGCAGAGCGTTGCGGTTGCTTTGCCGATGCCGGAGCTGCTGCCTGGGGTTGTCAGTATGAGATGGATGTAGTGGATGAGGACGGACCGGTGATCAGGACGACTTGGTCTTTGATATTGAGGAGTGTGTTGGGGTTGATTTGGAGTTTCATGTTGATGGTGTTGTAGAGATACTTGGTCTGAGTCGGTATGGCAGGGAGATTACTGCAGGGGAACGTACTTGCTGGCCCTTATGGTGACCCTCTAATCTATACTGCTTGTATAGTTTGCTGCCGAGGAATTCGGGACTTGGGCTGTGCGATGCGGGGTGACCGTCTCAAGCATGAGGAGTTGCATGTTGGATATCTTGGAACGAGCAGGATGGATGTCTGTTACTGTCCTATGCGTGTATACATGTCTTGATAAAGCGTCTTGGAAAGAAGACATGCGTCAATCTAATTGACCCTGGCCGCCTGATCCCTCATATGGCGCGCCAGTTTCCTAACATACAACTCTCTCACAGGATCCTCGGCGTGCGTGTCAACTACCCACTCGCCTATTCCCGCTTCTTCAGGTGCTCGTCGAGTTCCCCGGCCCCCTCCACCAACGATCAGGTTCCCTGGACGATAGTTTTTGTCTGCTTTCATCCGACGGATGGCCGAAACGTGAATCCACGCATCTAACGGTATATCACGCACTCTACCGCGATGCAATTTCCACCGGATCAACTCCCACCTCCCATCCTGTTGCAACTCAGCCCGGCGGATAGGGATATACTCCATAAGACGCCAGACCAGAACTGAGGGAACCGAGAAACCCTGGCCGAACTGCAGACGATCGTGCAGCCGGCCGTCCTCGCTGGAGCGCAAAAGGGCGGGGACGAATCTCATCTCCCCCTCATCTGGGTCACAGCCATCAGTTGGTGCGTCGTCCTCGATACACTTGAACTGATGCAATTTCTTCTCGTCGAAGTCAAGCCCAGCGCGCCGCGCCTCCTGGACCATCCAAACGAGCGGCGCATGGCTGAGCTGCCATTGCTCGCCTTCCACCTTTTGGAATCCACCGCCAATATCGGCATGACCCCCTGGGAACCAGACCTCTAACAGATCCACGTGCTCCGAATCATCTTCTCCGGAAGACTTCGTGGTGGAAGTCTCGCCAGTAGGGACTGCATGAGAGACACTCTCTCCTGGCAAAACACTGGCCTCCTCCTTCTGCTTCTCCGTCAGCATCGTGTGCTCATACGGTTTCTTGTCTTTCCCCCGATTTTTCAGGTTCTCTCCCAGTAGAACGGGCTGGAACTTGACCCTACGTTCGTCAATGCTGACCGCATGTCGGGTTACCTGCGCGGTGGAGCTAATAATATTGTTGATCTCGAAATCCGTGACGCTGTTGACGGTGTCAAACAAGCCCAAGAACTTCACCTGCTGCACCGGACGACACAACGTCTCCCGGCACTGTCGCATAAAGTCGAATGCGCGTCTCTTCTCGGACGTGTTGTTGAAACGGGCTAGCTTCCACCTCGAAAACGCCTCCCAAATAAACGGGATCATCTCCTCGTTGTCCGGACCCAGCAGACCGGTGTAGTCCAGCATCTCCGCGAGGAACCGCGCCGTATAGGCGCCGCGGGAGAACCCAAAGATGTAGATGTGACTATCAGACCGGCAGTGACGCATGAGGAACCTGTATCCGCCGAGAACATGCTTGTCGAACGACTTTCCCAGGGCCTGGCTCAGCGTCTTGCTCTTACCGAGGCGACTGCTTTTCTTCAGTGTCGTGGCTGCCAGCGAGCCGGCGGTGATTTCGGTCCCAATTCCCGCTGCGCGCGTTAGTCTTGCGCTATTATATTAATTAGAAGTTCATGCCATACGTTGATAGTAAACCACTATATCATGTTAGTCGGTTCCAACATGCAAACAGGGAGAGCTCACGTTGGTGGTCCGACCGCGCTACCATCCGGCATATTCGTAGAACGTTTGTCTCCGTGCCATCTGCGCGAAATGTATTGCCTGTCCCATCGAAACAGAGGACGGTTTGCGATGGCGTGGTTCTTGGAGTATCCTCGGATGCAGCCATTGTTGAAGGATGCAGAAGGTTTGAAAGCTGGCAGAGGGCAGCAACCACTTATATATTTTCCAACCCATCTCACGCTATCTGCATCTACTAAAGGGGTTCACCCAGCTAATGCCTATCATTTCGTCTTCGGGACATACGTGCTCCAGTACATGTCGAAATAGGGCAGTGATTGGCTTCATGTTTCTTTCGCAGCGCCTAGTTAGGGGAGTCCGCATTGTGGGGCAGTTGGGTCAGGTTCACTTTGATGAAGATCGAAGATCGCGAGACGAACACCATGGCCCGTCTCCTGGGATTGCCAAATGCACGGTGACGATCAAGATTCTACCTGAGAGGTACTAGTTACTCCGTAGCCCTCGGCAGCCTGGGGATAGTATTCCATTTGTTCTTGACTGAATTTCTTGAATATCTAGTGGCGATATTTACTTTCAATCACTCTCTGCCACATCGCATGGTTGTATATATCGCCTCCACAGGTATTGATAGAAGAACATGAGGCTTCATGTCTCTTTTGACTGACCTGACTTGAATATCTATTCGATCATATGAAGAAAAGATAAATTAGGTATGACAATAATCAAAGCGTAGAACTGCGAGGTGTAAATAAACTACAGCTGCGGGCTGTTTGGACCCAGGGTTGGACAATTCTGTGTATCTCTGTGCACAGTCTTAGTCATATATCCCAGAGCATGGATTGCACATAACACGCAGGCCATCCACGAGGAATTTCATTCCAACTTTGAATTATACCGAAATGTCTCCATGAGACACCCTCAATACGAGGGCCACATCCAAGTTCTAGAACGTTCTCCCCATGCCTACCGTCAGCCTGGTTCACCCGGGCATTTCTCTCCCAAGCGAACTGGTGCTGATCGCGGGGATGAAAATGGAGTCTGGATCCCGACGATCAATCCTCCTTATCCTCCCTGTCTTTCTTGAAAATTATTCTCAGCCAGACCTCATCAGCCCTTCATGCTGCCTCGTCCGCCCGCACCGCTTCACTCATGGACAAACTTCCCGTAGAGATCCTTTCCAAAATCATTGACTGTAGGCGGTCTCGCACACCCCCTCATTTCCGTCCCTTTCCAGAACATACCCCGCACTCCACCGTACGCAGAGGAGCTGACATCCCTTTGGAACCACAGATCTTAGCCCTCATGAAAAGGTCCAGCTGCAGTCCGTCTCGAAGCGATTCTTTAGTCTCACCCGAGACAATACTCTGTGGAGATTGCACTGCTACGAGGAATCATGGATCGCTGCCGAGAGACTCCGTCCGGCCATCTCGGCCTCCGGGAGTCTGGTTTCCAACTCGGCTGCGTCTCTTAGTTCCCTGGGACCGACGTCTCTACGCTCTCTGATCCAACCACAGGCGGAACGTCTACGAAATGCACAGACGGCGCTCAACTCATCTTTTGGGGAACGGTCCCGCGCAGCCGCTGCGTGGGATCCATCCTATGAAGGGGAGGAAGTCGATTGGTATTCCGAATATATTGCGAGAAGCGCCCCAATTTCCTTCAGCTGGCTGCAACAACCGTTCACAGCAGACCCTCAGAGCAAGAAGAGACACAATCGCGAAGTCAAGGGGCTTGGGTTGCTGAGAGATTGGAGCTCCTCCAGAGAAAACAAGGTGATTGCACCACTGGACGACGGGAGTGTCTGCATTTGGGATATCAACCATTCCCATTCGATTGGGTCGCAAACAACCAAAGGCAAAGTTCTCGGGACCAGTGAACCGGGAATCCTGATGACCGATATGTCCCGGAGGAGGACCAACGCCGCGTCAAAGACCCAGCTAGAGTTCATCAACCTGGGGGAATGTGTGAGCGTGGACTCGATGCGTCGGAGAGCATATTTAGCCGTGGGAAACATTCTCAACGAAGTCGATCTGGAAACACTTCGGGTCATCTCTCAGCAACGCTACCCATGGTCCATATTTGCGCTGTCCCAAGAGACAGACTACTCCGTGCCATTGACACTGGCTACGACCCTAAGTCTCCACATCTACGATGCTAGGATGACTGCAGTAGAGGAGGAAGAAGCCATCAACTTGCGCTGTGAAAAGCCGACAGTTACTCTCGTTCCAGAGTCACAACTGTACGCGCCACCAGATTCCCCGCTCCTACAACTACAGCCCAACGGGCAACCCCCGCACCGAATACGAAGCCCTGGGCCTTCGGAGCACTACGACAACTATGCACCGTTGTTCCAGCCAGGGCCTCTTTCACTCCTACACCCACCCGCCCCGCATGTCAACGCGATTTTCCTCGCTGGCCGCTTCCCGAGCATATTGCAGTATGACCGAAGATTCTTCCCTCGATTACAAAGCACAATTCATTCTGGAGGGCGACTCTGCGGGCTTGCTGCAGCGCCAGCCCCGCGATTCCCCGTATTTTCCAGCTCGTCCTGGCCGGAGTCGCACCGGGTGGTGGCCTGCGGCGAGTATAAAGGCCGTGGTTCGCTCGAGATATACAAGCTTACGGCTTCCGGTGACAGCCAAAACGGGCCATCGGATTGGTCATCTAGTCTGTCGACGGTGTATCAGAATCGGCAGAGCGCCGCCAGGTCGAAGGTGCTGTCTGTCGAGTCACACGGTACCCGTCTGGTCTATTCAGACGCCGATGGCAACATCAAGTGGGTGGAACGAGATGGGCGATCCGAAGTCCGTCGGTTCAATCTGAACACGCACAAGCCACGTCCGAAGAATAGAAGAGAATCTTACGGGTCGGATAACGACCACAACGATGACGGGCATACTCTCTGGAACAGGCCATCCCGTGAAAACGATGAAGTCGCTCGCAAGATCCTCCCTACCGGTGGGAACCTCACAGGAGACGAGCTGCTCATCTGGACGGGTGAGCGCGTCGGGCGCCTCAGGTTTGCTCATTCCACAGACGTGGAGGATCATGAAGATGATGACGACACTATGTCTATCGATGAGGACATGGATGAGGCCACACGCCAAGAAAGGCGACAAGCCAACCGCGAGATGCAGCGACGGGACCGAGAATATACCAGGATGATGAGGAGGGAGCTCGCCCGACAGGCCGACGAGGTGCGCCGCATGGGCAATTTGGGTTTGTGAGGGTGTCTTTTGGATGTATCCAGCGAATGGACGTGGTTTAGGTACATATTGTGATAATGGATAAAACAGTAGGGACCGGATTTTGGCCAAGGGACCCTCGAGAGAGCTAGATAGCGTTTCCATTGTTTGAATCTTTGCACGATATACTTAATCTTATTTCTACACGTCGAAGTCTCTGTGAAGATTCGACCTGAAATCCAGACTGGCTTCTGCCTGGGTGTTGGTGGCACCTGTTCAGTACATGTGGCGGCCCCATTGGATCTGGCCAGACCTACGTACCTACATACACGATGGACGCAAATCAGGGAAACTGAGCACTGAAAACTGTGCGAGTTTAGGTAGTATAGAACAATGTTTTCGGAGAGTCGTCCCGTCGCCATGGATAAGCCTTTTGTCTTGTATACAGGGTTCGGGCTTGACAGTATGATGGAGAGCACCCCTGCGTCTGGGTCGGGGCGAACTGCCGATAAGTTGTGAATGTATTTGATGGTTCCGTCCGCTAGCTCACAGTAATCCATAGGCCTCTCTTACCTCCTGAATCTCTCGTTGAAGAAACCGATCTCTCTGATTCCTGAAGTATAGGTATGGCCTCTCTCGGCCCGCAAACATCGGCAGGCCTCGGCGTCTCCCGCAGCATCAACCGCGGCCGACGCATGACTGGCTTCTGACAAACCATTAGTGACCATTAGTGAGCGCCTTCCATTTCTTTCTGTCTTCTCCTTCTCCAGACCTCCCCCCAACTTCTTCACGTTTTCCTTTTCGGGCCCTTTATATCGCAAACTCCAATACCAAGGTTCAATTGTATCATTGACTGCGTCGACTTCTATCAATACTCTTGTTCGACGCGCCCAATACCCCGGAACTGCAACGCCACCTCCGATCTTCCCCGCGGACCGACCGAGTTTCAGATATTGCGTTCGTGACTCACGAGAAATCAAGGACTCCTCTCTCAATACTTTCATTCAAGAGCGTCTCCTTGATATTCCAATCTCTCTCCGGTCCTTTCCTTTCGTCATCCAGCGCATATTCCCCCGTTTAACGACCAACTACCCATCCCATTCTGCCCCGCACGCACGAGGGGCAATTTTCGCACCGCTGTGCGTTCCTCACTCACAATGCCTTCCACCACGGGCTCCCAATTCGACTCCATTGAGGACACAATAGAAGCGTTCAGTAAGTCGCATCCGCTTGCATTCTCTGCGTCGTCCGAGATTGCCGCGTTATCTCCGCGCGACGAGCGAATATTCCGAGCCTAATTCCGAGCGCACCAACACCCCATGCTAACGGCGCTCGTTCAACACAGAGAAGGGCGAATTCATCATCGTGCTAGACTCGCAAGACCGCGAGAATGAAGGCGACCTCATTATTGCCGCCGAGTCCATCACCGCCGCTCAGATGGCCTTTCTGGTCCGCTACACAAGGTGCGTACACTCGCCCATGCACATCCCACCCCCCATCCAGAGAACCCATTCCTAACCACCAACAATTCTGCAGCGGCCTAATCTGCGCCCCCATCACCCCCGAAATCGCCACCCGTCTGCAGCTCCCGCAGATGGTCCTCGAGAACACCGACCCCAAGGGCACAGCCTACACCGTCTCGATCGACTCCAGCGACCCGTCCGTGACGACGGGCATCTCCGCGCAAGACCGCAGTCTGGCCTGCCGAACGCTCGCATCCCCCACCGCTCGTCCTGAGGACTTCCGTCGACCGGGCCATATCATCCCGCTGCAGGCGCGCAGCGGCGGCGTGCGCGAGCGCAAGGGACACACCGAGGCCGCTGTGGAGTTCTGTCGGCTGGCCGGGAAGGCGCCGGCGGGTGTCATTGCCGAGCTGGTGGAGGATGGCGAGATCGTCGAGGGCGTGCCGGAGATCCGCGGCGATAATGGCATGATGCGCCGGGATGCGTGTCTGCGGTTCGGGAAGAAATGGGGTATCAAGGTGTGCACGATTGAGGATTTGGTGGAGTATCTGGAGAAGACGGAGGGTCCGTCTCCGGTTACGAATGGGAAGCATTGAGGAATTGCTTTCGATTGCATGTATCTTGCTTTTGGTTCTTTTTACCATCTGTTCATATTTTGTATTCATGGTCTATATTTTGCGCGAATTTATGCCTCAAGAATTTAGGTAGAGATATATCTGGTGGGTTCGAGATCACAATCAGAAAGAAATTTATAGCTTAGCGATTTCAATACTATCTTCCTGTGAGTTCCGCATGTCCTACACTTGGTGTACGTATTGGGTATCTATCTTTTAATATATATTTTACAATGCGGCAAAGCATGCAAGCAGACCTCTGACAGGAAACCAAAAAGCAATCCCTGTATAACCATCGAACGCCATTAGATGCAATTTTCAAGGAGGCCGCCGGCAGACGTTAGAATCCAGTTCCAAACCGCGTAGTCAATCTGAAGACAGAACTGCGCATCATGCCGGCAACAAGGAAACGGAGTTCACCCGTCCTAGCGTTTCAGATGAGAGTAGTCTCTCAAAATGCCCATCATGTGAGTATTAGTCGTCTTCCCGCTGCGACGAGGTTTCTTGACCTTCTTCTGCTCGACTTTAGGGCGCGCCTTGACAATCTTGTTCTTGTTGGTGGGTGTGATACCCGCCTTCTCCAGCTCTTCCTTGACAGCCTGCGGATCAGGGACCTTGATCTTCTCCCAGATTTGGCGGAACTCCTCGTCGAAGTGCTGGTTGAGTGACGGGTCGTTGGCCCAAACCATCTTGGCATGGTCGTCCTTCTTGTTCCGGGTGACCAGAAGCTTTCCTTCCTTCTCCAATCGGTTGATGGTCTCCTCGACGTTGGGCCAGCCTTCACGCAGCTCGCGCACGCTCATCCCAGCGCCCGTCGACTGCGCCTGCAGTTTCTGGAGCAGTTGTTCGGCCGTGCGGATGTTATGCGGCGGGCGGAAGGCGAAGGTTCCTTCGCCGTTGGCGCCGCTGGGGTCGTACTGAACCTTCTCGTGCATCTGGAGGATGCTCCGCAGCGCTTGCACATAGCCCTGATCATTGGCGCGGTGCTGAAGCGACAGATACGAGACGATGTCGGAGAACTTCAGGGGGATACCCTTCGACTTCATATGTTCGATGGCGAAGATGACCTGGGTCATGATATCCTTGCCGGTACCGGTGTTGGCCGGCTGCGAGTACACGATATCCGCATCATGGCGTTTCCGCTTGACCTCACTGCCGGGGGTCGGGGTAGACGTAGACGATGGCACTTGCGAGCTGGTGGCGGAGGTGGTCGCCGTGTTTGCGTTGTGTACGAACCGACGCTGCTGGGGCATACGATTCGCATAGTCAACGACGCCCGCGTTGAAGCTCTTCAACTGTTGCTGGAGATGCGACATGATGGGCGAATGTGTCGCGCAGACGACCGTGCGAATCGGAGGAGACGGCGTGGAAGAGGGGAGAAGGTGAGGATAGGTTAGTCAAATGAGGCGAGATGCGCTCACCAGAGCCAGAGGGAGCTCGAAGTGAGGCCGGGAAGACTCATACGAAGGTTAGAAAACAAAGGAAGAGATCAACAAGTAACAGACAAAGTACTCAGAAGGGGCGTTGCGACAGAACAAAGCCGTCGACACCCTGGATACAAAGATGAGGCGGAGTTGGAATCGCTCACGCTGTGGTTCCGTGATCGACTCGAGTGGCCGCAGCCTAAGGCAGGAATATGTCACGTGATCTAATAGGGCGCTAAACCGCGTTGGGTGAGCAGCCCAATCCCAGAGAGCGCATCCATCCTTTGAAGCCGCTCGTTCATTCACCCATCCATACTTCGCTCGACGAGGCTTTGTCTTCACCTTGCCTCTGTCGCCTACATCTTTCTCTCCTTCTTCTCTCATCCCGCCATGTTATATTCCTCCTCACAGCGTCGGATGCACAGGTCATAAGGAGTGCATATCACGCGCGGCGAACCTCGTCGCCTGGTTACACTGGGAGCTATCTCCCCGAACAACATCCTTTGTCGTTCCCATTCGCAACGCCCACTTTCTCATCAGATTTACTTTTTATTCGATAATTGGCTGCTTGTGGCAGCTTCTCGATAGCCATCATGGCTGCCACGACAATTGAGCTCCCCTACCTCGCGTCGCATTACTCCATCGCGGAGTCTTCGCTCTCCACTCTCACCCAAGCTCCGACGGTCGAATTAGTCAATCAGCTGCTCGAGGCGATCACCAAGAAGGCGCGAGAGTTTGATGATCTGAAATCAGACAAGCTTCGGGTGGAGGTGGAGCTTGAAAATGCTGTCCGAAGTAGTGACTCGAAGATCAAAGTCCTGAAGAGTTCGGTCGAAAAGGGCCATGCTGAGGTGGAAGAAACCCGGAAGAAGCTTCACGAATCAGGTTTGTATTATGTCCAACCACCCCTGGAGTAGGTACTTACGCGTCATCTTGCAGAGAATGCCCGGTCGAAGCTGGAATCCGAAATCGCGACGCTCAAGTCGTCCTCCACCTCCAACGAATCCGAGTTTACCTCTTTGAAATCCCGTATCACTTCCCTTGAAGCCTCCAACAGGGATACACTGGCGCTTCTGGAATCGAAGTCTGCCGCCTACGATAAGCTGGCGGAGGAACTGTCCACACAACACAAGAAAACCATCGATTTGAGACGCGAATTGTCCATTGCAGAACAGAAACTCCAGGCGTCCAATGCGGAATCTGCAAGTGCCCGGTTCCGCGAACAAAACCTGGAGCGGGACCTGGAACTCACGAAGAAGAACAATGAGTGGTTTGAGACGGAGTTGAAAACCAAGTCTACCGAGTATCTTCAGTTCCGCAAGGAGAAGAGCGCGCGGATCTCGGAACTTCAGCGCGAGAATGAAGAGGCGCATGCAACAATTGAATCCCTGAAACGCAGTGAAAACGGCCTGAAGAGCCACTTGGCTGATCTCGAGAAGCGCTACGAAGACTCGCTGACGTCTATTCAACAACTCAAAGAGGAGGCCATTCAGACAGCCGAGTCGTTCAGAAATGAGCTTGACAGTGCGAATAGACTGGCTGAACTTCAAGGCAACGCCGCCGAGACCGCCAAGAAGCGCGTCCAGGAATGTCAATTGGCGTTGGAGAAAGCGAGGGACGATGCTGCGGAGGAAATCTCAAGACTTCGAGTGGAAATCGAAACCGAACATTCCGATAAAGAATCTGCGGAGCGACGCGTCGCTGAACTCGAGCACACGATCAGCCAACTAGAATCCGAAGGATCTGCACGACCTATGAGCCCAGGCTTGAACGGGGGTCCCAGTACCCCCGTCCGTGCCGGAACCCCTGTTGGAACCTTCTCTCCCAGAGCATCTCGTGGTAAGGGTGGTCTTACCATTACGCAGATGTATACGGAGTATGATAAGATGCGGACCATGTTAGCCGCAGAGCAGAAGACCAGCCAAGAACTCCGCACCTGCTTGGACGAGATGGTCCAAGATTTGGAGGCCAGCAAGCCTGAGATAGATGAACTACGGGCGGATCACGCACGGCTTGAGAATGCAGTGGTAGAGATGTCCAACATCCTTGAGACCGCCGGAAAAGAAAGAGACGAGGCAACAAAGGAAGCCAGGAAGTGGCAGGGCCAGGTGGAGGGATTGGTTCGTGAAGGAGATATCCTTCGGCAGCAACTACGTGATTTGAGCGCCCAGATCAAGGTATTGGTATTGGAAGTTGCAGTCTTGAAGGAAGGCGAAGAGAACTACGACCGGGAAGAGTTGGAAAAGATTGCTCGGAAGGAGATTGATGAGTCCGCTGCGGATCTCACTCCGACCGGACGATTCATCAGCCAGAATCTCATGGCTTTCAAGGATCTCCATGAGCTTCAGGAACAAAACATCACTCTCCGTCGCATGCTGAGAGAACTTGGCGACAAGATGGAGGGTGCCGAGGCCCGTGAGAAGGATGCCGTACGGCAGCAGGAGCAGGAGGAACTCAAGGAATTGCGGATTCGTGTGCAGACGTATCGTGACGAAATCGCCAACTTGGTTGCCCAGACGAAGAGCTATGTTAAGGAGCGCGACACTTTCCGGAGCATGTTAACTCGCCGACGCCAAACAATTGGGGATTCTTCTGCGTTCTCCCAATCGCTCCCGTTGGGTGCAGCTCCACCTGCCGCTACCGATGAGCGCGGAGACACTCCTGATTACGCTGAGTTGCTGCGCAAGGTGCAAGCCCACTTTGACAGTTTCCGCGAAGAATCCGCAACAGACCACTCAGCGCTTAAGCAGCAAGTCAATGAACTCTCGCGTAAGAACAGCGAGTTGATGAGTGAAATCAGCCGCTCTAGCAGCCAGCTTGCAGCTGCCACGCAGCGAGCCGAACTGCTTCAGGGCAACTACAACCTCCTGAAGAACGACCATGGTGACCTTCAGAAGCGATTTAACTCTATCATGGAAAATGCTACGAGACAGGATCTGAAGACACAGCAAGTAGCTCAGGATCTGGTGGAATCCAAGATTCTCATTGAAAGCCTCCAGCGTGAAAATGCAAACTTGAAGGCGGAGAAGGATCTCTGGAAGAGTATTGAGAAGCGATTGAACGACGATGTCACGGCCTTGAGAAATGAGAGAAGCCGCCTTGACTCTCTCAACGCCAATTTGCAGACGATTTTGAACGAGCGCGAACACACAGACTCCGAGACGAAGCGCCGACTACAGACTAGTGTCGAATCTCTCGAGTCGGAGCTGCAGTCTACGAGACGCAAGCTGAACGATGAGGTCGAAGAATCTAAGAAAGCTTCTCTGCGCAGAGAATATGAACACGAGCAGAGTCAGAAGCGGATTGATGATTTGGTAACCAGCTTGGGCGCAGTGAGAGAGGAGCTGGTGGCTGCGAAGACCACACGCGACCATCTTCAGACCAGAGTGGATGAACTCACTGTTGAACTCCGGAGTGCGGAGGAGCGCCTTCAGGTTGTCCAGTCCAGACCCAGTGTCTCTGCTGCTCCGGCTGAGATACCTGCAACTACTGAAGAGGGGTCTCAAGAGACCGGCTTGACCCGTGAACAAGAACTAGGAATCCAGGTCGCCGAGTTGAAACGTGATCTGGACCTAGCCAAGGGCGAGCTTGAGCATGCTAAGGAGCAGGTTGAGGACTACAAGTCTATCAGCCAGGACGCAGAGGAACGCCTGCAATCGGCTACTGAGACACACGATCTGTACCGGGAAGACACAGAGCGCTTGATCGAAGAAAAGGATAAGAAGATCCAGGACCTCGAGAAGCGGATCGAAGAGATTTCTTCTGAGCTTTCATCAACGAACAATGAGCTCAGCAAGATGCGTGACGAACAAAGCGAGGCATCTCGCCGCCTTGAAGAGCAGAAGTCCGAGTTGGAGGCAGAAATCAAACGACTGAAGGATGACAATGAGCGACATGTTGCTGCGGCACAATTCCACCAAGATGATCTGAAGGCGCAGGCAGAGATCGCACAGAACGCACAGCAGAATTACGAGAGCGAACTTTTGAAGCACGCGGAAGCTGCACAGAATCTGCAAAATGTTCGCAACGAGGCCAACCAGTTGAAACTCGAAATTGTTGAGCTGCGTGCCCAAACTGAGACATCCAAGAGCGATCTCTCCAAAAAGGAGGAGAGTTGGAAGGAACTCAAGGAACGATACGAGACTGAGATCTCCGACCTGCAGAAGCGCCGCGAGGAAGTGCTTCACCAGAATTCCTTGCTCCACACCCAGCTTGAGAACATCACCAACCAAATCTCTGCGTTGCAGCGCGATCGCGCCAGCATTCCGGAGAACGAAGACGAGGAATCGACAGCCCCTAATCTCGAAAACCTACAGGAGGTTATCAAATTCCTGCGCCGTGAGAAGGAGATTGTGGATGTTCAATACCATCTTTCTACACAAGAGAGCAAGCGTCTTCGCCAGCAACTCGAATACACTCAGAGTCAGCTTGATGAAACTCGTCTCAAGCTCGAAGAGCAACGTCGTGCTGCTGCCGACAGCGAGCACACTGCACTGAGCCACAACAAGTTGATGGAGACGCTGAACGAACTGAATGTGTTCCGAGAGAGCAGCGTCACTTTGCGCAACCAAGTCAAACAAGCTGAAACCGCTCTTACAGAGAAGTCTGCTCGTGTGGAAGAGCTTGAAAAGCAAATCGAGCCTTTGGAAACTCGGATCAGAGAACTTGAGAACGTGGTAGAAACGAAGGACGGCGAGATCCAGATCTTGCAAAAGGACCGTGACTTCTGGCAGAAGCGCACTCAGGATATTCTTCAGAAGTATGACCGTGTCGATCCGGCAGAGATGGAAGGACTAAAGGAGAAGCTTGAAACGTTGGAGAAGGAGCGAGATGAAGCTGTGTCGGCCCGCGACACGTTGCAAGCGGAAGCTGCGGCGTTCCAAGAGAGACTGACAAAACTGCGCGCCACACTTACGGAACAATTCAAGGCCCGCTCAAAGGAGCTCACTGGCCGCATCAAGGATAAGCAGGCCGAGTTGACTGCTATGACCCAGGAGAAGGATGTAATACAGGAGGAACTGAAGACAACCAGGGCAGAATTGGACCAGCTTAAGGCTAAGACGGCAGAAAACTCGGTATCTGCTACTACTGAAGAAGCAGCTGTCTCGTCTGCAGTCAATTCGACTCCTGCATCGCAGTTCCCTGCACCCAACACCCAGGTGACTGCCCCAGCAGACGACGAAAAGATCAAGGCTCTCGAGGATAAGGTGCAGCGTCTTGAAGCGGCGTTGGCCGAGAAGGATGCCGCCCTTGAAGCCAAGGATGCCGAGCTCGCGACCAGGATAAGTGAGCGCGTGGAGGAGCTGAAGCAATCTTTCGATGCCGAGATGAGCCAGGTGAAGACATCCCATCTGCAAGAAATCGAAGGCTTGAAGGCTGGCCAGCAGAACGTTCCTCAGACGCCTGGAACGCCAGGCCCTAGGCCTGACCAACCTCCTGCCACTCCCGTGCAGGGAGGAAGCGTGGAGCTGCCCGAGCTTTCTGAAACTCAAGCCAGGGAGCTTGTCAAGACGAACGACGTCATTCGGAATATTCTTCGCAACAACATCCGGAGTAAGGTCACCGCGGAGAAGGGGGAGCTTACGAAAGAATATGAGCAAAAACTCGCACAGGAGCGGGAGGCACTCAAGAAGTGCGAGGAAGGTGTCGAAGAAAAGGTCAAGTCTGCAATTACATTATCAGAGAAAAAGACGGCAGTCAAGATCAGCATGCTCGAATCTCGGGGTCGGACTTCGCAAGCTAAGCTCGAAGTCGTGCAGAAAGCCGCTACTGAAACTCCTCAGAAGCCTGTTGTCGAAGTGTGGGAGGTAGTAAAAACAACGAAGGCTCCTCCCGCGGCGCCCAAGCCTACTCAGGCAGGGTCTCCTGCACCGGCTGCAGCTCAATCAACGCCTGCAGCTCCATCTCCGTCACCAGCTCCAGCGCCTCCTAATGGAGCTGCCGCCCAACCACAACAACAAGCCCAACAGGAGCAGCAACAAGCGGTGGCTCCAACAACAGCGGAGACGCCATCGACCGTTGCTGCGCCGGCGCAACCTCAAGCTCAGCCTCAACCCCAGGGAGAACAGCAGCCACAGCAGCAAGTTCCCGCCGAGGCTCCGACAACTGCTCCGGCGGAGAATGCTAGTCCATCGACGGGGGATCAGAACAAACAAGCCCCAGCATCCCTTCCCAACAAGCCCCCTGCAGGCTCCAATACGGGTGTCCTTAAAGCCTTGCAGTCAGGTCTTCCTGTTGCCAAAGGCGGCCGTCAGGCAGCTCGTGGCCAACAGGGCCAGCAACAGCAGCAAGGACAAGGCCAAGCACAACAGCAAGGCCAAAGCCAACGGGGATCGGGTCTCCCGAAGAGCCGTGGCGGCCGCGGGGGCCATGGGGGGCCTGGTCGAGGCGGTAACATGAACGTTCAAACGAACGTACCCCAAGGGCAGGGACAACAGAACAGCCCGGGTGGTGGCCGCAATCTGAACGCGCAAGCTCGCCAATTCGTTCCTCATGGCAACAAACGTGCCCGTGAAGATGGGGGAGACGGTAATGAGGGCAACGCTGGTGGAAAGAGGATTAGAGGTGGAGGCCACACTCGGGGCTCGTGAAGACCTACGTCGTTGATTGCATGGTGGTTTTCGTTTCTGTTGCATTTTGCATTTTATGTCTGAATATTATGTTCCATCGAAGGATTCTTGCGGTGTTTATGACTTCCGGTGCACAGACTGCCTGGAAAGAAAAATCTACCTGTTCATTCCCTTTGTCTATGCGAATCATGTTTGTCTTTTTCATTTTTTACCAAGATCCAATTGGGTTCTGTAGAATAGCACTACACTCCGTGCCAATTAATGGTTTCCACTCAATCAAACATATACACACTGGGTATAAAACAGCAAGTCAATCTAATCGGCTCCAGACTCCACGCATTCAACCATAACAAACCAAGCGAAACACAAGCTCAAAAGAATCATCTCCTCTTTGCACCACCAGCAGGAACCACCAACCGCGCCAAAGCCTCCCGTTCCTTGCGCAAAGCCATCAACCGTGCCTCCTCCACCACCCTCCCTTCAAGCGACTGTAAACCCTGCGCCGTAGCCGTCGGCGAAGTCATGACCTTCTTCGCGCGGACCCGCCGTCTCTGTCCCAGCCCATTGATAACCCCAGGCACACCCCAGACAACCATCCACTCCCTGATAGCCGTGTTCTCGGCGATCACGCACCCGGCACAGATCTTCGAGTGTGCGCCGATCGACACGCGGCGGTGGATGGTGGCCAGGGCCTCGACACACACAGCGGAATGGAGATGCGCGCCGGGGAGGAGCGTCGTGGACGGGCCCACGCTCACGCCCCCAGAGAGTCGGATGGGGAGGCCGTCTGTCGTCGGATGGGACGCGGACCCCAGCGAGGCGGATGTGGACGTGGGCGTGGGCGCGGCGCCGATGGTGGCCTTTTCGCTGATGATGCAGTCGTCGCCGATGATTACGGGCCCTTCGTAGGAGTAGATGCGGGCGCGCGGGTGGATGACTGTACCCGCGCCGATGGAGATGGGATGCGTGCCGTGGAAGATGGTTGTGTCGGCGATTGTGGCGGTTGGGTGTGCGGTGACCGGGGCGCGCGGGGTGGGCGACGGCGATGGGGAGGTGGATTGCGAGGAGGAGGCGGAGCGGGAGTAGTGCGTGGGTGGGGGTTTGAGGTGTTGGCTCTGTCTGGGATCCATATTGTTCGAGCTGAGTGTGCAATGCGGGTTGTGGTGGTGTGGAAAGTTGTGTGGAGGGTAATGTTGTTGATGCGGAGTTGGAGTCGCCGCTCTCCGCCTAGCGGTCTATTGGGCTGGACACGACCACCCTACAGCCAGCAATGAACAGATCAGACGTCTAATTGTATTTGTTTCTATACGTTATGTAAAGGGAACGGCACCATCGGGGGTATCTAAAATCATAATCATCTAACAGCCATCTCCCGTCTATCAGTTCTTTTCCTCTATCGGCCGTGGAGGCTTGATGCCATTTCTCTTCCGCCACGCCCACACACCTCGATCGACCTCATCCCGGGTCATGCCATCTCTGACGAGACAAAATGTAACGCCCAACTCAGTCTCCACGTTGCGATTGCGCGCCTCGTCATCGAAAAACAGCATGTCTTCGTATCGGATGCTGCTGGCCTGCTGGATGCGGGCAAAATGCTGCGTCTTCGTGCCGGGGAAGATCTGGATGTAATCGAAGTAGTCCAGGGCACGGGTGGACTTCGTATTCGTCGCCGGTTTGTCCGAGAAGGTAGGGATGATGTGGAGGCCCTTCAGCATGTCGCGCGCCAGGTCCGGGGCGTGCGTTCGCGAGGCGAGGGCGAGGGGTATCGAACGCGATTTACAGGCGAGAATGATGGAGTGCACGGCTGGGTAGAAGGCAAAGGACTCGTTCCATCTGCGGTATGAAGGTGTGAGTGAGTGTATGCGGGTTGGTAGAAGTGGGTGTGAGTTACCTGTCGGTGCAGCGGGTGTTGTTATCGCGCGGCTTGATGGGAGCGCTGACATGTGTGTCTACCCAGAAGGGCCAGAGAGTGTAGTCCAGGTCGAATGCGATCAGCTTGGGTAACGGGAGACCATCGTTGAAGGTTGCGGGGGCATTGGAGGTATCCTCCAGCGTTTGGGTGTTTGTCCGTCGGGTGCGTAACATTGTCGAGGCCCCGTTAGGTCGATGTGGGCTTGGGATTGGGATCTGTCTTCCGAGGAAAAAAGGCTGTCGGAGCCGTGGTTGAGAGGGAGGGAACAGACTCAAGATGGCGATCTGATATGCGGGGGATCCTTTTTGCCCCCGATCACGTGTGGAAGGCTGCCCTTGATTCATCCAGTTAGACATACTGGGATAATAGATACTACGGATACAATCGATAAATACTGTGAAACACTCCTCCATTAATCTAGTTATGAGAATAGCTCAGCCCATTCTACTCCCGTGCTCTCTTTGTCACCGTTCCGTTTCCTGCCTGTTCGATCAGCTCCAACAAATACTCAACCGCTGTCTTATCAGGCTTGCACCGAGTACCATGTTCCGGAAGCTTGCCGCTATCAAAGTATTCCCGGACGGCCTGGATGGTACAAGATGAAGGATGGTTCATGAATCCATGCTACAATCAGGTTAGGAAACCTTTCAATCTCTGTGGTAGTAATTTGAGCACTTACCCCGTGTCCCTCATGCACTACAAGCCTACTTGCCGTAAAGCCAGCAGATATTTCCCACGCGGTACTTACTGGTGTAATAGGATCATACAGCCCGTTGACGAATAAGATAGGAAAGCTTGTGTTGATATTCCTGAAACCACCCTCGTAACGTTCGGCCGCATCAAACCGCCATTGCGAGCAGGGCCACAACTGCGGTGAGAACGCGTCGGCAAAGGAGCCTTGTGCCGTCTGAGCTTCCATCAGACTGTACATATCTTCCGGTGAACTGGCGCGGAGCGTGGAATCTGCACAGGCAATCCCGTGCAAGGCGTCGGAACCCTCATTCCATTTCGGTGTGGATGGTGGTGGGCTTGCTGTCTCCCAAAGTGTATAATTGCGGGCCAGCGCTGCTTGGATGATCTCCATGAGGCCCGGAAACTGATCTGGACGATAAAGGTTGGCGAATATGGCAAATTTGGCTTCCAGTAAAAGGTCCATGCCACCGGGCTGCCACCAGGATGATGCAGGGTAGCTATCGGGAAGAGTGATAGGGTTATCGATGAGCTCCTGGAATACTTCGGAGAGCGCCTCCATAAGGTCTTGAGGGCAGGTCGACGGGCCTGAATAATTCGCAAGAGGACACATTAAAGGGCCAGCATTAACACACTCATTGAAAAAATTCATGAGGGCAGCATCAGTCCCACGTGTAGCAGACAACCAATAACCGGAGTAGTAGTCTTCAGCGGGTAAATTGCTGTCGAGGAGCATGCGGCCAACGCGGTCGGGAAACATGGCGGCGAATGTCTGTCCAAGAACAGTGCTGTAGGATCGACCCCAGAAACGCAGGAGGCCATCTTCGTTGAGAGCATCAACGATTCTCAGCATATCCCGGGCCACAAATGCTGTGTTCACGAAACCTCCGGTGTCCTCCTGTCTTTCATAACAAGAGTCAGCCAATACACCGCCATCGTGCCATGCTTTGGACTTGAGTGTTTCCCAGAGATCACCCTGTGGAAATGAAGTGGCGTTGCCTCGACGGGAGAGGCTTCCGGGGTTGGCAGCACTGCTTGGTGCATCGCATACATACGGGATCGTCTTTCCCGTGCCACTGCGTATAGTCTTAGAAGACTCGGACGGCTCGTCAGACGGGCTTGGAGGCTTACCGGGCATCGAACCCAATCACGTTGAGGTGACCACCAAATACACTGTTTCATCAGCAGAATTCATGGTTCGTATCACGACGACTTACTCGCGATAGGCGGGCCCTTTCTGCACGACTTCTTCCACTCCTGAAGATCCAGGTCCGCCTGGGTTGAAGATAACGCTGCCTTTGACAGGCTCCTCAGTTGCATTGACCTTAACCAGCTGGAGCGTAATAGTTTTGCTGGAGTCTGAGTCGGTATAGTCGAGGGGCACTTCGAGCGTTGCGCAGTCAATGGGAACAGCTATGTTCTTCTGGACGTCCTCAGGAAAGCCGAGGTCGCAAGGTGCCCAGTTAAGTGGACTAGACGCTAAGGTATCTGTATCGCCATGGGGAAATGCCCTCACGAGGCCCAACGGCGCCAGAAGCAATGCAAAACTAAGAAACATCATGAGAAGAGTGTTGACATGGGACAGTTGAATGATGAACTCACATGCTGTCAGTAACAACCCTATATATACATGGTGCACGCAGGGTGATCTACGCCAGAGATACCCGACACAGTTATATCGCGACGTCAGTACAATATTGTATAGTAATTCGAGGCATCCTGCGTCAGTGAGGCTGGTCAAATGCGTCGGGCAAATTGTATGGTCGATTGACTTGAGGACGTGCTAACCGGATCGGGATGCATGTCGCGCGGCTCATCTTCCACGTTTGTCTCAACAGACACACACTCCGATTCATCCATCCTCTCCTTGCCAATGAGTTAATCAATTCAAGCCAGCTGACGCTGCGCTTCGAATTCGAGTCTCCGCTCCCACAAGGCGGAGTCTCTCGGCCATTTTTACGTCCCGATCGGGTAGTGGACATGCTTACCAGCATACTGAAGTCGGCGGTGAGAATCCTTGTTGCTTTGAAGATCCTCATTAAGACAGTTACTAATTTGCGGTACAGACAACTGGTTATCTTTTGGAGCCCTTGAAAGTGTGATTTATTTCGCTGGGCTTGAGCCCCAAGTCTAACGGTACCTACAGAGGATTATTGGTGACTATATTTAAGTCGGTGGACTTAGAGCAAGGCTGAGATGCGACGGCCTTGGCCAGGAGGTCTGACAGAAGCTAAGGTGTCACCAAACCCCCGAAGGATTGGGGTCTTTCGTTAGCGCCAGGGCTGTGCAGCCCAGACGTGGCACATGTCAGACTTCTTCAAACTCCTGCCCTACTTCAGAAAAAGCCTCCGAACGAACACCACGCAGAGAGATACATCCTAAACCCAAATGCATTGGATTGATCTTTAGTTATCATGGCAATATGGGATGTCGACGGTGCGAGGCCGACGAGCCAAATTCAACAGTCGTCGCCATTGTCCCTGCAAAGCCCCGCATCATCAGAATACGAACGAGACAAGAATAACAACAAACATGTTCGAACTCGTTGGAAGAGAGTCTACGGAGAAATTGAACCCAAATTCAAAGAATGGACTCCACCAATGCTAAGAGCACCTACGCTCGTTCTTCTTGCTATTTTCTGCTTCGGGATGATTGCGGCTCTGGAAGCCTTCGACTATGTTACCCGTACGCATGTTCTATCGCCACAGGATGAAAACGCCTTCAATCTTGCCCGGTACATGCCAACACTGGGAGTGATCGCGATCGGATATGTATTCAAGGGGATAGTGGCCGACTTGAAGAAGATGACCCCATGGTCTAACATGACGGGGAAATGGACGACTGGGAAGGACTCTGTCTTGCTCGACTATGTCAATGACCTAGAAATCGTATCTGTGTTTGCAGCGCTGCGGAGGAAGCACTGGGTGATGTCGACAGGACTGATGGTCGCGTTCATCTGTGGAGCTTTGGTGCCTTTTGCCAATTCATTGACATACATCGACCTCTTCGCCTCGAGAGACGTATCAGCCACATTCCTGCAAACATCTAGCTTCAACTTTGATCAGCATCCTCTGGCAATGCCTGATGGCTCTCTCAATATCCCATGGAACTACACTGGCGCCCTACCGTATGCCCGTGTCTACTCGGAGCAGCAAGGGAATAACCCTCCCGCCCTATGGACCACAGGGCCCTATGCATTCGACCAGTTTACATTTCAAAATGAATCCACCTTGCCGAATGCTACCTTGACTGCCGATGTGAACTCGATTTCTGCTTCCCTGGATTGCCATCAGCTTCGGTATGACATGACGGGCGAGGACTACAAAATCTTCGTAGCTAATCCAGATGACCTCAAAAAAGCTGAATGTCCGGGACCCGTCGAAATGGTTTTTGGTACCAGGGCCATGCCAGGGTCTGCCTGGTTGAACGTGACCCAGTGTTCTGACAACGATGTTCGTCTAGCGGCGAGCTTTCTCTCCGGCGAAGGGGTTGTGCCCGACATCCTGAACTACTCCGACAAATTGGTGGTTACGGGGTTACTCTGCTCGCCGCGCTTTATTTCCCAGCAAATCAGTCTTTCGGTCAACGCAACGACCAACGAGATCACAGCCTTCTCGCCTACGTCCGAGCCGCAGAACTTGGATATCAAGACCTCTACTGAAGCTCTCGTGGTCTATTTGTTGAACCCTTTAGATACTACAACGCAGAGCCGATTCGGACAAGGCACACGCGGCGGTCCATTTGATGCTACTGCGAAGCCTATGGCGAATATCGGGAATATATCTGCTGCGGCTGCGAATCTTTTAGGCTCAGCAGACGGTGTGTTATTAGACGTGTTCATGAGCCAAATACTGGACCCCGCATCTGCAGACGACACTAATAATCTCGACCAGCTTCAAGCCAAAGTAACGGATTTGGCAAGCAGAATATGGGCGGAACTGATCAGCTTTTTGGCGAGGACAGAAACTCCAAGGCCTTTATCGGGAACGGTGACCATCACGGAGCCGAGAGTCCTTCTACGAGAGTTCGCTCTAAGGGCCTTTGAAGCTCTGTTAGCAGTTATAGGTATCTTTACCGTTGCCTTCATGGTCGCACTCCGGCCCAGAACTGTCCTCAACCAGGATCCAGGTCCATTGGGAGCTGCCGCTGCCATCCTTTCTACTTCAGACAAGCGTACCGAAACACAAATGGCGAAAGAAGCCATCACATCAGAGCGGTCAATGCACGAAACACTCCAGCATGCCCAGTTTAGACTTCGAAAGAACGAAGATGGAGGCTATGGAGTCACGATGATTCCTATCCAGGAGCAAGACGACGTCGAACTAGTAGCCCTCGATTCTCGGAAGCTTGGGCAAGTGGAATATCTGGCAGCATCAAGCGGCCAGGACATAGAATCGGCATCAAAAGAGAGCAGTGTGTCCAAGGGTTGGAGGCCAATCCCCCTACGTCTTCCATCCAAGATTGCTCTGCCGCTAGCAATCGTAGCGGTGATGATAGCTCTCGCAATCATGCTGTGGCAGTCAAATGAATTAAATGGCATCTGCAGAGACACGCAGGCTTCGTCAACCGCTTTGACCCTTGTCACGTCGGCTCTTCTCGTCCTCCTCGGATATTGCTGTGCTGGTGTTGATGCAGCTGCCCAGTCACTAGCCCCGTTCAACGTCATGCGGAAACGGCCAAACCAGCACAGTCTATTCACGGATGACCTATCGTTCTTCGGCCGCTTCGCCGCGCTGGGATCCAGGCGAGTTACCACCGCCTTGCTTGCATCGGCCGCGTATCTGGTTATCATTCCTGCACTGAAGCTTGTGGCTGCCGGCCTCTACTCTCCAGTTCCCACACTGGCCACAGAACGGGTGGACATAACCGTGGATACCAGCCTCGTCACAAACCTCGAGAAAACTTTCGACAACCCATACCCAACTGATAGCGTCAAAACAGCATGCCAGTTCACTGAGTGGGAAAGCATCCCCCAATTCGATCTCCCATCGAGGTCTGGCATCATTGGAAATCTTGTATTGAGCAACATGACCACCATTTTGGACCGTCCAGAGAACAGTGTCCTATCAGGAGGGTCGGTTGAAGCTCGCGTCCCTGCCATTGCGATCGATATCCAGTGTGAGACCATCTCCAGCGATAATTTCAACATATCCATAAAACGAAGCGACGCAATCACGACACCTCACCCGAAGAACTATACATTTGGGTGGTACTGTGCAACAGACGAATGTCGCCATGTCTATAACACGACCTACCAGATGACCTATCTGCAGACTTACGACTACTACCCGTCCATCCCATATTATGTCGGCGGCACTGGAATGACTGGGGCAGATCCTTTCTACGGACTATCGCAGATGACAGTTGATGTGCCTTATTGGATTTTCCTGGTGGATTATTCATCTCTTGGGGGCTCGCTCTCGTCCTTCCACAACATGACCCCAATCAGTAACGAGACGATCACATGGGGAAAGTCTGACACGTTCAACGTCTCATTACCAAGAACCATAGGGACATATTGCACAAACAATCTGAGTGTCGTTCATGTGAATGCCACTTTCACCAGGCCCACCCAGGTCGAGATCGGCGGAGGAATGGAACGCCTCCCCTGGAGACCTATGTCCGTGGACACCAGCTCGATCGTCTACGAAAGGCCTTACCCCAAACTGAAGCCTTACTACTTCGCCCCTCCGTTTCTACAGGCAAACCAATACATACAAGACAATGACAATCTCGACGGAAAGCTAGTAGGAGATTCCCTCTGGCCAAGCCGCGGAAGCAGCAAGAACATGTTCGAGCTACTCGCGTCAGACGCTCAAAACCGAGTCGGGAACCTGTCTCACCTGCTCGAACCGGATGGTCTGGCCGATTCGGCTCGGCATGTTTACACCCAGTATGCAGCCCAGCTGCTCACGGAGCTTCGCTCCGCCACTGCCAACGCAACCCTACCGACAGGGAACCAGACCGTCGCAGCGACTCTGACATATCCACAGCCTCGCATCCGACAGGATGCTCACGCAACATACGTGATCGAGGCACTTTTAGCGGCCGTAATTTGCTCTATTCTCCTGATTTTCCAGCAGTTCCCCAGCAAAGGCATCATACCGAAGCCCCCGGGTTCTATCGCAGCTCGATTCTCTCTTCTAGCAAACAGTAACCTTGTCGAGCAGATGCGGCAGGCGCAGGTGACTGACCTGAGAGAGGTGCGGAAATGGGGAGAGCCCGCCGCCCTGGGCTGGTGGCAGACTCGCTTGCCCGCAGACTCTGGCGATAACGCATCTCCCTGGCGATGGGGAATTGACGTTGGACGGGATGTAGTGCTACGTAGCTGGGAGAAGCCTCCGCCGGGGTCCTCGGCGCCGTCTGCACCACAAATACCGCTCCTCCACTTGCCCCAAGAAGACATACTACCACTTACTGCGAGTTCGCGGAGGAGCTCGGTCGGTAGTCTTGATGATGTTCATGAAAGGAGAGGACACCCTGGCGAGGGTGATGTTTAATATTGTAGGTAATAATGGTGATCAAAGTGAGCTAATAATCGTGAAATGGGCAAAAGGAGGCGCTGAGGCCGTATATCCGTGGTTTGCCTCCATGAGAGAGCAACGACCAGGTTCAGGAGTCCACTCGGCCGGTGGCCGATGGAATTGAGCTCTCAAAGGGAAGAAAATAAGGCTCATAATCACCATTTCCATCCGTAATGTCGAGAATGTCCAGGGCCCCATCGGGCCAGTAAACCCCCTTTCCCTCAAAGTAGATGGAACCACTATTTTCGTCATGTAGGAACAGGCGGTAGGGTGGAGTGGCCCACTCGTCTAAGAACGCGACATCGGAAAACCGCAGCCCGAGATACTTTCGAAAAATGAACTGGAAAATCTGGAGTGGAGGTCGGGGTGCAGGCAAAGCGGGGCGGTAGTGGTTGGGCTGGCCCGAGCATGAATACAATTCGAATAAGATCGACTCGAGAAATGGATAGTAGGGGGCATTAGGCGTTGTCGGATCCAGTGTTGCTTTGAGGAGGTCCGTATTGTGTGAAGCTTTGGCGTCGGCTGGCATCGAGATCTCTTCCGGGTAAAACTTGTCCAAGAGCAGGACGGTGACTTTCCTAGGCCACATGGCCGCCGCCTCGTCTGGAAATAGTTCCCTTTGTTGGAACAATATGTTTTCATTCCAGGTATCAGACAGGAGCATGTAAGCAAATACACATTGCAAGACATCTGCATAGAGAGTATTGGCATGGTCTCTGCTGAGCTTATAAGGGATCGCTCCCTCGGGGTACACGTCCGGCGGGGATTCACGCTGCGCGCGATCTTGGCTCTGTTGAACAAAATAATCGGCTAGTTGGCTGTATAGGGGTTCGTGATGCTCATAGGACTCAAAGTTGAACACATACCACCTGAGCATACGTTCTATATCATCGTACGTGAGGGGTCGATGACCACCTTGCTCAAGGAAACCATAGGGAGCGTCTAGAGATAGAGGTTCCTGATATATTCGACTTAGGACCGCGCCGCTCAGGAAGACACGATACATGGACCGATGAAACCTTTCCCTCCAGTCGTGTACGGCGGTAGAACCCAGTTCGCTAAAGCGTAGCCAAACGTCCGCACCCCAGTTAGTGTTGACGAGATAGGTATCTTCAATACAGTTGACCAGATGTGCCCAGTTGCGGACCAGTCCCACATCTTTCAAAGTCAACTTTTCTGCTTTTAACCCCAATGACTCCAAAGGAAATGGGTCTGGAGGAAGCCGGCCCTCTTTCAAACGCTCGAGGACTAAGCGAGTTGCGCGTGCAGCGATCACAGCATCGTCGAAGGCGAGGATCTCCCGTCGACCAACATGAGTTCCAATGGAATGTCCAAGAAACGAGAAGATCGAGTAGAGCCGCTTGGAGGTCAGAGCGAGGGCGATTGCTTGGGAGAGACTATCGCAGCTTTCGAAAGTCAGGAGGAGAACCTCTGATGGGAGGAATTGAAGGCCAGTCATGATAAGTATGCAGTAGTAGTGTAGTACATGGAGTGGTGGATGTACATAGAAGGCAACATCCACAGATAACTAGTAATGGGAGACATGGGTGACGTAAGATCACGTTCTCGTGGAAAGAGCACATGTCGAAACTGCTCAATAGGACTGCTGCCATCTGGTGAGAGAATGTGTACAATATGCGCGCTTGCCTAGTCATCAACTAAGACCCCTTGTAAGCAATTTGTTCCAGTGAGGATTTCCATTTGCGGCAACGATAGCCCTATCAACATGTGAAGTATAGAAGCCAAACTCATATCATCTCTCTTCACAACTCCCTACACCATCTAAAGACCGAACCCAGCATGTCTCTGGACCGGCTCTTCCACATGCTTCACGGCCTCCCCTCTCCAGCACGCAAACGCACCTGACCCATGCAAGTTCTCGCCGTAGGCATCTCACTATCCCCGAATCCCTCCGTGGAGCCCTACACATCGTAGGCTTCAACCACACCCACCACGGCTTCGACACCTTCCTCCCCCGTCCACCTTTGGAAGCGACCTACCGACTCCTCCAAAAGAGATACACTACCCCGCTACCCCAGGCACCACCACCAAACTCACAGCCGCAGGCTTCGACACTATCCTCGGCGACTGCGTGGGCGTCACCGATCTGATCGCGGCGGAGTTTGCCCCGGAGCTCATCACCGCACAGCCAGACGCGAAGGTGACCCTCAATGTCCACCACGATCGCGACGGGTGGTACCGCCGGTAGTCTGGGACTGATGCAAGAGCTGCGGCTGCGCGGAGTTGTTCTGGATCCGGCGGACGATGTGTCGGACGATAATGCTGCAGTCCCTTCAGGGGAGGTTTGTCGCGAACGGAAAATGGGTGTATAAGCAGCATGTTGCAATGATCGTGTAGGTTTCCGGAGAGGGATGTGCCGCAGGTTGAGTTTCCGCATGGAAATCCGCCCAAGGTGTGGGCGGAGCGTGTCGCGCACACTATTACTGCCTATAATAGGCTTTCTATGAAGAATATGGTTGTTTTTTGGATGCTTTGCGCGGCCCTGCTGGCGTGGATAGTGTATTGTCTACAGCGTAGATTTTGAAAGTGAACATTGATTTGCGTAAACTCATTGATACTGGCGTGAACAATCCTCCACAACATACCAAGTCAAATCCCTGAATATCGGTCTGAGCGATTAGCTACATGCAACCTCTCCAAGTCTCCAAGCCATACCCAAGCCCCGAGTGTCCTCCGCTGTTTCCTTCCCCCAATCCAGAACAGTTAGTCAACCAAGGTACTGTCCAATGGACCCCTTACAAAGGACTGTAAGTAAAGCAGTTGACCGTCTCCAAGATCTTCCAGATCTGCTGGTGATCCTCAGCTCCAGTAATAGTCATCTCGTACTCAACCGAGTTCCAATCGGACGCATAGCGCATGATCTGCACCTGCTGCTGAACGTCCAAAATGCCGTCAGCGCCAACAGCCTCCGCGATGACCCTGCGCCAGAGCTCCAATGGAAGACCAAAGCGCCAGTGTTTCTTGTGGAAGAGTTTATTGCCGTTTGAGGCCCGAGGGCTTCCTTTTCCTGACTTGGCCGTGTCCTTAGAAGGGGACAGGGACGACGCGGACGGAGTAGCCTCTTTCTCCTGGATGGGGATCTCCTTCTCGTGGACAGAGACGGCCTGGTGATTGCCATTGCTGGTTGGCTGGATGACAGGAGCCTGCAGGGCAGGGAAGTGCTCCTCGAAAATGTCACTTCCGGGCTGGAAGGGACCCAGAGATGGAGACTGCACGCAGTAAGGAGGAGGGCTCTGTCTGGTGACGATCTCGAGGGTGCTATTGTTCTGCATGTGGTTCTGGACGGATTCATCGACATGCGCCTCGACAGATTCCTTGATGGCCTCTGTAGTCTCTTCATGGTCACCGGTCAGCGACTTGTCAGAGGGCTCGTCGACGGCGCGGTCTTTGTCGTCAAGCAAAAGAGCACGCGAGATAACCATCATCTTCAGAGAGGTGGCCCAGAGCTCCATGCTGTGCAGTCCTTCGACCTTCAGTGCCTCCATGCGGACACGCTTGGTCAAGCGGGTGTACTCCAAGTCCATCTTCTTCTGCAGCTTGCGCTGGGCAATGGTATTGGTCTCCCCGTAATTATCGTCCGCGTCGTCGGATTGCTCATCTTCGGAGGCGGAGCCCCCCTGCAAGTCACCGATGGCTGCAGCTACCTCGAGAAGGCGCTTCGCATGGGGAGTGAGACCGTCATTAGGCTTCCAGACAAGGCTCTTGCATTCGTAGACTGCGTCAGGCAAAGTCACTGCTTTTCCACCAGGAAGAAAGCTCAAAAGATGCTCCTGAGTCCGCTGAATGACCAGCATGCTGGCGAGCTGTACAGCGCTGCTGCTGGTCATGGAGACATCCGTAATGATGAGGTAAGGGATCGAGCGAAGGCCGCGGGTGCAAGCATAGCGCTTCAATTCGGTCACGGTGGGCACAGCGTTGGAGTGACCTAGTAGAGACACGCGTTAGCTCTGTGAGGTGATTAGAAAGATATAGTAGGAGGACAGACCATTCTGACGAGGAGCCTTCGCCTTTCCGAGTAGCTTCTTCGCACGATGTTTCGGAGCCTCGTTCTCTTTCTCCTTCTCGGGACGTATCTTCAACGCAGTAACTTGCTCAACGATATCGGTAGTTTCGTCGACGTGGGGACCAATGACGGCATCGGCATCGGTCTCAAGAAAGTCAAGGTCACTCTTGATGTAGACACGAGCCAGGATCTCAACACCAGCAGGCCCAAGTGGGTTGCTTCCCAGGTCAAGCTTCTTCAGCATGTAGCAGTGCTTGAACGAGAGGAGGAAATCTCTCCACATTATCTGCTCTTCGGGAGACTTGACGCGAATGTTGTTTTGGGAAAGATCAAGCTCTCGCAAGTCGCCAGCACTGAGGGCAATCACTTCACTGAGCCTGGCCAGTGACTGAACGGTAAGCTCATTTTTCTGGAGGTGGAGCTCAGTCACTCTAGCCAGACCCTCGGTATGCTCCTCATCGCGATACTGGATACACTCCAGGAGATCATCAATGAAGAATAAGAACCCCTCGTCAGTGAGTTCCTTGCCAGTGAGGTCGATCTCGACATGGGGGTCGCGTGCTGCAGCCTTGGAGCTGATACCAGGCGGGATACGCTTCTTCTGTGGGACGGTCAGCTTGTGTTCTTGTTATGTAGGTGCGGCTTGTGTACTAACCAAGTCCTTGGAGACAACCTGGGCGGCTTTGATGCCAGTAATTTTTCTCTACAGAGCGAAAATTGTCAGGATATCATGAGGAAGACAGTGAGTTGTTGGAGGAGTGCAAATGTTACCGCTGCATAGTTGAGCTTCCCCATCTTGGCCCGTTTGCCGTTGTCTGTTGCACGATGCAATGATTAGTCGTCTATGTTGGCCATGAATAATTGTGCCGAGAGAATATTTAGAGGCCTGAAGTGATCCGGACCTTCAAGATCAATGGGCACTCACATCAATAGCAGAGAATCGTGGCTGCACGTGTTGATATCACGAAAGGACAAGATATCTAGCACTGTACGGTGTGTTCTGAGTAGATAGATATCTGCAGATAAACAAACAAACACTATGAGGAGGAGAGCAGAGTATGTAAGAAGATTTCATCAACAGATATGGTGCTGGTAGGAGAAGGGAAGAGGTGAGAGGGTGAGAGGAAGTGAAATGGGGAGCATGTTTACATAGAGGCCTCTTCTGTTGCTGTTGAAATCCTGCTCTTTATGTATTTTGCGCATTTATCCTCCATCCTCTTTCATTCACTGGCGTGGCCTACGTCACTGAGGGCATGCATCACTGAACTGAAGGCCATGGTTTTTGACTGCTTGGAAAAATATGGCCTACTATGTCTGGTAGATCTTTCAGATCCTCTCTGTAATGATATAATGTTCCAGTAGCAATACATGAGGCAATATCAACATGGAAATGCACAAGGCATGAGAACGAAAAACAATCTTCATTGTCGATATTGCAGTATAAAGAAAGGAACCTGAAGGGAAGCCCACGCCGTATCCCTCACTAGAAGGCAGACCTCTCTTAGAAGAAGTTAACAATGTCTTTAAACTCATTCAGCAAAACCGGATCGATGTCCTCCCAGTCCTTTGGCACCAGGTTTGGAGTCCCCTGCAGGAAAGGCTGGGAATCGCAAGTTGGTCCAGCCGATGGGTCGTGCACATTCTCTCCCTGGTTTCTCTTCTGTTTCTTCTCTGCCGGACAGTTTCTCTTCTCACTCAAATACGTCATGGAAGACTTCCTCTTCCGTTCAAGGGGTCCTGGGGTGACGGGTGAGTTCAGTGTCCATACGTCGCTCTTGGGATCAGCAGCCGCTTTCTCGTGGCGTGATTCAGGCGTGAGATCCGTCGATGCTTGTACCTTTGTCTTGGATGTTCCCGTCTTTGATGAATCAACAAGGCCTCTCTCTGCGTCATACGCTGCTGGAGACTTGAAACCATTTATCCTAGCCAGGTCGTCATTCATATCATTGAGATCATCTGACCTGCTGTCTTTCGGTTGATCCACATGGACTTGAGATATGACCTGAGTGCCTGAAAGCAGGGCAGAAGGTGAAGGGAAGTCACTAAAGCTATCTTCCCCATAGTCGCTGGAACCCTTCACAAAGTCTTCTGGGGTGTCTGAGTCGTAGATGAACTTGGGCTTCCTGTCGCTTCCTTTCAAGGTGCGTTTTATGTGCTCATGGGCTTTCTCAGTGTTCTTTTCCTCGGTGTTGTGCTTTAGGCCAGGAGCTTCATAACGGTAGTCTCTATCTGCGTCTTTTTTACTCATACTGGCGGATATAGTGAGTTGGCCTTGGCCACTTGTGGTCTTGCTTTCGGTTCGCGGCCTTTTGCTGACTTTTGGCGGCTTGTCCAACCCTTCACGACAACAAAGATGCTTGCATCTGCAAGATGTTAGATCCTCAGTCAGAGCCAGCTGCGAAACCTCACGTTGTTTTGTCCTTGCACTTGTGGTTGCAGGCCCATTTGCCGTTTTCGAGGCGAGTTGCTTCGCTGCTTTCTTCAACACCATGGTCTTCCTTGTGTGTCTCTGGGCTGTGAATGACAGATTCGGGATGTGCTTTTGCGCTTTTGCTGGGCCCATCTTTTGTCGAGCTGTCCGCAATCGTCCAATCGGTGGCTTGTTCTGTCAAGGCAGGTCAGACTTGTGTCCTAATGACAGCATACATCAGACTTACCTAGATCGAATAATTCTTCGAAGAATAAGTCATCGGTATCGAAACTGTCTTTTCTCTGGCAAAGGCTCGATTTTCCTTGGGAGGACTCATTACTCCGGGGCCTTCCGCTGTTCATCAAGTACTTTGGCCCTTTTCCGCTTTCTGTTGTCTCTGGACGATGTGGGAAATAGATGGCTGGCAGATCTGGCTTGATCTGCGCAGACCTCAGCGTTCCAGCTTGGGTATGTCAGTAATAATCTGGGGGCAATGGATGCTGGGCGTACCAATATCATCACACATGGCATGGCATATGATATGTTGGTCGTTGGCCTTCATCTCTGCGCTGAGCAGTATCTCATGCCCATTCTGAAGCTTGTTTCCACTGATACGCCGAAAATCGATCATACGGCCATCTGAGGACTCGGCGAGGAAACAAACGTAAACCGGACGTCTCTGAAAATACGAAGGGCACTTCTCATTCATGAACGCAATTTCTGCTTTGAAGCGGATCTTTATCGGATGTCCCGGCTTGATCTCCTGCTGGACATTTAACGGAAGCCCTCGAGATACCTAGGGCCCATACCTTTCCAATCATTTTCAAAGATATGCGCAGCTTGGGGAAATCGGCCAAGCGCCCAAGCAGCTTCACACCAAATGGCGGGTTCTTACTCAAGATCATGTCGATTTCGTGGGCCTCCCTGTTCTCCAGCTGCTCGATGCTCGTAATTCCCGCCGCGGCGAATTTTCTAACCGCAACCACGCCAATCTGCTCAATCTGCTTCATTTGTAGCGGGGAGTTGTCCCAGACCTTCGCGGCGAAGCTCCGTGCAAGTTCCAGCGCGTTGCGGACAGCGATCGAGTCCTCAAGACAGATCTGGCAGTCAATGATGCAGCGAATGAGTCTATTCACATGAGAGAACACGGTGCTCTTGTCCTGTTGAAAGGCGAATTTATGTTTCTGGAACTGCTCCCCGTCAGGGAAGTCAACTGCACCTAGTTCCGATTGCAGGAGGAGCGATATCTTGTGAGAAGGGAGAGCGATATCAACCTTCAGTGGGAATCGAATGCCATTGGCACGGTTTAGTTCCTTATACAACGATTTTTCGCCGGCCTTGAGCCGAACTTCGCGGAATTCCTCTGCCTGGCAGATCCCGGAAAGCTATAGAGATAGTCTGTTAGTCTTCTCTTAGTATCTTTAGACGATAACAAAGCATGTCTTACAATCTCAGATATGGTCGCTCGGGCTTTCAGCGTGAGGAAATTCTTCATCGTTTCAAACCGGACGTAATACCGCGCCATGGCATCGCCAAACTGCGTCGACTTGAGTCGTCCCTCGGAGACGAGACCGCATTCCTGCAAAAGTTTGATGTCCTTCTCGCAGATCTGCCGGAGCAACTCATCCTCGTCATCCCTGTTGGCCCTCTCTTTTAGTTGGTAGTGCGTCGGGTTCCGTCTGAGGCGCACAAACAAGAAGGTGCCCGCGAGCCATCTAATAGCAGATTCAACATCCGTGACGTTTCCTAGTCCGATCTCAGCGTTCAAGTGGTCGATCAAGTTGAGATGCAGACAACTTTCGAGACTTTCGGAGCCGGAAACGAGCTTCTCGTAGTGGCTCACACGTTCCTTTCGTGTCATAATCACAGCTACAGCGCTGTCATCGAATTGGGGTCGACCCGCGCGGCCAAGCATCTGCATGATCTCGAGATCCGAGTACTCCTTGCAGCCGCCATCCTGCCATCCAACTGTCCCTTTGATGATGACGAGGTGACATGGGAGGTTCACACCAACAGCAAGGGTTGACGTGCAGCATATAATGCTGATTTGGCCCTGTAGGAAGCCAGTCTCAACGACATGTCGATCGCCTGGGTCGAGGCCTGCGTGGTGAAACGCGACACCAGAGGCGATAGTCGCTGTATATTGTCAGCTGGTACCTTCCTATTGCCTGAAGATCTTGAGGATAACGAACATTTGAGATCGGCGTTGTGTGTCTCCATTGGCCTGTACGGTCCCTTCCATATCCTCGCAGGCGCATTTGACATTGACCACAAACGAGCAAGCTCCTTGGCCGTTGTGACTGAGGAGTTTCTGGTACAGCAGAAAATCATGATAGGCTTCATGGAACCGCGTGTCGCGATGATATCCGAAAGCCTTGTTCGCAATTAGAACATCTCTCAGAGCAATCGACAATGCACTTACTTCGAGGTACACATCTTATCGAACGCAAAATCATTCCCATATAACTGATACCCGTACACGAACTTCTGCAGCTTAACGGGCCGAAATTCCTCACCGAAGTGCTCCCGATGCGCTGGTACATGCTGGTTTGTTGCATTCTTGCCCAGCCATGTCGCAATATCCTCCGAATTTGGGATAGTCGCGCTAAGGGCGACGAAACGGACGTTCGAACCGATCGTTTTCATCCGCGACACGACAGCTTCCAGGGTCGCTCCGCGAGCTTCTTTGAGGATGTGGACTTCATCGATAAGGAACAGCTTGACGAGCTGCATGAGTCGCGCATGGTCCTTCCATTTGCGGGTCATGCTGTCCCATTTCTCTGGAGTGGTGATAATGATCTGGCTATTTTGCACGCTCCGCAGCTGCTTTTGGTCTGTGTCGCCGGTCAGTTCGGCACACTGCAGACCGAGAGTGCTGAACTTTCTGCTCCAATCGCGGAATCGCTCGGAGCACAGCGACTTTGTCGGAGCCTGGTAGATGACTTTGAAGCGTTCGTCCTTCAGGTTATATAGCAAGCGACAGATCGCCAACTCCACGATGACAGTCTTGCCGCTTCCTGTTGGGGCGGAAAGGACGACGTTGTCGTCGGTCTTGTATATGGCTTGAAAATATTTTGATTGGACTGCGTTGAACACGGGAAAGTGGAATAAGGAGCGGTAGTTATCTGGGAGTTCGTGTGTCGACACGAGGACGATGCCTCGAATCGACATCGGTATGTTCTGAAATTGAACGGGGGGTTGTTGGTGAGCTCTCACCGATGCCTGTGTACTGGAGGGGACAGGTTCCTCGGGTTCTGAAAGATGTGGGTATGTCTCTTGTACCCTGCGGTTTTCGGCATCGTGAACTCTTAGCGGTGTGCTCCTCGCGGCTTGGATCCTAGTCAGAGGGCTAGAAGGAGATCGAAACTCGGTAGACGGACTGGAATCCAGGAGTTGACGAGGGGTGACATGAGGGCCTGAAGCTACTATTCCGTCAGTTACTTTAGCCAGATGAGGTGTTCAGCATTTGGAACCCACCGTGGAAGAACTGTGACTCCCGAGGAAGATCCCGACTTGATGGGCGGTAAGAAACAGCGTTGGAGTCGTTCGCCAGATGCTCTGACTGAGCAAGCAACTCAAGATCTTAGGGACATCAGCCACTTGTCAGTAGACGTCAGCGCTGGAGATCACCTACCAAATGCATCTAATTGTAAGTTTCCTTCGGGGGCGAACGGAAGTGGTCCAGGACAATCTAGCTCATTAGGCTCGGACCTATTCTGTCTGCTGAAGAAGCGGGAGACCTGGGCTCCTTCAATGAGCCTCTCGTCAATGAGACTGCTGGGCGTAGATCTGTTGGATGAAGGAGCATCTGCCCTGCGTCGGATAGGTGCAGGGCGACGCATGGCGAAGGGGTGGGGATTTGTTCGGCGCATGATTGTTGGCGATATATATGCCAAATCCCTCCTGTTAAGAGCTTGTATAAGTGCGAACAGCACACAGACACTCGGGGATACAGTACAGGTCGAGAGAGGACTAAGTGGAATCACCAGCGAGTCACTTTGCAGGGGAAGCACGTGGTAACCCCCATTGGGAGTATATCCCAATCCAGACGTCCATTTTGAAAGCCCTCGCAACAATTTCCTCAGGTATAAAAGAGTGTAAATTTGAAACATCCAGATTCTGGCAGTTCAGTCAATCGACCGCCGGTTTATACTCCCATTGGAACTGTCATATAGTATAGTATTCAGCAACTCATCAGGTAACGACAGGATATGATAATGGTACAAAAGTCAGCAAATATAAACTCAAGCAAAAATTCAAATCGCTTCGCTAGCCATGCTTATTTACTTCGTACAAGGCAAAACATCATAAGTATCACACAGCAAACGCAGGTTCGTATCCGCGTCTAATCACAACGACTGTTGCTACTTCTCAAAGTAGCCGCCGCTGCCAGTCCGGGAAGTACTGACTCGAGCATGACCCGGCGATGTCGGTCTGGACGACGACAGACCGGCATCAGAAAGGAAAGGCGTGGTAGGGAGCTTTATCGAGAAATCATTTACCCTGGTGGTAGCCGACGCAGGGGACGTCTCGTCACTCTTGGAATCTTTCTCGTAACGATCGACCCGAATTGGAGGAGGACGGGGAGCCTGGCGTTTGCCGGACGCCACGCTTGTGTCCTCACAAAGGTATGTTCCTGCAATAACTGCAAAAGCGCCAACAATGTACTATACAAGTCACATGTGGTTAGATCATTCGCGCCGGGTGGAAGAGGAACAACTCAACATACATTAACCTTAAGGTCGAATTCAAACAACCACATACTCACCAACGAGGTGAGGATAATACTTGTGGCTGAGGCAACATTCCTTGCATCGTGCTGCGCATAACCAATGCAGAAGGATGATGCAATGCCACCGATGGCTTGGAGAATGACGGTAGACCAAACCGTCCAATTATATCCGTCAAAGAAGCCATTGGCCGCCACTTTCTCTCCGTCCAAGAATACCACGCCGATAAAGAGGGCCGGGAAGATCGAGTAGATAGACAACTGCACATTGCGAATCCAGAGGGACGTCGACTTGGCGCTGTCTTTGAGGACCTTCTCAAAGTACACGCCCGCGAGGCCCGATGCGATGCATGCACCAACCGTAGCGGTTAGACCGACCAAAAGATTCATTCGCGGGTACGCAGTCATAATGTCTTCTTCGATGCCTTCGTACGTGGCAGATCGCTTGTGCAGGTTTCCGCGGTTCAACTTCGCAGCCTTCCATTCTTCCAGAGACCGAGGGAAGGCGTGGTGCATTGTCTCGTCCTGCAGCGAGATATCGTCGGAATTGCTAATAGGCAGCTGGACGATCGCGACGCCCACGAGGACCAGAAGCAACAATCCCCATTTGCGCAGCGGGATCGATGTCCTCAACAGCATGACTCCAAAAACGGATGCGACAACCAGTTTCAACTGGTAGGTGACCTGGAAAACGGCAGCCTGCATGTTGGACAGTGCGATATATTGAAGCGAGTTCGCCAGGGTATAGAGACAAGCAGGAATAGCGAGTTTCCAGCTGTCGCCCGTGAACACGGTGCTTGTCAATGAGGAGAGAAGGGAGGTCGCTGCGACGGTGGGGGGCGCGGACTGCGACACCTCGTATAATGCCACGGTCAAAGAGATGGAAAGCTTCACCACTTCATTGAAGAAGACAGCCGTTGAAGTGAGGTATCGCTTGCCATTCGTCGGTGGCTGGACCCTGGAGTAATGCAAGAACTAGAGTAACGGTGGTTAGCGGTCGTAACCCCCATCCATTTCCTGAGCGACCTCGCGAGCAACATACCAATACAAAGGCCGAATACTGTATGGTCATCTGCAGAGCAATAAGTTAGCTTAGATAGGAGGCCACATGGCGCGGCGCGAAACATCTTACCCAAGCCCAGGATGAGTTTTTCAGGAACGCTCCCAGTCCAGAGGACTGACGCTTCGAGCTCTCCCCCATAGTCACGTTCTTTGTCCTCCGTAGAGTGTGAAGATATCTCCCGACACGACAATATCTGCCGAATACTCGATAGACACCAGTCCCTTAGAAGTCGCGAAAGGTGAATGTGACGAGGAACACGATGTTGAATTGCCGAGGATGTTTCATGCGACGTGCGGGTAGTTGTGGAGAGAACTGGGACGGCGTGCGACGGCAACCAGTAGTAGACACGACCCAGCAGAAAGAACGTAGGAGAGAGGCGACTGGGAAGAGTCCTCAGGACGAGATGAGCAGAATTGGGAACGTGTCAAAGGAGTGAAAGGTCGAGTCCAAAGATGAGATGTGGCGGAAAGATGATCAGGAGGCGACAGGGGTATGGAAAAGAGAGGAGTGCGTGTTGTGTGGATGTTCGGCGCGTAAGCGGTCGACCGACCTGAAACTAACCATAGGAAGCTGGGCGACGACCTTAAAATATCCGGGGTTGCTTTTGTTTGGTGGACGAGGGGCGGTGTGGACTGGCGGTTCTTTTTCCCTTTGGCTTGACGTCAGGCCCCAAGAAAATGGATTCCCGCCAACTCATCGCTCGGTCCCGCCCTAAGCCACCTTGGCCACCGGCGAGGTCTTTGTCTTCATTCGAAGTTCTAGAATGCCGTACGACCACTACACCTTGGCTCATTACGTTGGAACCATCCAAGACCCTGCAAATCTGTGTCTAGACGAGTCTCAAGCTGACAATGAAGTCATATGTCTCAAAGTCCACGGTATGTAAGGGGGCGTGGAAAAGACCCTAGAATCAACAACCGGCCAAAGATGCGAGAACTATAATTATCTATATTTCCACACGTTTCCTCCAGGATATCTATACAGTCCGCCAGACAAAGAGTTCTAATACAGGATAGGAAATGTAAGTCATGAGAGGTGGAACGCTCGGTCGCTGAACAAGTCAATGGAAAAGACAAAGAGAGGGACATCATGTGGTAGGTAGACAAGGAAATATCGGTAGGTAAGATATGAAAGAATGGTTCGACCGTAGCTCAATGCACCGCAGTCAGATTCGTGTTTTCGTTCCACCCAAGCGCCCAGATCGGGAATTCGGCTTTGTCCGTGGGCTGCTCCGTCTCACCCAACACAATGGCCTCACTGCTATCAGTGCGTCTCCGAGAGTGTCGCCGTTGGACTTCGGGGACGGCAGGGGGTGGGTAGTTCGGAGGTGGTTTTTGCGAGTAGGTCGAGAAGCGATGAATAGGAAGGGTCGGGGTCAAGGGCGACGCTGCACTAGTTGCGGGAGATGGGAGACTTTCCGAATACACCAGGCTGGCTCGCGAAGATGCCATCGAGTTACCGGTTTTCTGTTCTGTATCAGAAGCCGTACCCTTAGAGGTGGAACCGTCTTTATCAGTGTGAGTTGCACCTTGCTCTATCTTTGCTAGATTCGGAGGCAATCCAGGGCTTAACCGAAGGAAAGACGTATCAGAGCCATAGAACGAGTCCCGAGAAGGGCCCGAAATCATAGATCTCCGATCAGGTTCGTCGGTGCCGGTGTAGTTGAAGATGCTGGGGGTTATCTTCCCCCGCCGCTGTCTCATAGCTTCCAGGAGCGTCTCCTCCTGTCGTGTCACGGTCATGATGCGACTCCTCCGGTTCATTTCTTTCTGAGACAAAGCCATGCTCCTCCGCTGGCTGAAGATAGGATCGCCGTGGAAGAACTCGGGCTCCAGAATCGCAGGAATACCGCTTGACCGTCGGGAAGGAGTCTTCCTCGTAGCCAGAGATGACTTTCCTTCGGAAGGCATCGAAGGCTTTCTGTGAACAGATTGTCGCGCCGTCAGTTGAGAGCCACGCGTGCTCGTAGACATTGGCCTCTCGACGCGTCGGACGGTCCCCTTTGTGGCTTGAGCGGCAGAAGCTGTACAGATTTCGGCCTCGAATTCACCAAACGTCGTAACGCTGTCTCTCCAACTCTTGTGCCCTTCTTGTCGATCCTTGGGCGGCTCCTCCTCTTCGTCATCCTCGTCCTCTGACGACGAGAGACAGAGTACACTTGACACGTTAAGGTCAACGTTCTTCAACGTGCTCTTACTACTCTTCTTCGACACGGAACTCTTGGTGGATGGGACTTGTAAGTCCGCTGTTTGTCTATTTGGCGAACGCGACCTTTGCTTATGCGTAGGCCAGGCGCTCTTCGGCGAGAGATATATCTCCTTGCTCCAGGCTCCAGCGGAGCTATTAGATGGGACTTTACGCAGTGAGGTATCTGTCGATTTTGCATCGGCATCCTGCGTTCGGTCTCGGTTTTGGTGATGTGAATTTAAGGTGCTCGACGGGCGTTGTTGGGATTGTTTCTGAACAAAGCTGTATTTATCCAGAGCCAGGTCCATTTCGCTAGTCCGCACCGTCCGGACGAGAGAAGGATCAACCCAATCTGGGTTACTCAATTGGGGGGATGCGGGGACAGGCGAACTTGGCACGCGACTCGTGGCCCTTGTCGTCGGTGGTGTCTTGGTGAGCCTTTTCCCGACGGCATGGAGGTCTTCCTTTGGTTTGACGGCCGATTGTTCGGAGAAAACCGATACCGAAGAGGGCGAGTTCACCATGCGCTGGGGCGAGAGAAGAGGAGGGCCATTTGTGCGAGGTTTGGGGAACAGTAGCGAGAGATCGATTCGTGGGGGACGCATTCTCCGTTTCGACTCCTTCATCGGCCCTTTGGGCTGTCTCAGATGGAGGCGGGGTTCCGTACTGTTAAGGGGTTCGGAACTCTTTTCACTCTTGAGAGAAGATTTTGTGGAACCCGCGAAGCCGGACGTGGGCTCAAGGGTCGAGTCCCGGGGGTTGAAGTATGAAAATAAGGCAGAGGAGGACCCGGACTGATGGATCTTCCTTGGAAGCGGAGGGGCATCATGCGATCGATATTCCTGGCCTAGGAGGGGTGACGATGCTCGGACACGAAGGTTTGGGGAGGGCAGACTCGTTTCCTGTGTGACTGTCGGGAATGCGACGAAGCCCGCAGACCTCTGGGATTTTGTCTCCGGGTTCCTCATGAAGCTGGGCCGCCGTGTCCGCTTTGTCTCGTCGGTCCGTTGCTGAGGCTCCTGCGGCAGAGGAATCTCTGTAGTACCCAAGAGCCGTTGAGCCTTGGACGGTTTGTCGCGTTTAAGGTCTTCGCGGCTTTTCATTGGAGCCAACATTCCGTGGGATACCGCGTTGACGCTGGAAGTTCGGAGTGGGATGTCTAGGGACTGTTGAGGCATGATGTTGTGTGGATTGGTGCCGGGGACGCTGCGGGATTGTCAATGCGAGCGGCAGCCGGAGGAGACAGGCGCGGTCGAGGCAAAGAAGACGCGCGGTCGAGGGCCAGAGGATTGTGATGGGTTTCAACCGTAGGTTTTTAAAAGGTCTCGGATGCTTTTGCGGTCTGAACCCCCTCAAGTCGGGTCTTTCCCCACACTAAACGCGGTGAGGCGTTGCTTCAGGCTAAGTAGGCCACCGACTGGTTTAGATCCTGACCTCCACCGGTGAGAAAAAATGCAAGGGAGAAAATGCAAGATTGGTGGCTTGAAGTTGTCAACCTGACATGTCCCTAGCGTCAAGGGCAGACAGGGAGGAGAGTGAAAGCGAACGGCGGGTGTCAATGGATCGAGTAGACAACAGCAACAACGACGATGACCGGCCGGATGTCAAGGACGTGGAAAGTGAAAAGGAGCTGATTTAAATGATGTACGGAGTACCGGGGACAACGCGGTGGATCAGGAAACGATCGGAGCCTAAAGCGTCCGCCCGTGCGTGTCTCGAGAGGGACGGGACACGATGAGGGAGAGTTCCAATCAGACGGGTTGGGGAAGGTGGAAATATAAATGACAGAAGGATTTCCAATTAGCTTCTCTGCCGTGGGCAGAAACGGAGAAACGTATTATTAGTAGTAGTAGTATTATTATTATTATATTATTATTATTTGATCACACTACAAAACCCGCATGGACCACTGTCTCTCAAGGAGTGCGAGAAAAACCAGTGGAGCGGACCCAGAGATGATGAGCAGCCTGGTGCACTGGGGCTCAAGGCGAATCATCGTGCCAGGTGGCTACTCCATTCGGTAGTTTGATCACTTACAGAGGAGGCACAGCATAGTGAATTTTGGATTCCATCCCCTGGTCAGGCTGGTTCCGGATGTGCTTTTCCGGATATTACGGCGTCCTGCCAGGTGAGGAACTCGTCGCACGGCAATGCGTATGCCCATTGCAAACCATACGATAAACAGTAATCATCGACAGGCACAATCCTTGGTTCCATAGATCGTAGAGCGGTTCCTGAAAGGTTCTTTGGTGGGCTAGTTAGTCTGGGCCAAGTGGACCATCCAAAACAGCAAGGATTGTCCTTCTCCAGCATATGTACAGTACAACTCAGGGGCCATCGCTATCATCCATGATCGAGAACGCAACAAACCAGGGATCCGGCGGTTTCGCCATTGGATTTTTTGGAATGTACCTTGCTCATGTACCTTGCTCTTGTCCGGTCCAGTCAAGATATAAAAAGAAAAGCAAAGAGACAGAAGGAAAACGCTGGAGGAGAATTCTCCCATTTGACGGCAGAATTTGAAATTCGATAGTGTCCATAATCACGACTATTGAAGGAGGGAACAATGCAAGGAATTCCGCTCCACCACGTGCCGCCAACCACGCGACTTTCCTCTTTCGGCGCATTTTTCTCCCTGGATTCCTCCTCAACCTAGGTACATACTTAGGATACAGTTTCTTTCGATCTTGCTTGATAGTTAGAACCCGAATCGCTGATTAAAGGGGCTTCACCAAGCCTAGTCACCCGGTCATCCTTCTCCACGCGTTCTGACAACCACTCGATCGCGGGTTCGATCGAGCTAAAGACCAAAGAACTATGGAACTCCCTGCCTGGTCCGCCGCCATCCAGCCGTCCTTCCCTTTCTTCCAATGGCAGTACTCAGCCATGCTGATCCCCATCCCGCTTGCCACAGCCGCCCAACTCCATATCTACTGTATATCTACGGAGCGGATACGGAGTACTCTGCAGAGTACAGCGTCACCGCAGTGGGGTCCATTCCAGGCCTGCCAAATTCAATAGTAGCCGAATTCGACGCAGCTCATCCGTCCAGCTGGGAGGACAACCCTTCCCAACCAGGCCTCTGACTTCCCGTGCCATACTCAAAAGGGGTAGGCTGATGGGGTCTGTCATCCCCGACTATTGTTCCTCCACAGAACCAAGGGCGGGATCTATTTGATCATAAAGACCCTATTGACTCGCCATGTGCTTTCCCGACGTCACGATTGTCGTGGCGATTCTGCAAGACATATCTCGATCGTCGTCAATAGTCGACAGGTCTACTGAATTCTTTCCATGGGCCTTCCATCGAATAATCGCACAGAAGGGGGGCGTAACTCTGTTTCCTGCCCAGGATCAGCATCCTGACTGCAGCAGCAGGGTTTACTAGTCCAGGTAGTTAGCTCCCTCGACATGAACGGGCTGGGAGCCTTCACAAGGGGCCAAGGCACGCACTCTCTCCGTTTGCGAGCGAGACCTGCCAGCGTTCTTCCCACCCCTCGGCTGATTATCCACTTTCCTGCCAGCTAGCTAGATCCGAATCGCAGAGGATCCATCATATCGACGTAGATCATCCGCAAAACCACCAATCAGACTCCCCATGGACCTGGGTTTGTTTGCAGGCCGAGAGATGTATGTGAGTATCGGAGATCGACGGGAACATGACAAATTGCTGTTTCAGGTTGATTACTGGACCCAACTTTGACAGCGTGACACCCACGCTACCAACCAACACAGCACCGAATTCTCCGGAGTATATCTACCTATCCAGAGAGCGCGCCGCCGTTTCGCAGAATATATAAAAAGTATTGGCGATACGATAGTCTATCGCTTATTATTGACAAATAGCTTCCCCAATGGCCTCGGGATGCAGCACCCCCAGGATCTCCGGGATCAGAATCCCAGTGATTTGGAACCTCTGCTCCACTGCCCCTTTTTCCTAATATAGATCGACCAGATTGCTCCCCTTTAGAGACCAGCCTACTCCGGAGTGACCTCGATGCTAGCAGGTCCCACACCTGAACCAGTGGACGACCTCGTGTCATCGATTTCGTAGGACTACCAACATTCGCTCGACAGGAGCCTAGTGTTCCGTGCACAGCTTCGTCGGTCCTTCCAAGACATCACGAGATGGCCCGGGGACCAGATATTACGAAGTACTACCTAGGTACATGGATACCCACTCCTGTCACCCGTTCCAGGTAAAACACTCCGATCTATTCCTCCGGACTCCTTCTTGTGGGTGATTTTACCCCGGAGGATATGCAGGTCGGATACCCATGAAGAGGTCGGTCATCACATGTCCTTCTCACCTGTGCAGCTTGAGAGATTTCGAACTTCGCCTCCTTGTCAAATATTTAGGTTCTTGATTGGTAGAATGTAGTTGGTCAGTCTGGAATTTCTGACGTCTACCTCACAGACTTCCTCTCCTGGATATCTATGGCGTTGAGCTCTACCAGGCATTGTTTAATCAACGTCAGTCCAGTTAACAATCCTACGGACACTGCATTTCATGATTATCGCGTTGTTTTCAGACTAATGATACAGCTTCCCAGCACTCGAGTAACTCTATACTGCAATTCTACCGGGTCGTCTGTCGACTCCGCTCATAATAACTCCGTCGAGATGAAAACCAGCAGCACGAAGCGAAAAGGGATATCTCGCATATTTGAGACGATCAGGGTCCTGATCGTCCGTTACATGCTTGAGGATCAGCTTTCATGAGTTTCATCGAAAGTGAGTGCAACAATATGAAACACGCACAATACCCGACAGTAAGGATAATTGAAACCTCCTGTGTTACGATCACCAATCCTTAATTCCTGCGCCATTCATCCTCCCCTTGTTCGGCTTCTTTCCTCCAATGTTCGAGTGGACAGGGCAATACAATTGTTGATCAGGCTTTGAATGAAGTGACGCGTGGAAATAAGTCCGTACGTCCCAGCAGCCGGTGTTGGGCCTAGGTACTTTCAGACCACGATCTCGAATACAACGTCTGATACCCTTCCCCAGTCAGACGCACATACTCTCGTTGTCAGTCGTCTCGGCCCCAACGTCAATTGGATCAGGGTAATTGCTAATCTTCCGTCGTTTTCTGTCACTCTCGCCTACTTCTCTCGGGACTGATGTCTTTCCGTCTGAAGCTCCGCTTGCCAACGCAGCACTTTTTTGTAACGCCTTGTCCAGGTCATCGAGCTGGTTGCTTTCGTCCCCGTTCCATTCCAGAGGCTCTCCCTTCCTCTTAAGTCTCTCCCTATCTCCCAGCTTCTCTGGTTCACCGTCCGCAGTAGCGGCCTTGTCACTCTCGGCAGATATTGCACTGGCTTGAGATCCAGGCTTTTCAAAGGAACCGGGCTCATAGCTGATGATCATCCCCGGACCTTCAGGAGTAACATCCGCGGCCTGTCGTGTGTACTTTTCACAGTTAATACTCCTGACCATAACGCTTGGCACGAAGCCACTTACATGGTGATGTATCTTCAGCATGGGTTCAAAAATCTCTCTCTCCATTCTGCGGTAGACATCATCCGACGGAACAAGGCCGAACTTAGGCAATCCCTTGCGGACAAACCCCTTGGCTTTGTAGCCCGGCGTCGGCTGTATGAATCCCCGTTTCTTCAGAAGATCAGTGATTTGGACTGTAGTTTGCCCATTGCAGTCTATCAATCATCAGTTCATGCCGGGGCTATGTCTCTGTTGACGGGAGCCACTCACGGAGCTTCTGCGTGAACAAAGAAGTTTTCTTCGGGTAGCCCTCATCAACAATTATCTTCAGGGCTCTTCTCAATAGCACCAATGTAGTCATTTCCGAGAGAAGGTGTGGCTCATTTGGCTCAAGTAGACATTGATAACAAGCATGGGGTTTTGGTATCCGAGGGTCAGTGGCATCTCTGAATGCGTAGCACAGAAGATGCTGGCGAGTATGACAAAAGCCGCATTCAATCTGTATAAATTAGCATCAGTCATCTCCTCGAATGAAAGGCATACCATAGCCGCTTCTTGCCCGTTCCAACCACACTGGCATTTGATTGCCCCCACGTTTTGGAACTCAACATTGTTAGGTAGAAGCATCTGCGAATGGAGATGTTCCTCGATTTCCCTCGCTTTCCTCTCGCTGAGAACAAATCTCTCGCCTTTCTCTAGGGCCACGATATTTGGCTGTCCGAGTGTCGCCTCGTGGTTCATCGGCTGCGTAGGGACATAGTCACTATCCTCAGAATAACTATGCTGGGGCTGATCCAATTAGTGATTTACATGGGATAGATTGCGTTTGTGCAAAGCTTCGTACCCCGAGCATGCTCTTCAGTCTCTCCAAGATTCGAAGATCTTGGCTCGTGCCTTGAAAGCTGTCTGTCGACATTTGGCGACCCAACGGCGCGTCACCAGTGACAGCCAATGCTTCAATTGCATCAGGACATTCGATATCATCCGCTCTTCTCACAACATCGTTGTATTCCAGTTGGGCAGGGATCCTCGGTGGAGCTTCCGAACCCTCGCACTCTGGGCCAGTCCATTTTAGCGAGGTCACTCTAAGCCCAACACTACGGCTAGTTAGTGCAGGATCGTAGAGTGGAATGGAGATACACACGTATGCCATCCGCTGTCCATAAAACCACACGACTGAGATTCCTTCCTCCAGTTTGCATCAAAGGGGTATCTAATGGTATCACTTTTAGCGGCGGAGAAGCCTGGGGGTTCGTAATCAGGAGGGCAGTCATCCGTGTAGAACAGGTGTATGCCGAGATTTCGTTTGTCTGCAGACAGTCAGTTGCATGTTGCTGGTTTTACGGAAGGCGCGCTAACTTGGAAGGACTGGAAGAAAGGCACTGAGTGTGATCAGCCGTCGGACGATCGTTTCCAAGCCAACTCTGGCCGTTTGCGCAGATTTCATATCCGCAGTGCATCCAACAGGATCAATTGTTAGGCTCTGAAGGCAGGTGTTCATGTCTCCCGATACTCCCGTGTATTTGAACGAAAATGTGTATGATTCGAGTACATTCTCCGGGGCATCTTTGTCGACCAGGATAGTCAATTGGATGGCTTCGAGCACGTTCCTGCGTAAAGCATCAAATATACCAGTTTCCTATTGGTGTTAGACGAAAGAATCCGAGATAGAAAGGCTCCCGCATACCAAAGCGTTTAAAATCATGTCAGCCTTGGAATCGGCCCCACGAACGATGACCTTCAGGGGCTGGCCTCTTCTTCCGCTGCCGAACTGGGCTGTTGAACTGCTCTGTGAATCCTCGGGATGGTGTGGTTTGTCTATGAACTCCCGATAGGAAAGCTTGTGTTCCTTCTGAGCTTCTTTCAAATCCCGATCCTCGAAGCAAGGTAACGGTAGGAACTCCCTGTGATGTCCATAAGGAATTCTGCACAAATAACGTGGAAAGCCCATCCGCCTACCGAAGATAAAACAAGGTCCCGAACTGGTATGCAACCGGGGTTAGACATTCCCCAGCTTGTGGTGTTGTAGGGAGGAGTAGGGTACGAACCGATACATGTAACATGATTTGGACCATCTCCAAACTCTGCTGCTGCTTCAGCGATAGACTCGCCTGGTTAATTAGTTCTGTAGGCCGTTGGAGTTCAGTCCGATTCTTAGTCTGAACCGAAGATGCACTCTTCGGCACAGGCTTCTGGACCTGCACAGGGTGGACCGCAGCCGGCCCGGTGAATTTGATTCTGACCATGCCGCGAGACGGGGCGGGGGAAGTTTGGTACTGAGTTACGACAGCGCGAAAGGGATGAGAAGGGACTGGCTGGGACAGTGGTGGCTGCAGGACATTGAGATGGTTGGGATTGGAAGAAGAATCAGAGGTGGTTTAGTCAGATTGACGACAGCTGGATCTCTGTAGGAAGAAGGGGTCGGACGGTCACGGGAAGCTCGAGGTGTTCCCGTTTAAGCTTCCAACATGTTCGGAGAGTTACACTCTTCGTGGACCTACCTGGAACGTGTCTCTATAAAGCCCGACTGATTTATGCAGTCGCGTACGATTTGGTGAATTTGTTTCTACGATTCGACGTTTGACTTCGAGTTGAGTTCTCTGCGAGACAATTCTGACTGTAGTAACATCATTTTACTCACACAGATTTCAATCCTACAGAATCCAGCTTCCTTACTCGACAGTCTAGAGTATACAATTGATTGAAGCCATCGTCAGCCTGTCTTATAGCGGGGCAACGGCAGATGGCGGCAGATGGTGCGGCCGCTACCTAAATATAGAAGCGGACAGCTGTCAGACGTTCAAGAGGGATTCGAAGGCGACATCTCGACGAAAAAGGGTCGCTAAAAAAGACCGCGGCAGAGTAATACTGGATGGTAAAGCAACTGGTTATGGATGTCCCTTGGAAGAGACAGCATCGGTTCGAAACAATCGATAAGGAAAGGATCCGTGGTAAATGAGATTACGACCCATCGCCAGTGGATTATCTCATCTCTTCCCCGCATTCACACTGGAACAACACCGAGAGGATAAGCGCCTGGGGTTTGGCCGGGTTTCTAACGCTGTCGAGCGGGAACCCAGTCAATCAACACCCGATCGTGCGAGTGATGTCGGACTACCCAGGTAGGTAAGCAGGTAGATCTCTCAACCCAGAACGACTTTTCAGCTTTGGATGGCTGGAGAGTCATTGGTCTGGCTGTCCGACGGGCATCAACCCCGACCCACCCGCAACCATCACGTGTGCGGTGGCAAAGATACGGCCCATCCTGGGCATTTCACCGAAGGGATGACGAGAGCCCAAATTTTTTCCATCGGACTTCCGCCAGGGTCATAAATCCGGATTCCACTTTAGGTACATTCCGTGGTCAATCAGTTTGAGAGGTGTTGCTTTGATGAATGAGAGGATGCTACCTAGTTCGATGTGAAATCCACGGGAAGATGATATATAAATTACGACAGACTTCCACTGAAACTGATACGTAGCGTAGAAGGCTGATAACGGGGCCGTCCTATCTTGATAAACAAGTTGGAAGCATATATCGCCTCATCCATGTGATTGTTTGGTAACAAATTCGGTCCGTCTTGGTTGTCCCCCAACCGTCCAGTCCACCTGCATCCTCGGAGACGGACGGCCTCCATCTTGTCCCTAAGTACCAACCTGTTGTTGATCGAGATTCCAAGGTCCCCCAAAGGGATATGTATCTTATGCACGGAGTACGGAGTAGAGACGGGTTCTGAAAATGTCCCAAGCGTCCACCTGGTTTTAGCCTAGAAAGGAAAAAGCCAGGACGTCGCCTTTGCAGCTAACGAGGAAGTTCCCTGTTTCTCATCGTCCCGCCATTATTATCAAGGATCAACAAGGGAATTCTTCTTGTTCCTGGGGGAAAGGTGAAGGGTTATGTGACTTCATCGGATGTAGAAAGATGACCTTGATCGACCGACCGCATGAAGGAACATATGAGGACAGAATTAGGTACATAAAGATAATCTTCCCTGCGGGGGAACGAGAAATCCTAAAAATGGCAGAAAGTCTTGGGGAGGTAAGGGAAGAATTGAGAGGTATCGGTACGGTATCCGTATCAACCAAGGGAAAACCCGTCAGAGGGAGGCACGACCGACCACCTCTCCGCCGCCCAACATCCTCTTCCTCCCTGTCAGCAGAACACGCCACGGCCGCCGTCCTTTCTTCGCTCTGTCCCCTCGTGGCTTTCTGCTCTCCTTCATTTCTCCTCCTCCATCCCTTTTCCCTTCTTCCTCTTCTTCGATTTGCCCTCTTGTTCATCCAACTCTCCCCTCCCTTATAATGTTCTAACCGATCTCTCTTCCCGTGTGGCCCGTCAGATGCTTTTGTCCGTCTTGTATCGCCCTGACGGCCCTCATCGACTCCCGGCTAGTTTCCCCAGCTCGAGGCCTGCCGGCTTCGCGAACAACCGCCCACTTACTCTCCTCGGGTATCACCGGCTGGGGATGATTAACGATGTCCTCGGAAGTCCCTGTTCCTATAGAAGTCGCCGAACCGGACGCGTCGTCATCCCAGAGCATTTCCACTCGACGACAAGTCCCATATCCCCCCTCTCAGCAATACACCATGGGTGATCTCAACAACAGTGGCCCTGACCATGGGCCGGCCGCCAACTCGGTCGGGTTGCTGTCGTTTGCTCCTGCTACTCGAACAACTGTCGTCACCACCACAACGACCACAACCACAACTTTCCCACCACTGCTCATGAAACCGCCTCGAGCGACGCGACATCTGGACCCCAAATTATATCCCTTGGCTTCGTCTTCGACCCCATCGTCGCTGAGAAACTTCAAGTTTGAACTTGGTGGACAGTCCGTCGTTTTTAGTGAGCCAGAAGACACTACAGGCACCCTCGAGGAGGTACGTATCCAGCCGTGTGATAAACCAGTGATGTAACCCATCCAAGGCTAACGTGTTCTCCACCAACCAGCTAAATGAGAAGAATCACGCGCTGAAATCATCTAACGGCGTCGTTCGGTCCATCACGTCATTTAGTTCAGATGATACTAAACTGCCTCAGCGCTTCGCCCCTGCGAGAGTGTCGAACCACCCTTCCAACCACCCTTCAACCTCGAAACGCCGTGTCTTGCCGTTGGCGGAAACACATCACGGTTCGGTGCGGACGCATCCTATCAGGATACCATCAGAGTCATCCCTTCGTCCTGGCCGTTCCCATGGGCTCACCCCTAAGGATCCCGCCTCCCCTGGCCTAGCAACTCCTGAAACGGAAGGCAGTGGTTACAGCGCTGGGGAGACTGTTATTCCCCAAAGACGAGTCCAGAGTGCCAATACCTCTCGGAGGGAGACCTTGATACGATCACCACTGTCTTCCGAAGTCGAATCTCAGGAGAGCCTGTATTACAGGAAAGAACAGCTGCGTAACAAGGCTATGTTGTCGGAGATAAATAGACGGCTCCCGCGCCCGGAGACTCGAGCAGGCAAGCAGACACTCTTACATGGCCCATCCGAAGTTGAAACCGAGAACGGACTGGCGGCTGCGGGCGCGAGTCAAGATACTGGGTATGGCACGGCAGAGGAAGCTTCTCAGCAGACCCAGATAGAGCCGATGTCTCAGATCTCAAGTTTTAGTGCCGTTGGGACCCAGGATATGTGCTTGCCTAGCCCTAGCTTGTCCCCAGTAGCTGCTATGAACGCTCTGAATGCCGAGTCTTCTTTCGATTCGGCCGAAGAACCAGAAATGGATACCGACTCGAGCTTTGATAACCACGATGTGCGGTTTCCGAGCCTACGTGTGGACACTGTCAAATCGTCAAACCACAGCGTACCGCCTCCTAAGGACCTGGCCCGCCCTTCATCCTTGATGGACATTCCCAACGTCCTGGACTTTTTCGACTCTGTTCCTGACGGCATGAAGACATACCTCATGTACCAATTACTGAGGCGGTGCCCCAAACCGACTCTCCAATTTGTCGCAGACGTTGTGAATCCCGCGTTAAAATGCGATTTCTTGGCTCTTTTACCGCTTGAGCTCAGCTTGAATATTGTCAAGTACTTTGATGTACAAACTATGTGTCGCGCTGCGCAAGTGTCCAAGAAATGGCGACATATAATCAACTCCGACGAGAAAAGCTGGAAAGAGTTGTTTGACAAGGATGGGTTTGTCCTTCCAGAAGGGGAGTTGGAGCGCGCAATCAAAGAAGGCTGGGGTTGGCAATTTCCGAATGGCAATGAAGATTTCGAACGGGATCTGAGCCAGTCGGCCTTGATTAAGTCTGAGCCAGAGACTGCGGCTACAACATCCCTGGCTGGACCAAGTGACAGGCCTTCTTCAGGGCATCGTCGACCCAAACGGAAGGCTTGTGGCCGTACCTCAAGTCGGAAATACGCCAAGCGGAAGATCTCATCTAGTGGCACTGATCACTCTGATTCTGATTGGAAGAAGGATGTCTCTGCAACAGAGGGACCATACGCCGCTGCAAATGCTGCGGCAGCTGCTGTACCATACCCTGATGTTGGCTTGCCATCCCTTCGCGGTCTCCACCTCTACAAATCTCTGTATCAGCGGCACCATTCTATCCACAAAGGCTGGATTAGACCAAACGTCAAGCCGAGACACATCGCCTTTCGAGCCCACGATCGCCACGTTGTTACCTGCCTTCAATTCGATACCGATAAGGTGTTGACTGGAAGCGATGACACAAATATCAACGTGTACGACACCAAGACCGGCATGCTAAGGGCGACGCTGGAAGGCCATGAAGGTGGAGTCTGGGCTCTTGAGTATTACGGAAATACTCTCGTCTCCGGATCGACTGACCGGTCTGTACGGGTCTGGGATATTGAGAAAGCAAGGTGCACTCAAGTTTTCCATGGGCATACCTCGACAGTCCGATGCTTGCAGATCGTGTTACCAGTTGAGGTGGGCAAAAAGGCAGATGGTTCCCCGGAAATGATGCCTAAAGAACCGTTGATCATCACCGGCTCCCGCGACTCAAACCTGAGGGTGTGGAAGCTTCCAAAACCCGGCGACCCCACCTACCACCAGAGTGGGCCACATGTTGACGACACTGATTGTCCATACTTTGTCCGCGTGCTTACCGGCCACGGGCACTCTGTCCGTGCGATTGCAGCTCACGGGGACACTTTGGTGAGCGGCAGCTATGATTGCACCGTCCGAGTGTGGAAGATCTCTACAGGCGAGACTCTTCATCGACTTCAAGGTCATAGTCTGAAGGTCTACAGTGTTGTCCTTGACCACAAGCGGAATCGCTGTATCAGTGGGTCCATGGATAACATGGTCAAGGTGTGGTCCTTGGATACTGGGTCAGTCTTGTACAATTTAGAGGGCCACACGTCCCTGGTCGGTCTCCTTGACCTTAAGTGTGATCGGTTGGTTTCGGCGGCTGCAGATTCAACCCTTAGAATTTGGGACCCGGAGACTGGCCAGTGCAAGAATAAGTTGAGTGCGCATACTGGCGCTATTACTTGTTTCCAGCATGACGGTCAGAAGGTCATTTCGGGATCCGACAGGACACTGAAGATGTGGGATGTCCGCACTGGGGAGTGCGTGCGAGACCTCCTTACCGATCTGAGCGGTGTATGGCAAGTCAAATTCAATGACAGGAGATGTGTAGCTGCTGTGCAGCGTGATAGCATGACCTACATTGAGGTGGGTATTCCTATTTTGATCGGATCCTTTTCAGAGACTAACCCTGCCACTAGGTTCTTGACTTTGGGGCTTCTCGGGATGGAGTCCCTGAAGACCAGTTAGGACGACGAATAATCGTTAATCGAGAGGGCCGTGAAGTCAGCGATGCTGACGAGGATTACGATCTTTCTGATACCTAGTATCATTCTACCCATTCCCTTGACCGGGACTCGTCGCCGAACAACAGCGAACGGCGTTTCTGTTGACATATTTACACCCTGGACCATTTACGATACCCACATGGAATTGTTTATAATTATGAGGATTTGCATAGCGCGGTTGGCATACTTTGACCTGCACAGAATTTTACGATGACGGGCGTTGTGGCATCCAAAATGGATTCTTATTTATGAACCTTATCTTCTATCTTACTAGGTCTTTTGATGCTCTATCTCATTCCATGTTCCTTAGCTATGTTCCTTAGCCTGCATACTGAGGTTGTGTGTTTTAGTGATGGGATAATAGACTGGCAACGGTCTAGCGTTATTCTGGTAGGGGCAGCATAAGCATCGCATTGCCATTCCTATAAGCCTTGAGACCAATAGCCCCTAGAGGTGCTCACGAGGACGTAGCAACATACGGGAGTTGGCGAAGAAGATGGCCTATATGGCTGGCCGGTAGAGACCAAGGTGACGGGGGTTCTATACTTTTGTATATTCTGCCAACATGGCTGGCCCATCAGTTGACCAGCAGTTCTTTGCCATGGGGCTCGCCGGTGGGATGGGAAGTGCGAGTCGACACAGGGGAGTCCTCTGACGGACCCTTGTCGTGAATAGTAGAGTCTTCTGGCACATATATGCGGAGACCCATCTGCTCAGGACGCAGCAGCAGACGATTCAGAAGACGCAAGCTCAGGCCTGGCCTCCACGTTCCCGTCGAAACCAGCAGCCGAAAGTATCGCCCACCGCACCCCGCTGATTCCCAGAGCGCGGCCTGGCTCGACGGGCGTTTCCGCGCTACAGGTGACGATTTCACCCAACGCACCGGGGCCTTCTGACCGGCCGACGGGCTGCACGATCGGCCGCAAATCCTGTAGCAAAGTTCTCAGTGCGACAATATTGGCCGCCGATGCGCCGCTCTTCACCTGACTCTTCTTTTTCGCCAGGACCTTATCGACCTTGGAGAGAATCACTTGGTGAGGGATGGCGTATTTCCGGAATAGCATGAGGATATCTGCGTCGCTCTGCTTAATACCGTGTAGGCTGTCGATGAGGAGGAATGCCCGGCGGAGTCTGAACGCGGGCGTGTTAGCATGCACAATCGCGAAATTTTGCCGAAGCAGAGTCCAAGATGAAGACATACTGTTTCCTCCCCTGGAGATATTTCATGATCTCGACCCCCCACTCCGTCCGACTCGCCTTCCCGTACCCCGGCATATCAAGCAACACGATCTTCGACTCGCCGCCCTTGGTGCCGCCGATTCCAAACGCGTTCATCTCTCGCGTGCGCCCCGGCTTCGACGATGTCCAGCACATCTCCTTGCCCATGACAGCGTTCAGCAGCGAGCTCTTCCCAACGTTCGAGCGGCCCAGAAACGCGACCTCTGGCTCCGACGACGACAGCGGCGTCGTGCGGAACTTGCTGGCCGACCAAAGCTTGACCGGGGAGTGGCGCGACGGACTGAAGAATTTGTCGGCGTAGACGAGGCGTTGTTCGTCGGGCACTTGCGTGTCCCAGTAGTAGGAGAGATCGGCGGGTGTGAGGTCGCGGAGTTGCAGTTTGTTCGGGTTGCGCGCTGGGGGTGCGGTCGTGGTCGAAAGCAGCCGTCGGGAGAGGAGAGGCTGGTAGGCGCATGCGCCGCATATGGGCAGCTTGGTCTTCATGGTTATGTGCATCAATTATGGGGGGTGGGAGCGGAGCGCAAAGTTCTGGTCGTTCTGGTACCTGGTTGAGGTTCCTCCAGCATCGGCCCGGATCAGCAGGTTATCCGAGGGCGTGTCAGCCGCTCCGACTGATAAGACAACCAGCTGTACAATAATAGCTTCCCCCTCACCTCGTCCTGTCGCAGTCCCCGCAGCTCTCCAGGCACTCCCGACACCATGATCAACGCCGTGCTCGTGTTTAACAACAACGGCCAGCCGCGTCTGACCAAGTTCTACACGCAGATTGTAAGTAAGCCCTGTGGCCGACGACCCTAACGGCCGAGACGAACCTCTCGAAGGTCGATCATAGGCTAATCAATCCCTCTTTCTTTTCCCGCGGGTTCGCAGGACACGCAAACGAAACAGTCTCTCATAGCGCAAATCTACGACCTCGTCGCCCAACGCCCACCCAGCGCCTGCAACTTCCTCCCGCTTCCCCCGCTACTCGCGCGCGGCGCCAGCTCCAGCGCGGAGAATGGGCCCTCGGACGCCCCGACGCAGGTGACCTACCGGACGTATGCGACGCTCTCGTTCATCATGATCTCGACGTCGACGGAGTCGCCGCTGGCGCTGATCGATCTGATCCAGGTGTTTGTCGAGGCGCTGGACCGCATGTTTGAGAATGTGTGCGAGCTGGATCTCATCTTCGGGTATGAGACGATGCATGCCGTGCTGAGCGAGATGATTGTTGGCGGGGTCGTGGTGGAAACGAACATTGATAAGATTGTCGCCGGGGTGCGCAGTCAGGAGGGCTCGATGGGGAAGAAGAGGGCTATTCAGGCGGCGAGCTCGGGGGTTGGACGTGGGGGGTTGCCTGGGCTTGGGGCATGGCGGTGATTGCTGTACTATGTGCTTGGGTTTGTGGGTATGTTTGGTTCTCGGCAGGCAATGGACATGGCGTTTTGGTCTGGAGTTACGGTTTATTGGCTGTGACCATGTCAATCAATCGCATGGTTGTCGTATATATACCGTTCAGAATGTGCATTTCTTTATGATCTATCACTTTCGAGTTGAGAGTATCGGGCAGGGAGTGATCCGACATCCCGTTCGTAGTCAGCATAATAAGCGCATGAATCCATCACTTAAATATACGGCGGCATCTACGGCGCGTATTGGGGCAAAATCAAAAAGGGTGAAGTAGAGGGCACATCAACGCTAACAAATCATGGGGTAGAAGGTGCAGCAACGGCAAATTCGATCCGTTTGTTTGAAACAATGACACTGATCTCGTCCAAGTTCTAAACCGGTTGTTGGATGCCAAAGGGTCACATTTCGTTGCGATGGACACGCAAAGTCATACCACCCAGTATGCATTCAATATTCCATCTATCACATTTGCCCCGAGTGCTCTGATAGACTGAGTATTGAGATTTCTCCCACTGCGACGGTCATCCAGATATCCCTGCGGGTTTTGTACCTGTGAAAATTATTGGCATCCGCTGAGTACACTGCGAAGCGGACGCGACGAACACGTTTGTCGTCGTGGATGTAGATGCTGCGTTGATAGACGATGCTCAGATATATATCGTCCACGTCAGTTGACTGACACCCGCTACCGCTTCGAATATGGCTGCAGAGAGAGGGGACGGACGGACCGGTGTACCGAGCAATCACTTTCGCGGTATATTTCTCTCGACATACCCCCGCCTGACCAGGGAGACCCTGACGAGGTTGCATTGGCATCGTTTGTCAGCGGATCTCGCAACGTTCAACGTCCGAAGGTCTTCTTGTCCCGCGAGATGATCCACTGCAACTGCAGCAATAACGATAACAGGCATAGTCTGGTCTGTCCGCCGGAACCGCGACAGGGCGGACCGTCCACGCATGCTCCACATGGCTGACGGACAGCGGGACAGGAGTCATATCCTCGCCTACGGTCCAGATCATGCCAGCGTGATTTCCACGCGGAATGGAGTGTTCTCCAACTCTTGTTTCATACCCTGCGCCAGCAACGGTCCATGATAGGCCATCGTGTGACGTTCTTGATCACCTCACTCCCTTCCGCGCCTCATTCAGCGCCGGTTGGAGTTAAAAGATTTGCTGGCTCGTGTCGCCGCCCCTCGGTGATCGGCAGTGGAGGCCCTCGTCTGCAGATGCTGGCCACTAGTAATAATGGTCCCCTCACATTGGCGGCGTCGGCTTTTACCAAATGGCGATATGTCCGATCTTGCTCGCTTGGGCTCGGGCATGGTTGTCGCGGACTGTCTGACTTCTGGCAAAGCGTGCAGCTGAACAGGGTAGATGTTACCCTGGTATTCTCTCGGAGAGAATCAGGCCGGGCAGAGGCCGATTGGGTGGTTGAGTATCCCTGGCTCCATGAGGTTGATGGGTCCTCTGACACTGGGCGTGGGAGGTTGTTGATGGGGAGGAGGTCAGTCTTTTAAGGTCAACTCGGACTATTTAAAGTGCCGCTGACACCATCCGGACCCCCAAATGTCGCCATCCATTTTTCATCTGATTGATCAGACCACAGACACTACGCTCAAAGCCCCCAAAGCTATCCCTACGTCCTGTTCAAAATGACTGGCCCGGAACCTCCTCGCCGAACCCTTCTCGTCAGCAGCCCACGCACTGCATCCAACCTGCTCTTGCGGATTCTCAACCTGAAAGACCAGCCGCACGCGCTCACCAACGAAAGCGGCGGCTACTTCTTCTTCCCCGCGTTCACAGCCTCCACCAAGGACGGCCGGCTCGCCAAAACGCGCGACCAATGGACCGACGAAGATCGCAAAGATGTGCAGTCCGCATACCAAGTGTGCGTGGACCAGCTAGAAGATTGGAGCGCGCGGGCGGCCAAGGAAGACAAGATCTTGTTCGCAAAGGAGCACGCCTTCTGGATCTTTGACCCGACGTCCATCCACAAGCTAGGGGCCACCGCGTGCGGCGCCGGCGAGGCCGTTAATGGAAACAAGCAACATGAGCCCCTCTTCCGGCTCCAGTTCCCCAGCTCCTACGGGGCCTGCGACACTTGGTCGGATCCGAACGAAACCGCTCTGCCGGACGAGTACCTGCGCACGTGGCGTATGGCCTTTATCATTCGCCATCCAGCCTTGATGTGCGCGTCCTTCTACCGTGCCATGAAGAAGATGATCCACCTGGGAATTCTGCAGGAGTACGAGTTGCCTGCTCTGTTTGCGACGAACATGTCCTTCCAGTGGCCGCGGATGCTATATGACTGGAGCGTGGCACAGGGAATTGCGGGGTTGGAGCCGTTGATCCTGGACGCCAACGACGTGATCCACAACCCCGAGGTGGTAGTGAAATTCAGCGAGCAGATCGGGCTGGACTCGACCAGATTGGTTTTTGAGTGGGAGGCCAACAAGCCCAAAAATGAGAATGGATCAGAGCAGAACGGTGCCCATGAAAATGACACCCAACGAGCCGAGGGCCCCAAAGACAACGCGTCAAGTAGTTTTGATCGACTGCGGGATTTCAAAAACAAGGACACCCAACAAATCATGTTGGGCAGCTTGACCGCATCCTCCGGGGTGTTAAAGGAGAAAGCCCCAGAGACGGTCGACATTGCGGCCGAGGCAGCCAAGTGGAAGGAGGAGTTCGGCGAGGAAGGCGCCTGCATGGTGGAGAAGGCTGTTCGGGCAGCGATGGCGGACTATGAGTACCTGAAGGAGCGACGAGTGAGGGCTTAAACATGTCAAATAGTCGATGATACCTGTTCTATATACTTTTGCATCCCACTTGTAGATAATATTACCACGTGACCGATGAGATTGATAAGATCACTTCGGATGTTTGTCTCCCCGACACCGTTTATCTAGTCTAAATCGGGAAAGGCCTCGCATGCAGCCACCTCAGGGCTAGCCCTAGTCACATGAGACATCATCGGACAACAGGTTGTTCCGGCACTAGCGCGGCCCACAAGAGCGACGGCGCCATTTTCTTCTCAACACCGAAATTCGACTTCTTCGCTTCCTTCTTTCCTCTCCGTCAATCCCGTCACCCAACGTCGCAACGGATACCAGTCGACAAAATGGTAAGCATTTAACATCCAGTGTCTTTGCATTAGCATTGCGATATACGCAACCTCCCTTTGTGAGAAGGCGAGAAGCTTCGACTACTGCGAACATGTCCTGAGACACCTCATGGCATTTCGCACGTAGCGAGGCACATTCCGCTGGTCGCACGCATCCTCTCTCGGATATTTCCAAATGCACGGAGAAATCCCATTTGCGAGTTGTCGGGCAGAGGATGCGAGCGCTGGTGATGATTTGGCTGGAGGCATCAGTGGGGACTAGTCGGGTGAAACCACTAGCACCGCTGGTGTTCTCTTAGAGTTCAAGGAAGATGCAGCACAATGGTGGACACGATTTGCTGATCTTCTTTTCTCAATGACAGCCCGCCAAGTCCGGAAAGAAGACTGCTCCCCTCCCTTACCCCCAGGGTAAGGCTGGTGCTAGCAAGAAGGGCCCCAAGGTATGTACCACTTCACTCGTTCTCATGCAAAATCAGCTCGGTACTAATATCTGCATAGAACCCTCTGATCGAGAAGCGCCCCCGCAACTTCGGCATTGGCCAGGACATCCAGCCCAAGCGCAACCTCGGCCGCTTCGTTAAGTGGCCCGAGTACGTCCGCCTTCAGCGCCAGAAGAAGATCCTCAACCTCCGCCTGAAGGTTCCCCCCTCGATTGCCCAGTTCCAGAACACCCTGGACCGCAACACCGCCGCCCAGACCTTCAAGCTCCTCAACAAGTACCGTCCTGAGACCAAGGCCGAGAAGAAGGAGCGTCTCCACGCCGAGGCCACCGCCGTTGCCGAGGGCAAGAAGAAGGAGGACGTCTCCAAGAAGCCCTACCACGTCAAGTACGGTCTCAACCACGTCGTCGGTCTGGTCGAGAACAAGAAGGCTTCTCTCGTCCTGATCGCCCACGACGTTGACCCCATTGAGCTGGTTGTCTTCCTTCCCGCTCTCTGCCGCAAGATGGGTGTCCCTTACGCCATTGTCAAGGGCAAGGCTCGTCTGGGTACCGTTGTCCACAAGAAGGTAAGCATCATGCTTTTCTCACAATAACTTGCTATCCACAGACTAACCCCATCACTAGACCGCTGCTGTCCTCGCCCTCACCGAGGTCCGCTCCGAGGACAAGGCCGAGTTCACCAAGCTCCTCTCCGCTGTCAAGGAGGGCTACACCGACAAGTACGAGGATGCCCGCCGCCACTGGGGTGGTGGTATCATGGGCGCCAAGGCTGTTGCCCGCCAGGAGAAGAAGCGCAAGGCCGTCGAGGGTGCCATCAAGATCTAAACTGGTGAATAACTAGTTTGGTTTCCTTCTTGACGGGCTCTAGTCGACGACCTTGATGACAAAAAGTTCCTTTTTGTGACCATTAACTGGGGGTATTATATCCGGTGTTACGGCTTTATACTTGTTGATGGCATAATAGCTTAGATGGGTGGAGAGCTTTTGGCACCCCGATCCTAAGAATCCCAATCCATCTTGATGGTCCATCTGTTCTCTTTAGTTACGTTTTATGTACCCCCTGCAGATACCCATGAATGCATTTCAAGACATCACTACAGGCCCAATGTAGTTGCAAGATCCTAGCATTCATGAGAGTCTGCACTGTAGGAACTGTAGACATACCCCGCCTGCTTAATCCCAGCATGAGTTGAGTCTCGATACGCCAGATGTTATTCTCCCTTATTTCAACTGAACCATTCCTCATCCCTCCGTCTTCCCACATGAATCGTCAATACAGTACAAACCCATGTTGTGCATGGGACCTAAATATCTATACAAGGCATAGCGGTAGTGGTGGCAACCCAGCCAGATGCATAACAGAAACCAAATAATCCCCTCAACCCATCTTGGATGCCCTCCAATAAGTACACCGTCCCGAGGACCAAGCAATTAAAACATAAAATTGAGCTAGCCAGCCCACCCAAACAAACCCCGTCAACCATGGTAGGTTGAGTGTAAACATCAAGAGAACAAAGGAAAAGAACGAAAAGCAAAACTGGACGGTGAAAAAAGAAAAAGAAATCCTTTATAATCATTGATCATTAACGTGGTTGCCGGGAAAGGCCTTGTCGAGCCTGAGGTTCATGTCAGTGGGACGGGATTTACACTATCAGACCCATGCATTCAACGTACCTTCATCTGTTCGATGCGTGCCTTAAGTTGACTTGTAACTTCAGCAGCCCGCTTCCAATTCTCAGCGGGCTCGCCACTTCGCGCGGGTTGGTCTTCGCCAGAGGCACTGCCTGATCCCAGCGCAGATGATCGAGTAGGACTGCCCATGCCCGAGTAGCCGGTGCCGTATGAGGGGCTGAACTTCCGCCGTCCGAAGCCTCCGTCTCTGCTGCCCAAGCCAGGAGACTCCAGGCCGTTGTTCTCTTTCTCTTCGCTAGGACTCGCTGATGCGTAACTCCGTGGCCGACTGCTATCAAACCGCGAGCCCATGTGGAGTCCGGACCGCGGGACTCCGCCGTAGCCATTGCTGCCAGGATCCTGGTACACGTTCGTCTCAGGGAAGCCCATGTTCACGCCATCCGGCACAGTGTTGGGAGGGCTCATAGCGCTGGCACGAAGAGCTCGGGCCAACTCACGCTTGAGCCGCTCGATCTCGCGCTGCTGTTTCTGGACAGTCTGCTCAGCGGCCTCAGCATCGCTGCGTGCCCGGACCAACTGTGTCTCTTTAGCCTTGATGCCCAGAACATCCCTCGTGTGATCTTCAATCAGCTGTGCGTTTTGATTCTGCAGTTCGGTGACCTGAGAGTTCAGTTTTGTTCTCTCTGACTTGAGATCTTCCACCATCCGCGTGAATCGCTCCTTTTCAAGACGCAGCTCTTCCAACTCCGCACGCTCAACGGCAGACATCCCACTTACTGGAGGCGCAGCCGCCGGTGCAGGCGCAGGTTCGGCAGCAGGAGCGGGCTTCGCTATCGGGCGACCCGCAAGTCCTCGGCCCAGACCGAACTTGGGAGCAGCAGGGGCGGGCGGCCCTTCCTCCGAAGGGGGCGAAATGACTCGGCGCTGGGGTGACGCCAGACCTCCGGGACCACCAAGTTTCTTTTGCAGTTTGAGACCGGAGCCGGGAGTAGGCAGGCCACCGGATTTGGGAGGTCCAGCAAGTTTCGACGGAATTGATCGGGGCTTTGCTGGGGAGGGAGCGGCGGGCTCCTCAACGGGAGGAGGGGGAGCTGCAGCAGCTGCGGGCTTCTTCATTCCAAGAGTTGGTTTCTTCATCCCACCCACGGGCTTCTTAGCGGCTGCGGGAGCAGGTTTAACGATGGGCTTGGGCCGGTCTTTCGCCTTGACTTCAGCAGTCTCGTAGAATTCCTTGATCTTCGTCTTGCGGATATCATCAAGTCCCTCAAGGTACGGGTTCATAGCCCGCTCGCCCATGATCTTCATCAATGTACCAAGAATCTCTGCTCCACCGGCACGGTTAACCTCTGTAGATTCAGTCAGAAGTTTGGTAGCCGCATCGGCGATAGATTTGACTTCGGCTTTCGAGGGCACATCCCTTGTGGTGCGGAGACAGCGGATGAGAAACTTCAGCGTTTCCTGCTTCACTTGAGGGTTCTTGTGCTTGAGGAACTCAAGGGTTTCATCCAGACAATCTGACAGGCTAGTTGCAGTGAAGATGGCGTCCAAGGCCTGACCCAAGGCCTCCGAGACACTCTGCTTCTTCTCCTTAAGACGCTCCATGATCGGCGCCATGACCGTCGCGCGGTGCTTTGAAAACCCGCTACGAAGTCCCTTCGCCAGCAAATCAATGCAGTTCGCCGCGACCGTTACGACTGCGACGTTAGCGTCCTTCATGCACTTCGCCAGCGCCGCGACGATATCGTTAAAGGGGCCATCCTTGATCCGGGGTACATTCAAGGCCGCATTCAACGCATCGAGGGCTTCTTTCCTATCCTTCCACTTCGACGATGCTAGCTGGTCCAGCAGGTCTTTGGGGATCTTGGACATGACGTCCACCGGTTCCGCAAGATCGAAGACGTCGACTTCACCACCATCTTCTTCCGCGTATTCCTCGCCCTCTTCCTCACCGCCGCCCGCCTCTGGGGCAGCACTGGCGGCGGCCATCGCATCTTGCTGTGCTTTCGTGAGCCGTTCTTGCTTCGGGGGGGGCTCCTGTTTTACTCCTTCGAAAAGCTTCTCGAGGTCTTGTTGTTGAACGGGCTTCAGGTCACCCCAGAAGAGGGGCTTGATGGCCTCTTTCAGCCAGCGATAAAGCTCGACGGTGAGGTTCTGCGCCTCAGCTCGGACATTCTTGTCGGCATGACCGAAAACCTTCGGCAGGGCTTTCAACACAGGTTTGGGGTCGACGATTTTGCAACCGAAGTTATGGTAGATAGCACGCAGGCCTGCGAGAGTCGCGGCGATGACCTTGGGCGTTTTATGCGACAGTCCTGGCAGAATCTCTTCAATCACGGGGTCGGCCTTGTCAATTTCGACACATAGGAGCAGCGCCTCGATGGCGCTCTGTTTCGCAGCCGGTCGCGTGGACGGCAGGCCCTTCTCGACGATGGGGTATACGGTAGTCGCGCGGGTCCTTTACAGCCCGTGTCAGCAGCCCAATAATAATAACGCTTAAAGGATAGTGGAACATACCTCGCGCAGGCTTGAACACCACCAAATTTCAGGAACGAACAGTATGCCCCAAGGCCCTCTTGTTGGGCAGCAACGTTGGAATCGGCCACGGCACCCTTCCACAACCCGGGGTCTTGGATGAACGGCGTGAAGACGGGATCGGATTCATCTGGAGTCTTCTCAAACTGTTGCCTGGCATCTTCGTAGCCTTCCTTGCGGACTTTCCAGTTCTGCGACCGTCGACGGGAGCACTGATCAGTACGCGTGGGGTATGGCGGGGTGCGAGATCAACAGTCGACGAGCGGGCTCACCTTGTGGGAAAAACGATCGGGTAATGGCAGGGAAGAAAAATCCTCCTCTCCGTCAGCCATTATGACGGGTTAGTGTGTGCTGGAAGAGAGATGGGCGATTAGCGGTGTCTGGAAGCGTAAAGGCGTGGGGGGGTTGCGACTTGTCAGGTCGGAGAAGTGAGATTTAGAGGAGGTGCCTTAGCCGGTCTCTGACCGGAAATTCCCTTGCAATATCGAAAGAAGCGATCCGGTAGTCCGCCGCGGTTTGTATATACTTACGTAGTTTCAGTGTGTGTGCGTATGCAGATGGGGTCCGAGGTTCACCCGGAGAAGTGCCAGGAGGTTGACAGCGGCCAAACAGGTTCAGAAGATATCAAGAAGATGTCACTCGCAAAGACAAAGTGAAAAGGAAAAATTCTCCCACGCGAACCATGGGAAATCGAACGAACAGGGAGCGAGAGGGGACGGAGGAAGATGAAGTCGAGCGGGAGCGGAAGAGTAAACAACGGATAAGTCGCTGGGGTGACTTGGCCCAAAGGGGAAAAGGGCTTGGCACGCACTGCAGCCTTATTCATTCATGTCCTCGTCATATGTGTGCCTTATATGGAGTCCCTTTCACTACCAAGACAGAACATAAAAAATATTCATACGTATATTTGCTTTCAGTATGCAGTATAATACAATGATTCTAACCTTCTTCCGGGAAGATAACCAAATTGTAGTCCCAAACAATCATACAAGAAACCAGATCGCACCGCACCAACAAGCATCCACAGACCCCTAAGCAACACCACCGGTTCTCTCATAAACCAGCCGACGAATGCGACCGACATGCTCCTTTGGCCCTATCTGCGCGCCGGCGCCCTCCTCCAACCGCCGGGCTTCTCTGCGCTCCCACTTGGCGGCGCGCTTCGCCGCACGCTCAGCATCGCGCTCCTCTCTCGTCATCACCGGCGGTCTCTCTTCGATGGCCGCGCCAAAAGGCGCAATAATCCGCTCTACCACATGGCGCACATGCCGGCTCTTGGGGTATCCGGACGAGAACTCGATGACGTCGCCCTCGCGCAGAGAGTTCCGCGGGTCCGAGACCAGATACGACGTGATCTTGGGGTACGTCTTGCGGAGGTACGGGTCCCAGGTGGTGTGACGGTGGCTCACGCGGACGGTGCGGTCCATGCGGCCGACAGAGACCACGGTGCCCGTCTTCACCGTGTAGGGGTAGCTGCGGAGAGAAGGAGGCACGACCGGGGGGTTGGTCGCGGACGATGGGGCGGGCTGCTGAGTTGCCGACGACTCGGTGGTGGCAGACGTGGAGTTGAATCGCGAGCACACCGTCGTCGTGAGCCTTGATCGGGTGGTGGCCTGGAATGCCTGTGCCGTTGTCGAGGTGGTTGCGGTGGATTTGAGGAGGGAAGACCGCAGGGGCTGCATGGCCCGGAAGAGATGGCTGGGAGACATCTTCCTTCGGAGTAAATGTAGAAGTAGGGTCTATTTTTTGGAAGGATTTCTTGTCTCTTCGAGGAGGGCGCAAGTTCGGACTGATGATCTCGGAGGCGCGGTCCCGTCGATATCGGATGATAGGGTTAGGAGACAGATAAGACTGGTGGTTTGACAAGATAATCGGAGAGGCAATTGAATTGAGCACTGTGCGCGGAAACTGCAGCAGTAGACCCCTGTGTGTTGTTGGAGCCTGCGATGCCTGCTGGGGGAGGGTTGGCACGACTCGATGCCGCGGAAGTCATCCAAGAATTTCTCTCGGGTGTTTGCATTGTTTGCACCTGGTCTATACTTCGTACACTCTGCAATATGAGGAACTCTTGCGTTCCTGTGGACTCGTTGATGCTGAAAATTATTAGAATGTGTTGGAGACTATTATTGTTATTGAGGAATAGAGAGCTTCAACTTCAGGTAGCATAGTCTGAAACAAACAACAAGTCAATGCGCCTTATACTCTGTACACAACACCCTTGACCATACACCATAGTACATACCTACCTATCCAGCACCGAACCCCGGACAAGTAATTATTCTCGTCATATTTCCAAATAAATAGCCATTAACAAATGCAAACATAAATCATAAAAGCATTCGCCGCGCCCGTGCTCATAGACCGAAAACATATACGTGTATTCTAACCATTCATTCATGCACTTCCCAGCCCGTTGCTGGAGTTTCCAGCTCCAAGACTGGATCACTGCGAAATCACATTGCCTTCATCGGAGACACTCGCGCCGTTAACTAAGTCGGCATTTCCAACGACAGAAGCCTTTTTGGAGTGGAATTTCTCCGCCGAATGAGCCGATATCCGGGTCAACTCAGTAACGAAAGACTGGCCCCAGAAAGCACTAGATGGAATTAGCATTCTCTTTCCGTTTTGATAATTGCAGGCCATACCTGGTATACTTGCTGACATATTTATCCAGCTTCGAGAAATTCAGGGCTCTTTGCTCGTCACTCATGGTGACCGCCTCCTGGTAGGCGGCAGCGAGCTCTTCGGTGTTCCAAGGATTGATGATGATACTGCCATTCAGACTCTGCGCCGCGCCGGCAAATTCGGAGAGCACCAAGACACCGTGCCGCTTTTGCTGCGTCGCAATATATTCGTATGCGACAAGGTTCATTCCATCGCGGGTTGAGGAGACAATGCAAGCGTCCGACACAGCGTACAAAGCGATCAACTCGTCAAAGTTGACTGATTTGTGCAAGAAATGTATGGGCATGAATTCCACAGTACCTGTATGGCGTTAGCCTCTAGTAACACATTGACTTTAAAATAAAAAAAAAAAATAAAAAATAAAAAAAAAACCTACCGAATTTTCCGTTGATCCTGCCAACCAATTCGTTGACGACAGCCCTCAAGTTCTGGTATTCCTCGACGTCTTGCCGACTGGGGACAGCCACCTGCACCAACACAACTTTCCCAACCCACTCGGGATGGTCCGAGAGGAAGACCTCAAGGGCGTGCAGCTTCTGCGGCACACCCTTGATATAATCGAGGCGGTCTACACCTACCATGAGCTTTACGCCCTGAAATTTCTGCTCCAGCATTGCGATTCGCTTCTGGACCTTTTCCTTTTTTAGGCCCTCCTGGAACTTCTCCGGGTCGATGCCAATGGGGAAGGCCCCGCAGGCAATAATTTTGCCCTGGAATTCAATTCCATTGGGCGTTGTGGCCAGTCCTCTGAGGGAGCACGTTAGTTTCTGGACATGACAAAGGAACGAGGGGGGGGGGGGGGGGGGGAGAGGGGGGGTGCGTACAATAGCCGGGAGCAAGCACTCAAAAAATGTCTCGTATAGTCGTAGGTGTGGAAGCCGATGAGGTCACAATGGAGAACCCCGAGAAGTAGCTCATTTCGGACGGGGAGGATTCGGTAGATTTCGCTACTGGGGAAGGGCGTGTGCAGGAAGAAGCCGATCTTCACATTTTCCTTGGTGTCGCCAATCTCCTCACGAAGCATTTCGGGAAGGAGCATCAGATGGTAGTCATGGACCCAGATCAGATCTCCATCGCGCACCTCCTTCGCAACGGCTTTGGCGAAAAGGCGATTTGCCTCCTTGTATGCTTCCCATGCAGCTTCGTCGAAGGTGATTTCGCCAGGGTGGTAATGGAATAGCGGCCAGAGGATCGAGTCTGGATAAGACACAAGGGTTAGCATGACATTTAGCTGGGACATTGGGGTGAACTCACTTGAGAACCCATTGTAGTGACGATCCGCAAGTTCATCGTCGATGAACACGGGGATCGCATTATATTCGTCCTTCAGGCGGCGTTTGACGATCGGAATCTCCTCTTCGGGAACTTCCAGACCAGGCCAGCCGTACCATTGGAATGTCGTGGACTTGGACAATCCACTGAGACCACTGACTAGGCCTCCGGAAGACATGGAAAAGTCATATTTGCCATCTTCGGACCGCTTGATGGTGATGGGCAAGCGGTTGGAGACGAGAAGCAGTCTCGCATCATTTTTGATGGGACTTTCGAGGGACGGCATTTTTGCAATAGGAAGGAGAAATTCGTCGATCACGAACAATGGCTATTTTGGATCGAAATCGGAAATGAAGAGGGTTATCGAGAATCCGCTGGGAACCGAATACCGGGATATGCAGGTGAGAAGAAGCAAAGATGATACTGGAGTGGTCCAGATGTCACTAAACCAGCGATGGCGCAGTTTTGTCTCCCACACCCAACAAGACAATTCAGCGCGATCGAGATGACCACGAAACACTGGCCTGAGAAGGCGGCGTCGGACCGGCGTGGGGGGCAGTACAGTAGGAGAGATGAGAAAATGGCCAGCGACCCAACGAAGACGGCGGGGAGGCAGTGACCTCAGAGCCCAGCAATCAACCAGACGCGCGGACCAACCGACCCAAGCTTGGGCAACAAAACGGAGGAGGTTGACACGATCCTCACTAGCAAGCTCATCGGCAAGCGGGGAGAAAGACTGCGATATTGTTCAGAAGATCCTTCCTTTCCCTGCTGCAATTTGGGCTTATTTCTGATAATTCCTTCAGAGGGAGAGAGAGGGTTCGAAGTGGGGGGGCGAAGGGAAAAAGGACAGCCAAGAAACAGCGATGAGGTCAGTGGAATGGATAATAATCGGCGCGGGCCAACTCCCCGCCAGTCACCTCCGTCGATGATGCCAACACTACATCTCCGACCCGAAACTATTCCATTCGCATGATTGCCTGCGTATATTTACCCTGTTCTAGATGGATGAACATACCAGGATATGGTAGAGTCCGGAAGAGTGCCGATGGTTTCTTGTTAACATGCGCTCCATTCTGAGGTATGGTTCGATAGCTCATTAGAGCGCCACCATCAAATCTGACTAGGCCTAGATTCTAGTCATTATGATGGCCTCTCCATCCGGATAGAAAGTTGCCTGATCGCATAATATGATAGAATGTCAATATTAGGCTGCGGGAGGGCGAACTACTTCGTAACGACGTAAGATTCCTGCCAAGGGATGGCCACGGGGCCCACCGCTGTAGGGAGAATTCGTAAGAGAGACGTACATGTTTCTGCAGCAGCACTTACCTACGTTCTTCCGCCTGAGAGTTGCATGCGTGGACATTGATCACCGTAGTAGGTCTCCAGTTTTGTCGCTCTTGAGAGATTCACTGCTGATGTTCATTGCTAAGGAGCCTAGTAAAACCACTCTTTACCATTAATCTTGAGGTGAAATGGTTGTATGAACCTTGCGTAGAACGCATGTATACAAGTAGAATCCTTACATCCATCGATTGACGATCCCATTATACCTACCATTCATCACGTTTGTGGTCTTATTTGCAGTTTACACAGTATGTGCCAGGGTTATAGATCCAACATTAGATTACATACCAGACACCATATACGGTCTAGTATGTACACATGCACGCCTACAAAATCAATATGGCTTCCAAGAAGCTAATCAAAGACGTTTCCAGATAGTTACTGTGATCCTAAATGCGCTCAAGGTGAGCGACGGTGGGCTACGATGCGCATTATAAATCCCTCCTCTGTTTCTTATAAATTCAATTTCATCGCTGCAGAACAAATGGAAATCGATATTACTTGCGCTATATTCCGCTGGGACGTTTACTTTAGGGTGTGAGTCTACGCACCACTAAACCAATATGTGCTTCGTGCGTTGCTAAGCTCATCTTAAAGCTGCCACCGGCTATCTGTCTGATCGATTCAAGTCCAGACGGTGGCCCATGATAGCAAGCGCACTGATCCAGGGTGCGGGAACTAGTATTGACTTTAGATAGCAGTATGAAGAGACCTCTACAATGGAAAGAAGTGCACAAAATGTCATTGCCGACAGTATTTTTACGATGAACCTCACAAAGTAGACTTCCCCGTCTCCAACTTCCATCTGCCTGCCGTCTCATCATGCACGACCTTGCCCTCAGCCTCCAGCTTCGCCAACACTTGCACGACGCCATGAGATGCAGGCAGGTGCAGGTTCTCCGGCACATTGTGATAGATAATCTTGACCAGTTCCAGTGGGGTCCACCACGCCTTCCGCTCTGGCGAGGTTTCCCCGTCGGCAACATCCAGTTTGCCATACCGCAGCACGCGTATCACCTCGTTTTCCCGCTGCTGACGGTGCTGGATGTATTCGCCAATCTTTGCAGTCGCGTTCTCAATCACTGCCCCATGGCCTGGGTACCCGCGGCCAGACACGCGGTTCTGCATGCGCTGAAGACTATTGAGATACACCTGCAAGTCTTCGAAGACTGCCGTTCCGTGACCCAGGACGTCTAGGATTATATATGTCAGTAGCAGAAGAGAAAATCAGAATATAAAAAGCATGAAAAGAATTGTGGGCGAAAGCCAACTCACTATCACCCGTGAAAATCGCATCTTCTTCCTCCAGAACAAACGCCATATGGTCTACTGTGTGGCCCGGTGTATGGAACGCTCTCAGCGTTGCCCCCTCCACGCTAAACACTTGTCCATCCTCGATGTCATTCTGTCCTTCATCCGGTTGGTGCTTGTACACTGTCGCCTGGGGGCAAATCGTCAACAGATCATTCAGACCCCGAACATGGTCGCCATGCCAGTGCGTCAGAAGTGCCTGATGCACTGTGGCCTTTTCCTCGGACAATACGGTTTTGAGATTTGCCGCCCACGCTGGTTTGCCTTCCCCTGTGTCGAGGAGGATCCGTTGATGGCCCCGGCCAATGAGGTATGTGTTTGTGCCTGCAAAGACATCGTTCAGTGAATGGGTAGATTAGGAACGTACATGACTCATGGCATACCTTGAAGGGTGAACTTCGAGATTTCCGTAAGTGACTTTCTTCACGCATAGTCCCGGAAGAGAACTCACCTTTCCTGGATTGCCCCCTAGGATTCTCACGACTGAACCGCTAAGTCTCTCCACTTCAGGGAGGGGGACAAGCTGGGTAGCCATATTGAGCGCCAATCTATACCGTCGTCAGCAGCCAATTTCGCTTAGCTCATTGCCATTTTCCTTGCCAGAAGTCAGTCGCAATACATACTAGGTACAAGTCGACCGAACCACAGCTATTCTCCTTTTGAGGGAATGGATCGCATAGAGTAGGCGATTGTTGCTTCGCCAGAAATACGGTTCAGCACAAGTTGACTCGATGTAGGCAGATAGACCTCTTCCAGGTTACATAACACTCCGTGCTGCCTTCTTATGCGTTGCGGAGGACGGCAACTTGAAGCGGGGCACTCTAAGCCTCGGCACAGCACACTTTCTAGAAACATTGCACCATCCTTATCACTGCCAGTTGTCGCTTTTTTACGTCCATTCCATCAAGACATGTATAGGATCTCCAATATTAGTATCGTCCCTATTAGCCATGTTAACTCTAGCAAGTATCATTGCTCCTAGCATGGTTGTAGTATTGTTCGTTAAAGAACACGGTCAAAAAAGCGGGTGGGAGTGCTTGCTCGTAATACGTTCACTGCAAACATCCCCAGGGTGGTCGTATCAAAGACGTACGGAGTATGTTCAGTTAAGACAACCGCAGTCTACGGAGAGCCAAAACAACTGGAACAGAAGGAAAATGGTATGCAGTCCCTAACATACAGTAGCTGATATAGGAAAAAAGAAACACAAGACTATATCCATGGAGTCCACCCAAGCTCAAAGGGTACAATAAAAGGCAGAGACAACAAAAAGCAAATCGTTAAATTTTTCGAACAAGACTCCACGTTTCCCATCGTAGAAATACCACATTAGCAGCCATCTTCTTCCCCATTGCTGCTCTCCACCTCGACAATTGCCAGACCGCAGGCAGGTGTGCATGTACATCGCCGCGACCTTGGATGTATGTTTGATCAGGAAACATATGCAATATATTACAAACGATCCCTGATCAAGGATGAGTCAAGGATCGATCGGTGCGTGAGCGAGGCATTTAGTTGCTAGCAGCCTTGCGGGCCATGGTGTTAAGGGCGGATCCGTCCTTGAACCACTCGATCTGGGACTCGTTAAAGGTGTGGTTGAGCTTGACGTCGAAGGTAGAGCCATTCTTGGGGTGGACACGGAGGGTCATGGGCTTGCCGACCTCAAGCTCGGTGCAGAGGAGGTCGACGGTGTCCTCAGGCTGGATCTTGTCGTAGTCGGCGGGGTCAGCGAAGGTCAGAGGAAGCATACCCTGCTTCTTCAGGTTGGTCTCGTGGATACGGGCGAAAGAACGGGTGATGATGGCCAGACCACCAAGGTGACGGGGCTCAAGAGCAGCGTGCTCACGAGAAGAGCCCTCACCGTAGTTCCAGTCACCAATGACAACCCACTTCACACCACGGGCCTTGTAGTCACGAGCGGTAGCGGGGACGGCACCGTATTCGCCGGTGAACTTGTTCTTGACCTTGTTGGCCTCGCCGTTCTCAGCGTTAACGGCACCGATAAGCATGTTGTTGGAGATGTTGTCCAAGTGGCCACGGTACTTCAACCATGGGCCAGCCATGGAGATATGGTCAGTGGTGGTCTTGCCCTGGCACTTGATCAGGATGGGAATGCCGTTGGCATCCTTGCCATCCCAGGCCTCAAAGCCAGCGAGGAGCTGGAGACGGTCGCTAGTGGGGGAGACAGCGACGTTGATGGACGCACGGTCCTGAGGAGGAGCCTGGTAGGTGTTGCGGCCGGCGTCGTAGCCCTTGCTGGGGAGACCATCACCAGAAGGAGGAGCAAGCTTGAACTCCTTGCCATCCTTGTCCTTCACAGTATCGGTGAGAGGGTTGAACTTGAGGGTGCCAGCAACACACATGGCAACGACAAGGTCAGGGGAGGCGACGAAAGCGTGAGTGGCAGGGTTGGCATCGTTACGACCGGTGAAGTTACGGTTGTAAGAAGAGATGATGGAGTTGGGCTCACCCTTCTTCACGTCCTTACGATCCCACTGACCGATGCAAGGACCGCAGGCGTTGGCAAGGATGACACCGCCGAACTCCTCGAGGGTCTGGAGCTGGCCGTCACGCTCAATGGTGGCGCGGATCTGCTCAGAACCGGGGGTGACAGTGAAGAGAGACTTGGACTTCACGCCGTGGTTGAGGGCGTCACGGGCGATGGAGGCCGCACGGGACATATCCTCGTAAGAGGAGTTGGTGCAAGAGCCGATCAGACCGACCTTGAGCTCCTCGGGCCACCCGTTGGCATCAACAGCCTCCTTGAACTTGGAGATGGGGGTGGCCAAGTCGGGGGTGAAGGGACCGTTGATGTGGGGCTCAAGCTCAGAGAGGTTGATCTCAATGAGCTGGTCGTACTCGGCACCCTCATCCTCGCGGAGCTCCTTGGCGTAGGAGCGGGCGAACTCACCAATGTGCTGACGCTTGGTGGCCTTCAGGTAGTCGTACATGCGGTCGTTGAAGGGGAACATGGAGGTGGTAGCACCAATTTCAGCACCCATGTTACAGATGGTACCCATACCAGTGCAAGACAGGGAGTTGACACCAGGACCGTGGTACTCAATGATGGCACCAGTACCACCCTTGACAGTCAGGAGACCAGCGACCTTCAGGATGATATCTATGGCGCTGTCAGCGATTGCAAGGCCGATCGGATGCGCAAATTTTGCAACTTACCCTTAGGAGTGGTCCATCCGGACATCTCACCAGTCAGCTTGACACCAATGACCTTGGGGGCCTTCAACTCCCAAGGGAGACCAGCCATGACATCGACGGCATCAGCACCACCGACACCAATGGCAGCCATAGCAAGACCACCAGCGTTAGGAGTGTGAGAGTCAGTACCGATCATCAGACCACCGGGGAACGCATAGTTCTCCAGGACGATCTGGTGAATGATACCGGAACCGGGCTTCCAGAAACCGATGTTGTACTTGGCGGTGGCGGTGGCCAGGAAGTCGTAGACCTCCTTGTTGATCTCGTTGGCACGAGCAAGATCCTTCTCACCACCAACCTGAGCCTCAATCAAGTGGTCGCAGTGCACGGTGGTGGGGGTAGCGACGGAAGGCATGCCAGCGGACATGAACTGCAGGATAGCCATCTGAGCAGTAGCATCCTGGCAAGCGACACGGTCGGGGCGGAGCTTCAGGTAAGAAACACCACGCTCGATGTCCTGACCATGAGGATCATCAAGGTGAGAATAGAGAACCTTCTCGGCGTAGGTGAGAGGGCGGCTCAGACGGCGACGGACAATGTCCAGGTTCTCGGACATCTTCCTACAAAGGTGGAGCACATGTTAGCGCACAGCCGATTTGACCCTCGGGCCATCCAATCCGGGTTTTCCCATGATCGTGCAAATGGTCCCATCAGGTTTGCGCAAGGAATTGGCATACTTGTAGTTGATGTAGTTACCCTGTATGCAGAATTAGCCAATGGTGTCTTCCCAAACAGGGTGACATTCGCCATCCGAAGATAGCCGAACTCGGTAGAAACCACTCACCTTCTCGTGGTTGGTCATCTCGACCTTCTTGTCCAGAGGGGAATCAGCAACGGTGGCCAGACCCCGGGTCCCGAGAAGCTATCGAGATAGTTAGTATCCATGTTTCCAAAGAATCCTGAGGTTCCGATCTCGTCTCTCCCAGAGTCTCGCAAGGAGTATCTGACGGTCGCGGGGAAAAGCTTACAAGACGGGACTTGGGGGCCTGTCGGAGAAAGGGATTAGCTTTCGGTCGATTTCTAGGTCGAGTTTGCGACAGCTGGTATCTTGTTTCTGGCGAGATACCACGGTCGCGATCTGGGAGAGAAGACTTACCAGCGCACCCATGCGCGCAAGGCGGGTGGAGATCATGATGGAAGCTCTCTATGCGAGGTGGACACAGCCGCAACACATACAAAGAGAGAGCTAATCCAAGCAAGAAGCTAACTTCAAGTGATTGGAAGTAGCGAAGAAAAAAGGATGGAGTGGAGAGGGAGAGAGAGAGGAGAGAGAAGAGAAAAGGGTTTACGGAGAGATGGAGACGATTAAAAGGAAGCTTGGTTGTTTTTCAGAGTGGGAAAGAATTTGGGTATTCTGAACCGGCGAAGAAGAACCGTAACCGCTCGTGACAATACCGACGCATTCAGCCGGAGACATGGATGGACCTAGTAACTCCTGCCCACTTTCCGCTCCTGTCTCCGTGTTTGAGGGTGTTTTCCAGCCCCTTTTTTGATCTATGAGTTATTTCTTCTAGGAAAAGGATAATCTGCGGTGTTTAAGTATTCACGGATGCTGAAGAAATTCGAGACTTTCTCCCCATGGCTGGTTCTTGTAGCCCTAGATCTCTCCCTATAACGAACTGATTATTTACCTACCCACATACCCCATACCCCCATGTCCGCATCGTCAATACGTCTGTAATTACCATACGAATACCGCAACGACGGAGGTCGCATGTGAGCAGACAACGTGGCTCCTCCAATCAGAGATGAAGGATTACACCTACTTTCGGCTCCTCACTTACATCATACATTCCACCTTTCTCCGAGTTTGAGGTACTTACTCTCATAGGAACTGTGTACACTCCGATATACTATTAGTGGTCTGGAGTGGATATAATTAATTGGGAGGATCAAGGCCGACAAATATCCGCGGCTTCTACTATAGAGCCTTAGACACACATCGGAGGTCATTTCTCTGGCCCATTCAGAGGATTATTTCACCTGAAACCCCAGTGGACGATGCCTTCCCGGAGTCGTCGTGCCGAAGCAATGGAAACGTCATAAATTACGGCCGGCATGGAAAATGGCCTGGCAGACTGAGCCGAACCTGAGCCGAGGCCTACCGAGAGTCATCCCGCGGACCGGTGCCAAGACGACCCGTGCAGCTGGCCAATCAGCTTTGCGCCATTTCCTCTCGCCCACAAAGGCGTAAATTTCCCACGCAGCAGACCCGCTTGTCTTTCCGTTTATCGGTGATATTCCTGTGCCTTGCGACCACCACTCCTATCACGAGCCTTACCAGACTGGGTGCGACGATTCGGGGTCTGCCAGAGATATTATTCCAACATGGGTGCTGTACGAAGAGTCAAGACGAAGCGCATGACCAGGTTTGTTCTCTCCTGTTGCCCAAGGGCCTCCCCCACGCTCCATCACAAAAGCAAAATCTTCTAACTGCTACTATTCCAGAGGCTACGACCAAGTCCAAGCTGATCTCGCGTCGCCGAAACACCTCGCGCAATACAAGGCCACCAAGGATGCAGAGGATTTGCCCGGGCTAGGAAAACACTACTGTGTCGAATGCGCAAAATGGTTTGAGAGCGAACACAACCTCGTGGCCCATCGCAAGGGCAAAAACCACAAGAGAAGGTCGGTGTTTCTTAATACTCGGAACACCGCAATTCCAGCATACGGAAGCTGACTCGAGGGCGTTTTGCAGAATCCGTCTCCTGCAAGAAGAGCCATACAACCAGAAGGCCGCTGAGGCTGCGGTTGGCTTGGGTACCGACAATGGCTCGCGGTCGCAAGAGGCCGTCGATCGCATGGAGGATTAATTATTGAGAGTCCATGATGGACGGGCGTCCGCGACCGTCGAGCAACCGGGACAATCAACTAAAGAACAATTGCCCCTTCGCTTCAACAATGTCGGTCGCACTTCCATACCTCCGGAGCCTCCAAATTTTCGCAACACACGCATGTCGTTGCCTTCCAAAGGCAATGATTGGTCGCGGTTGAACAAAACTTTTCAGCCAATCAGCAATCGACTTGGTTGCTAGGCAGCACGTGAATCCACATGCGCCGAAAACCGCAGAACTACGTGGCCGATTGCCGAGTCCGCTGGTTCCGTCTTGCGGTGACCCGTTTTATATCGCCGTTTCTCGGAAGTTCGTATACTCAGGTCCCACTTCACGGGTTACCATCCCGTTCAAGCGAAATTATTACAAGCCCCAATACAAGTGCTTCGTTTCTTTCGTTCAAGACAGATCCTTTCTATGTCTATGATATTAAACCCTGCGGTGAAGCTTCTGGTTGCGACCCGGGGGTTTGTAAATACTTCATCAGCCATTCGTATGTCGCCCACTGTTTATGCAGTCAATGACTAGCCTCCCAACGTCTTCTGGAAAGTCTTACCTGGACCGCGTTCACTATAAATGCCCTCAGACTGCAGACTCCTAGGCCGCGATAGAAGACCTTAACGCCTTCCGTCCGATAGGCTTCTCGAGCAATCTCAAAGGTGTTGAGCGTCTTCTTTCTTGGAGATCGCAGTAAGGGCTGTTGCTCGGCGTGGACATCAATTGTCTGCGCCTGCAACCTCGTTTTGATCATATCCAATGGAAACACGGATGCCCAAGTAGCGACACCAGCAACGCCACCACAGAGAAGCACCTTGAGCGCAAGCATGTGCGCGTCGTCATCTGGGGAGCCCACAAGACGTTTGCAATACTCGTAAGACCAGAAGCTACACCATTGTATATATATTAGTCAAGAATTCCACTGCGTAATGGCGGGAAGATCTGGGGAACCCGTTACATACTAAAACCCGTAGCCAATAGAGTCCCTGGCACAGGTTACTGCTCCTCCGTAATAGAGACCCCTCCATCCACGGCTTTGGCAGATGTCTTTGGCGACAGTCCAGGACGAAACGCCCGGTCGTGTGTCCAACTGAGCGCGGCATTTGATGAATTCAGTCGGGGACGACACAGTCCAGCTGGCCACCCCACCTACAGCTCCGGCGAGCCATATCTTGGATAGTGATGTGCCTTTAGGGTCAGTGGGATCGGTCACTGACCTATCCAAGAACATCAACGATCGATTGTAGGCGACAAATAGAAGAGCATTGAGGGCGCCATATCCAAGGATTGGGGCCGCAGCGCCTGAACACCAATTTAGTGGGTATTTCTGATTATACCCCGCCGGGTCAGGACGAGGACACCATACCTCGCACGAGAGAGCTTACTTTGTCGAAGCGACTCAATTGCTGTGACGCAGGTACTGCAGCTGTTTCTGCAGAGCCTGCCTGTAGTCGGACCTTGACCACATCCAATGGGTTCCCGATGATGATTCCTAGGGCCCCACTAAGGTAGCCAGCCCAAAAATCTGCAGACATGGAGCTGAAAACCAAAGTCAGGTCATAATCGAGAGCAAAACTGTGTAAATGAATCTAACATCAGTTCGAATGCTGGGACTGTGGCGTTAGTGCTGGCTCAGCTTATCGCGCTATCTTCACGTGAGAGCGCGGTGCTTTGGTGTTCAGGCATCCGCAGGCAGCACGCGCCACGTCCGCCTCACGCGTTGTCGATGACAGCGTTCAGGTTGTTGTCGTGCACACACAGCCATCTATCGCCCGTACAATAGTCCCTGCTTGGAGGCACTTATCCCAGATGTGAGTACAATGTTGCCTTCCCCTGTTAGAAGCTTTTCCTAATGGGTAAGGTATCGACCGCGGCCAATCATCAGAGAAGACGGCGGGGCGACTCCGTCAAAAGCATCCCCAAATCCTATCGACCGTCTTTCGAAGCCGTTCAAATGCCCTGGCTCCGCAACACCCACGAGAGCGTCAGATAAGCCGGCAAGGAAGCGAAGAAAAGTCAATTACGCCGGAGCCGACGGAACTGCCGACGACGACGCAAAGCCGTACACCAACGAAGAACGCCTTGCCCTGGCCACCCGAGATGTCAATCGATACCCTGTGTTTAAACCCAAAGACAAAGACACAGCATTCAGACAGCAATTCAAAATACCCTTGATAAATAAGTCATCAGACGCTTACAACTCCTCGAGACCAGCGCCGACGCTGGGCATGAGGCAGGGCGCCACTTTTGTCGTGAAACCTCTGCATGATCCCAGCGGCGAGTTTGCGATTGTGCTGTACGACCCGACTGTCGACGATGTTGATGACGCGGAAGAACCAAAAAAGGAAGAAGAGCAGAAACCTGAAGATGACAAACCGAAATTGGACGAGCCGATCGTACATAAGAGTTTGGCGGATATTCTAGGCCTGAAGAAAAAGGTCGACTCTCGCCCCAAGGTTCCTGTAGTTATCGATCCCAGGTTGGCCAAGGTTCTCCGGCCTCATCAGGTCGAAGGTGTAAAGGTAACGGTTGCGTTCCGAACTTGGTGACCTCAATAATGACTGACGTGGGATCTGCCTTAGTTCCTCTATCGCTGCACGACTGGTATGGTCGACAAGAACGCACACGGCTGCATCATGGCGGACGGAATGGGGCTCGGAAAGACGGTAAGTCCAGCGCTTCAAACGCCATGACTGAACTAACATGCCTAGCTTCAATGCATCTCTTTGATGTGGACACTCCTCAAACAATCTCCCGAGGCCGGGAAAACCACTATCCAAAAGTGTATCATTGCCTGTCCTTCTAGTCTGGTTGGAAACTGGGCCAATGAACTCGGTAAGGAATAAGCTTATCTGGGCGTTACGGTCACTAACACATCCAGGTAAATGGCTTGGAAAGGATGCGATCACTCCTTTTGCCGTGGACGGCAAAGCTACAAAGACAGAGCTTACGACTCAGATCAAGCAATGGGCTATTGCATCTGGTCGGTCTGTTGTGAGACCTGTTCTGATTGTGTCATACGAAACGTTACGTTTATATGTCGACGCCTTGAAAGACAGTCCGATCGGGTTGCTACTCTGTGATGAAGGACACCGCCTCAAAAACAAAGACAGTCTAACATGGACTGCGCTCAACAGCTTGAATGTTCAACGTCGGGTAATTTTGTCGGGAACTCCCATCCAGAACGACCTGACAGAGTACTTTGCATTGTTGAATTTTGCCAACCCCGACCTACTCGGAACACAGAACGAATTCCGAAAACGGTTTGAATTGCCTATTCTTAGAGGAAGAGATGCTGCAGGAACCGAGGAAGACCGGAAGAAGGGCGACGAGCGTCTAGCTGAGCTGTCCAGCATCGTCAACAAATTCATCATCCGACGCACCAACGACATATTGTCAAAATACTTGCCGGTCAAGTATGAGCATGTCGTTTTCTGCAACCTATCACCATTCCAACTTGACCTATATAACCACTTCATCCAGAGTCCAGAGATCAAGAGCTTGCTGAGAGGCAAGGGGAGCCAACCTCTCAAGGCCATCGGTATCCTGAAAAAGCTGTGCAATCATCCGGACCTTCTCAATCTTTCCAATGACCTCCCCGGGTGCGAACACGCATTCCCAGACGACTACGTACCCCCTGAAGGAAGAGGGCGGGACAGGGACATAAAATCGTGGTATTCAGGGAAGATGATGGTTTTGGACCGAATGCTGGCCCGTATTCGCCAGGACACGAACGACAAAATCGTCCTTATCAGCAACTACACCCAAACACTCGACCTTTTTGAGAAGCTCTGCCGTTCTCGTGGATACGGCTCGTTGCGGCTCGATGGCACAATGAATGTGAAGAAACGACAGAAGCTGGTCGACAAATTCAACGACCCAGACGGAGAAGAATTCGTCTTTCTTCTTAGCAGTAAAGCTGGTGGTTGTGGTCTGAATTTGATCGGCGCAAATCGTTTGGTACTGTTTGACCCAGATTGGAACCCAGCTGCCGACCAACAGGCATTGGCTCGAGTATGGCGTGACGGGCAAAAGAAAGACTGCTTTGTCTATCGCTTCATCGCAACAGGCTCAATTGAAGAGAAGATCTTTCAACGTCAGTCTCACAAACAGTCGCTTTCGTCGTGTGTCGTGGATTCCGCCGAAGACGTGGAGCGTCACTTCTCCTTAGAGTCTCTTCGTGAACTCTTCCAGTTCAAGCCAGAAACTCGAAGCGATACTCATGACACCTTCAAGTGCAAGCGATGCCGACCCGATGGGACGCAGTACATTAAAGCTCCCGCGATGCTGTATGGTGATACGAGTTCTTGGAATCATTTTGTGAATGACGGCGAGAAGGGGCCACTCGGTAAAATCCAGGACTTGTTGATGCGACAGGAGGCTGGAGAGAGAGACGTCTCTGCGGTGTTTCAATACATCAGTCATTGATTTTTATGGTAGCGGATTGGGCGTTGTCTATTTATTGGGCTTTTGTTTGAAGCTTTTACTGGACATTCCATAGTTGGCAGAGTATAGCGACACAGGATAAATTCATGAGATGTATCTACTCTGGAGTACCTAATGACCTGTCTCCCAAATGTGGTACTACGATGGTGGTCCGGGCGCTGGCACTAAACCCCCTACGTCACTGCGAGCTGCCAACACATCCCGACCACAGCTCCCCACATGAGGAGTCAAGCTGCTGACTGAGCGCCATTCCTTGTTTCCTACGGAGTACTCTTCTCCATCGTTGCTCTAATCTACAAGCGACTTTTCGACTTCTTTGTCTCGCAAATAGCTCCGCGGAGCAACCAAAGACGACAGCGTGTTATCGGCGAACAGAACGAACATCCCGGTCGCTCGTTTTCCCGCCATGCGGCTTATCTGAATCGGCTTCGGAGGTCGTAACGCAGGAACAACCGATGCGGACGTGAGCGATGGACCATTCAATTCAGCGTCTGCTGAACGATAAACTCTATGACCGGAGGAAGCAGGGGGCTTTGGAGTACGCATGCAACCCTTCCCCCTTTGGCAATACGAAGACCTCGAATACTGATACAGATGATACCCTAGGCTGGAAAAAGTTGTCCGAGATGCTGCATACAAGGGCGATCACGAGGAAATCCAGAAAATAGTTGACCAGCTTTGTCATGACTATGCCTACGCGGTTCACCAGCCCCATGCGAGGAACGGGGGCTTGATCGGTCTGGCTGCGGCTTCCATAGCTCTGGGATCTGTGAGTTTCGTCGAGACGCGACGGTTGATACGTTGGCTGAACATTGGATAGGAAGGGGTTGCGCCGTATCTCAAGGAAATCGTGCCGCCCGTCCTGGCGTGCTTTTCCGATCAAGATGCTCGGGTACGATACTACGCATGTGAAAGCATGTACAACATCGCCAAAGTTGCGAAGGGGGAGGTTCTACTCTTTTTTAACGAGATATTTGATGCGCTGAGCAAAGTATGTCCGGCTTTCCCCTTCTGCCTCTCCAGCTAACACGGCGGTCAGTTGGCGTCAGACTCGGAGCTATCGGTTAAAAACGGCGCGGAACTCCTCGACAGGCTTGTGAAGGATATTGTTTCGGAGTCGGCGGCCTCGTATATCTCTGTCCTGCAGCTTTCGGAGAAGCAGGCCTCCGACCCTGAAGCGTTGGATAATGCAGAGCTGCCCACCGCTTTCTCCCTCTCGGCGTTCATTCCGTTGCTGAAGGAGCGCATCCACGTCATCAGTGCATACACCCGCATGTTTCTGGTTTCGTGGCTGACCCTGCTGGACACTATCCCTGATCTCGAACTCGTCACATATCTTCCCGAATTTCTGGGCGGATTGATCAAATTCCTTGGGGACCCGAATCGTGATGTCAACGTAGCCACGCAAGGTCTCCTTGACAGGTTTCTATCCGAGATTAAACGAATCGCTCGGCTTAAGAAGGGGATCGACGGCAGCCGAAAAGATCAGGGCAGCGATAATAAGCAGTCGATCGGAAGCGACGCTGTCAGCGCCACTACGGTGGGTGCCGAAACTGAAGAGGACAACGAAAATGCTGTGGAAGACTCAGAGGCAGGATCTGTATCTGAGGGCGAGGTCCTTCGAGCCGACGATGATTGGATTCCGGGCCAGGATGTCCAGATCGATTATCCAAGGATTCTAGATATCCTCGTGGGTTTCGTGGACACCTCCTTTGGTAAGGCTGTTCCACGGCGTCTTCACTAAGAACTTGGGCTTACCAGCTACAGATGAGGAGATGCAGTTGACTGCACTGCGCTGGATCGACAGTTTCTTCGAGATCAGTCCGGAAGACATTCTTCCCTTTGTTCCACGCCTCCTGACCCAAGTTCTTCCGGCGATGTCCAGTGGTTCGGACCAAGTGCGACAGGCCGCAAACCGGGTCAACACCTCTTTGTTGGAGTATATCGTTTCATTGTCTGAGGATACATCCGACGATACGAGGCAAGCTGCATCCTCAAAGACTACACCCACTGCGAGCCGGGATTTCACCGAGGGACGTGCCCCGACACCTAGTAGTAAGGCGGACACGTCGCCGAGCGTATCTAGAAAGCAGTCACTGCACGAACCTTCAACCGAGCAAACACCCAGAAGCAGTATTATCTCCGCAGCAGTGCCGCCCGCGGATCTGGATTATGCCGCGGCGGTCAACTCTCTCACTCTGCAGTTCCTCAACGAGAACGAAGCAACCAGAGTTGCCGCCCTCTCATGGCTTATTATGCTTCATCGCAAGGCCCCGAGGAAGGTGGTTGCCTTCAATGACGGAACATTTCCCGCTCTTCTCAAGACACTATCGGATCCAGCTGAAGCGGTGGTGACGAAGGACCTGCAGCTGCTATCTCAGATATCGAGGAACAGCGAAGACAGCTACTTCAAGTCTTTCATGGTGAACTTGCTCCAGCTATTCTCTACCGACCGGCATCTACTCGAAGTACGCGGGAACCTCATTATCCGACAACTCTGCATGAACCTAAGTCCAGAGCGCATATACCGGACTCTGGCGGATTGCCTTGAAAAGGAAGAAGTTGGTGTTACCTTGAACACGCATCAGAGCCTTCACTGACTCGACTTCCAGGATATCGAGTTCGCTAGTATCATGGTCCAGAATCTCAACAACAACCTGATCACTGCACCAGAGCTGTCGGAGCTTCGAAAGCGTTTGAGAAACCTAGACTCACGGGTGACTGCCCTCTACCATCTGTATTCCTTTCTAATACTAACGTAATACAGGAGGGCCAGACGTTCTTCGTCGCATTGTTCCGATCGTGGTGTCACAATGCCGTATCCACGTTCTCGCTCTGTCTCCTCGCGCAGGCCTATGAACAAGCATACAACCTTCTCCAGGTGTTGTGAGTATCCCCGTGGTTTTGATGATTAACGCTGACCACCCGTAGCGCCGAGCTCGAGATGACCGTGAATATGTTGATCCAAATCGACAAACTAGTCCAGCTCCTCGAGTCGCCAGTGTTCACTTGTTCGTCCACCCTCTTCACCCGAATATACGATCCCCACCTAACCAATGTAGATCTCCGACTCCAACTGCTCGAGCCCGAGAAATACCCCTATCTCTACAAATGCCTCTACGGCGTGCTCATGCTGCTCCCGCAAAGCTCCGCCTTCGCTGCGCTGAAGAACCGCCTTAACAGCGTCAGCAATATCGGACTCCTTCACCCGGGGCCACGAGGGTACGTCGGATCCAATCGTCTGAAAGTCAAACACAAAAGCCTTCTAACAACTATCTACACAGGCCCGCATCAAGCACCTACGACCGCCCCAGCGGCACCCGCCTCAAACGCGATGAGAACTCCATCCGCTGGGTCGATCTCCTTGACAAGTTCAAATCAGTGCAGGAAGCCGCACGCCGATCGCAGCGCGCCTCGCAGCGCGCCCTGGGTGGGGACACGACGGCCTTCCCGATGGTGATGTCCACTGCCGATCACGCACGTCCGCGAGACCGAAGCGTGCTTCCCGATGCGCCGCGGGCCGGGGTGCTCGGAAGCGGTGGCGGTGACGGGCGCGGTGGAGCGGCAGAGCCGGGGACCCAGAAAGGCGGCTCTCTACTCGGGACGGCGACGAAGCAGAAGTCCAGTCTGCCGAACCTGGGCCGGCTGGGGATCGGGGGGAGGAAATCGAAGCGGTGATGTAGCGGATGTGCTGTGGAAAAGTAACTAGGTATGTGTATTGAGTATAAGTGGCAGAATGCGTCCATTGCGCTGGGACTATACACGGTAGAGCGGTCCTACGCAGCGGGTGGCCAAAGTGGGATGATGGTATGATGATCGTTGCGATAGTCGGGTAAACAGCGTCAGACAGGGAATCTATATATACAACGAAGCGAAGCAAGGCCAAAAAGAAAGACCAAGAGTTAAAACAACGTAAAATGAGACAAGTCATCAGACGACTCGCTAATATCCTCAGAATATAGACACAGCAGAACAGAATGCACCGCACACCGCCGCTCCTCGCCGTCGCCTGGTGCCTGGCCGGGGATACGCTGTATCTGGCAGTGGAGACGATGGGAGGAGCGGGCTATGCCAGTCGGTCGAGAAGGAAAAGAGGGCTGACCAAGCCGCAGTCATGTCGGGAGAAACAGAAAAAAGGTCAATGAAAGAAAGCCAGAGCGACTCCAACAATACGCCGCTCGGAAGGGGGAGTGTACCAGGGGCAAGAGAACCGGGCGAGGATCAGTCAATGAAGCAGACGGCCAGTTACCAAGCAGACGGTTCAGACTCCGACTTCTCTATCCGAGGCTGGCATTTTGAGTGGTTTTTCTTCGATAGAACATCCGGACATGTGGAAATCGGAAATATCGTGACATCCCCCACAGAAGACGTGATGTCGAGGGACATGAGATAGGAAATGAAATGACATGGAAAGAGACTCAAACGAGCGAATAGACGATCAATCACCGCCATCGCGAATCGGTGGACGAGGAAGAGAACGTGGGAGGCTTCCAGTAGCTGCCGGTGGAGTGTTTCGAGACGGTTCCGGTGGGCGAGTTGGCGCCGTTGTAGACATATTCACCATCGACGTATGGGACGCCGGAGAAGGTGCTGCGGTGTTTGCGACGCGCGTAGCGCTGCTCCAGCCGGTAGAGCTCGATCTCTGCGAAGTGTTAGAGAGTCCGTCGGGGGGGAGTTGTGCTCAGGACGTACTGGCTTGCAATTTCTCAATGAGGCCCATGGTGGTGATTGTGGATGAGGATAATGATATCGCGACGGTGAACCGATGGACGCTGGCGCGCGTCTAGAGATAGGATGGAAGACCGATGGAAGATTCGCAAGAGAAGATGCGCAGCGCAAGGACCGTGGTAAACAACGAACGAGTGGAGACGGACTACTATACGGATGAATCAGTTCCATTCGCACGATTGTGTGGAACGTGTCTCGCTCTGCAGTTTGAAAGTGGACGGACGGACGCAGGGGTCGAAGCAACGAGGATGTCTTACCTTATCTCCCCGAGGAGGTGATCAGGAACAAGCCCCACGCGAGCAATTCCGAGCAGGGGATGAGCAGCGTATAGTGGAATAAAGGAGAGGAAAGGAGGATGCAAGATGAAAGGACAGAGAGGGGAAGGAATAGGAGGAATTGAAGTCCCGATTGGGGGGATAAAGGAGCGGAAGAGAAGAGCGACTAGGGTTGATAGCGCAAACAAAGAACCGGAGATCAACAAATAGAGAGAGTTCCGGGACGAAGGAATGTGGGGGAGCCAAAACAACAGAACAAGGAAGGAAGAATGGAAAAGAGGGTGAAGGAGTAGCGAATTGTTCGAGGAATGCAGGAGAGAAAAAGAAGTGGGAGAACGACCCGACTAGGCTGGTTACGGAGTACTAGTTAGTGCTGGCCGGGTACCTGGATGTACCTGAGTCGACCGCACCACCGCACGTCCCCGCAGGTACTCGCCAGTACCCTTTCTCCATCGGGTTAGCCAGGGGTTTGTACCTCAATAGTATCAGGTTGTTATAGTATTATCACTGAGTATTCTATTAGTTTCATCCTATATTACTAGAGTCCAGACTCAATTAATCTATCTCATTATTACTACATACTACTACATACTACTATTACCCCACCGCATCTCCCACGTTCGGCGGAGAATTCTCTGCCTCCCGCCCTGCAGTCGCTTCGGATTCCCTCAGTCGCATCCTTCGCGCCAGCCCTCGTGGCTACCAACCTTAGCCTCCACCACAATCGCATGGTGAAACCTCTGGCGCCAATAAATGGAGAGAATTTAGATAATTCAATCTATGTACCCAGAATCTAACGAAGTCACTCTACAAATCAACTACTCCAACAGATTACTTCTGTCGAGGTTCCGCCTCTTCCGTCTCCATGCTCTCCTCCTCTCCATCCTGCGCAAGGGACATTTCTTGCGCTGCAACACATCAGCACAATCTCCGAGATTGTAAAAGGAAAAAAGAGAGAGAAAAACTCACCATTCCACAACTCCGCGTAAATGCCATTCAGCTCCAACAGCTCCCGGTGTGACCCCATCTCCGCCACACGACCCTCCTTCAGCACCAGGATCGTGTCGCTGTCGTAGATGGTTCGTAGCCGGTGCGCCACAAACACGCTGGTGCGCGCCTTTTCCTTGAGGATGCTGTTGATGTTCTGCAACAGCGCCTGTTCCGTGTACGTGTCCAGCGCCGACGTCTATTCCCTCAGTCAGCCCAATCCGAATGTGAGAGGGTTGGGAGAGACCTACCGCTTCGTCGAAGAACAACAGCTCCGGGTCCTTCAACAATAACCGGGAAATCGCCAGACGCTGCTTCTCACCCCCCGAAATCATCATTCCCCGTTCTCCCACGGCCGTCTTGTACCCCTCCGGCAGCTTCTCGATCAGCTCATCAATCCGCGCCCGTTGCGCCGCCTTCCGCACTTCCTCGTCCGTCGCGTCAATGCGCCCATAGCGGATGTTGTGCGCGATCGTGTCGTTAAAGAGGGGCGTGTCTTGCGGCACCACGCCAATCGCCTTCCGCAGACTCTCCAGCGTCACGTCGCGGACATCCTGGCCGTCCACCAAGATTCGTCCTTCCTGCACGTCGTAGTACCGGAACAGGAGGCGCAGAATCGTCGACTTGCCGCAGCCGCTGGGCCCCACGATCGCAAACTTCTGGCCAGCAGGAATCGTAAAGCTTGCGTTCTTGAGGATCGGCCGGTCCGGGTGGTATCCGAATGTGACGTTTTCGAACCGGATCTCGCCGCCCTTGAGCTGCAGCGGCTTCGCGTCCGGCTTCTCCATGATGTTCACATTGACCTTCTGGAGGTTGAATAGCGTCTCCATATCGAGGAGCGACTGGCGCAGTTCCCGGTACACCGACCCAAGGAAGTTCAGCGGCACCGAGAGCTGGAACACCAGCTGATTGACCATAACCAGGTCGCCGACGGTCAAGTTGCCGCTGGCAACGCCGTTGGCGGCCAGGTACATCATCGCCGCGAGCGCGCTGGAGAAGATCATGTTCTGGCCCGAGTTGAGGAACGCTAGCGAGGTCGTGACCTTGATGGAGGCATCTTCGTACGCCTTGAGAGCCTTGTCGTAGCGCGCCACCTCGAACTTCTCGTTGTTGAAGTACTTGACCGCCTCGTAGTTGATCAACGAGTCCACCGCCACGGTGGCTCCCCGGTTGTCGGCGGCATTGGCCTGCTTCCGGAACTTGGTGCGCCACGCGGTCGTCGTGATAGTGAACGCGGAGTAGGCCACCATCGTGGCGGCGGTGATGGCGGCAAATTGGAAGCCATACTGGTACGTCTGTGCATAGTTTAGTCGAGCCGGTGGAATGTAAGCGTGTTTTGCCAACATACCAGAATTCCGCAGACAAGAGAGATTTCCAGAGCAGTAGGGACGACGTGGAACACCATGGACGTCAGCAGGAAGCTGATACCCTTGGTCCCGCGGTCGATTGCTCTCGTCAATCCACCCGTCTGGCGGCTGAGATGGAAGTTCAGGTCGAGTCGGAGGAGGTGCTCGAAGACATTCCGCGCGACGCGGCGAATCGCCTTCTGTGCGACGCTAGCAAAAACCGCATTTCGCAGCTCTTGAAAGAGGGTGGCGCCGATTCTCGTCGCGCCGTCTGGAATAAGTCGGTTAGACCCAGGGACCGCGTGTGGATAGCGCTCTCTTACAGGCTATAATCATAGACCCCGCGACTGTGTAAGCGGTACCCCCGATAGCTGCAAAGTCCACGTTCATCGAATCGACGATGCTTTTGAAGTAGAAGGGGACTTCGACATTCAGAATCTAGACGAATCGTGTGAACACTCATCGCTGCCCGACCGTCGCTTCCGATCCGACTAACCTTTGCGCCGACCAGTAATGACAAGGCTGTTCCCACACGCAGCTTCGTTCCCCAGTCATCCTACGCGACTCGTTAATGCCATACATCGCCTCCCGGAGGTGGTAAGTTCAGCTTCCTTACCTTCGGCCACAGGTACTTCACCATCTCCTTCATTATAGCCCAATCTGCTTTCCTCTGCTCCTTGCTTGCGACTGTGGTCTCGCTAAGCAGATCCTTTTTCGGCGACACCGACGCAGCCGTGCTTTGGACATCCTTCGGCTTCAGGGCGGGGGTTGCATCGACCGGACGAGATACTGGCGGCGCGTGCGAGCTCGGCGGTTTCCGGTCTGACGGAGTGTCGGGGGTTGACTGTTTTCGCAAGGGGCCTTTCCCCGTTGAAAACGCTCGAAGGTGAGTGGCATAGCTAGCAGCTCGCCATGATGCTGAACGCGGATCGGCGGTCCCGCGGAGTATGAAGCGCTCGGAGAAGCGCAAGCATGGCGGTCGGGCTGCCCTGGGCAGCATGGTTGGTGGTTGATATCAGTTCGGAGAGGATTTAGGCGATCGAGGACTTCTGATATTGGAGTCAATGGGACATGATTCTGGTTGAAAGATGGGTGTTGTTCTGCGCGGATTGGCGTTTTGGGGATGGGGACCGCCGGGTTCGGAGGAAAAGGCGGCGCGGGATATTGTTGGTTTTCGGTAGTCCGGGGCCGCAACTATACTACGGTAGCACCTCGACTTGACAAGCACGACAAGCACCCAGGCGATGTTCTCAGCTAAGAAGAATAGACAGAGGTGTATTTGAGAGAGAGGGAGTATTACTGCGGGGGATAAATACTACGTAGAGAACGATTGGGGGCATCACACCAGTCCATGCGGTTCTGTCGCAATCGCCGATTTCAGCGCGTGAGGTGTGGGGGCGTGAGATACTCTGCCCTGAGAGATACAATATGGGTATGGCATGTATTCGTAATTTCTGGCTTGATCTCACATATATCGAGTATAGAATAGCGGTGGTTGGTGTTGTAGTGATATATATCGCAGTGTATACTTGCTCTCATGGTGAGATCGGTATGACATCAGAGGACCAACCCACGCAAACAATAGTCGCAGCAAAAGACAATAGATAAATTAACAAGACAGACCCTCTCCCCCATCGAGCAAATCTACGAAATATCTCCATCGAATCCTCATCAAGACAACGCTGTGGAATCTGGTGCTTGTGCCAAGACCCAAGCGCGCTTTTCCCGATTAGGCACCGCCCGCGCGTGACGAAGAATTGCCGGCGATTGAATCAACCCACGCCAATCTTATCGATCGACGCTGCTCTCCTGCACCGGAATCCCCTCAGGCACGACAATGAGTCAACCCTGGAGGAGAGGCGTGCGCGCTCTGCCCTGGACACGAGTCCTCCCGCCCCGCGCGCGACAGTGGCCGTCGGCATCCCAGACAAGATGCGTCCAGATTCGCGCCGCTCCCGCCGAACAGCCTGCCTCTGTTAATGGAGATCACCTCCCCGTCGTGGCGACACCCAATTCGGCGCAGTCGTCCGGTAGGTTGCCTTCTGTTGGATGGAGATGTGCTCCGTATGCGCCAGTTCCACCTGATCTCCGCTAACGCCAGCAATTGCAGACGCCCGCTTCGATGTCATCGGTGCGCCGTACTCGATGTTGTCCGTCTCCCTGTCCGCTTCACAGAACCTGTACACCCGGCGAGGGACATTGGTTGGGTTGAGTGGGAAGGCAGATAATGTAGGATTACCTTCTAGCCTGGCAATGGTGTGATTCCTTGAGAACGGTTATTGACGAGTATGGTCGCTAGGTCGTTTCGACGCTGAGCGTTCTAGAACCCTTCCGGAGGGCGGTTGTCGGCGTCCCCTTTCTCTACCAGAAGGTCCGTCCCTTGATCCATATACAGACCCCAATTGAGATTGTTGACGGCTGCTGCAGGTGTCTTCAGCGAGCCCCGTGACCGCCCTGGTCTCCGTCCGTTCTCCCGTCACTTCCTTCGCCGTCGTTCACCTCAACGGCTCCGTGGATTGGATGGTGGCTCAAAGACGCGCATTGCTAGCCTGGACTGGTCGCTCGCTGTCCATCCGTCCGACCATCAACACAAGCCTGGTTCGTCGCCGCCTGTCACATCCCGCAGCTTGAAGCACGTCGACTGACTGAACCCAGAGCATCGCCCACTGGGGCAGCTCCGAGGTCACCGGAAGAGGTCTGCTAGCATTGGTGGGAACAGGCCAGCTGTACTCCGTCGAGCTCAAGGCTGGAGAGCAATACATCGTCCACCCCAGGTATCTTGCCTTTTATCCCCGTTGACCACCCACATCGATGCTAACGGCCCAAGCAATGTTGTGGCATACACCATGTCCTCCAACCCCCCTCGTCCCTACCGCTTCAAATCCACCACCCTGAAGTTCCAAGTCCCGGGCCTCAAGAGCCTGCCGCGCTTCATCCAAGATTCAAAGTTCATCCGGGACATGTCGGACACGGACACATGGAAGGGCGCCATGAAGCTGTTCCACAAGATCCGGACATGGTCGCGAATGACCATCTGGGGTGACAGAGTACGTGACCGTCGTCCGATATAGCACAATTGGCGAGCATACTAACGTCCCCGCAACAGCTCTTCCTCCAGTTCGACGGCCCTACCACCATCCTCCTCCAGACCCGCGGCCCCCGCATCAACGAGATCTTGACCACGCACGAGGTCAACGAGATCGCAGACTCCCCCCGCGGCCTGACCATTGGCCCGCGCAAGCCTTCGGAAGACAAGAAGACAGCCGAGGAGGCCCTCCAGCCCACGCCGGATGCACCATCCAGGTCTGTCGACGACCTGATTCAGGAAGTCGAAGGGTCGGCTCAGAGGATCGCCAATATCACGAAGGAGGGCAAGGTCTTCTTTGAGAAAGCCGGGCAGAAGAACTGAGTGCACGGCCTGAGGCTGGGTGCCTGCGTGAAAAGTCAATACTTAGAGGACTAGACGTTTCTCTCCCTGTTCTCCCGGTTTAATGTATTATAGATAGCATGTGATGGCATGTCGACTTCCTATGGATTTTCTTTTGTTAATGAGTGCGTGTCTGATGTTCATGTATCACAGTCATATGTTGTATCTCTTGAATAGCTCCTTAACGTACGTGGACTCCAGTGTTGTACGATGATGCCCATGCAGGTGCGTGGTGGACAGTGTTTAGATATAACATCCAACGGTGGATACGAATGCATCAGATTGAAGTAGTAGATAGCAGACATGCAAATTGCGGAATAAAAACAACACCTGAACGCCGTCGCTGGAAAGCAAACCATGCATCAACATATCTGAAGCCTGGCAAGAAACCTGTATGCAGGACAGAAACGCCAGAATGCAAAGACCATATGACCCATGTCCAAAAATGCGGGTATCTATGATGAATCGCAATTGTCCAACTTTCTACACCAGAACCCCATTTCTCATGCTTTCAACCGTCTTGACCCCGACTCCCTTTAGTTTGCTCAGCTCAACAAGGCTGTTGATCTGCACCTGGGCGCTGTCATCATGACTGCTATCCAAGTGCTGGTCCATCTCGCAAAGACAGTCGACGATAGCCTCGGCTTTCTTGACGCCGACGCCCTTGAGGAGTTTGATCTGACTCACATCACGGGAGTTGATAATTGAGAGGAGGTGAATGGTCCGGGGGGAAGGAGTTTCCTCCTGGCAGTCGAGGTTGCACTCCCCGTCGGAGGACTTCGTCTTTGTGCGCTTCTTGCGTCTGGAGTGGGTGGTGATTTCTGCGATATCATCATCACTCAGCACCTCGGGATCCTCATAGTCAGCATCAGAGTCCTCAGCAGAGCGTTTGACTCCAGCTCGGGCAGGCTGCTTCTTGAGCGAGAGCATGCTCCCAAATTCTCTCTTAGCGGGAGCCAGAGCAGGAGTTCCAGCGGGCTCCATAGTGGGACGAGATCTGCTCCGAATCCGTTCTTTGAGCTTAGCTATCTTCGCGGCAAGCTTTTCATTGTCGGGGAAGAACGGGAGTGCAAGCTGGTACATCTTCAAAGCGGAACTGTCCTCACCGCGGGCCTGGTGCTGCTTTGCCATCAGCAGATAGGACAGACCCTCAGCTCTCGCGTCCTCAGTGCCCTCAATCCGCTGCTCAAGGAGCTCAAGACGCCTTTGAACCTGGTCGTTTAATTCCCGAACCTGAGTCTGCCGCGATTGCTCGCTGACTGCCCTCACTGCCAGGATCTCTTCCACCTTCTTTTCGACCATCTCTTCAATCTTGGCTGCGGAGATATCCTCGAAGCTTTTAGGCGGCTGGGACGGCTGCGCAATACGAGATGGCTTGGAATGGCGCGTGGCATCCGAACCCATGGACGGTCGTTTCGGTACTTCGGGTTTCTTGAATTGAGCAGAGAGCCTCTTATCAGAATAGACGTGGAATGCTTTCATGGGCTTCACATCGCCCGGTTTCGACGCGTCCTTGTTCGCCGCCGCCGCGAGATTCATGTTGACAGAGCTGGTCAGAGGCCGGAGCGGCTGTCGTTGGGAGCCCATTACAGAGGGTCGTGTAGATAGTCTCGGGGGCCCTTTGAACATCGGCTCATTCTCTACCTCGCGGACCTCAATCTTTTTGGTGCGGTTGGCGAAATTTAGCGAGCTGATGGTGTCCAGGTGGTATGACTTCACCGGTGCCAAGTTGAGAATCATCACAGTCAGTCCGTTGTTCTGTCCCAACGATAGAATTCGCGTCATCTTCGATTCGCGGTATGGGATCCGGGAGTGCTTCTTGCTGATTGCCTCCACGCACTGTGCCAAAACAAAAAGGCTCTTGTTAATACTGGCAGATTCAACCATGCGCTCCTTGTCGTTATCCGTCCGGCGGTTGTCCTCTGAGCCAGCCAAGTCAATGGCGGACGCAGTGCTGATGCGAGTCTTATCCCCCGAGCTGACTGCCACCTTGACGCAGAGGATCGCATGCGAGCGGGACGAGTGAGCGTTCAGCTGCATGCAGGTCAGTTTCGAGATCATCTTCGGGCGACATGGTGGAAGCGCTGACCTTGGTTGCCGACGTGGATCGGTTGGTGTTGGCCTGGTCATAAAGAGTCTCGAATTCCTTCAGGGTGGTGCAGGGCCTCTCTGTCAGTCCTACAACTACAGTCTTCCCGCCATTGTCGCGAAGAGGCAGACCAGCCAGGGTCCTCTTCTCTGGGGGCTCGAACAAATCGAAGACTTTGTCATTGTAGATTTCATAGTAGCTTAGCGACACCTTGACGGTAGTCTGGCCTTCACTATCCCTTTCAATTTTGCGGCTGCGTCTGTATATGCTACTCAGGAGACGCGGGATCACGCCTCGATCCGCTAGGCTTTTACCACCGCGCATCGTGTGTGTTTTCCCGGTGCCGGTAACTCCATAAGCAAACAAGGTGACGTCAAAGCCGTTGAAAAGGTGCTTAACGGTAGGGGCGACTGCTCGTGCGATCAGTAAGCTATCACCAAACCCGGTCGAACAACGTTTCAGCACGAACCCTCTGCGTCGAAGAGCTCCTGTTGCGAAGACTCTGCGTCATAGACAGCATTGAATTGAAAGGAGTATTCCTCGTTCTCGTTCTTCGGGTTTGGGATGCGCACGAGGTTGTCCCGATCCCTTAGAGCGGCGAGAGCGGCGCTGTCCTTGGAACCCGTCTTGTCGGCTTTGTTGTGCACCAGCTGAGTGGAGGACCCTGTTCGCAGAATGACATCGACTTCTCGTTCGGATTTTAGAAGCGGTCTGACACGTGCAACGACTCGGACGCTCATTTTGTTTCTCGAACTGGATCAACTCGACCGGTGTGTTCTGCGCTTTTGGGAACGAGGAAGTGTATGCTCTGCATAGAGGTTAATGCACCAAGAGAAAGGTAAGAGAATTGCCCAAGGAGCCAGTCAGCCTAATTTGGTGGTAGGCTGTCTCCTAGATTCGGATTCACAGAACGTTGATTCTCAACGCTTCAACCAGTAAAGGTGAGACGTTGAAGGAACCAAAAACGGGATCCGAGGGTTGAATCTCCTGAGAGAGGGAATCGTAGGTGAGGAGTCTGGAGAGGATTGAGGAGAAGTTGGAGGAGTTGGTGGTTGGAATTGCAGGGAGAGCTTCGTTGTGGGTGCGCGGTCAGGCCGTTGGCACGGCAACCTCTCCCACACATTATTGATCTAGGTACCCAGTAGCCTAGGGAGTTCTCTTGTTACCCAATTACCCCGGATACTGAGGGTCTTATTGTTGGAAGAACAGATACTCAAGGATACTTAGGCTCATCTGAGCACTAACCTCTACTTTCGGTGGTTAACTATGTTCCTGGAGCCAGAGGCTTACCATGCATCAGCACGTTACTGAAAGCGCTACAACTACGTAGGACAGGGCTGCACTTTGAATAACATATGGCCATCTCCATCCCTTTCTGATAGATACACATAGTTATATAGTTTGAGTAGGAAGATTAGGTTCTATAGTATAGTACCTTGGCCTCCGAGAGAGCTCTCTGGTAGTATGCAGATAGAACGACGATTCCCAGGGAACAAGAGAACCAACGCCTACTCCCAAAGCATTCAAGATCAATATCAATGTGTACTGTCAGTTTCTTCCGTATAAAATTCTAGGTATGTTTTAGAGGCATACTCTGTACTGTAGAGGGAAGTGTAGAGCCTCAGGCTCACATCGGCTAAGATGCGGGGTTCTGATTGGCCCGCAGGCGCCGCAAAGGCCACCGTACACCAACCAAACCATCATCACTTCCGACTGAGCATCATCGCCAGTCGAGTCCGCCTCGGTTGCATTTCCTCTTTTCCCACTCCCTCTCCTTGTTCATTCTGCAAGCGCGGTGTTCATCCTCACCTCGCTGCTTATATTTTTTGTCTGATCACCCCTCTCTGCTTTGTCAGTATGCAGATGTCCCCGGGGCTTTCTTGATTGATACCCCCTCCTATCCCCAGCCAACCTGACTGACCGCCGCATAGTGACCCTCTGATAGACACACGACGATACCATCTATCCACCTCCTTCTCCCCGACGACTTCACGAATCAACTAAATCTATCGAATTCATTCCTCTCCCTAGCACATAACCCTCCATGGCCGCACCACAAGGGGGTTACCCTCCCCAGGAAGGGTACGGTCAACCGGCCGCCTATGGCTCTCCCACCCAGCAACAGGCCCCGACTCCAGTTCAACACGGTGGCAAGAAGAAGCGGGCATATGCTGGGGAGGCGTTCGAGTTTGGCTCCGGTGCCAATGCCGCGCTGGGCGGTCAGTTGCCAGCTGGTGGGAGCTACGGAGCTTACCCTCAGCAACAAGCCGGTTACCAGCAGCCTGCTGCCTATGGCGCAGACCCGGCTCAAGCATATGCTGCTCCCGCTGCTCCTGGTGTCGCACAGATGACCCAGCAGTTTGGGGCGATGGGCATGACAGATCCGCATCTCCTCCCCCCTCAGCCGGCTCCCCAGGCTCCCCAGGCTCCGCGAACCGTCCCGCTCAACCAGCTGTATCCCACGGACCTCCTCTCCCAACCATTCAATGTCGCGGAATTGGACTACCCGCCTCCTCCCATTGTTCTGCCGCCGGGTGTACGTATCAACCAGCCGATGTGGCGGAACCGTTACTGACTCTGCCTTAGACCAGTGTTTACCCCTCCCCTTATGCCAACTGCCCCCCGAAATATGTCCGGTCGACATTGAACGCTGTCCCCACCACCCATTCTCTTTTGAAGAAGTCGAAGCTGCCATTCGCCCTTGTCATCCAACCCTATGCAGCCCTCCATGACTCGGAAGACCCGATCCCCGTCATTCCTGACCAGGTCATCTCGCGTTGCCGCCGTTGCCGTTCCTATATCAACCCCTTCGTGACCTTTCTCGACCACGGACATCGCTGGCGTTGTAACATGTGTAACTTGACCAATGACGTGCCACAGGCCTTTGATTGGGACACGGCCCTGCAGAAGCCCGCCGACCGGTCACTGCGGCCCGATCTCAACCACTCGGTGGTAGAATTTGTTGCCCCTCAGGAATACATGGTCCGCCCGCCACAGCCACTGGTCTATCTCTTCTTGATCGATGTGAGTTACGCATCGGTTACGAATGGCCTTCTGGCGACGAGCGCACGGTGCATCAAGGAGAGTCTGGACCGAATCCCGAATGCAGACCGCCGAACCCGCCTGGGCTTCATCGCCGTCGATTCGAGCCTTCACTATTTCAGCATCCCTCGCGATGGTTCCGAAAACTCGAACCCCCAGATGCTTGTTGTGAGCGATCTGGACGAACCCTTCCTTCCTATCCCTGGTGATCTACTCGTCACCTTGAGCGAATGCCGCGAAAACATCGAGTCGTTCCTCGACAAGCTACAGGAGATGTTCCAGAACACGCAGAACAACGGCTGCGCGATGGGGTCGGCTCTGCGTGCGGGCTACAAGCTGATTGCTCCTGTTGGAGGCAAGATGACTGTGCTCAGTTCATCCTTGCCCAACGTTGGTCATGGCGCTCTGACCATGAGAGAAGACAAGAAGGTCTTGGGTACTAGCAAGGAAAGCGGTCTGCTGCAGACGGCCAACAGTTTCTACAAGAGCTTCGCGGTGGAGTGTTCCAAGGCCCAAGTTTCGGTGGACATGTTCCTCTTCTCTTCGCAGTACCAGGACGTGGCGTCTCTGAGCAACCTGCCCCGCTACACCGGTGGACAGACGTACTTCTACCCCGGATGGAATGCGGCTCGCGGCGAAGACGCCATCAAGTTCGCGCGCGAGTTTTCGGACTACCTGTCGTCGGAGATCGGCCTGGAAGCTGTCCTCCGTGTCCGTGCCACAACTGGCCTGCGCATGAACACCTTCTACGGAAACTTCTTTAACCGCAGCTCTGACCTGTGTGCCTTCCCGGCCTTCCCTCGCGACCAAGCGTACGTGGTGGAAGTCGCCATCGATGAGACCATCACCCGCCCCGTGGTGTGCCTGCAGACTGCGGTGCTCCACACCACGTGCAATGGCGAGAGAAGAATCCGTGTGTTGACACTGGCGCTCCCCACCACGCAGAACCTGGCGGATGTGTATGCGTCGGCGGACCAGCAAGCGATCGCAACTTACTTCAGTCACAAGGCGGTGGAGCGGGCTCTGGGAAGCGGCCTGGAACCCGCACGGGAGGCCCTGCAGTCGAAGATTGTGGAGCTTCTGGCGACGTACCGGAAAGAACTTGCGGGCGGAAGCGTGAGCGGAGGTGGTCTGCAGTTCCCTGCCAACTTGCGAGGTCTTCCGGTCCTCTTCCTCGCGATGATCAAAAACGTAGGACCCTTGTGTTATGCTTTCTATGTTTGGAACGAAGCGTTTACTGACGGGTCACTCTAGCTGGGACTTCGGAAATCGGCACAGATTCCGACCGACATGCGGTCTGCGGCTCTTTGCCTGCTGTCGACGCTCCCCCTCCCCCTCCTGATGCAGTACATCTACCCGAAGATGTACTCTCTCCACGATATGCCGGACGTTGCCGGGTTGCCCGACGAGAAGACCGGCGAGATTGTGCTGCCACCGCCGGTAAACCTGTCTTCCGAGCGGGTGGTGCCGTACGGACTGTACCTGATCGACGACGGCCAAACGCAGTTCCTCTGGGTGGGACGGGACGCGGTGCCGCAGTTGGTTCTGGACGTGTTCGGACTGCCGGACAAGTCGCAGCTCCGGGTGGGCAAGCAGAACCTGCCGGATCTGGACAACGACTTCAACCAGCGGGTGCGGGCGGTGGTCGAGAAGAGCCGGGATCACCGGTCGAAGGGCGTGGGCAGCATCGTGGTGCCACACCTGTATGTGGTGAAGGAGGATGGCGAGCCGGGACTTCGGCTGTGGGCACAGACGATGTTTGTGGAGGACCGGGCGGACCAGAGCGTCAGCCTGGTGCAATGGATGGGATCGTTGCGGGAAAAGGTTTGACCCCCAATTTCCTTCTGATCCTGTTCTCATACCTAGAATCTCCCTTTGGACCTTGTGCCTGCCCTGGACGTCATGCGACTGACATGGTTGAACACGCTACAGGTGGTTCAGTAATAATAGTTTGTGAGACAATTTTGGTACATCATGTCATCTGCGCGATATCAAATATTATATTATGGTTCGACCGGGGGGTTCTCTGTCAAGCAATATTAGAGGTCTGCCGAGGACGACTAGGGATTTGCTGTAGACATGCTCATCGAGAGCGCGAACGCTGACTGGTGACTTTCTTGTTGGTTTCTTTGCTTTTTGTGCGTGTCCTGTTCCAATCGACAGGGCAAGTTAACGCCAGCACCTGCAGAGGGGGCTGCCAAGGCTGGCGATTGTGACGACTGTGATGGACAGAGCAGTAGTCTCCTCCGTAACTACTACTAGTTGGGCGCTGCACTGCCCCCTTTCGTTTCGTCTGCGTTTCTTTTTTTCCAACGTAGTGGACCAGAGGGCCGGGTTGGCGCTGGAATGAAACACTGGTTGAGCCGGAGTCGATTGGGAGGCCCCATCGCTTGACCGTGTTTTGGCATCGTCATTTGCGTCTATCACATCTACCTAGTTAGCATCTCCTCCTCCTCTCTCTGCACTTCCTCTTCTTCCCATCCCTCTCCTTACTCTCTCTCCCCCTACTTTCTTCCTCTCTATCCTTTCTTTCTCCTCTTTCTTTCTCTTCCTACCTTCCGCTTCTCTCCTGATCTCGAGTATCATCTAGTCTTCTGCTAGTCCAGAGCTTCCCCTCCACGGCTGCCCCACCCCACTCTGGCCGATCCGCTCCCGGTTTAATAACAACAACAGCAGCAACATCGTCTTGGATGCCAGCTCTGCTTATTTATCTCGTGTTGTCTCGCCCTTCGTCGTATTCTTACGTGCTCCGTCACGTCCCGCATCTCCAGCTCTGCAGTGGTGGTACCTGAACATCTACAGCCGTTCCTGATCCCACCCCCGATTCCTCCCTTCTCCGCTTATCGCAGAGAAATTCCAAATAGAACGGTGTGGTGAAACACTGAACAACATCCATCAACCGAGACCGGTCTCGATTTCAGGTATGCGTCATCTCCTATTCTTCTGCTCCTCTGCTTGATCTGATCCGTCGGCTGTGTCGGGAGTGCGAGAATTCCTCCTTGCTCTCAGATCGATCGATCTCCCCTGGTCATGGTCCCTCATTGACGTGATTGATGTCTAGCCTCTTTACACTTCCGTCGCATCTTCAAGAAGCTTGTCCAGCTCGGCCCAATCCAGCGGATCGCGTCACTCTGTCGCTCGCATCCGTCACCCCTGCAGCATCAATCCGCCGCCATCTGACCGGTCACATCGCTTCCCATCGCTGACACGGGGTACCCCGCATCCCGATAGTGGCAGATCCCGAAGACTGTCCCTCTCCCGGTTCGAGCCACCAGCGCATGCGAATTCTCCCGATCCCGCAATCTCCGTATTTTCAAGAGACCCGTTGCGTGTCCCTGAATGTAAGCTCCCCGGGTGTCCTGGTGTACTGTTGCACGGAAGTGGAGCCCACGCGCGTTTCCTACGTGTCTCGCCTGCGGCGTAGGGGCATCGAATGCTGCAAGTATTTGATGGCTTCTGCGAGCGAAGCGTCGCTTCCATTACAGCTCCTTCACGCATCCAAATGGACTAACGCTCGCCTCCAGAGAACACTGCAAGATGGTGCAACAGCTGCCTCCTCAGGGGGGCTCGCGCAAGATCTCCTTCAACGTCTCCGACCAATATGAAATCCAGGATGTCATCGGCGAGGGCGCCTACGGGGTTGTCTGGTGAGTCGGGTGCAAGCGGCGTCGGGCTGTCGCTGACCGTCACAGCTCTGCCATCCACAAACCGTCTGGCCAGAAGGTCGCCATCAAGAAGATCACTCCCTTCGACCACTCCATGTTCTGCCTGCGAACACTGCGCGAGATGAAGCTGCTCCGATACTTCAACCATGAGAACATTATTTCCATCCTAGATATCCAGCGGCCCCGCAACTATGAGAGCTTCAACGAAGTGTATCTGATTCAGGTACTACACCTGGATGCGCCATGACGGGCAATGCTGACGCCGGGTAGGAATTGATGGAAACCGACATGCATCGCGTGATTCGTACCCAAGACCTGTCCGACGACCACTGCCAATACTTCATCTACCAAACTCTGCGGGCGCTGAAAGCCATGCATTCCGCCAACGTCCTTCACCGTGATCTCAAGCCATCCAACCTTCTTCTCAACGCCAACTGCGACCTGAAAGTCTGCGACTTTGGTCTCGCCCGCTCGGCCGCGTCGACCGACGACAACTCGGGCTTCATGACGGAATACGTGGCGACTCGGTGGTACCGTGCCCCCGAGATCATGCTGACCTTCAAGGAATACACCAAAGCCATCGACGTGTGGAGCGTGGGCTGCATTCTGGCCGAGATGCTGAGCGGAAAGCCCCTGTTTCCTGGGAAAGACTGTAAGACTTTTCGGGGTTTGGTTGTCTATTGAGTGCTGACCGATTGGCAGACCACCATCAATTGACCCTGATTCTGGACGTTCTGGGCACCCCGACCATGGAGGACTACTACGGCATCAAGTCCCGCCGCGCGCGCGAATACATCCGGTCCCTCCCGTTCAAGAAGAAGATCCCGTTCAAGGCGCTGTTCCCGAAGAGTAACGAGCTGGCCTTGGATCTCCTGGAGAGACTGCTGGCGTTCAACCCGGCGAAGCGCATCACCGTCGAGGAGGCGCTGCGTCATCCGTATCTGGAGCCGTATCACGACCCGGACGATGAGCCCACGGCGCCGCCGATCCCGGAGGGCTTCTTCGACTTTGACAAGAACAAGGATGCGCTCAGCAAGGAGCAGTTGAAGAGTAAGTGGCTTCGGTCAGCCGTCTATTGGTACTAGGACCTATCTTCTAACGTGACTAGTCCTGATCTACGAGGAGATCATGCGGTAACCGCCAGGATCTGATATGGACATGATGCATCATACTCATTTCACCGACGAGAAGGATAAGCATGACATGCACATACATCTGTAGCTAGTGAACTGTCGCGACATGGCCGTGGTCTTGGTTCGGCGTAGTGCTTAATGGAACAGACAAGCTGGTCTTCTAGAAGTATCAAGTACAAGTACGAGTACTCTCTCTATTTAGTAACTCCCTCCTGAAGAAACCGCTCAATCCCCCTCCCCACCCCCTCCGGACTGGGCATCTCCGCACAAACCGCCGGCTGCACCCCAAATCTCCGCACCAGATGGTCCCTCGTAGTCGGCCCAATCGTCGCAACACACACCCCCTTCCTACTCCCCAGCACGCGCAGCATGGCCTCGCACCCCGTCGGCGAAAACACCACCACCCACGCCTTCTCCGCGTACCCTCCGTCTGCTGCCGTCGCAGACGACGAAGACAAAAATGCTTCCACAGCCCCAACAGCCTCCGCAAATTCCCCCTCAAACCCCTCCATAACACCACTCTCATAAACAACGCGCTCGTCGACAACAATGCGCTGGGCCTCGGGCGCCTCGCGCATCAGCATGCGCGGGATGACGTCGCGGCGCTGTTCGCCGACGAGGAAGAGCAGGGGCGGTTTCGGGCTTGCGGTGTGCGGGTGTGGGAGGGAATTGTAGTGCGCGAGGATATACCGGGCGAGGTTCTCGCCGTTGCCGGTGTCGGCGCCGTGGATGGAGGCGTGCGGGAGATGGGCGTCGCGGAGGGTGGTGAGGGAGCGGGCGGTTGCGGGGCCGACGGTGTAGAGGGGGAGGTCTCGGGAGGAGGGGACTGTTATTTCTTCTATCGTTGCATTATATAGTTAGCACTGTAGTTCCTTGAGGGAAGGGAAAGGGAGGGAGGGAGGGACGAGGGACGCACGAGAGAGCGAGGACACCACCGACGCGAACCCCTCCACCGCGCGCTGGCTGGTGAAGATCAGTCCGCCATATTTTCGGTCCGGACCGAGTTGCAGGGCGCCGGAGTCTAAGAGCTCGCGCACCCACTGGAGGTTCTGTTCGTGGAAGTGGTGTTCCAGCACCGGGATAAAGACCGGGGAGTAGCCGTGTGCGGAGAAATATTCTTCGTAGCTGTCTTGCGGGGAGGATTTGGTCTTGAGGAGGAGGATGGGGGCGGACTGGAAGGTGTATTTTGGGGGCATTTTCTCTGTCTTTTCGCTTCGTCTCGTTCCGCTTTGCTGGAGTGATGATGTCGATACTACTGTAGTCGGAGGTGGATACGCGGAGTGCCGAGGCCGCCGCTTCAGATCACTTGGCTATGATTGTCTACGATTGTATATTTAGGCAAGACAGTCACAAAAGAAACTTCTAGGCAGACTTATATACATTAAAAACCACAATTGACTACTGGCTGTCCAGCACGTGCACGTACTTCTTCTCCTCCTGTCTCTCCCGCTCCGTCGCAGGAGGCAGGTCGTAGTACGAAGAGCTACGGTATCCTTTCTACGCAACAGTCAGCTGCATCCTCGCGTTCATCGTCGGGCCGCTTACCAGGTAGTGGAAGGTCAGGGTGGCCAAATCAGTCGGCTCAATACCTAGGTCCTTGAAGGTCTTGGCCGTAGGGTCGATGACCTGGTCCATGAACTCGCGCTCGACCTCGTCGGCGGAGACTGTGGGCCACCACAGGAACTTGTTCAGGTAGTACGCCAGGGGCTTGAAGACGGCCTTGGGGAGGTTGATGTGACGGCGGTGCTTGATGATTTCCTTGTCAACCAGCTCGGCGATCTCCGCGGTCGAGTAGTTCTTCGGGCCGTACAGCTCAAAGGTCTCGCCGGCCGTGGTGTCATCGTGGAGCATGCGCTCAAGAGCGGCACCAACATCGTTCACCTACAACACATTAGTTTTCGTGATGTCCGCGGAACGTTCGGCGATCATGACGTCTTACGTGAACAGGCCAGTAGCGCTCCTGCATGTGGTTCGCGGTGAACAGGTTTGTCACCTTGGCAAGCTTGTGCAGGAGGTTATCCTCGAAACCGAACATGGGGGCCGGACGGACAATGGTGGTCTCGGGGTAGATAGAGCGGGCGATTTCCTCACCCCAGCCCTGCAATCGTTAATATCATATACACGACCCCGATAAGCAGGAACGGACCTTGGTGGCAAAGTACTCCGAAGGAGAGTCCCGGTTGGCGTTGTAGGAAGAGACGTGGATGTAGCGGTCCACATCGTACTTGGCAACGGCCTCGACAATGCGCTCAATGCCGTCAACGTGGACATCCGTGTAGGAGAAGTTCCTGCTCATATCAGCATCTCATGCCGCCCAATTGATTGCTTCCACCACGAACTTGGTAGGGTATTGACGACCGACAAGGTTGTAGACCACGTCGGAGTGACGGACGCTCTCTTCGATCGACTGGGTGTTGCGAAGATCGTATTCCTGGGGGGGTTAGCTGACATGTCGGTCGACCGCTAGGTGGCAGACGTACGATGAAGTTGACCCGGCCAAGATCACCGGTGGGCTTCAGGTGTCTCTTCGTCATCTCCTCACGGTAGGGCACAACGACAGTGCATCCCTGCGTGGCTAGACGTTGTCAATTCCGGATGCGACGCCAAAAAAGCTGCCCAACCTACCGAGCTTGTTGACGATGTAACGACCGAGGAAACCAGTGGCGCCAAAAACAGTAGCAGTATGTCCTAAATTCCATCCTCGTTAGATTCTCCAAACACAATGCGGATCGGGCGGACGAAGGGTTCATCGGTACCTCCGAGGGACGACCTGCACGACGGATAGTTAGCCACATCACCCACTCACACCCACACAATTGCGCTTACCGTCCACCCTGGACCTTCAGAATCGGCTTTCCGGTACGGGTGATGGCGACATCCTGCAGATTGCGGCGCTGGACTTGGAATTGAACGCGAGCGGTGGGGACGAAGGTCTTCGACCCCAGGGCGGAATTGACGGCCCGGCACTTCTGCATGGTCTCTATCACTTTCAGCAGGAAGACCGATGAGACCAGCGAATCGCGTCGGGAATCGAGCTTGAGGAGGTGAAAGGAGCGAGATGGGAGGGGAGAGGCGAGCTCAACAGGCGAGACTGGGTGCTGCTGGAGGTCGGAAGTCACTCAGTTCAGAAACGCAAACTGCCGCGGGCACGGGACCTGCGCGCTAGTCCCGATTCGGCATGTCTCTCGTCCACCTTTGGTGTTCCACCACGACAGTTCTACGCTGAAAGACATCTTAAGTCGAAAGAAGATGGTGTTTCTACGAGGCCTATTTTCTCTGGAAAGTCTTCACTGCCTCGCTCGTGGTGCCACGACCATCCTCTCTTTCGTTTGTTCTCGTCTGACTATTCGCGAATGCTGATTGGACAGCCGTCTACTTCCTACAACGCCACCAAAAATCAACATTTGCTGGTATTTCTTCAACAATCACACGTCTTTGATAACCATCTAGCATCACCGTTCGCCCCGCGCAATGAAGATCGTCTTTGACATCGACTGTCCATTCTTCTGGAACACCATTGGCTCCTCAATGACCTGGTAGTCAAATCCCTTTCCTAGCCCGGCGTCTTCATACAGCTTTCGCATAGCGTCCTTCGAAAATCCATGTGTCTTGATCGTCTCTCTAGTCTCTGCAAACTCATGCAGGTGCTCATGGCTATGAGAGTCTGGGACCAGATCAATGATCAAGCACACACCACCCGCTTTCAACCGTTCTCCGAACCGTTTCATTGCCAGATCGGGTTTCTCAAAGTGGTGAAGAGCCATGCTAACGAAGACGACATCCAAGTCGGTGTACTCTTGTCCTAAGACCTCGGGGGCTACGGTGTCGGCTAGAAGATCGCCCTTGCGGCCGATCATCTTGTCCGACAGCCCTGATTCACGGGCATTGTTGTTATATTCGTTCACCATGGCGTCGGAGACATCCAGGCCCATTACCTTGGAGACAAATGGTGCCAATGCCTGATATGTTAGCTTACATTGTCTCGAACAGGATAGTCACTTACGAGGGAGACGTTTCCAGGACCGCAGGCATATTCTAGCATTCTAATCTCTTTTCCTTTGCCTGCGTCGGTATCGGTCCAGACGTCACTGGCCCAATGACGACGGCTCTGGACCTGTTGGTAGATCATCTGTAGGGCACGGCCAAAGTCGGTCTTGTAGGTGCCGGCCATTTTGCTGGCGAATGTCAGGCAACCCTTCAAATGAGATGGAGCGGACTTACTCAAAGACCTGGCGGTTCTTCTCTGTGAAGTCGGACATGGCGGATATATATCGTGGTCAGAGAAATGGTTGTGGTAGGTCCCAAAATTAGGATGTAGAGCCAACAAGAGTGAGTGAGAGATGATAGATGTCAGAGATGTCAGAATTCCGTCAAGAAGAAGGGCTTTTATATCAATGTATTCACTCATGGACTCGTCCTATACTCTCGGAGAGATATCGGATACTTTACGACGATGGGCCCACCAAAAGCGACAGAACACGTCGCATGGCTGGTGTCTACAGTTCTAGACGTAATTATTCATCCTGTGACTCATTTTACATTCATTAATATTTACAATTGATTCTATCTTTGTGTCGAAGTGCAGCTGTAGGTATGGATTATGTCATGTGGCTACGGCGCGGCAGAGGCACCGCCCGAGCTCCTCCATCCGAATGAGGCAGCGCATCGTCAACCTTCTGGCCATCTCCATCTCCATTCTCCTCCATTCTCCGTCAGCATTCCTTCTTTCCCCCCGGTGTTCTAATCCTAGCCTCATACAACTGAATCCATCTCCCTCCCTCCCTCCTCCCCAATTCACCTCCGCCATGGAGAACCAGAAGATCTCCGACTTCCTGGCCGAGCAGCTGCAACAAGCTCCCGAGCAGTGCCAGGCCTTCTTCCTCAGCTTCGAAGACTACTGGGAGCGCAAGTTATGGCATCAGCTTACCAACGCCCTGATCGACTTCTTCCGTCTACCAGAGAGTGCGCCCCAGCGACTACCGATATTCAAGACCTTTGTTCTGAGCTTCGCCGAGCGGATCAACCAGCTCAAGTTCGTCTCGCTGGGGTTGATGGCATCGACACAATGTGCCGGTTCGTTGTCACCTATCTTCCGCTCCAAGTCACTTAGCTAACCTGATTGTAGATGACCAAGAACGCCTCGCCTTCCTCACCTCCCTCGCCGACAAAGTCAACAAACCCGACACACAAGACGCCTACATCTACGCCCTCGCGGACGTCGCCAACGTCAAGCAACGGCTGAACAACCTCGACGGAGCGCAGAAGGACCTCGAGACATGCCAGAAGGTGCTCGACACCTTTGACGCGGTCGAGACGGTTGTACACGCTTCCTTCTACAAAGTCAACGCCGAATACTACCACGTAAGCCCTCTTGTTCGCTCCCGCCCCAGTCCACACCCATCTAATCCTCGCAGGCCAAGCAAGAATTTGCCAGCTTCTACAAAAATGCCCTCCTCTACCTTGCGTGCATCAACCTCGAGGACCTCAGCGAAGCCGAGCGTGTGTCGCGCGCCTATAACCTCAGCGTGGCGGCGCTCGTCTCCGACTCGATCTACAACTTCGGCGAGCTTCTCCTGCACCCGATCCTGGACTCTCTCACGGAGACGCAGCACAACTGGCTGCGCGACCTCCTCTTCGCCTTTAACCGCGGCGACCTGACCGCGTACGACGTGCTGGCCGGCAACATCGCTAAGAATGACCTGCTCGAGCAGCACCGCCTCTTCCTCTACCAGAAGATCTCGCTCTCCGCCCTCACCGAGATGGTCTTCCGCCGCCCCCCGCATGACCGCAACCTCACCTTCGCCGCCATCTCCGCCGAAACAAAGGTCAAGACCGACGAGATCGAGCACCTCATCATGAAGGCCCTCTCGCTGGGCCTGCTGAAGGGCGCCATCGACCAGGTCGCGCAGGTCGCTCAGATCAACTGGGTCCAGCCCAAGGTGCTCGATATGAACCAGATCGAGGGCATGCGGAATCGCCTGAAGGATTGGGATGCCGGGGTGAACCAGCTGGGTCACTGGATCGAGGGTGTTGGCAAGGATGTGTGGGCTGCATAGTTGACACGACAGTCCCTTGTCCTGCCGTTTCTATGCTGGGCTTTGCAAAGATATGATTGCATGTATGTACGACTCAGTACTAGAATTATAATTGAGGGCTACGATGGTCTGGTCTGGTATATTCGTATTAAGAATGTAAATCACCCATGCATAACATGCATCGTTCCACGGCGTGTTCAAAACACCCATCCGTGTCTAGAACAGAGAAAACCCCAGAAGCGCACACCCCGACAACCACGCAGGCCACCATACACACCACACCACCACCTGCGTCCACATCCCCCACACATTCCATCCAAAGGCCGCCTGCGTCAAGACATACTCCACCGACACGCCCATGTATGCGCACACCCCGAGGAGCACGACAGGCGGCGACAGCAGGTTCAGCAGGACCAGTCCGAGTGCAGACCCGACGAAACGGAGGGCGCCTGTCTGCGGGCCGAGCCACGAGACGAACGTGAGCGGGGCGCAGAGCAGACCGATCATGAACGAGAGGGAGAAGTTCAGCGTCGCGAGCGTGGAGAGGAACAGGCCCAGGAGGAGGAGCGAGAAGGACTTGATGAGCAGGTACTGTTGCGGTTTGGGGGTTGCGAAACCCGAGAATGAGAGCACCCCTGCGAGCAGGAGGGGGAGGATGAGGTCCGCCGCGAGACAGATGTATGTGGCGGGTTCGTAGTACTGTCGATGCGTTAGTATAGATTGAGATACCGGTGGTGATTGGGGTGGTGCTGACCTGGTGGGAGAGATTGTTGAAGATGTAGAGCGGAACGAGTCCGAGGAGATGCAGGCCCACGACCAGAGTGAGCGGGAGCGCCAGCTGACGCTCCACAATGCCGTTCGACTCGGACGGAGCGTCTGCGGTGGTCTCTGGCTTCGGCGAGTCTGACTTCTCGCCCTTCGAAGACGGCTCGGCGCTGGGAGCCCCTGGCTTTGAGCCCAGGTAATACCCCGTGCGCATCCACAACGCGATAGCCATAATGGTGAAATTGCCCGCGATCAACATGGCACTGGGGAGGTAGGTACCAATGCTGACGAAGCGGTTGGCCTGCATGAGCAGGTAGAAGAAGAAGCTCTGGTGCAGGTGTTCGAGGAGGTTGTTCAGGCTGCGACAGAGGCCTTCAATGGTGCGGCCGAGGGCCATTTCGTCCTGCCAGCCCTCGCCTTTAGTCTGAAGGGTGATGGCGTCGATGTGGTACGGCATGAAGCTGCTGTGGGCGCCGGTGGCATAGCCAAAGCCCTGCTTGACCATGCCGCGCAGGATGGTCTGCAGGCGCATCTCGTAGCTGTCATCGTGGTCCCGCATCTCCTGCAGACTGGCACCGATGCCCATCTGGCCGCTGGCGATGGAAACTGCCGTGTTGAACAGGTCGAGGTTCGGCAGCTGCCCGTTGACCCCGTCGTAGACGATGTGCAGCGAGTCGAACCGGTGGTCGAACGGGTACTCCATCGCCAGGCCGCCCTGCAGCGCGCCGCTTTTCAGCGGCAGCGGCTGCACCGATGTCGGTTGCATGTCGTGGTACGCGTCGATCCACGCCTGCGTGCCCAGCTTGCTGTCCGGTGGGAAGAGGAAGATGATGTCCTTCGACCAAAGCGACCACCCTGTGACCAGTCAGTCAGTCTTCATTTAGCACATACACACCCGCAAAACCCACGTTTGAAGTATCGCGCCAGCGTCAGCGCGAGAGTGACCCCGTTGAGGTTCAGTTCGTCGTCGGCCGTCCTCCACGCCGCAACCAGCACAATCGCCTCTGTCGCATCGCCCCTGGGCGCCCGGATGATCCCGTACGTGTTCTGCCCCTGATGCGTGACGCCGGAGGAGACGTATTCGTAGTTCTGCGTCGCGACCTTCAGCCCGGCCGCCTTCAGGATCGACTGGACTTTATCCGATATTCTGCTCCGCGGTGTCAGTATAGATGTTATGGGGCCGATCTGCATGGCTCAACCTACGCTGGCGTGAACTGGGCATCTTTCCGGTCCGCATCACCCTCCTGTCCCTCACTAGGCAACAGACCTTCGAGTTCCTTCTTGTATCCGCGGAAAATATGCTGTTCGCTGCCCGAGAAGTACGCGTGGACTTGACCGGGGAGGAGGGCGTTCTCGGAGATGTAGGTGCGGCGGGAGTACTCGTCGAGGGGGAGGAGAAGCAGCCAGACGACGCCGGCGACGATGCAAAGTAAGGAGAGAATATACGGCAGGCGGACGAAGAGAACGTGGGGGTTATTCCGCAATTTGCGGATTGTGGCTGTTCATCGTCGTTGGTTAGCATGCTTGGGACTGAGCTGTCCTTTGCGACAATCCGGGGTAAGGCCAGTTACTCGCAGGGACAGCGTTCGGAAAGTGATTGAGGTCAAAACAGAAGAGGGAAACGCATAGGAGCAGATCAACCCACATTTCAAGGCCATTGTATCAGACACATTCGGGAATTGCTTCCCATGCTGCTGCGTGGTGTCGGAAGAGAGCTGAGACGCCGCATCTCGATCGGCGGAGCAGAACAATTTACGTCAGCCGCTACGGACCATCTGCACAATGAATGCTTATGACAGATATTCTTTTCTACCCCAGACTCCCATGCCAGATACATCAAATAAAGCCGAATAATTAATTATACACATGGAATGTAAGTCGAATGTTAGTCAGTGGGATCAAGGTCCCAGACGCTGCGATGACCCCAGGTAGCTCATCGGAGTCGGTCTTTCGCCTGGGGGACTGTTGCTGGTCGTTGGCAGGACTCCATAGCGGCCATACGTCTTCTGATCGACTGACACATAATGTGGTAGCCGTCCAAGCAGATTCAACTTGCCCTCCACCCAGCGGAGAATCTTCTCCGGTGGAACAAACAGCTTCAGATACCCAAGGCCGACTGTGAGGGATCAGTAACTGGTAGCCATAGGGGATTCGACAACACTCACGCAAATATCCGACAAGAATGGCACATAGATGACCAAGGAAGCTCGTATTCGACATGAGGATGGACACGAAAATGCAGGCAACCAACGGCGAGGTCCAAGTCGGAATCTTGTAATTGCCGATGCTAATCGGCGGTGTTAGTACCATGCAGCATATTGACGGCGAACCAGGCATACCTGAAGTACGGATTGGATTTAAACGTGCGAATAGACTCGGAGCCAAGAAGAAGAAAGACCCAAACGCTACCGAACTGTAAGCGACGATCCCAACAAGCAAGAGACACAACTCACCTTGCGCCCACAACAGCGGTGTTTCTATGCAGAAGTACCTTCTCTACCAGGAGGTAAAGACCCGCCGGAAAAGTCGAAAGGGCTAACACAGGACAACCGATTAGTGTATGTCTCTCACTATCAAGCTGTACCAACTCACGTCCGATAAACAACGCGACAGCGGTCAGCGTGCCATGCTCGGCCTCGAATCGCTCCAGTAACGGGGTAAGAGCCAACGTATTAATGAAAGCGTGGAAGAAGCCAGCATGGATGAAGGGGTAGGTGTTGAGCCGATACACTGTCCATCGTTAGGGCTGTTTCAGTCAGAATTGCCAGTGCAACATACTGCTTCCGAATCCGATCTCGTCCGGGGCGAGAGAACCCCATTGCACTACACTCCACACCGTCTGTAATTCGAGAATCCAGAACACAAGGATGGCCAAAAGCACCAGGCGGGTGAACAGAGGTAAACGGAGCACGTAGGACCGGACTCGCGACGGGTTAAAGGGCAATGGCGGTAATGCAGCCGGAGTAGCCATGTTGACACGCAAACAAAACGCAATCTATCGTGAACTTGCACTGGAGAAGACGGATCGGTCGATGATGGATCTATGCGTTGCGAAGAGTAGGAGGCAATGAAACACCGAGTCGGGATGGCTGTGGACAAGTGGCGGGCGACGCAGCGGAGACGGATGGCGCTAGATAGTTCTGCAAGCGACAATAGGTAAGACGGTGAATCCGCGAGTCGAGAGGAAGAAGACGATGGGAGCGGCAAGAAGCACGTCTTCGAATCACAGGGATACAATGATGCCGACAAATGCAAACGCTGGAAAGGACACGCGACAAGTAAACTAACCAGAGGAATATACCAAAACTCAACGTAGGAGCCGAGGAAACGAAGACAGAATTGAACAGCCAAGTTCTGCCGCTGGACCCCGTGGAATATGAGACGCGATGGCAGAGTCAATCGGACATCGCTCGGGGTGTTCTGGATGCTGACCTGTTCTCCCCGGCAGGCCTGAGGCCAACACGCAGATCACGGCGTCACGTGCGATAAGCCTTATCATGCATCATTTACGGTTTCCGACGATTAGGAAAACAAAATCCCCGGTACACCAGAAGGCACGTCATTTCATCGTGTTCAATCGTGACTAAATGCTAACTACTCTATTGGATACATTTACAGGTACTGGTTGAACCACACAACGGCCTGGCAGAAAGCCTGCTCTTTGCAGAACTTGTGGTGCTTGTTGCTCATGTCGCCGCGGACAGCGAAGCCGTGGGTGACACCGCTGAAGAGGTTGATCTGCCAGGGCTGGCCGGTCTTGATCAGGATATCCTCGGACTCGTGACGGAGCTGAGCGGTGAAGATCTGGTCGACCTCTGCAGGGACACGGGAGGATTAGTTGTGTACTCGAGTCCGGCGGCAGCAACGGGTCAACTTACCAGAGGCGGCGATGGACAGGGGTCCGGTGATGGCACCGAGCTCCTCCTTGGTGACAAAGGAGGGGTGGGCGGTGTAACCAACGTCGAGCTTGCCGTGCTTCAGGAAGCGGCAGGTGTACTATATTGGAGAATACTGGTTAGGAACAAGTCGCGCTGCGACGCAATCGAAAGCCGCGACTCACCTTGCCGCCGAAGCAGTAGCCGACGCCAGCGACGCGCTTGGCACCCAGTTCCTCACGAACATACTTGATGGTGGACTCGACGATGGGGTCGACCTGGGCCGTCTGGTGCTTAGGGAGCCAGTTGGGCAGATCGGCCTTTCCGGACTCCATGTCGGCAATGCTGATGGCGTCGCCCTGGAAGAGGTCGGGGAGAACGCAGAGGTAGCCATTGGCGGCGAACTCATCGGCGAGCAGCTGAGCGTTGACGTACACGCCGAAGATGTCGCTCAGGATGATGACGGCCTTTTCGGGGGTCTTGTTGTCCTTGGGGTAGACGACATAGGTGTTGACTGATCAACCAGGATGATTGTTAGCGCCAATGAGTCTTTACACTTGAGAATGTAGGCTCGCTGGAAGGTTATCCTTACCACCACCCACGTTCTTCAGCTCCCCGACGGGGTTGCCTTCGTGCTTGAAGCCGGAGGCACAGCAAGCTCCAGGGGGGTTGGACGCCATTTTTATATAATGAGAATTGAGGTAAGAGAGAGGGTGGAGGGGAGATTTCACGGGAGATGTAGGTAGTAAAAGCAGTAAATGTGCTGCAGACACGGCGGGGATGGTTGCCCCTCTTAAATCATCCAGCGCGGTGCAGCATCCGACATGCCGTCCTTCCTCGGGCCTCCCCACTGGTCCCACTCTGACTAATCTCCACTAAGCTTTCATTCCCACGCAGGCACAAGGTACGGATATCGTCTCCAGAGTCCTCATATCGTGGCAGAAACGGCCGTACATGTTGAAATGGACCGTGTTTCAACGCCGAAGAAGGAGACGGTCTAGTTTCTTGCATGTGGTTGCGGTAGGCGTTCCGACCTCACATCATCTTCATCTGCCGACCCCTTCTCCGCTTTTTCGGCATCACCTTCCGTCGGAGTTTGTTCTTACCTCCGATTGTACTTCAGAAGAAAATGACAAAGCAATATTCAATATTCATGACATTATATTAATGCTAGGGCATATTCATATCCAAGTCATCCGATCTACCTTGGTAGTTACATGATCACCAATGGATACACCATCCCAGCCACATCAGTATGCAAGCATCAGATATCCACCAACCCATCATTCCAGTCCTCCTCATTAAGCCATGTAACCGGGGATATCATTCATTATCACGTGAAGACGCATCACTCAATAAACATAGAACAAATGCGATGTGTGCGCCGTTGCTCATCTGAGCTAGACATAGACACATTCCAGGCGGAAAAAAAAAGCAAATAGTTTAGGGGTATAAAACGATAATGAGCAAGAAAGAAAGGGAAAGGGCATCGAGGGTGCCCTTGCAAGGCTTTTGGGTTTCCTTCAGGAGTCCTCATTAGCCGGACAACAGCATTCGGGACCGGCTCTCCAGGAAGGATGGGATCATCTCCACAACCCTAGTTTAGGCCGGAAATTGATAAGGAGCCAGCTGTGGCCGAGACTCCTTCTTGACAGCCCAGGCCTTGATGGCAACGGCAAGGATTTCCAATGCCATGATGAAAGCGGTAAATCCCATGCTGACTGTGAAGGTGAACATGGCGTCGAGGTCGTAGTACTCGATCATCTGAACCACGTTACGAGTCTAGAACCAGAATCTGTTAGCAACACGCCCCGTCAATTTAGGGCCTCAGTCCAACTTACGCTCAGCATAAAGACCAAGCCACCGGAGATCAGACAGAACGCTGCAATGATCTCGGTGGGGGGTCGAGACGGCAGATAGGAGGTCGGTGGCTTGATATAGAGCAGAACATAGGTTGCGCCTCGGGCCAACGCGAATCCGACAAACATGTTGCCCCACTGCTTGTGGATCATCGTAGATACCATGCTGTCTTGATGGTGCGAGCCCATCATCATACCCAGGAGCATAATAATCAGCGCGGGCATTGGGTTGAGGGACACACCCTGGGTGTCAGGGAGCTGCCAAGCGACATCGGATGAGGCATGCGTTCCGAGATGGGAGGGGGCGCGCAGGATCGTGCTGTTCAACCAGCTCTTCACCCGGTTCGATTCCACCAGCATACCGCAGAGACCGCCGCCGAAGAACATGATGGAGATCGACACATGCTCCAAATCCGTCGCGGACCAGGCACCACCCCAACCAGCAAGATGCTCCAGGAAGACATTGCTTGCACCGTACAGGAAAATCACAAACGATTCGGTGAATTCTCCGGTGGGAATCTTGGCCTTCCACTTGCCGACAATGGCGCTCGATGGTTTGATGTTCCACGCCCATCCAAAATCGGCCCAGCAGCCGAGGAACCGACCCAGGGTCAAAAGACCATACCAGAAGAAGATGCCACCCTTGATGAAGTGCGCAAGACCATTGAACACCTCGTTGCCTCTCTGTTTAGATGTTACATTAGCCAATGATGTTACGAGCTATAACGGGTGGAAACTTACCATGATACCGCCATATGTCACAGCACCGGTGGCGATAGAAATGAAACCAAATGGCAGGATGATTCGGTCGATAATGATGTAGATGACATGGAGCACGCGGAGGACACGGCTGGAGACCATCCGAGGGACGCGGCTGGCCAGGAACCGGTCGATAAAGGTGCTCTGCAGCCAGCCTCGACGCTCGACGGGCTTCTCCAGAATCTCTTCTTCTGGCTTGTGAAAGCTTTCGAATTCTTCGGAGTGGGATGAGCACGATGGGGATCCGGGGCGGCTGTGGAGAGAGGCCGTGCTTCTCTCCGTACCCTGGCCACTGTCGCGGGACCAACGGTACTCGTGACGGATACCAGAGGGGTAAGTCGGGCTTTCAGCCCCATCGTCGGTCGACACGGGAAGAAAAGCGGCGCGTTCGTACGAGGACGAATCCGATTCGCCTCGGCCGGCATAGGCAAAGATCAAGGCCATGATCACCTGCGCGCTGATGACCCAGGTAGCGATCCATCCGATCTTGTGGTGAGCGTTGTTCTCGTACAGATCCGGAGTCTGGCTGTTGTAGATGATTCCAACGAGCAAGCCAAACGCATTGACCAGGAGGAACAGGAATTGCGACGGCAGCGCATAACGCGATCGCGCCACGCTGAACATGACAGCTAAAAAGACAATGTTAATTTCACGATGCGCGACGCACAAGCCAAAGGAGGCTACGGGAGCTTACCAACGGGAAGGACGAAGCACCAAGCGAGAACCATCAAGGCGATATGGGCCACGATGGTGCTAGAATGTTTCCCATAAGCAAAATAGCTCATGGGCGAATCATCACTGGCGTCTGCATGCGACTCATGCTCCGGGTGGGAGGCGTGCATATCCATGTCGCCCATGTCCATTCCCCCCATGTCCATGGCTTCGTCGTCTCCATGAGGAAGCGCGCTGGCGATGGACGCCAGCAGGAAAGCTGCCGCAAAGGCGGCGCGCGTAGCTTTGTACCACATGGGCAAACCGGGGTAGATAATGTATATTAGAAATTAAGCGGAGGGTTGAAGCGACGACGAAACTACCCGCGAATTCGGTAGAGGGCGAAGAGCTAGCAGGCTAACAGGCCGCCACACTGGAGCTCTGACCGCGGCAAAGACTATTATGGTTTTGGAGAGAAAGCGTATATCGGACGCGACTAAGAATACGAGGGTTTCTCGACCGGACGGGACTTCGTCTTGGTGATAGGGCCCAGGGGTGAGTAGAGGTGTAAGAGTGTAAGAGAGGAAGAAAGGCGCTAAGGGAATTGGTAGGGCTGAAGTATAGAATGGAAGAAGAGGGTCAGGAATGGAAGACGCCAGTCAGCCAACAGGGACCAAAGTAGGAGGGAGATAATGTAAGGGAGGGAAATGATGGGTTGAAGGGTCGCGCCCGTCTTTTTAATAAATGATTTCTTCGATGCCTGCGCGCTGGAGCTTGCGGGCGCCCTTTTCGGAGCAGGCGGGGATAGGATCCAACAAGGCCGAGAGGGCCGTGGAAACAAAGGGCGGAGCTGCCTCTAGAGCTCTTCCTCCGGCTGCCGATAGCTCCACTTTCGGACACGCCCACGCTAGGCTGTTCGTTGTTTGTCTGTCGACTGGACGAGACGATCTCTTTGGCATCAACTCTGAATGGTAATTTGAATCGTCACGACTCTTCCAGACGGTCGGGTCGAGTTGATCAGGTCATGATCTTGATTTGTGACGACAAGAGTCAGGAACCAATTCTTAACATCATGCCAGAGACCTCGTCATGATGACTTGGGTCGAAGAATACTCCATAATATTTCGGAAGGAAAAGAAAAAAAAAAAAAAAGGACCGGCCGTGGTTCAGTCTGGACCCTCATTGGTTTTTCGTCTCCATTTTTGCGATTCCGCAACTACGAGGTAGGTACCTTATTAGGCATCTCTTCTTTCATTCCCACCTAAGCCACCCACCAGACTCTAATTCAGATGGAACGTAAGTAGATTTTGTAGATATTGAGATCACAATATGAAGTGCACCTCACAAATCCTCGTATCGCAGGGAGAAAACACAGACAGGCTTGGCGACCTGGCTCGGATGTTCGGAGCCACCGGAAAGTTACTTCCCTGCCAGAGTCACAGCGGGCGGGTTCACTGTGCCGTGGGTGATGACCTCATCTCAAGGTTCTGCGTGACTAGTGTGGATCCTAAGGGGCAGCGCTAGTTACCAGTTAGGCACGATGGCTCGGCTGTCTATCTGTACGACACCGCATTATTGTAGGTAGTTATTCGTCTGGGGGGGGGGAATGACCAGGATATTTGTTTGCGATTAATTAGGATGAATATCCAACGATATCTTCTACCTAAACAGCGCTCAGCTCATCAGAGGTACATACACGGTCATCTCCATATCTGACAGGCTTGCGCTCTTCTCGCCGAGCGTCTTGTTACATTAAAAAAAAAACCTTATATACTCTGTAATCCGTAGGAAGCTATCCTAGTACAAACTACTGACGTTCGGGTCCGATGCTGTCTGAGTAAGAATCGATCTTACCTCTAATATCAGCCCATCTGGGATACGGTAGGGATACGATATGCTAGAAGACTGCTGGCTATTGGCTTGGATAAACACGAACCCCGGGGTTTTGATTAGCTGTGTCACGCCATACGTCGGGTGAGCTAGTTATCTTGCATTGAAGGGTGTGACATAATCTGTTTCTCCTTGCCTACCTACCCAGGTATCGAACTTGGTGGGGAAAGTGACTATTAATTCTCTGGAGACGCTCTGTAGTCTGTACATCGTCTGATGTATGGGGTAATATTCCTAGAACCCAGCTAGTATGTATCATGAGAAAACCAACCTGCATACAGACACGACTTGCCAGCCAACTCAATGTTGGTCGTCAACACACCGCTTCTCACGTCTGACGGTCGCGAACATCGCTAATGCAGTCGTTGCCGAAGCGAGTCCTAGATGAGATGGGAGGAGAAGAAGACATACGGAGAACCCCTCTTTCTGCATGTAGATCAGTCAACTAGTCTCCCTTGCGACCTCTCTTGTTCTCGGGATAGCAGGGGAAACTTTCTCCCTCGCTAGGGATGCTGGTTCATACTATTGGCCATTCACGGGTGATGTTCACCTAGTGAGTTTATGGTCTGATAGTTGATCTCCCGCTCTGCTCTCCGGACATGCCAGCATTGGACGATGTTGGTCGCTGAGCGCGGGACAGCTGTCACACCGAGTGCTGCAGAAGCGAACCAACGCAGACAATAATGCACATCTGCGTTTCGCTTGGAGGTGCGGAGGTGCATCACCCCGCCAACAGTGTCTAGGGAGCTTTGTGTACCGACAGGTTGTAATCGCTCGTGTGACATCATGCCAGCATGACGGGGGATACCAGGAACTTCCTGCGGAGGACAATGGAGCTGGCAGAATGCCTACAGAGTACTCCGCACATCCACTCAACTCTATAGTATCAGCACATATACATTCAATATCAGGTTATGAGTACTCCGATATCAACTAAAGGACGGGCTGGGACCGCCAGCACGAATTCTCGGAAGGCCGACCCCACCGAGCGGGCCTGCACGTTGGACTGCCGGGCTGACATGGGCGCGCCAATGGCTCCCAGCCCTGTGATCCGTGTTATGATTATTTTCGACTCATCTGACAACCTGACCGATGATCCTGGCTTGGCTGATTGCCTAGCCCTTCCCGGATCCAGGAATCACCTGCATCCGCGGTGTTCCGTATGAACACCCAGCCCACAGCTCAGACGGGTCCTTAGTATCGCCACGCACTTGATGTCCCTGGAAACACGCCCCTACTGCGGAAATCATTTTCTGTGCATGATTTTTCCTGATTCTAGCAGCTTCGTTCAACCTCCCAGGAACAAATCAGAATCCTTCTTTTGCTTCGTTGTAGAGCCGCTTCCCGTGTTCGCTGAATAATGGAACATCGAATATATGACTCATCGGAGACTTTTTTTTTTTTTCTTCTTTTCTTTTCCTTTCTGATGACGCCGACCAGACTTTATGGTTACCATTGTAAATCTCTTGATTGTTGTCCAACGATGATGATGCTGACAGTGTCTGCCTCCATACGAAGTAGCTAGGCGGATATCTCCTAGCACATGGTGATTGTCTGATGCATTCAACGCGCTGTACGGAGTATATCCGTGCGGTTCAAGGATCCACTTGGGGGAGCGCATGATCCAGCCCATCTCCAAGAAATCGCAGTTAGGCCGTCAATCCTCCGACTACTTCATACGTCTAATCCGGTTTTCTCTTCGCCAATGTTGCCTGTTCCTTCTGAGCCATAACATACTCCGTAGACCGGAGTCCGTACCTGGATGTTCTCGGAACCTTCAGGGACCGTTGGATCTCATCCAACTGCCTACAGGTCTATCAAGACTTGACGTTGGGTAGTTAGCTACCACGCATGGCTGATCCGATAACAAGGAGACATATTAAACAATATCTACCTACCTAGGTATGTACTTGCAACAATGCAGCGCCAATAATGTACATAAATCCCAGCGGACGTGCACCGACACTAGGTAACTAGACCAGCCGCGCCGAAGATCCCACCCTGAGGAGTGGTCACCGTGCCAAGAACAGGAAAAGAACCAAAAGTTACCCGTCGTAGTAACATTTACGTCGGAAGTCCGGCACGCGATGACAGTCCAGGGACAATGCTAATCTCCGACCTCGCCAATAATCTGCGGCCAATTGCACGGCTCTTCGATTGGCGGTCTACTCGACCCTGGTCATTATGGAACATGTCTATTGATTTCCAGGTCGCCTGGGCGGGTAATCCCGCCGATGGAATCGAAGCGAATGACTGACTACTACCTTACGGAGTAACTACGTGTCTATCAGGGGCGGAAGAAAATACCTAGGACGACGGAGTTCGAAGGAACAATCCTGCGGAGTTTACTCCGGAGTAATTGTTACGTTGATCAACTACATAACGTTTTCAACGGGTGAGT